>OV816024.1:249029394-249678977 GCA_929113105.1 Agrypnus murinus
ATTTATTACCCTCAGAGCATTTTTATTTAGAAGGTATTTTTCACCTATTTTTCAATTATCTGTAAATTTAGACATTTTTTTTTATTAAAATATACCTATTTAAAGAAATGGTTTTTTCGATTTATCATACTTCTAAACAAAGGGTTGACAGTGTTAGAGCATTAAAAGTACAGAATAGGAAAACTAACAAGTATTTAATAAAGAATTTAAAAGTAAGGTATTAAAATTTAAAAAACGTTATATGTACAAATTACTTATGACTAAATTACGTTTCTCTAAAAGAAATGTAAAAAAGGTTACACACTACTGCGTAATTATATATAATATTGAAATAAATAAAGATTATTAAAAGTTTCACAGTTTTATTAAAATATAACCTGACAATATTGTTTCAACAGCTATAATATATAATATTGCTTGTACGAGTTCTATCATATTTACCATTCTTGTTATTATTTAATCTACCTGAGCTCGCTTGTTTATGACATCCGACTGATTTATGACCTAGTAAAAATACTTAATTAACAAAGTCTTGAACCAGGCGCATTCTTATCTATTTCGTAATATTACGCAATATCATGCAATACGTAAACGATGTTTTAATGACAACCAGAGGACGCTACAATTGTTTTTTAGAACGTATAAAAACAAAATCCTTAAAAGCAACCTCATAATAGGGCATAAACGTTTGAAGGTTTTTATTTAATTAGAGCAAATTCCATCGTATTTTAGTTATTTGAACACGATGTCGAACTAAAGAAATATTATAGAGAATGGATTTATCTATCGATATTTGTTTTAAAGCGAAGCCTAATCCTTCAATAATGGTTTTAAAATGATAAACACACACACCTTTAAAAAGGGGCTGTATCGAATGCTAAAAAAAATGTAGGTAAATTCGTTTAAAATTTTAAATCATTATGACAACAGAACGAGTTATAACCCTGTTCAGAGAAAGAAAGCTTATCTTTTACTCTGATCTGAGTGTAATCATTACCGATACGACAGACGATGCTATGCTGACAAACAAGATGAAACAAGCATAAGAGGGCTCGCTTGTTTATGACATCCGACTGATTTATGACCTAGTAAAAATACTTAATTAACAAAGCCTTGAACAGTCGCATTCTTATCTATTTCGTAATATTGCGCAATATCATGCAATACGTAAACGATGTTTTAATGACAACCAGAGGGCGCTACGATTGTTTTTTAGAACGTATAAAACAAAATCCTGAACTTCAGGGCATCACTTGTCTACATCAGCTATCGTCGTTAATAACTCTTATTTACGGCTATTGTGTTTTGGTGTATGTGTGTGTATTTGTTAGTCTCGAATAAATCTATTTTTTTTTTAAATAAAGCTGTGAGTGTTTGACGAACCAAGACAGCCAGCCAACAAAGGTAGGAATTGATTATTAATTGTTTTATTACGTATTACTGATTAAAGGCTTTATTAATTTGCATTGAAACTGATCTTTCTCTGACTTTGCTTTATTAATTTGCATTGAAACTGAACGTATTTGTTTATAATAATAATAATAATGCTAAATTTTGTAGTTTTGCAAGTCGGTTTCTTTAACTTTGTACAAACCAAATAATTAATCTATAATATTTAATAACCCGCATTGCGTTCGGGGGTTTCAAAAATATACCTTCGTTTATTAGATTAGTTTATTCAAAATTATGTACAGAAAATTTCCAGTATCAACATACTTTGTAACGCATGTAATTTCTCAGTTTTAGCATTAGACGTAAAAGCTCAATTATATTCCCTGTACTTGTACTACTACTACCCGTAACAAAATGGCTCTTTATGAAGTTATTACTGAAAGTGTATATACTGTTAAGAAGTTTAACACCCAAAAGCGTCGAGTTGTATTCAAAGTGAAACAGTCTTCAGATAGCCAAGACCTATTGGTCTTTTTCAAAACAGCTATCGAGCAAATAATTACACATGCCATGTCTAACGTTTCACCAACCGACCGTGTAGGAATTACTTTCGAGTTCGATAGTTTTAAAGATAAACTCCCCGGCTACATGAGTTTTAGACAGGCTAGTGAGGTTACCTACAAAGATGTTTGGGGAATTCTAGAGAGCATCCTACAGAGTGACCCTGAAGCTCTCAGTACTGATAAGTTCCGTATGATTGTTTCATCCGTGACGCCACCTGCAGGGCAAGGGCGTAACCGAAGCGGCATTTACAGTACCTCGCCGAAGAGTGCAGTAGGCGTAGAGGTATTGTAACGATCAAGAATACCGACAATCTATGCCTACCCAGGGCTTTGATCGTAGGGAAGGCCCATGCTGATCAAAGCCCTGATTACAAGAAGACCAGGACTAACCAGGGTGTACAAAAGATAAAGGCCGAGGAATTAATGCGAGAGGCCTGTGTACCTGTCATTCCATCAGAGGGAGCAGGTGTCAACGAATTAAGATGCTTTCAAAGACTTCTTAATGAATACAAGATCACTGTGTACAGGTATGGAACAAAGGGCCGTGATGTGATCTTCGAAGGAGCTACTGATACAGAGAAGAAGATCAATCTACTGTATCACGATGGGCATTATAATTTAATCACCTCGTTGACCGCTGCCTTTGTATGCATATACTTTTGCGAAAGCTGCCACGTACCCTATAACACCAAGAGAGATCACCGGTGTGAAAAGTCCTGCGTAGGCTGCGGTAGCTCCCCGCCATGTACTAGACAAGCCCTATTGATCAGGTGTCAAGAATGCAGAAGAGACTTCTATAGTAATGAATGTTACGAGAATCATAAAGGGAAAATGTGTCAGATTGTTAAAAAATGTGAGGATTGCTTTAGGATCATAAATCTAAAGCTGAGAAAAGAGCCTCATATTTGTGGAGAAATTTATTGTAAAACTTGCCAGGCTCACAAACCTGAAAACCATGTTTGTTTTGTAAAACCGGTCGGGGAAATGTCTGCTGTTAAACAGAACGAGACTCTTTTTGTATTTTTTGACCTGGAAACAAGGCAGGAGAAACAGATCTCTGAAGGTGTCCGTATTCATGAGCCTAATTTATGTATTTTGCACCAGGTATGCCCTAGCTGCTATAATGAACAAAAATTGTATTGCTGTCAACGTTGTGGTATCAGAGAGCGGGTCATAAAGAAGGACTGCATTGAAGCGTTCCTGACCTATTTATTAGAAGTCCGCAAGAAGTTTAGAAACGTCGTAGCTATAGCTCACAACGGACAGGCCTTTGATACCCAATTCATCCTGAACCACATCATTACAAAGACCTCGCTGAGGCCTGAGCTCATAATGAGAGGCAGCAAAATCCTTTTACTTCAATTAGATAATCTAAAGTTTATCGATTCTCTGAACTACTTCCCTATGGCCCTATCTGCACTCCCTAAAGCGTTTGGGTTACCAGCACCAAAAGGATACTTCCCGCATCTCTTTAATACCGAAACAAACGCTAACTACGTCGGCCCTCTGCCACGCATAGAATATTACAGCCCCGGTACCATGAAACCGGGGGCTCGTGAAGAATTCCACAACTGGTACGAGGCGAACAAAAACATCGAGTTCGACATGCAGAGAGATCTAGTGACGTACTGTAGAACCGACGTGGATATTTTGAAGCGAGCATGTCTTCACTTTAGAAACCTGTTTGTTGAAGAGTGCGGTGTCGATCCTTTTACCGAAGCAATCACTATCGCTTCGGCTTGCAATCTAATGTTCAGGCGCAAATTCCTGCAACAAAACACCATAGGGATAATACCCAAGGGCGGGTACAGGAGAATCGATAATCAGTCCAAAATAGCTCTCCAGTGGTTGATAGGTGAGGAAGAGCAGAGAGGTGTTGTGATTCAACACGCCGGAAGACAGAAGGAAGCCGTTGTAGCCGGTTTAAAAGTTGACGGCCTATACGAAAAGCAGGTGTTCCAGTTTCACGGCTGCTACTTTCACGGTTGCCCTAGCTGCTTTGTAACCAGACGTGACGAGTCGCTTCATGATGATCCCGCCGATACCATGGCCTTGCGTTACGAGAAGACTCTGGCATGCACGAATAGACTCAAAGCGCTTGGATACGAGGTTATAGAGCAGTGGGAATGCGCGTTCCGGAAGCAGTTAACACCTGAAAGGAAGCTGCAGTTAGATAATCAGCCTATGCTAGTTAATACACCTCTCAATCCTCGTGATGCTTTCTTCGGCGGTAGAACGGGCGCTACCAGGCTAAAGTACCGGGTAAAGCAGGGTGAGAAGATCCGATACGTAGATGTATGTAGTCTGTATCCATGGGTGTGTAAATATGGAAAGTTTCCCGTTGGACACCCTAAAGTTTACGTTGGAGACGAGTGCAGGCAACTCATTGAGGGTAAAGGAGGTATAGAAAACGTTGAAGGCGTCATTAAATGCACCATACTGCCACCCCAGCATCTGTACCACCCCGTTCTACCATTGAAAATACATAATAAATTACTATTTCCACTCTGTTACTCATGCGTTAAAGAC
The DNA here is from genome assembly GCA_929113105.1 of Agrypnus murinus. Lineage (NCBI taxonomy): Eukaryota > Metazoa > Arthropoda > Insecta > Coleoptera > Elateridae > Agrypnus > Agrypnus murinus. The sequence goes on from OV816024.1 coordinate 249,033,879, forward strand.
TTAAATCAGGGAGAGTGTTCTCATTCGGAGACAGAAAGAACCATAAGCGGAACATGGGTTATTGATGAGGTCGTGAAGGCTGTGGAAAAGGGTTACAGGGTAGTAGAAGTACAAGAGATATGGCAGTACGAAGTCACCCGGTACCAGAAGACCTCTAAGTCGGAGGGTTTATTTGCCGGGTTCATCGACAAATTCCTGAAGATAAAACAAGAGGCTAGTGGTTGGCCTGGTTCCTGCAACACGGAGGAGGCCAAAAAGAAGTATATTGAGGAATACGCCGAAGTAGAGGGTGTTTCGATGGATGCTTCGAAGATTATCAAGAATCCGGGGCTTAGATCGCTGGCCAAGTTAATGCTAAATTCATTTTGGGGTAAGTTATACAATTACTTTGCGAATAGTCGCTTACTAACTATGTTTTTGTTACAGGAAAATTTGGTCAGCGCGAAAATCAAGCAAAGACCTCTATTATTCGGGAGCCAAAAGAATTCTTCGATCTACTTACCAACCCTAGCATCGAAGTTAACCATCTTCAGGAAATTAACCAGGAGGTGATTGCAGTCAACTGGCAGCACAAGGATGAAGCGGCTGTACCCTTATCCACGGTAAATGTAGTGATTGCTGCATATGTCACTACTCAGGCAAGGCTTAAATTGTATTCTTACTTGGAGCAGCTGGGTCCGAGAGTGTTGTACTATGATACAGGTAATAATTATACGTTTCTTGTGTATTTTGATAACTACTACTTAATTTGGTTTTCCTTTTTCGCTATAGATTCTGTAATATATGTGTCGAGGCTAGGAGAAGAAGATCTACCTACAGGCAGTTTCTTGGGGGATCTCACGAACGAACTCGAGGATTACGGGCCAGGGGCATACATTATAGAATTTGTATCAGGTGGTCCTAAAAATTACGGGTACATCGTGTATGACCCTTCAACCGGGAAAGTCAGCAGGGTGGTGAAAGTTAAAGGCATTACTTTGGATCATAATGCCTCCCAGCACATTAACCTAGAGTCAATGCTCGACCTGGTAGAGGATCTGAATAAAAAGATATTAATAGAATCCAGTAACATCAGACGGGGAGAACAACACCAAGTTATAACGAGGACAGAGACGAAGACGTATCGGGCGAATTTTACAAAGAGACGTAGAGTCGACGACTTCGACTCTGTGCCTTACGGGTATAAAACACTTCGAGTCGAATGATGTTACTAGGTTCTACTAATATCGCATTTCTACATTCTCGAATGCTCTTAGTAATGTTTGTAGTGTATATATATATATATATATTTATTATCTTTTAGTGGTTGTATATGAGCATATTTTTAAGCTTTCTAGTTTTGTAGCGTGTAAATATTTTTAACAACAGTTATCCCCTTATATTGTATATAACTGTTTTTTCTCTATATTGTATTATTTCTTGTGTTTTTATTTCTGCAACGACATAAATAAAACATCGAGTATTTTATATTAGTCATGATTGCTAATTAACATGTTTGTAAATTTTTGTATATCACTTGTATAGGTAGTACCGTATCTAACTCTTAAGTAGCAAAATATTTGTATAGTAATAAGTACAACACCAGCTGAAGGTCGATGTTTTCAATGATTATCATGATGTATATAATTATTGTACAGTTCAATCATAATAGTAGTAGCCGGGTATGTTAATCGACAAAGATCGACCTTTAGCATAGTGTAGTTATAATAATAAGTGAAGCTGGCGCTGGTTATACTCTATGTACCGTAATTAATTATCAAAAGATGGTGAAACTTGGGGTGATTGAATGTAAATCACAAGAGGATACTTGGGGGAACATACTCATGAAATAGATCTGATAAACGCGATTTTGTTCTTTTCAACTATGTAGTAGTAGTAGTAGTAGTAGATCAAGACAGTGTTGAAAAGAATATTTGGCATAACAAGCGTACAAAGCATTCAATAGGACGTTTCATGAAAAATGAGTATGTCTTCATGGTTATCCGAGAGAACCGATTTCAACCTAATAATTGTTTAGTTATTTTGATTATTGTCTAGCTGTTTTTGAGAAACATTATCGTAGAATAAAAGATGTTCTATCATGATTACCCGAGAACAGATAGTTGTTTAGTTATTTAATTATTGTTGTTTTGTTGATGTTCAATAAAATTTTTGAGAAAGAATGTCATAGAATAAAAAAGATTAATGTTCTATATATGTGTATTATTACTATTCTCACCCGTCTGTACCAAGGTATGAAAAAGGTGATAGCTACAACTGAGAGAGAGAGAGAGAATGAGGTAATTACCTACGAACACCTGCCTGTGATGATGACGTGTCAGCGACAGGATGAAACTTGTCTGCCAGCGATGACTGTTTGTTTATCGTATGCGTGTTACTGAGCATGCGTTGGATCTAGGTAAGTATAAGTGACTATATAAAGCCGTCCGTTGTTAGCCTGTAGCAGTAGACAGTACGTGTGTGGCAGCAGCAGCAATTACGATGATGGCTAGCAGTCCTAATTATTATTGTTATGATAACTATGAGAGCGAACCCTTGAAAATAGGTAAGTTGTTGTTTATAAAACTTCAAGTTTGTATGCTAATTTGTGTCTATTTTGTTGTTTAGATGAGGAAGGTTCGGATTTTGCAGATCATGCATCATCATCAACAGCAAGTACCTACAACGACGACGGTCAAGCGTGGAACAATGAAGAAGAAGAAACAGGTAAGATGTTTAAGACTTTTGTGTGTGTGTGTTTATGCTTATATTAATCGATTATTGTATTATTATTGTTTTAGCGTTCCTGTCGCAGCAGTCGCCTCTATACTACGCTGATGACGCTGTAGCAGCAGCATCAGCAAACTTTACCGTCATAGATACACCAGTAGTAGCAGCAGCTAAAGATGAAGTACGTGTTCAACTGCTCGGGGCTGTCCAGTATCCGTTGTATGTTACGAGACCTCCCGGGGAAAAAGAAAACTACGACCATATACACAACATCCAAGTAGGACTTATTCCAACCGACGACGACCAGGGAGAATTTGACGTGGTAGTGAAGCTCGAGTGCGTGTATAGCATATGTGAGTATGGTGAATTGGTGTTGTCGGAACGGGACTGGTTCGAGCTGTATGATATACGAGTCGAGGCAATGTTTAAAAATTTCTTTCATGCTTGCTGCTGCAACGACGACCCCGACAACAGCAACAAAACACATCGTGATAAACATTTGAAATTTCATCTATGTGAGAATTTATACATCGAGATTATTCACAACGAGTTTTTCGGCAACAGGGTGGTCATACATGATAAACAGCGGACTATAACCTTAAAAGATTACGAGTTTCAGTCTATACTGCATTTAGCACCGTTGATCAATCATCATGCTCGAACGTTACGTTACCTCGACTTTTCACGTTTCTACCGCTCAAACATAGAGAACGTAGCAGAAGGTCAACTGAGACGCCATGAAGATGCCTATAAATCGCTCCCGACATCCGATTCAATTTTATTCACATCCGAACTGTTATGCGGTTACTACTCAGCTACCAGTTTAATAGACAACACAGCAGCAGCAATTGGTGGTGGATTGAACTCGTTCATTTTATTAGAAATAATAAAACATTATCCGCAAAAGTTTATCGATGCCATACGTACACGACTGCTATCATATCAGCCGGAGACAACTACGCCAACGACGTTTACACCATCATACTAGGGACACCTTGGCGTAAATAAACTTAGAAATAGGTTACAACAAAAACAATTTGTAAGTGTTACGAACTCTCAGCTCATATTGTGTGTGTGTGTGTGTGTGTGAATAATTTGTCAAATATAGATAATGTTACTCTATGCCTATTAAATGTATAACAAAAATAAATAAATAATATGTATAAATATTGATGTTTCATTTACTAGCATGATTAGAAGAGCGTTCATACATACATCAAAGTGTTTGTTCATACCTAGTATACATGTAACGGGTATACATGTATGAGAGAGAGAGAGAACTAATATTGATACAACTACGCCTGCCGATGATGATGATGATGACGTGTCAGCGACAGGATAAGACTTGTTTGTCAACATCGACAACTTGTTTACCGTATACGTGTTACTGAGTATGCGCGCACAAGACCTAGGTAGGTGTACGTGTCTATATAAAGTTAGCAGTTATTAGGCTGTACTAGTAGCAGCAGGCAACACGTGTACAGCTACCGCAGCAGCAGCAGTAATCAATATGATGATGATGATGACGAGCAGTTCTAATTCTTGCTACGACGACGACGACAACTCCTGTATGATCGAAACCCTGGAAATAGGTAAGCTGTTATTGTTTAGAAAAAACTTCAGAGTGATTGTATATATATATATATATATATATATATATATATATATATATATATATATATATATATATATATATATATATATATATATATATATATATATGCTAATATAATTTGTGTGTATGTTGCCGTTTAGATCAGGACCTTGCAGATCACGCGTCAAACGTATCAGCAACAGCAAGAGCTAAAGGTAATCATATCAACACCAGCAGCAGTAGTCGGAGACGTCAACGACGACGACTACAACGTCTGCACCATCGTACCTTGGCACAAATAAACCTCCTTAGAAATAGATTACAAAAATATTTAAAAAATTTACAAATGTTACGAGACGATCTCGACTCATACTGTGTTGTGAATAATTTAACAGATAACATGTTAAAATTGTCTATTAAATATACAGCAAAAAAAAAAATAAATAATATGTATAAACATTGATGTTTCATTTACTAGTATCATCACCAGCATTCTATTATCAATTTTTTTTTATTATAGATTAAATGTAGTCATAACAATATATATATATTAATAAACATAATTTTTAATTCCTATATGCTTTTATTATTTCTTCTAGAAAAGGTAGGTAGTACAGTGTGTGCGCTGGAGAGAGAATGCGTCCTCTAATAGGCGAGAGAGAGAGAGAGAGAGAGAGCTCTTTAATGCGTCCTCTAATAGGAGAGAGGGAGGGCTCTTTAATGCGTCCTCTAAATAGGAGAGAGAGGGCTCTTTAATGCGTCCTCTAATAGGAGAGAGAGAGAGAGAGAGAGAGAGAGAGAGGAGACTGCGAATGACAAAGTTCCAAAATGGCCGTCCCTGCATATTAATTAGAGCAATAAATTAATGCTTGCAATTAAATCAAATAATTTAATTCGATCATTTAATTAGAGCAATAAATTCGCGTCTGCATATTAATTAGATCAATCAATTTAATTCACGTTCTTCTAGAAAAGGTAGTGGAAAGAGTACAAGGTGTGTGTGTGCGCTGGAGAGAGAAAGCATTTTCTAATAGGAGAGAGGTTTCTTTAATGCGTCCTCTAATAGGAGAGCGAGAGAGAGAGAGAGAGAGCTCTTTAATGCGTCCTCTAATAGGAGGGAGAGAGAGAGAGAGAGCTCTTTAATGCGTCCTCTAATAGGAGCGAGAGAGAGGGCTCTTTCATGCGTCCTCTAACCGGAGAGAGAGAGAGAGAGAGAGAGGAGACTGCGAATGATAAAGTTCCAAAATGGCCGTCCTTACATATTAATTAGAGCAATAAATTAATGCCTGCAATTAGATCAAATAATTCGATCATTTAATTAGAGCAATAAATACACGCCTGCATATTAATTAGATCAATCAATTTAATTCACGTCTCATTTGCATATTAATTAGAGCATTTGCGCCTCATTTGCATATTAATTAGAGCAATAAATTTAATTCGCGCCTCATTTGAATATTAATTAGAGCAAAAATTTAATTCGCGCCTCATTTGCATATTAATTAGAGCATTCGCGCCTCATTTGCATATTAATTAGAGCAATAAATTTAATTCGCGGCTCATTTGCATATCAATCAATTTAATTAGAGCAATTAATTATGCTAATTAGGTTCCCACGGTCATCAAAATTTTCCCACGCTCAAGCGACCTAATACCTACTAACCAAAAATTCTTAAGTGTTCAATACTAGGCTTTTCTTTGTACCAAATCTCTGCTGGTGTTGCTTTTTCCATACAAGCTTCTGATGGTGTTCTGTTTAAAATATATGCAGCACATCGAATAGCTTCTGACCAAAAAGATTTAGGCATTCCCGAATCTTCTAACATTGATCGTCCTTTTTCTACTAATGTTCGGTTCATTCTTTCTGATTTACCATTTAGTTCTGGTGTATATGGTATAGAATAATTTAAAGTTATTCCATTTTCTTTACAAAATGTTTGGAATTTCTTAGAAATATATTCCCCTCCGTTATCTCATCTCAATGTTGCCACTTGTCGACCAAAATTTGTTCTCGTCATTTGGAAATATTCTTTAAAATAATCAAAAACCTCGTCTTTTGTCTTCAACAGGTAAACTACTGTAAAGTTGCTGTAGTCATCTATGAACGTAATAAAATATTTACTTCCATCAATAGCAACTGGATCTATCATTCCACAAACATCTGTATGAACAATCTCGAGTATTTTCTTGCTTCTTGTTCTTGTACCAAATGGAAATCTTGTTATTTTACCTTTTATACATGATTCACAGAAGTCGACTTTATTTATTTTTAAATTTTCATTGATACCTGTCACCATCTTTTGATTTATAAGCTTTTCTAGTTTTGAATATCCGATATGACCTAATCTCCTATGCCATATTTTCAGTTCTTCATTTTCCGTTTTAATCTCATAACATTCTACCTGCTTTACTTTAAATACAATTTCATATAAGTTTTTATGTTCACCTTTTCCAAAAATTCTTCCATTTCTTAAACATAGTTTTACATTTCCATCTTCAAATATTACTTTTATTGAAGATGACTCCAATCTTTTTACAGATATAGATTTTTTCTCAAATTGGGTACATATAATACATTCTTAATGTTACATTCTGTTACCTTTCCTTCAACACATATTTCAGCTACAATATTACCAACACCTTTTGCACACACGTATTCTTTATCTTTTGCAACCGCAATATTTATGGGGTTATTAAATTCCATGAAGTCTTTAAAAAAACATCTTGTATTAACTAAATGATCTTTAGCACCTGAATCGATATAAAACTTCAAACATCGTTCCGAATCATCATCGCGTATGCCATTTTCTGTCATAAAACTTACTCTGTCATCTTTTTCTGTTAAGTTTCCAGAAACTCTTGAAGAATTACCATAGTTCTTATTTCTAAAGAAACAGTTCTTCTCATTATGACTTCTTTTCTTGCAGATCCCGCAATACCTCTCTTGTCGTCTATTGAAATTCTTATTTAGATTTTTCTTTGAACAAAATCTTGCTATAGGTGATGTACCGTTGCACACGAAGCAGCGTCTTTCTTGATTTCTTCCTTTTGCTATAAATACAGTTGGATTTGTTGATGCATCTCTTTGACTTCTTAACTTAATCTTCTCTGCGATAATTCTTGATTTTAAATTCTCTAATGTTTTATCTGCATATGTAGTTGATTCCCAAGCAGTAATAAATATTTTATATTCTTCTGGTAAAACAGTTATAATCTTTGTTATTACTTATTATCATATCATCATCAATATTTTGCTTTAAATAATTCAATTTATGTACTATTGATTGCAATTCACTAATGTTTGCCATAGCATCTATTTCATTTTTATATTTAAAGTTATAGAAACTTTGCAATAACAAATACATCTGATTTTCATTATCCTTTTCATAAATTTTTAGTAATGTATCATACATTTCTTTTGCATTCGCACAGGTCATTATATTTCTTGTCTACTGTAGAAACAATATATTTTTGAGCTTTAGCATCTTTTAAATCAAACGTAGCTTTATCTTTCTCACAAGTTATATTACATTTATCTAATGAACTATCTACCACATCCATTACACTAGCAGCTTTTAAAAATATTTTTATTTGAAATTTCCATAATTGGAAAGATTGTGCATCATTTAATTTTTGAATATTTGATAAGCTATCTTCTGTCATTTTGATTTCTTTCAAAATTTCTTCCTTCTTATTTTAATCTTTTACTTTATATTTTCCTTTTTATTTCTATTTATTACATGTACCTTTTTAATGACCTAATTCTTCTGGGTCTCCATAACCTATTAAGATTTTAATTCTTATGCAGAGTTTTTATAGCTTTATTTTATAATATACAGTGTTATGATAATGTAATGCACAAAATTCATAAAACGTACAACGATTATTATGAAACTTACGTTTATTTCGTTTTTTATTCATTTTCTCGTTTTTTTTTCTTATGTGAGCCCTACTGCAACTATTGTTCCCTAGTGTAACAAAACAAGCTTTCTCCAATAATGTAATAAAAATCTTAGCTTCCCATTAAAAAAATATGTTAATGACGTCATAACTTTGACAAATTTGACGTGTTATTTTTGTAACTTATGTCAAAAGATGCGGAATAAAAAAAAACATTTGACGTGTTTTTGCATTTTGTTCCAAAGTGATCGTTGTACGTTTTATGAATTTTGTGCATTACATTATCATAACCCTGTATATTTAACAACATATCATCAACTCTTTACGTTCAAACTTATCGTTACCTAGTAACTAACCGACCTTTAGTGTTATTAATCTCAACAATTTTGACCACTTTCCCGAAGAGATACAAAAAAATGTTTCAACCAAAAGTTTCTTAGAATTTGATATACTATAAGATTCCAAAAAGAAAAATTCAGAAAAGTCAACATGAAAAAAGGCGACAGACAGACAGACTTCACGAATTCAGACACGAACTTTTTGTTCGTCGAAAATAGCCTGTAAAAATCCACTGTTATTATAATACGTATTTTATTAAACAGCAACGAGGCCCATGCACGTAGGCAATAATGTAGCGTATGCATATCAACACGGTAATTGCCGGTGACCTGCTCGCTAGTCACTACATTTAGTCACCTAGGCCAGCTGGTCGATCAGAGTATCGTAAACCGCCGCCATATTGGGGCAGAGAAGGATAATTTTTAATAATGGACAAATTAAAACCGCGTTTTACGTGTTTGACATGTTAGAGGTTTGATCTTTCAGAATAAGAAAAACCTTTTAAAGTAAATGTGGATTTGATTAAATTCAATACAGAACAAATAATAAACAATTTCGTGCTTCGTTTGCTCCAATATGGCGGCGGTTTGGGTTATTCTGACAGCAGTGACTCTACTGCTCAAAAAAGTTTCAAAAAAAATTCAAAAAAGTCAACAGGGAAAAATGCGACAGACAAACCGACAGACAGACTTCACGAATTCAGTGACGAACTTTTTGTTCGTCGAAAATTAGTTAGTTTTTATCAAAATCTAATCAGCTTTTTTCTATGAAATAATTTGCCAATCAGAACAACTGTATTGAAAACAAGGGATTTACATTTTGAGCGTTTATTATAATTTAATAATTTGAAATTATTCTGAGATTGAAATATAATATAAATACAAAGATTAGTTAAAGTTTCACAAGTTTTATTAATATCTTAACCTGACAATATTGTTTCGACACTTTATGTCATTATCAAAGGTAGATAAGATTGATAAACAAACACGTTGCTAAGGATAAATACATACAGAAAATAGGTAACTAGATACAATACATACAAAAACTAAATATCTAACACTTCTAATAAAGGAGAATTACTAAGCTAAGTTTGTTCATTCATTAAAGGTACTGTGCGTTTATGTCTGTATATTTCAAAAGCTTAAAAAATGTTTAATTTGTGTTTGTTGTTGCAAAAAATGTAAAAATTTAATGTTGTTTTGAGGTGTCATTGGGTGGTTCTGTTCTCCTTTATTAGAAGTGTTAGTTATTTAGTTTTTGTATGTATTGTATCTAGTTACCTATTTTCTGTATGTATTTATCCTTAGCAACGTGTTTGTTTATCAATCTTATCTACCTTTGATAATGACATAAAGTGTCGAAACAATATTGTCAGGTTAAGATATTAATAAAACTTGTGAAACTTTAACAACTAATCTTTGTATTTATATTATATTTCATGACTATGGAGTTCCACAAAGTAAGGCTGGAGACAGTAAACGCTATTCTGAGATTTATCATCTCAACATCTATCTTTTAGTGATGCCAATGAATTTTTATTGGTCACTTTTTTGAAGAACTGCTAACAAGTTTACGCTGATCTCAGCGTATGTAATCTGTACTGCATGTAACGTGTATTGTAGGTAACGTGATCAAATTTGCCGCTAAAATGTTTTCTATTGAGCTATGTAAACCTGCCTGTCTCAGCTACTCCTAATCTTCAGACAAGGTATATAATAGGTACATAAAAATTTTATAAATTCTGTAAGCTGCAATATAAAATCTAGGATGTATACCACTGGCCAATAATTGTACTTTTTTATCTGCATATGACTATACATTTACATCACGTCGTTTTGTCATTTTTGAATGACAAAAAATTCCAGAAAAATTTGTTGTGAATTATATCACTTCTTTTACACTGGGTAGTTCGGTTACAGATACTGATTAATGTTATTAGTAATGAAAATTGGCATTTCTTGATCGTATCGAAAGATATCATCGATATTCAAATGTAAGTAAATTAAGTAGTAAATCCATAAACGATAGCATGTTACTTTTTAATTATTACAGTGGCATTTTGAGTAATCTCAATTTTACGATATGCCTAAAGGAGATAAGGAAAGTAAATCGTCTTCCCATAAGCATGCCAAAGATTCAGGTCAAAAATTATCGGATGGCATAAAAAGTATTTGTCTAAATAGACTAAACAAAGCTAAAAGAATACGTTTCTTCCATAATGGTAATAGATTTTTTAAAGGCGTTGTTATACCAGTATCTACAAATCGTTATGGGTCTATAGACACTCTTATGGCGGACCTAACAGATATCTTTACAAATAAGGTTAACTTACCAAATGGAGTTAGAGTGATTTATACTAAAACCGGACGTAAGGTAAGTTAAATAACAAAAATACACAATTTAAGTATATGTATTATATTAAAGATTTTAAAGGTATCTAAGATTGACGATCTTCAAGAGAACGAAGAATATGTATGCAGTGCTGGAGAAACCTTCAAAAAGATTCCATATGGAAAGTCGGATGTATTTCAACCTCTTAGATTGCGTGCTTTTTCCCAACGGCCCACAGTTACGAAATTCTAATGTTTGGATTAGATTATATATATTGTAGATTAATAAACTTTGAATGTCAATATTTTATCTAACTGTATGTAATAAACTTTAGGCCACTAAAATAATTGTTTGTAATGTCTGTACATATACCAAGGCAGTTAACTGTTGTTGTTTTAATAATATAAGTCAAGAAAGGAACCGAATAAGCGTTTACAAAAATTATATCAGATCATAGGCGCCCGGAAGGGGAGGGGGTAAGGAGGGACATTTGCCCCCCCCCCTGGAAGTTGAACAATTTGAATTTTATTGAAGTATTTTCAGTAGAGTTTTATTTAGCCAGAAAGTGCATCAGTTTTTATTTTCGTTTGGCATACCTTTTCCTTTTCCTTAACCAACAGTAAAAACGATACGCGGTACTCTACGTTGTTTTGCAAATATCTTTGCTTGTATTATACCTATGACAAAAATAAAAGCACCATAGTATTCACAGAAAATCAACGCAAAACGTTTATTCCAGTCATTCTTTCAAAATGTGTACTAGATTTGAAGATGTTAAGTGTTAAATGTAATTTTGTTAAACCTTAAAAGTGCTGTTTCGAGAAAATCGACTTTAAAGGTAGCAGTTCTCGTAAGAAGCAATGTAAATTAATATTTTAAATGTTTTTTTACAACTTAAATATCGATGTAACCATTCATAGTTTTGTCACAAAAGAGAGCGTTCGTAGAGTCTAACACGTTGACCTGCGTTAGCAACCAATGTGGCGTAGCGGACGACAAGGGCGAAGCGAGCGATTGGCGGTGCGGACGAAGCGAATTGAGAGTGTCCTACGTAGCACATTTTCGTAATTGCGAATCGCGCGAAAAAAAATGAGTCCTTTGACAGCGACAGTTGTTATTATTTTCTGATATTATAGCCGCGTTCGTCATTTCACATCTATTTACTCGAAGAGCTCGGTTTTCATAGTATCCATTATTGCAAATAATTGTAACTATGACAATAGAGGTCTTGGAGCAAAAAGAGTTACAATACTGAACTACACTGCACCCGCATAAATTAAAACATGAGAATAAAATCTACAATCAATCTTGATTAAAAAATTTTTTGAACATGTCTATTAGTATTTTAAGAAACAATTAGAAGTCAGACAATCCATTATTGTACGTTTTTATGCGAGTTAAACCAAATTATTTCAATCCAAACTTGGTTAATTACAATAAATATTAATAAGTAGTAGGTATGTTTATAATACAAAATTAATAAATTTTATGTCCGATTGCATTATAAAGTACTGTTTATTGTATTGTTTTGCGGCAGTGAACTGGCTTATTATTGTACTCGTAAAATAAAGTGGTAGTAGTAAAATAAAGTATATAGTAGTAAAATAAAGTATGACAACTGTATATTACATGTCAGATTTTCTTCTGTCAAGAATAGATGTCAAATTTATAAACTGATTTTTTTTGATAATTAGCCAATTTTAGAAATCGAACATAAAGCTTTGTATGCAACTCTTACATAATCGGACCTTATAGACTCGCCCTTTTTATAGGCCTTGCTCGCTTCGCTCGCTCGGCCATAAACTGTGCTTGTCTATAAAGTCCTACATTATGTACTTGTTACATAAATAGCTATTATTAGTTGCTGCTTGAACGACGACGTCGCAAAAACTAAAACCCATCCTAACCTTTAATTATTTAACGGTAAACACATGCTATATCTTATTAGACAACGCTTGTCGAGGTTCCTTCGAATTTTCGACGAAATGGGAGTGAGATTATACATTATTGATAGTATTTCTTAATGATATCAATTCCTAATATTCAAATTGCCACTTTTTATACATATTAGTGTAACGAAGTTACAAAATTTTATTAATTATTTTGGGTGTATGAATAAACGTCCTTATCGACTGTTGCAATCAGTCGCCGTTCGGATAAGCGACCGACTCAAGCAAGTGCACGCGTCCCTTCCTTAACCGAATTTTGGCGTGAGCCGCTCCGTTTTACTCCTACCTTTTCCCCCACGCTCCGAGAGCGCCTATATAAACAGGTGCCGAGCGACGATTTATTTAGTGCACGTCCAGGACTCATCTCCAGCAGGACTACCAGCCCGGACCAGCCAGGGAGATTAGAGTAAGAACTCTTAACCGTATATTCCGATTCACCTTTCCGCACCGATTTCATCCTGCTTCTACGACCCGCTTTACCGTACCTTACCCGAGACTTTGCTGTGCGTATGCCTGGGGGTCTCATCCCAAATCCGCCCTCTTGTCCGTACCTTACCCGAGACCTCTCTGTGCGTATGCCTGGGGGCCTCATCCTATATCCACCCCCTTACTCGAGACCTCGCTGTGCGTATGCCTAGGGGTCTCATCCTAAATCCACCCTCTTGTCAGAGACTTCGCTGTGCGTATGCATGGGAGTCTCATCCTAGATCCGCCCTCCCGTGGTACCTTGCCCGAGACCTCGCTGTGCATATGCCTGGGGGGTCTCATCCAAACTTAAACCCTTACCGCAATCCCTAGACTCTTGTATCCTCTCGTTAACATACCTTACCTCACCCGCACGTTGATTTTGCTGCTTACGCTTTGCACCCGCTTGCTGTACCTTACCGTAGACTAACGTATGTATTTGCTGTTTTGCACCCGCTTGCTGTGGCTACGACAAAGTAGTGTAGGGTAATAGTTAGGGGTTGAGTTGAATGGTTTGCTTTACTAGTATTATTAATAAAAACCATTTGGTTAATATTGTTTTATTTGTTAGTATTAATACCCTCTTAGTGAGAGCTTTAGAGACAGGTGGAGTGGTACAGACTAGGCCGACCTCAGCAGTTCCATGGTTTATCCTTTCTCCACTAGCAGTTATCCGGTTCCGTGGAGCATACCACGTTAAAATAACTGGCGCCCGAGAGTTACCGTCGACACCGAGATCACCGAAAACCACACAAGCGCCACTACGTAAGCAGTCCCCTTACAAATACCGAGACAACCCAGGGGCACCCCAAACCCTCATTACATTAGAATGCAATATATAAAAAGTTGTTTAACGTCATGTTGTTTATTCTAAACAATCCTCTCATGAAGTATACTAGTTAAAGCTAAGCAGTTGGAGAAAAAAACAGTATGTTTAATTCGTACAAAAAATGCGTTTTTGGGACTCATAAGGTATAACTTTCTTATTCTTCCCAAAACCATGCATTTTTTGTACTAATTAAACAAATAACTATTTCTCATATCTTTAATGTGGTAATCTTAATAAAATGTTAAATTATATCCATATTTATGATAAAAAGTCCAATTTTAGTCAAATGTGCTTTTAATATAGAAATAACTATTTTTCCTGATTTGAATTGATTTTTGTCTACTATTTTAAGACTTTTATATTTTCTTGAGTAATATAACCACTAAAATATAAAATTACGGGTGCTAGAAATAGCTACAGCACATATCGATAGTTTCAGCCTCTATATGCTAGTGATGGAAGTAATCTGTCGATAAGCATGAGTAATTCCAGTAGTTAACATGCTGGGAACTGAGAGGGAAACCAAGTGAAATCCTTTCTCGTGCATGCTAAATAAAATATTTTTAATCTATTCATTTAAAAAAATTAAAAAATATATAAAGTGAGTAGTGTTGACTAGAGTTCCTAAATATGAACTGAGTTCTGTGTTATTTAGAGTTAAATCACGCATGTCAAATTTTCTTAGTGACATTTCATATTTTCAAACTATTTATTAGAAGGTTGGTAATCATGAAAATTGGTTTAATAAATTAAACTGTCAATATGACAATTATATAGATCTGAAATTTGGTATAATTAATACTTTATTAAAAGCTGTGGTAAAATTGATATACGTACTAATAGCAGTGTTAAAAACTCTCTACAAACAATAAATATATGATAATGTGCACATTAATATATATTATGTAATTAGGAGATCAAGCAATACTTTAAATCCGAGAAGATGTATTATAAGATCTTCGAGGATTTAAAGAAATTTTATTTCGTATTTCAATTAATCAATTCTTGTTTAATCAAGAACGTCTTGAACTCCGGTGTCATTGACAACGGAGATAAAGATATACTTTATTTTACTAATTGTGGTATATAAACAATTGTTTGAAATACGAAATGAAATAAAAAATTTTACATGCATAAAAATAAACATGACAGCATAACCTAAAATGTATAACTGACAGCTGCTGAATGTGTCACTAAAGTAGAATGAGAGAAAAAAAGTATCTCTAATTCATACAGCCTAGTTTTGGCCTAGAAAGAGATAGATTTTGACATCCGTGTCCTAACTCTAAAATAACACGATTAAAGTTTTCATTTAGGAACTCTAGTGTTGACTAATCTACACAGCTGTAGTGAACCACTTGAATAAGGTTTTACTTATTTAATATAATAAATAAAAGGATAACCAATTCATATGTTTAATACGCTTATTACAACTAAAACAAATGTTCCACGTTACATCGATTATGATTATAATTATTATGATTTTACAATTAATTTTTATAAAAAGAGAAATGAAGTGATTTATAAAATATTGAATTTGATTATTACAATTTGACATTACAACACACCAAAAGCTTCAATATAAAAAAGAATCACGTAAATCGGTTTAGTAGAACTCTCAAACGAACTGGAACAAAATTCAGCCTTGTGTTTTAAATATATAGGTCATTCTTTCTGAACTCAACCACCAACTAGATCCAAACATTAGCGCAACTTAGAAAGGCCAGCAGGGGATTATTTTAAAGCTTGAAACCTCTACTTTCAAATGCCACATGTCTCCTATATGAAAAAATTTATATCTGACCTCTAAACCAGGGTAAACACGTATCCAGTGTAAAAAAAATTTCAAAGTTGAAAAATTAGAAAAATAAATATTTTTTTAAACTTTATTTAACGGCATCGCATTTTTCGTCAAAGAATACATAAATTTTGTCCAATGTGTTTTTTTCCTAGAGTGTTTCAATTTCGAGCAAAATTGAGAACAACAATTTGCCATTTTTAAAGTTAGAGTAAGAGAAAGAATTTAAGAGTAAAAAATGCTTATTTTTACTCAACGAATACGAAAAAAAAATTACAGACCGCTTTAAAGCGATTTTGAAAATTTTCATCATTTTAGGTTTTAAATCTGTTATTCATGCCCATAGCTAGGCAACACCTATAACCGTAATTTTCAAAATCGCTTTAAATTGGTCTGTAATTCATCCACGTAATTTTTTTGTATTCATTGAATAAAAATAAGCATTTTTTACTCTATCATTTTTTTTCTATCTAACACCATTTTTGATGAAAAAAATAAACTAAAAAATGGCAAATTGTTGTTCTCAACTTTGCTCGAAATTGAGGCACTCTAGGAAAAAAATGCAGTGGACGAAATGTATGTATTCTTCAACGAAGAATGCGATGCCGTTAAAAAAAATTTAAAAGAATATTTCTTTTTTTAATTTTTTCAACTTTTAAAATTTTTCTTTGAAACTGGATACGTGTTTACCCTGTTTTAGGGGTCAAATATAATTTTTTTCATATAGGAGACATGCGACATTCGAAAGTGGAGGTTTCAAGCTTTAAAATAAGCTCCCGCTGGCCTTTCTAAGTTGTGCCAATCTTTGGCCCTAGCCGGTGGTTGAGTTCAGAAAGAATGACCCATAGATGTTTAAAACCAAGTAAAAGTCAGTCAAATTTTCTCTTCTACCTTAAAGATGAAAGAAAATGAATCATGTTAAGCCACTAGCATTAAAATATGTGCAAAGGTCATATGTATTTCTTAAACCATTCAGGATATACCAATTTTTACATTGTAATATATACTACAGAGAAGCTCATCCAACGAAAACTTTATTAAAACATTAACGAACCAATAGTATTTATTAATATAAAAACTAAAATCCTATATTACATACTTTGAAACCTAATAAAATAATTATAAATACTATACAGCAATTTCCAACATCTTTTTAACGCTAAGTAATTTTTCTCTAGGTTTACCGGATTTTTTGCCTTCACTTTGTTCATATGCATCGATTTTCAACCAATCCTTCCACATAACTGTTTGAATGGTTTTCTTCTTCAACTCTACCTGTATAATTTCAAAACCTGGTTTATTTTCTATATTAGTTTTTTTAACATCTTGACTAATCAAATCAGCTGTAGTAAATGCGTTATTCATTGTAGTTAAAATAACACCAGTCGGTCCAGTTGCTAACCATCCCGTTGAATACAACCCATCATCAATTTTACCAAATTTATTCTTTACTACTCCACTTTCATTATCAAATGGAATGTCAGGATCAGCTTGAACTGATTTGTAGCCAATACTTGTCACGACTAAATTACAATTTAAATTTTCTTGCTGACCAGTAGCAACAGCCTTTACATCTTTTAACTCATTTAAACCTAAAGACACATTTTCAATCGAATTATTAGACCCTATTATTTCAAGGGGTGATTTAAAGAAAACTGGCTTAAATATTCTACTAATTTTATCATCACTATGATTTTCACCTAAAGATTTTAACATTAGCTCAGTTATACGTTTTCTTGGTCTTGCTAGATTGGGAACTACTTCAGGTACACCTTGGAAATCACTACTATGCCAACAAGTTTTGCAGTTTCGCAATTTTAACATTTCTCTTAGTTCTTTAATGGTAAATGCTGCTTGTAGAGGGCCTCGTCTTCCTATTAAATGTACTTCTCTTATTTTGGAGATAGACAAAGCTTCTAATGCATGTTGAGTTATATCTGTAGACTGTTTAAAAATAGAATTATAAAAATATATTAAACAAACATCTATGTGTAGTATTTTTCATATCTTACATAAGTTAAATTGGTACAGAAGTAATAGGGTCGTTTCACAATTTTGAAACTTAACGTTTTTACATTCTATATAATTGGTATTTTTTTCAAAAGTTTTAGCGCAGCCGTTAGCGAGATATTCAATTTACAATTTTAAATTTTTTTGTCCTTTTCTAATACAACAACGTCATCGTACTCGCATGCGCTGTATTAAAACCAAATATGTAAGTTGGCAATACGAAATCCTTTGACAGCTGAGTTGTGTTTATATTTACGTGTTCAGTAAAATAAGTAATGCGACGGCCGTATTTCTTAATTAGCGGAAAAGAGAATGAGAATTTTATTAATATACGTAGATGATTAAACAAGTTAGCATGTTTTATTCAAGGTTTATTAGTATTTAATATGGTTTCAATATTAGAATTATTATGGTGCTTTAGCAATAAAACCCAGTTTTATAAGATATTTCTTTAATTATAAAACCATAAAAAAAACATTTTATTATTTTCATAGTTATTTTTTAGCCTACTTCGATACTAACATCTGAACATTTTGGGTTGCATACATCAATTACTTTAACACACCTCCTCAATTGATGAATGCAGGAAATATACATATAAATAACAAAAACTTAATTGTTCAAACAAATTGATTTACGAAACTTATCAATAATTTCATAGCTTACAAACTTTGTTAAGGTGTCAGCTATTTGATCTGATGAAGGAACATAATAAATTTTAAGTTGATCATTTTTGACTAATGCTTTTATAAAATTAAATTTAATATCAATATGTTTGAGTCTTTTATGATCTGACTTTTCACTTAGTGCAATCACTGATTGATTATCTTCGTAACACTTGATTTTAATATTTTTATATCCAAATTCTGAGAGCAATCCAGAAATCCATATATTTTCTTGAACTGCTAATGCTAAAGCGACATATTCAGCTTCTGTACTACTTAATGCGATGGTACATTGCTTCTTTGTACACCAAGATACTGTTGATCCAAATATTTTACAAATATAACCTGTTGTAGACTTTCGATCGTAAATATCAGTACCCCAACTTGCATCCACATAACATATCAGAATATCTTCGATTTTGATGTTCGGAGATGACTTGTTGAACACTAAATGATAATTAATAGTTCCTTTAATATAACGTAATATTCGTTTTAACCCTGGCCATAACAAATACTTCACAGGTTTATCTTGGTATCTGCTGTAAAAATTAACTGTAGCACTAAGATCTGGTCTAGTTCCCATTACAGCATACATTAAACAACCAATTAATTCACGATATGGCACTGACTCATTAACATCTTGAATTTCTTCATCCTTTGGGAATTGAAAATTAGGATCACCTGGAGTTTTCACTGATTTACAATTTGCCATGTTAAATTTTTCAAGTATTCGTTGTAAATATGCCATTTGATTTAAACTTATTGTATTCTTCTCTCGTTTCACTTCTATACCCAGAAAATATGTTAATTTTCCTAAATCTTTCATTTCAAATTCTTGACACAATTCTTTTTTTAGTAGATTAATCTGCTCAATTGAATCACTTGAAATAATTAGATCATCAACATATAATAATATATAAATTTTAAAATCTGTAGCTTTCTTTAAATACAAACAAGGATCATAATCAGATGCTGTAAAACCATTTTTGATAGCAAAATTGTCAAATTTTGTATTCCAACAATTAGGTGATTGTTTTAATCCATACAGTGCTTTATTAAGTTTACATACCTCATTGTTGTTATTGACTGCATAACCATCAGGAAGGTTCATATAAACGTTTTCTTTTAAGGTTCCATGTAAAAAGGCTGATTTAACGTCCATTTGATCAGCATAAAGATTTTCCTCATTAATTATTTTAATTAAAATTCTAAATGTTGATAACCGTGCTACTGGAGCATATAGATCCGCTATTCTAAAATTCTTATCTTGCATAAAACCTTTCAATCTTGCTTTATATTCTTGCACATTTCCATTTTTGTCCTTTTTTTATCTTGAATACCCATTTGGAATCTATAATTTTCTCATCTTCAGGTTTCTTAACAACTGACCAAGTTTTATTCTTGTTTAAAGCAGCTATTTCTTCTTCGATTGCTTTAAGCCATTTTTCAGATTCGATACGTTTAAATATGTCATTATAGTCTTTCGGTACATCTTCTAAAATTTCAGAGTTCAATGCTAGATGAACACATTCATCACTTTCTAGGGTATAGTCTTCTAAGTATTTTGGTGCCTTTCTATTTCTTTTACTTCTCCTTAATTCAATATTTTCTTCTTCATGTACTTCTTTAGGAACTTGATTAATAGTATCTAAATTTTCTTCGGAATTATTCTGCGGTTGGACAGTAATTACTTTTGAATTATAACTTTTGAAATTTTTTAATTCATCAAAGGTAACACTGTCACTTACTTCCACTTTCTGTTTTTTAGGATTCCATAAGCGATAACCATTTTCATTGTATCCGACCATAATAAATATATCACTGTTTGCCTCAAGTTTAGTTCTCAATGCTTTAGATTTGAAGGTGTAAGTAATTGAGCCAAAAACTTTTAATTTTGATAAATTAATTTCTTTTGCATAAAACAGTTCTGCTGGTAACTTTCTTTTCAAAGCAATTATTGGACTTCTATTGATAAGGTAGGTAGCACAAAGAGCTGCTTCTCCCCATAAATTTTTAGGTAACTGCGAATCGATAAGTAAAGCTTTAACCTTTTCAATAATCGTTCGATTCATTCTTTCAGCGACCCCGTTCAATTCAGGTGTATATTTAATGGTATACTGAATTCTAATTCCTTTATTATCGCAAAAAGATTTAAAGACCTTGGATGTATATTCACCTCCATTGTCACAACGTAAGGTATTTATTCTTTTATTAAAGTGATTTGTAACCCATGCTTCATATTTCTTGAAACAATCGTAAACTTCATTTTTATTTTTCAACAAATAAATTATTGTCATATGTGTGTAATCATCGATGAATGTTAAAATATATCTCTTTCCATCGTAGGTTTCAGGAGTCATCGGCCCACACACATCAGTATGAACTAACTGCAACGGTCCATTACTTCTTTTATTAATTTTCTTCGTATGAGGTGCTTTTGTTTGTTTACTCATGACACACACTTCACAGATGTTTGTATTTTCTTCTGTAACCTCCTTTACGTCTATTCCAATTAAATTATTCTTAGCCATTTTTTGTAAATTCGTAATTCCTATATGACCCATTCTTCTGTGCCATAATTCAACTTCATTTGATTTGGTATTCATATAATTTACTTTACTTGGAACAACTTCAAACTTAACTTCATAAAGATTTCGTGATTTAGTACCAATCGCGATAATTTTATTATTCTTCGTTATTGAAGCTTTTTCGCCAACAAATTTTACTTGTAAACCTGCTTTGGTAAGTTTCTGCACTGCTAGTAAATTATGTCTCAAATCTGGAACATATAAAATATTAGTAATTTCTGCTACATTATTTATATCTTTATTTTTTAAAACAACATCTACAGTTCCGATAGCAGTAGCAACACACGTTTGATTTGTTTTAGCAACACTAATATTTATTGGGCACTTTAATTCTATCATTTTCTTGAAATATTTTGTTGAATTAACTAAATGGTCTGTAGCACCAGAGTCAAGTATCCAGGTTAGTTCATCTTTATTTTCTTCGTTTTCTTTATTTTTCGAAACCATAAAGACAATTTTATTTTCGTCTTCATTTTCTTGAGTGTTATTATAATGCACTTGTTTATTAACGTTATGATATTTATTAAATCGGCATTCGGATTTCCTGTGCCCCTTTTTACCACATTTGTAACAGTTATATTTAAAGTTTTCAACACTTTTATACTTTTTTCCAAGAAATGCTGTTGTTGATTTCTCTTCTGCACCTTCTGTCATTTTCTGTTTTAACTCTTGATCCATTAATTTTGCTTTAACAAATTCAACCTTTAACTTATCTGGTTCCAAAGTCTCAAGGGCTGCTACTATATTATCATAGGACTTGGGTAACGTTAAAATAAGGTGACATACCATATCAGTTTCTTCTAAGTTCGCACCAGTTGATTTTAATTCTCGTACAATTTCATCAAATTTGATGAAATGATTTTCTAATAATTCGTTTTCTGCTAATTTTAGGGACAGCAACTTTCTTCTTAAATATAATTGACTGGTGACACTTTTTCTTTCAAAATGTTCTTCAAGAGTTTTCCACATTTCAAATGCAGTTTTCTTATCTTTTACAAATTCTAAATGAGAATCTGCTAGACAACTTATTATTAACGCCTTGCACTTCTTATCTTTCTTATTGAATTCTTCTGTTACTGGATTTTGATTCGTTTCAATACACACTTTTACATCCTGTTGGTCAAGTAACGCTGACACTCGGAATTTCCAATTATTGAAATTTTTCCCATCAAATTGTACACGTGTACTTTTTTTTTTAAATATTTATATTTTTATTTTTCTCTATTTGTTTCTTTAAAGCCGCTGGGCCCATAACCTATTAGAATTATTATGGTGCTTTACCAATAAAACCCAGTTTTATAAGATATTTCTTTAATTAAAAAAAACATTTTATTATTTTCATAGTTATTTTTTAGCCTACTTCGATACTAACATCTGAACATTTTGGGTTGCATACATCAATTACTTTAACATTCAAGAAGTGTTTCGTGCTGTCGTATACAAACGCGTCTTTGAACAGTACTAAAGTTTTATTTTATTTTAATTCTTTTTTATTTTTTATCGGGATCGGAAACTATAAAAAACGTGGTGGTTGGCCGTTGGAAGAACTAACATTTTATTATGCAATTCTGGTACAGTACAGTATAACGCTTAAATAATTTATTTCGTGTATGTTTTTGCTTGTAGTTTGACTAAAGACGGTCTTCAGTAT
The DNA here is from genome assembly GCA_929113105.1 of Agrypnus murinus. NCBI lineage: Eukaryota > Metazoa > Arthropoda > Insecta > Coleoptera > Elateridae > Agrypnus > Agrypnus murinus. The sequence continues at coordinate 249,056,707 of OV816024.1, forward strand.
CCCTTTTTCTTTTAAGAGAAAACACGCACGCTGTTTAAAGTACAGCAGCTGATTTGATCGGGTCCCGTCGCTTCTCGGTTTCTCCGTTCGGTTTATGTATTCGTCGCTGGCAAAGATTTCCAGTATTGCCAATGTTACGAATGCAAATCGCGTTCCATCTTGAATAGTACGATGACGGCAGCGGTGTAGAAAAGGACGGAAAATATTTAAACTTATTATTAATTATTATTAAGTTATCGTAATACATTTTTCGATTTTATGTGAACCTGTTCATTAGATAACTGTTATACTAATAAAATATACAAGTTATGTCAAAATTTCAATTCCATGCAACAACCCTATTAATACATTAATAATAGTGCCTTGCAATAGTGTGTTTCTGAAACTTTAAATTTGAATCACATAAATTACAACAGGGGTTGATTTAAATTAAAATATGAGATACACGAAATGTTAAAGAACACTTCACAACAAAGGCCTAAATGATGTGACACAAAACGTTGTTTATCTTATATTTTACACCTAATAATATTACACCTATTTAGGTGTACTGGATGTGGCATAAATAACTGACACTTTTTAATGCAATACATTTAATGAAATAACAGACTTTATTTAAATTTAATACAACTAAATTTCAAAAAAAAAATAAGTAGGCAATTTCTATTAGAAACCACTTTTAAAAGTAACATTGTTTAAATATAGCCATTATCAAGCTTAACACATTCTTGTGCTGGAGAACAGACAGCATTCACAACACCTCTTAGCATATCTTTTGGAATAAGTAAAATCTATTAATATATTTTATTCTTCAGGTCTTCTATTGTAGTATTTGTCTAAAAAAATGTGGTGTGGTTAAATCTGGTGAATGAGCCAAGTAGTCTAGATCACTAAATCAAGAGTCTAAACATCCAGAAAAAGGTTCTCAAAGTGCCTCTATACTTTTCCTTACAAAATGAGCAGTGACCCTGTCTTATTGAAACCAGATATTTCTTCTATGAAGGCGGTTTAAGAGTGGAATCAGAAGATTTTCTACCATGTGCTCATATTGTACCAGTGATTGTTATTGCCTTAGTTATTTTTTTCCATTTTGTAGTGTTAAATAACGGTGGTGACAGTACATCCCCTTATCTAACCTCATGCTCAGCCCTCATTTCTTTAGTTGGTCCTGCAGGTGTTAACATTTGCACTCTACTCTCTATGATGGTCTGTAATTCTCTTAATTCTTGAACGAGTTGAAAAGAAAATGTTATGGAACGGAAGAGTTGGGCAAGACATGAACAAAGACATGGGCTATAGAGGCTCATTTGGCAAAATAGAACAGAACTCAAACTGTTCGAAAATCATAGAAATGTGTATAACAAATCAAAGAAGATAGTGATGAGGGGAAATACACATTCATAGACTATATTGTACTTATAATAGCCTACATCATTTCCATGCAGAAAATAAAAAAACCTTGGCATAACATGTGTGAATATGGGAAACTAAAGCTGAACTGAATTTGTAAAGGATGCAACATAGTCAATATCATTAGAATTGAATATGAAAAGAAATGCAAATGCTTAAAAATTAATTCAGAACTTGACCCCTAAAGAAGCGAATCCAGATTTGGGGGTAAATTATAGAAATGTTCATGAGTCTGAAGTCGAATTGACAGAAGTAAATACGGTTATTCAATTTATTAAAAATATCTCTGATGCATATCAATATTCCTACATTCCATTTGATGCACATAATACCTATTTTATTTCTTTAATTTATAATTTAAACTAAAAAATAGGCTAACGATACATAAGTGAATTGTCAAAAATTCATTCCCAGTTTAGTAAATCAATTAATCAGATTTGATAAGAAATAAAACAAAATTAAAAAATAAGAAAGAAAAAAAAAAGAAGATAAAGTTATGTGCAACGGGTTTGGTTTGAAATCCCTACAATCATAATCCCGACAAGTCAAAATCCCGACAAATTAAAATCCCGACAAATCAAAATCCTGACAAATAAGAATCCCAACAAATTAGAATCCCCCCGACAAATTAAACTAACTTTTATATTATTCATATATTCTGAGATAAATAATAGTATTGATAATATATGTATATTAATAAGGTAAAATAATAAAGGTCTAATATTAACAATCAGGTTTATTATTAATTAATAAATAATTTAATTTAACTTTATATTGCTAAATTATGAGCAATGCCTCGAAGATAATCAATCACATTTAAATTTTCACTATCTTCCATTACATTTCGAATTCTTTGTTCTCTTTCAATATCCGCTCACTTTTTTTAAATTTTCGGTTGACCACGGATTAAACATTCAATTCCATTTTCAACTTGTTTCTACTCCTTTTGTAATTCTTCTATCATGTGGATAAGACCAATATGAGCTCTTCCCACCTTCTGTGCCAAGCTTCAACATTATTTTGAGTTCGTGGTATTCCCTTTGCCATCGAATCAAATACTGACCATAATTTTGGAGAAAACAATGGTTCAGAACGTAAAACATTGCCATTTCTTAAATGACGTCTAATTTTTCCATGCACATACGTGTTTTCAAACCACCCAATTACATCATTCGCCACAGGCGGAAACAGTGGTTTGAGATTATCAAATGCTTCCGGAATTTCATTTGACGGCAGAAATGCCAAAGCAAATAAATGTATCAGCAGACTAAAGTCTTCATCATCGGCATATCTTGCTGCCAAGCCAGATGACTGAATTTTTCTCCATCGGCACTGACCAAAATGGAAAAAGCATAGCTTGTGAGTAGCTTCTGGAAATTCAAACTTTGTGGCATTTATTGCTGCCAATTCTAAATCTGTGATTATCGTTGAAGGTACTAGCTCCACATTATTTTCATTCGCATATTCAGTCAATTCCTGTAGCATCATTTTGTAAATTTCCTCGCTTTTCTCAGTAGTTAATGCATAAACTAAAGGAAAAACTTTGCTATTGGCATGTCCAACGTTCGCGTGGATTGAATATAACTGATAAAATATTGTAGGAACTGTTTTGAAAGTACCATCCATTAGCCAGAAAGATGATTTTGACAACATTTTTATGTTTTCTTTTGTAGTAAAAATTAAAATTCTTATGCCACCAGTAGAGATATCTTTAGCCATAAATTGTTCGCCAGATAAAGTTAATTTTAAATAATCTGGAATGATAATTTGGTCTAAATCTTGCGGTTCTATCGGTCTTAAAGCTCTTCGAATACATTTTATTTTTTGTCGTAGTGCATCCTTTGATGGCATATATGGTAATATATTTGGATGAAGAGCAACCATTTGATTTTGAATCACTTGACAGGGCAATTCTCTGGTTTTTTCAGCCTGTACTTTTATTGCTTCAATACTATTACTGACTGATGCAGAACTTGCTTGTGGAGCATGATTATGATTATTGCATTTCCGGAGTCGATGTTGACCATCAATGAAAATTGTAGTGGCTCTTCCCAAACAATTAGTTGATTTCCTTTTTTCACAATACCAGTAATAAACAGGTTCTCTATTTCTTTCCTTTACCATCAGGAATCCACGCACACATATTTTCTGGTTTCGTTTTTGAGATGGAACAAATTCGCACACTTCACTTTCAGACATTTTCAAAAATGACATAAGAAAAATACTCACCTAGCCTACCATTAATATTTAAATTTACATTGACATAATTTTAAATTGTCGGGGGGGATTCTAATTTGTTGGTATTATAATTTGTTGGGATTCTTATTTGTCGGGATTTTGATTTGTCGGGATTTTAATTTGTCGGGATTTTAATTTGTCGGGATTTTAATTTGTTGGGATTTTAACTTGTCGGGATTATGATTGTCGGTATTTTGATCGTATACCTGTGCAACATATGCAAAAACAAAGGGAATGACTAGGAACTGCAGTGGTAGCAACAATTGACTAGTGTCGGTATAATGTTAAATTTTATTTTTTTTTTAATTTTTGGTACATGAAAATGTACCAATGTACCCCACTCCAGCCACTACATAAGTAACCAATACTTCGTCTTCCGAGGATTAATAAAATGTTCTTATTCAAGAAGATGTATTGACCAAAGAACTCATTGATCCCTAACAGTTTCTGAAGGACTAGCGGTGAAGATACCCCACCATCATACTCATTCTAATCGGATCTAACAATTTTGATCTGACTGACTATTTGGTGTAAATAAAAGCCAAAGTTGTTTGTTACAAGATAGGATACACAACAAAAACTAAATAAAATTTAATTTATTGAAGATAGATGTGGGAATAATGAATGGTGTAACTATCCAGCATTATACAGTAAAAAAAGTATAAATGGTAGATTTTGTTATTAATGTTGATCCCTCAGATACTGATTTTAAATCCACACATTCAAAAATTTTGAAAAAAATCGTCAACGTCAGGTACATATGCCTCTATAACATATTAAAATGTGGGATGAATTTACGTCATTGTTTTTGAAGTAGTTGCAAAAAAATAAATATTTGCTATTAGAACTACAATAAGACGTATGTAGATTTTTTTGAAACTTTTACAGATAGTTCTTTAGATGTTAAGAATACGACGTAAATTTTTTGAAATGTGTAGTTTTTTTGTTATAAAAAATTATAAATATTTTTTTAACTTTTCACTTATTTATATCTAATTCTTTATAATCACTGTCGTAATCTTTGTAAAATACCTATCACTTTTTCTAAATAAAGAAGAGAATTTTATTTCTATTTTGCGGTAATTACAATAATTGTTTTAATTTTAGTTTTAAAAATCTGTCTATTGTACAATGCTGCTCTCACGAAATCTGCGAATTTTTCCAGTATTACCAAGTAGTCGTTTTGTATTCCATCTATATCTGAAAGGTCGAAAGATTTTATTGCCTATGGCTACCGACCGAATATTTTCAGAGAGGAGTAATAATGTATCACATGTAAAATAAGAGCAATTCTCATTATTCTTTATTAATGTTACATTTTAACATTAACCTTGAATTATTTAAAAGTGCTACATAAATTACAAGTGCTAGTAACAGCCATAGCACATGTTGGTGGCTGCAGTTTCTATATGCTAGTGCATTTCATAACTAACAATATATTTTGGTCGGGTCTTATTTGTTTTCGATTGTGGTAACCCTATGTGCATTATAATTTTTAAATAAATGTGTATTGCATTTTTCTTTATTGGTAAATACCGTTTTATACGTTAACAGAAAAATTTCAACCATTTCCCAAAGTTCTATTTTTGTTGAAAAATACCAAAAAGTTTGGTAATTACCCAGTGGTTGACAACACAATGGCCGCATTCAACAGACTTACTGGTGATAAACCGGTGCTGCTCACCTGTTGATTTTAACTAAATGATAAAAAATTGGTTACTGGTTGATTTATTTAGATTTAGTTATCAAATATAGAGTGACATAATCTAATTTGATATTTATAATAATAATAATGGCACAGCTAATATTAGATGAGGATAATTTAAATCTAAATTGTAAATACCAACAGTTTTTTCGGAAGAGATTGTAAAAATATCCATTAGGCACAACAAAATAAACGTCAAGGGTCGCTGTTGTAACCTCACTTTAATTGTACCGGTACTATATGTAAAGAAACCGTATTTAAAATTTGGTGAGCAAAACAACTACGGGTGACCAAGACTGGTAAGTCTGCTGAATGCGTCCATTGATTTACACACACACACACCCCCCCCACCAGTAAACATAACCTATTAAACTAATGTCAAATTATTCATATTTATAGGGCAATACAAAATAGGTTAATATAAAGGGAAGCTGGACGACACACAAACTGTTTGAAGCACTGTAGTTTTAAAAATAGTTAATTTAAATATCTGTTTTGCGTATTAGTAATTTAAACATCCGATTTTTGCTTTAGCATATATTTTATGTAACATAGAGAGCAATTAATGTGTTGTCCAGGAACTTACTCTTATAGCAATCTGGATGCCCTATAACAACTAGGGATGCAACAAATGTTTAATAAACGATTAAACCAACAAAAATTAAACATTTACACGTTTAAATGCTTCCCCGGAAATTTGTAAAACCATTTTTCTTATAATCTTATATCGTTTTAATTTTTAATTTATACGCACCATAAGGCGGATGACTCACGTCACAGTATACATCAGTAGGTCTACTTGTGTGCGGCACCTTGGATGTTGTTAATCCACCTTCGAATATCACGCCCATACAAGAAGCAGTACACCAAAGTTTATCGGTCGACATCCCCTACGAATGCCGGCAGATAATATCCAGTAACGTATTCAATAAAATAGAAAACAGAATTGTGTGAATCAACAAAACTAATTGACGCCTTTGAACAATTAGTTTGTTATTAACTGAACTTCAATTAACGTACATAATTGACTATTCAACTCACATGTCATTTATTAAAAATTGACCAATTAAAATGCAGCATTTGATATTTTTAATCCAATGAAAATGAATTGTATCGACAATTCTCACTAGTGAACATTGTCGACAATTTTCACTAGTGATAACAATCGACAATTTTAATAAAACACAAATATTTAACAACATTTATTTTTGAGTATTGAACATACAATTATTAAATGTAACATTGCTACATTTATGAAAAACAATTTGATTTTTTAAAGCGTGTTCGTTGAATAGTCTCTCGAATACCATAAGTAGTCAAAGTTAAGTAGACTATTTTTGTGGTGCTTAACACTCATGTCTATCATGCTTGCGAATACCACTTGTGCTGCGCACTCGTGGTATTTAAATGCAAGCATGATAGACATTCGTGAAACCACCACAAAAATAGTCGACATAACTTTGACTACTAATGATTATAGTGAATTATACGTGAATATTCATTTAGAAAACGAAAGCTTTATTGTTAATTATGTTCCAATATAATTATCTTTTTACTACTTTTGGATGATTTAAAATTTCTGTTAACGTCTTTTAAAGTGTAATACACTCGCAGTCAAGCATGTAAATGATATACTATATTATTATTATTATTATTATAATACTTAAAAATTATTGCACGAATGTAGAAATGTTAATAATTTGAAGATGGATAAAAGGCGTTTGACCACATTTTCATTTACACAAATATCTTGGAAGTGTTGTTGAAAAAGTATTTCCATAGATAAAATAAATTAAATAAAACTCATGTTTCGCATGTATGTACCGATAAACATTTTTTATCAAATAACCGCATATATATTGAGTAAAGTTTTTTCTAATTTATCAGAAGTTTGGTAATCTTTGTCAATTAAAACAATCTCTGCATCGTTTCCTGATTCTGTGTTTATTATAGGGGGCACTCGCCTGCACAATTGGGGTTATACGGAACTGGCTAATTTGATGTGCTCGGTCGCGTGTATGAAGGATAACTGCTCTCTGGCACATGCCAGCTTGTTGTGTGGTGGATGGTAACTATTTCCAAGTTTCACGTTACTGTATGTTATTATACTGTGCTCACGTTACTGTTTACATTTACCACCACTAATAAAAATTGATAAAAGATACGGAGTGATGCAGAGGGATGCATTACTATTAGCAAATTCAGCAAAATAATATAATAAAATAAAGATAATAAACTGGGTTTTATGCGAAGTATTTCTGCGTACACTAAAGTCGCTACTTTTCATCACCTACAATGATACATGCTTTGATTAGATTATTGCCCTAAGCAAGTACCGTATCGGATTGAAGGACAAACAGCCACAGAAAAAGCAAATGGTAGCATTTTAACTCTAATGAGATTATTTTTGCCATATAATATTGATGTTCCATTGAAAATACTTTCACATATACATACGCATTTAAACGTGTATTTTTATATTAAATATTTATTTACTACTAAACGTTTATATGTTTAAATGCTACATCCCTAATAACAACTGTTATTATGCGAATCTGTATCAATGTCGGTTCCCATTCTAGTTAACTTCATAGGCAACTTTGATTAAGTCTTTATGATCTATTTAAAATATATGGAATATACACAGAAGAGTGTAACGTATGGCGTTAAATGTGATGATACAAATAAATAGCTTAAAATAGAAAGTGGATTGGAATTCTAGAAGATTTAATAAATCTCAGAGATCCCACTATTGCTCAGCACTAATAAAAAGTTTCAAAAATTACTGTTTGCCTGTGATACCTTTAGATCGTCAACTGGCGTAAGTAATATTCTTGCAACGTCAATAGCAACATTTCCCTGACCAAAGATAGCAACACTTGGGCCACCTAAATTTACTTTAAGATTAGCATCTTCTGGAATACCATTATACCAGCCAACTATTCTACGTGCAGGTAATACATTACTTAAATTCTCCCCAGGAATATTTAATTTACGATTTTCTTCAGCACCATAGGTCTGTAAGTGAAAACATACATTAAAAAAATATATATTCTTGTTTGAATTCTGTGTATTATACCAAAAGAACAACATTATATGCTTCTTTTAATTCTTTTAAGGATACGTCTTTGCCTAACTTAACATTACCAATGAATCGTACGCTAGGATTCTCCGCTGTTTTTGTAAATGTGTTAATTACATTCTTTACTTCAGGATGATCTGGAGCTACACCAAATCTGCATTAAAAAAACAATGGTATCATCAGGTTTGGATCATTAATTTATTAAATATCCAAATATTTTACCTTACCAAACCAAAAGGAACAGGTAGTTGCTCATAAATATCAATTTCCACTGGCTTTAAAGTTTTTGCTAAATGTTGAGCAGCATAGAATCCAGCAGGTCCTGATCCTACAATACAAATTTTCACTGACAGTGGTTTTAATGTTGTGAAATTTCTACGAAAAATATTAAAACATAAAGACCTCATTTTATATAATTTTGAGGTTAGGTTTATTTCTTTACACAACATTTATATACACTTTTTGAACACAAGCAAAAAATTCTCTTCATCAAAATTAATTAAGGGAAATAGCAACTTAAGTGATAAATGGCTTGTTTTCTATCAGTACATGGCAACTACTACGCAAATGACTTGCTGTTCTCAAATTCTCAGGTACAAATTAGGTGCAATACATAAATAACACAACTTTTTATCTTTTTTAAGTGTTTATTATTTTTAATTATAGATTATTCAAAACTTATATTCCTATTTACTTATTCAACAATGGTTTAAAATAAATTAATCTATAACCAATAACTATAATTAAAGGACAAAATCGTCTCTCTGCAAAATATAAGCAGCTATTAATAAAAATTATATATTTTTAAAACCATATCCTTACCAATCCATTATATTCAAGAACATGTTTACGAATCTTGGACGTATCAACCCATGTAACAAAATCTTCCAAATTCCTTGTAACTAAAAGTGCTGGATCTGTAACAAGTTCTGGACCTATTCTTACATGTCCTTGTTCTATTAATTTCACAGCACCTTTGATAGATTCAGACATTTTATCTGTAAATAGTGTATTAGTAAATATGTACAATATGAACACTGATTACTGGTATACCTACTTCTCACCATTACTACAGGTAATCTTCTACGACAAAAACATGAAGCTGTAACTTTTTCAGCTAAGCTAAGATCCCATCTAGTTGGAATCAATCCCATCAAATATCTAGAATTTACACTTATACTTATAAAAAGCAACTTATAATACCTAATTAAATAATAACATACAATTTTTCAAGAAGTTGGGCGCTGGTATTTGTTCTAAATGAATCTTTTTGATCCAGTTCTTTAATCTTCCTGGCTACTTCACGTATGTTACGAGCTAATTTATTATACCTGAGAATTAATTTAAAAAAATAAATATATACCATAATTACTGATAATTGAGCTTTAATTACTTGGTATAATCTTCTCTTTTCTGAATATGATATTTCTTTAGAATTTTAACCTCATGCAAATTATTATCCACTTCCCAAGAAATAAAATCAACTTTTTTGAGGAGTTTTTGCTCATGATATTTCAATTTACGAACCATTTTTGTTAAAAAGAAATAATAACAAACTTCGGGGTTTGTTAAACGTCTTGCACCAACCAAAAATTAGGTTATGTTTACATTTCATTTCCACGTGTTTAATGACATTTATGTACAGGGTGAGGCAAGAAAAGAATGAAAAAAAATCAATCGAATAGCTTGTAATCTAATCATTACGATTATATTAGTGCAACAAACAGTGGTGTATTCAAGAATTGTTTCTCGGAGGGTAGGGGCTACTCTATAAAAATTCCCAATCAAAATACTTAGTTTTTTTACATAACATAGATTTTGATATAAATATTATAATATGAATATCGTAAGAGTATGTTAGTGGGTACGTTTACAAAAGCAAGTTCTACCGTTTACGCACTATACTTTTTATACCAAATTGCAAATTGTGTAATCCTTCGCCTATAAGGATTACTTCTGTTATCACACTCGTGATCAGTAATCTCATAAGATCATCAGTAAATCTCACTTCCATTGTAGAATAATCCCCACCTACAAACTATGCAAATCGTTAATGCTCACCATAATGGCGTCTGCCGTGAATTATTTGATTAAAAACAAATCATCACCAGTTGACTCGACTTGACATTTCTAAGGCTGAATATGAACCAATAGGGCAACAGGTGACATGTTTTCTGCTGTGACTGTATTTTAACCAAGCTGCAAACCAGCGTGGGCAACTGCGTCAACAGGCGCTGATAACCAGCGAGCAGTAGAGTCACTGCTGTCAGAATAACAATAACCCAAACCGCCGCCATATTGGGGCAAACGAAGCACCAAATTGTCTGTATTGAATTTAATCAAATCCACATTTACTTTAAAAGGTTTTTCTTATTCTGAAAGATCAAACCTCTAACATGTCAAACACGTAAAACGCGGTCTTAATTTGTCCATTATTAAAAATTACCCTTCTCTGCCCCAATATGGCGGCGGTTTACGATACTCTGATCGACCAGCTGGCCTAGGTGACTAAATGCAGTGACTCTAGCGAGCAGGTCACCGGCAATTACCGTGTTGATATGCATACGCTACATTATTGCCTACGTGCATGGGCCTCGCTGCTGTTTAATAAAATACGTATTATAATAACAGTGGATTTTTACAGGCTATTTTCGACGAACAAAAAGTTCGTCTCTGAATTCGTGAAGTCTGTCTGTCTGTCGGTCTGTCTGTCGCCTTTTTTCATGTTGACTTTTTTAAATTTTTCTTTTTGGAATCTTATAGTACATCAAATTCTAAGAAACTTTTGGTTGAAACATTTTTTTTGTATATCTTCGGAAAAGTGGTCAAAATGACAACCGAGAATTTCGTTAAATTTTTGAAAAATGAAAAATTTTGTATTTTTTAAAAATTTACGAAAAAATAAACATTTTTAGCAACAAAAAAATTCGAAAAATTTTAGGACTTAGAATTTTAGTTTTTATGGCAACTAATGTGTTACGTCAATATTAGTTTTCAAAAATAAATTAGTTTATTAAGTATACAGTTGTTTTTGTTCGTCATGGCAATGCTAGCTCTGCGCATTCTCAACTGGTTTAGTATCTAAGTAAGTATGAAAGAGTAGGCAGTTCATTTCGGGTCTATGCAGTCGTCCGTTCTGCCCTTTATGACACAGATTTCATTGCATTCTCCGACATCTTTCTTGTATTCTTCAGATACTCTAGTTTACTAATTTTTACCCTTGTTGGTGTTGCAGGACACTTTTATAGTAATCCAGTCTATTTAAATAGAACAGAGATAAAATTAGTAAATGAATATAATCATGTTAATTTATATTATAATTAATACATTTATATTATTGAAATATATTTAGATTTATATATTTGACCTAAAATATGCAGGTAGGGATAAACGGATCGAAAAAGTTAATATTATAACGAATGGAAAACCCCTATACGCAGTCATCGAACATTCTAGATTCTGGCGGCAAGATGTATGATTCATCAACAGCTGCATGTTTGATTCATTGGCGTGAGTCATCGACGGCTGCACAAAACAATATACCAACTAGTTTAATCCAGTACGTTCTAGAACGTTTATATGGGAGATATAAATTGACCTTGGCGCACAAAAGGGAATTCAATTAGTGTTCGACCAGCGTATTGAAATGTGCTTTGTGTAATTAGTAATCAAATATATGAGTGAATAAATAAAAGTTTAATAGTTGTAATAATAAATAAATAGTCCTTATATAATCTACTTTAAGTTTCTAAATATCTAGCATTTAAGTTCGTTAAACAGTTTATAATTATAGTGTTAAATAATTAGTTAAGATTAAATTGGTGTATATAAATAATATTGCTCTTGTTAATAGACAATTAAACAGCATTTTTGTTATTATTTTAAAAAAGACGTTACAATATAAAGGTTTGCAGTATACTAAAAAGGTATGTTCCGATCAGATCAAACTTGAGATTCAGATCAGGTTACATAAAAGTCGAAGAGCACGAGTAGGACTCTGTGACCTTTGTGATAATCATGCTTCCTTAATTTAGGGTTAAGAATAATAAACGTCGGTATAATGAGACAAAAATTACAATAAAATTATACATTTAATACAATATCATTTTAAAGGTGGTCCCCTTTTCTATACTTGTTATTATAATACAAAATATGTTATGAAAACTAAACCGTTAGACGTATGACTCATAGCGTATGTATTACCTACTTTTGTTTCTTTCTAATTAATAGCATAGGCATGGGAAACGCGCAAGCTAAATGTCGTGAATAAAATTATACCTACTCTATTTGTACATTTTCTACGCTATTAGTGTTACACAATAAGGTCGTTTGAAATTCTCTTTAGAAATGACCAATTTATTATGTGTTTTTATAGCAGTTGCTTTTTCAAAAAAAAATGTTTGGAACTTAGTACCTGCGTCATTCTACCAAACGCAAAGAAACAAGTTATTGCAATTTTATTGCATAACTATTCCATAAGAAATTATCTTTAATCTGCTAATAATTGTAAAATACATTTTTTTAACTGTTACCTAAAATATATAGATGTATAAAGTAAAACATAAGAATAATTCAAACCTGAGGAACCTGAAATCACGTCCTGCGCGCTGTAACTTTGTTTACTTTTCGATATGTAAATTAAATAAAGTGGTCAATAAATTTTTACAAGATAACATTCACATAATTCCTATACGGTTTTTTATAATTATGAATAATAAAATATTACACCTAACCGAAAAGGTTGCATTTGGGGTTGGGCCTACGTAATAACAAATACTTTAATATCAGTAATACCAGAAACTTCAAACTTTACCATATGAAAATAGAGGACATTTTTAAAGCGCCATCTTCGCAGATGGATGTGCTGCTAACAAATGGTTTTTCGGTGAGAAACCTGCATTTAATTAAAAATAGCGCTATTTCTGTTAAACGATGGTTTATTACTGTTGTGCTAAAATATATAAACTTTTACAATTTGTCTAAACTGTTCAATCTTTCATTACAATAACGACTTTTTAATTATTTTCCAAACATTGTCACACAAAAAACAAAAACGTCAGGTTTATTTGGACACCACACCGCAAGAGGCGCTATTAAATTTTGTCTCCCGTTTTTCAAAGTAAGTTTCCGGTATTAATATTATTAAAGGCCCTCCTAATAATATCATACGACTTCCTCGATTTGACGTTTAACGTCTCTACACTTTTAGTCCAAATTTTAAAAATTTCATTATGCACAATTTATGGCACCGGTAGTGGTTATTTTAAGAAAATGCATTTTCTTACGAAAAGTATTTATTTGTCAATCGTTGAATATTGTTCTAGAAAGAATTTTAATGTGCATTGACATTCCAGATATGTTTTGGTGCTTTTTTGGCACGGATAGTTAATATTGGCTTTAGAAGGCTGCTTAAAATTATACTTCAAAAGTCCTTGTAGTGAATCTTACAGATAAAGAATTCCGAAGTAGTTTAGTAGGTCAAGAAGATCAGCTAAAATACTACAAGGATTGAATTCTTGAGGTAAATATTAAACTATATTCAAAACCAGCTATGTTATTTAGTTTATTAATAATATGTAATTTTTACTGAGGTATTTCAAGGATACACGATCTTGCATATTGATCAAATCTAGGAAGGGATTTGAGAAGAAATTGATCAAGAAATTGGTAAATTACATGCTGTACATCACCAGGAGTATTCGAAAAACATGTTGCTGTTGCATATTGCGAAAAACAACTGCTTTCAAAGTGTAAACAGTACTTTTGGATATTTTCGTATCTGTAATAAATTAAAATTCTACATTAACTATACTGTCCAGACTGTCCCTTTCTGTACTGTACTGTACAAGTACAATGCACTAAATACGATGATTAGAATATGTGTATAAAGTAAAATAAATGAACATATTATTAAATTATAAGTTTTAATCCTACCAGGAGGAATATGTAGATTTTTAATCCACATATTTCGTAAGCTAATGCTGGAGGAAATTGCGAGAAAACTCTTTGCAGTTTTGTAATTCCTGCATGTTAACACAGCCTTTTTGTTGTGAATTGGCATTTTCTCAGTACTACTATTTTTACTTAAATCGAAAAATTATCAAACAAAATCAAACGCACTAAATTTGTTATAAAGTAGAATAAAGCTCAAGTCAAATATTTATCAACAACCTTCAAAGAAGTCCTGATTTTATTTTAAAATATATTATCACAGGTCATAAACATTTCACGCATTTCGCTAAGTCTATTTGGATGGGCCAACGCATCGAATAAAATCGAACGGTTGAACGGGTCCATTTCCTCGGTACGTGGCGCCAAGCGGAGAACGACGAAAACTGGCAAATGGACAGGCCGCATAAAGACGTCAAACGCCGAATCGAGGGGGGTCGTGATTAAAATATTTGTAATAATAATAATCGCGCCCTCCCTCCCGCATAAGCTTCATAGCCTCTGGCGCTTGGTTTCCAGATTATAGGTTGTAGCAATTATTATTATTAACCTTAATTATCTTTTTCAGTTAATTAGGTGTTCTGTTTGATTAACAAGATGTTTTATAGTATTTATTTATTTTTTCAAAGCTTATCTTTTTTCAATTGTCTAATTTCCTTATTTCTGTGGTCATCAAACTTATTTCTGTTTACATCTTTTTCTGGTATTTGCGTTGTTTCGGTATAAGCACAACATGTTTTTTGCCGTCATATTTGTTATAAATAAATAGAAATAATAAAAAAATACAATGTATATTTTGAAAGCCCGGTTTTTCAGTCGGCAGAATAACCCACCTACGAAGAAAATCATTACTAAATATGAATCCACAGTAATTCTATTAAAATAAAGTTACATGTTATAACCCTATTAAATTAAGCTGCGTTATTTTAACTTTTTTGATGAAAATGAATTAAAAGTAAAAAGATAAAACAAAAAAATTACTTTAATCTTGTAAAAGAATTTGTAATATTTTAAACGTCTCTGCGTCTCCATAGCTAAATAAATAGTAAACTTACTTAAACCTTACTTTTGTTGTACCTTGTGTATACAGTGGCACTATCATTATTATTATTAATTTTTATTATGCCGGTGTATACCGGTGCCCCTGTCGTGTAGGGAAATGTAAGGTTTCTAAGGCACAGTTATTTATTACCAAAAAGTAAAATTTCACTATGAGGAGCAACGAAGACGGTGCATTATTAGTTGGTAGTATAATATTAAAAACTTATCCCTCCTACTTGCCGAAAAGAGGTTAATACGATATTTTTTTTGCAAATAAACAGTTAAGTTCTGAATAAGAGCGGCGGTTTTTCGAGCCTTATAAATAAGTTTTCTGTTATATGTAACAACTGACCGATTTTCAATTAAAATACTCACGTTTTTGTGTGCAGTGACTAACTAAACCGTTTTAGTTTGACGTCTGGTAATTGAACAGAGGCGGTTCCTGTTTTGTTGGACATATTATGAAATTTGTGTCTGATTAATATTTTAATGAATATAAAATTCGCACGGGCACTTGTAATGTCTAAAAAAATATTTTGAAACATAAAGAATTATGTCTAAGGTTAATAACATCATTGGAAGTCGCAGTGTCTCATCGGCTAGTTGTAATAGTATTGTATCAGATTTAGATGAAATTATAGATAATGGCTTAGAGGATATTAATATCAATAAATCTAGCAGACCTTCGTCGACATCACGAACTCAAAAAGCTAAACGAATACGTTTTTATCACAATGGCAATAAATTCTTTAGCGGAGTTGTTGTTCCTGTCGCTTCTGAACGTTATAGATCCTTTGATAGTCTTACCACAGAGCTGACTAATATTCTTATGAAGAGTGTTACTCTTCCTAGTGGTGTTAGAACAATTTATTCTATGGAAGGACGTAAGGTAGGTTTGTTCCGTTAAAATCTTTATCGTTAATGAAATTTAAAATCCAACTTATGTTTGTAGGTTTCTTGCCTTGAAGAACTAGAAGATGGCAAAGAGTATGTATGTAGTGGGAAAGGTGAAATGTTTAAAAAGATTGATTACACGAAACCAGATGTAATAAAAGGTAGAAGAACTTCTAATGCAAAATTTACTGTACAGTCTAATCCACCTGCCCGCATTTCACCACCTGATTGTGTCCGACCTCGAATAGTTACATTGATAAGGAACGGAATTAAACCTAGGAAGGTAAACAAATACTTTTGTTTATTTATTATGTTTTCATCAAAGGATATTAAAATATAAACAGGATGAAATAATATAAATTACGCATACAAAAATAATTCAAGGTCAAGGTTATTTATGTTGTTGATATCTTTTTAATTTGTAAAATTAAATTATGATAGTTAATTGTTGAATATGAATGATTTTTTTTCTAGGTGCTACGTTTATTGCTAAATAAACGTAATGCGTCTAGTATGGAGCAAGTATTAAGCGCTTTAACAGAGGCTGCACAATTAGATTCGGGTGCTGTAAGGAAAGTGTTTAGTCTCTCAGGCCAACAGGTAACATCACTACCTCAGTTTTTCTCCGCAGAAGATGTATTTTTTGTTTACGGAAATGAGAGATACTCACAGGATGATTTTGAGCTTGAATTCGAAGAAAGTAAAGCTATTCAATCTTATAAAAAAACACCAGGACTTAGAAATGGGCAAGTAATATTAAAATTTGTATTAGTTGTTTATGATGTTTTTGGATGAGGATTGGCTATGGAAATAGTTTTATTCACAATCATATTGCAATATGTACATTTCTACCATTGTAAAAATCTCGGAAAGTAAGCTATTGCTATAGCAACAGCAAAATGGTTAACAATTTCCTTTATTTCCACTTTCTATGTAATGACACTTTACAGGCATTTATGGTAACTAAGTAAATGAGTAGTTACAACTACAGCACTGTAAAACTTTATGGGCTCCTAAAAGAGACTTGTATAGTTATTTACATTACAAGCTGCGAAAGTTTACTTTTAGGTGAGAGGTGTTTTTGATTGGCCGAGGCGAAGCGCAAGCGTAGTTAAGGTTAGTTAAAAACTCAGAGCACCTGAAAGGGCTTTCGCAGCGTGTAATGTATTAAACTTTTCATTCTCCCCTTGACATTTTTTAACGACCGTAAATAAATAAAATGATATTCAGTGATTATAATAAAATAATGTTTGTGTATACAGGAGCAGATTCAAAGAATTATTTTGGGGCGGGGATATTTTTGGAAAAATAATTGTTTTAATACATAATAATTAACCAAACATTATTTGTTTCTATCCTACGTATACTTATACATTTGGGGGGGGAATGGGGGAAATTCCCCCCCCCCGTGAATCAGCGCCTGGTATATACAACAGTATTGTTACCAAGGTAATGTTGACAACAGCCACCTTATAATATTATATTTTAAAAAAATTGACAGTTTTACTTTGTTGTCCAGGGACCAAAAGTTTTTCATACCTAGCAACCACCTCGCATGTTTTACTTTCGCTTTTGGTTGCCTTATCAAGATAGAAAGTTACACTTTCGTAAAGGGGAGAATGAAAAAATTTTACAATGCTCATCAACCAAAACCTATGGAAACTACTTTGCCCTGCTAAGATCAAAGGTGGTAACGCAAAATCAACTCAAAAATATACCATACTTTTTCTTAGCACACGTTGAAATTCTGTATAGTATATTTATAAGCTGTAGTTTTGCAGTTATCGCCTTTGATCTTAGCAGAACAGTACTTTGTGCTTAACCACAACATCATGACAACGCCTAGCTATAAATTGTGCTACCGTCTTTGATTACAAAATGTCTTTATAAAAAACACTGGTGAAGTTGGAAATAAAGGTTTGAACGATACACTCTTTGCAATTAATTTAGGTATGTTAAGCTGGCACCCCCTCAACAAGATTTTTTTTTTAAACTTACGTGATAATTACAGGCTTTTTTACGGCATTACTATTGATTATTTTAAAAGAATTAAGTGAGACAAGTTTTTACTTTTCATCACATATTTACAATAAATTAAGAAACATTTTGTTTTTAATTTGAATCCAGGACGTCCTGTGATTATCACGTGAGAAATTTTGGTATATTTCAATATTAACGATTTTTGATATATCTTCGAGGGTGGTGTTGCTATTAAGGGTGCAGTCCAATAATCGTGATTAGGAGCGTTGTAGAGCCTGTAATTATCCTATAAGAAACTGGGATATATCTCAAAATTTACAGTTTTTGATGTCTTTGGTGGTGCTTTTGCTACAAGGGGTGCAGTCTAAAAATCGGATGATTAGGCACGTTGTAGAGCCTATAAATAGCATGTAATTATTGCGCAAGAAATTTCGATATATGTTGATATTAACGATTTTTGATATGTCTTCGAGGGTGGTATTGCTAGTAGGGTACAATCGTGATTAGGCACATTGAAGAGCCCATAATTCATTCATAAGTATAACGCAGTGTTAGAGAAAAAAAAATTATTTTTCAAATTTTCAAAATTTTTGAACATCGATTAACTTCGAAAGGGTGGTTCCAATGCAATTGAGATTTGCATATTTGAAGAGCCCATAAAAAGCCCATAAATCTGAGACCAAGTAGGTACGTCTAACTATCTTAAAGAAAAAGTGGGCGTTAGCTTAACGTTAAACTAGCACCCCCATACTTGGATTTGGTTTTTCTAGGAAATGGCAAGAGCCCAAAAATTATTTTTGGGGGGATTCGATAGCCAATAAAAAGCCCGTAATTACCACGTAAGTTTAAAAAAAATCTTGTAGTGGGGGTGCCAGCTTAACATACCTAATTAATCATTACTCGGCTCACTGGATTATGGAGGCTTACTCCTTCGTTGCTTGCCCCAGAAACTTTCCAGCTCATCCGTATAGATTAATTTACAAAGCTTGGCACGTAAATAACTATTACATGTACTTGTTACGTATTTAACGTGTTTCTGTTAATGTTAATATTTAGGTTATGTTTGGCCAATGTCAAGTCAATTTTATATTATGCATTGTTGTCACTAGTGAATATCTCGATAATACTGACTTGCGATTAATATTACCATTTAGTTGCAATTTCATTTTGACAATTATTACATTGTATATTATCTTAACCAAAATTACATACATTTAACATTAACCTTGAATTCAGAACTGTCAAGCTTAAATTTCCAAAATCATAAACAATTGTTTCAAAAACTGTTGCCACCCCTGCAAATATCTATTTGTAAAAAGCTAAAAAATTTCTAAAAAGCCTGGGTTGGCCATGTTTTATTTTTATAAAAATGTCATCACTGAGATTACTTTGTATTATTTGTGGTTGTATACTTGTGGAAGCAAATTTTTAAAGCATCGGTCTTTATTTGTGAAAATAAATTACTTATGAAGATAATTTAATTCATCTATAAAAAATCCTATAAGCTGGGATTGTTTTGTCACTTTGACATCGGGTAAAGTTTGCTTTAACTTTTAAATCGGGTAAAAAGTTGTTTACCTTTGGTGCCCCCAGCAACATTTATTTCATTTCATATTTCAAACAATTGTTTATATACCACAATTAGTAAAATAAAGTATAGCTTTATCTCCGTTATCAATGACACCAGAGTTCAAGACGTTCTTGATCTCCGTTGTTGTTGGCAACGTAAATCATTTGATGTTGCATAACAGCCACACGTGACATGCTGCTTTTTATCTCCTTGGTTACGCGTATGATGACACAGACAAGGCAACTTGCTTTTTTATACAATAAATTCGGATGAATTTTAAAAGGGAGAAATTAGGATTGAAATACGAAATAAAATAAAACAACTTATGCAATACGGAGATCAAACTTCTTTAAATACTCAAAGATGTTATAATGCCTCGGCTGGCACCTTGGCTTTATAATACACTTTCGGATTTAAAGTATCACTTGATCTTCTAATTACATAATATATATTACAATTTGCATTATAAAGCGTTGTTGTTTATTGTTTCCAGCCTTATTTTGTGGAACTCCATAATCATGAAATAAATAAAGATTATTAAAAGTTTCACAGTTTTATTAAAATATACCTGACAATATTGTTTCGACAGCTATGCTGTCATTATCAAAGGTAATATAATTATAAACAAACACGTCGCTAAGGTAGATACAAAATAGGTAACTAGATAAAATAATAATAATAATAAAAATTAATAATAAAAATCATAATTAAACATCTAATACTTCCAGTAACGGAGAATTACTGAGCTCAAGTTGTTCATTCATTAAAGGTACCCTGAGTTTGTGTTTGTATATCTCAAAGGCTTCTAAAATGTCTAATTTGCGTTTGTTATTACAAAAATGTAGGAATTTAATATTATTTTGAGGAGTCATTGTGTGATTTTGTTCTAAAAGGTGTTTGGCGTAATTCGATTTTTCAGGATGTTTATTTTTGTAATGACGTACGTGTTCTTTATATCTTATGTCAAAATTTCGAAGTGTTTGTCCAATATATACCGAACTACAAAAAGAACAATTTAAACGGTAAATGCCCGATTTCATGATATCATGTGTTCTGTCTTTAGCATTAAATAAAAATGAAAAAGTGTTAGTGTTGGTTTTAAATGTTATTTTATAATTGTTGGTTTTTCTTAGTATATGTGCAATTTTTTCTGATATTTTGCCAAAATATGGTATAGATATGTAATTTGTGTCTTCTGTTTGATTGTCAATGGGATATATTCTTTTGATAGCTAACAATTAATAGCAAATTAGACATTTTAGAAGCCTTTGAGATATACAAACACAAACTCAGGGTACCTTTAATGAATGAACAACTTGAGCTCAGTAATTCTCCGTTACTGGAAGTATTAGATGTTTAATTATGATTTTTATTATTAATTTTTATTATTATTATTTTATCTAGTTACCTATTTTGTATCTACCTTAGCGACGTGTTTGTTTATAATTATATTACCTTTGATAATGACAGCATAGCTGTCGAAACAATATTGTCAGGTATATTTTAATAAAACTGTGAAACTTTTAATAATCTTTATTTATTTCATAAAGCGTTGTTATTCATTAAATTACATTTAAGCTTTATTTTTATTTCCCGATAAATTCCCAACTTTCAAACTTAAATTTGGCTGCTGATTGGTAACTGCACTCAACAAATTGCCAGATAAAACGTCTCATCCTTTTATCAACATAATAAATCATAATAATCATACATAATAACCAACGTACTAAGAACATGATAAGGAATAAAATCAATTACAAAATTGTAACTAGTATTTTCATTTCATACATTAAAAGTCCTAAGAAAATGGTAGCGCGGTTTTACTGACATATGATTACCAAAATTATTAACTTTATAATGGTCTTGCGACGCATAGCTGAAGCATAGCGTAGCCCACACCAAGTAAGTTTAAAATAATTGTGTTGGAAAGAAATGAATGGAAAAAAATAGCAGTTGGAGGTCTTTGCAATAGAATACAGGTCAAGAAGTGATTGGTTTTGGTGTATGTATGTATGTATATTTATTTACGGCAACGCTATTTCTAATACATTATAATAAATAACAACTATATATTAAGGGTTACAAATAGATCAAATAAAACAAACAATAGAACAAACAAAACGGACATCCAGCAAAAGGTTATGCTTATAAGGTTATACGAAAGGTATGCACTTAATATTAATTACCTACTGTGCTTTATTTTATTATTAAAACATGTTAGTGACATAGCAAAGAAATCAATATGATCAGGAATGGAATTTCCTTTTCTCAACATCCTAGCTATAGGACCATAGTAGCTGTAGTTAGTTCTACAGTGTTTTTCGTGAAATAATAAATTATTCCTGAAATTATATCTTGCTGGAATATTAAAATCAATTTGATTTAATAATGTTGGGCAATCAACAAGACCATTTAGAAGCTTAAATAAGAAGGCAAGATCTAGATACTCTCTTCTGTTTTTTAAAGTTTTTAAGTTCATGAGAGTCCTTAAGTCATTGTAACAAATATCATCTGTAGGAATGTTTAACTTATAAGCAATGAATCTTAAAAATCTTTGTTGAACTTTTTCTAATGCATTTATATAAATCTCATAATAGGGAGAGCAAATTTGAGATGCATATTCCATTAATGATCTAACAATGGCACAGTATACTTCCTTGATAATATATACATTATTAAAATCATTTAAAGTTCGCATAACAAAACCTAACAATTTAATAGCTCTTTTGTTGCCAGCCTCGGTGGATTAGTGGTTTGCATGTCTGCTTCATAATCCAAGGATCGCAGGTTTGATCCCCGGCCGAGCTGGTAATTTTTCATAGCGGAGAAAAATTAAAAACATGCCTTCTTCTCGGATGGGAAGTAAAACTGTAGGTCCCGTGTCAATGCGATGTTTGGCACGTTAAAAATCGCTACTGGGAGTGGAATTCCCCCAGATTCGGCTAAATTCTAGTAGGGTCGGCCAAATGATCATAGCAATCGGTGCCATCAGGTACGAAGGATGCTCCGCCATCTTGATTCCTCGCCCAAAAATAAATAAATAGACTCTATTTGCAGACTTCAACTTTTTTGAATGATAGTTCTTTATCGAATAATACCCCTAAATCTTTAATGGTCTCAACAGCTTCAAGATAATTTGTGTTTACAGTGTAATTATACAAAATTGGATGATTTATACGATAGAACCTAATAATTTTACACTTAGGAATATTTAAAGACATGTCATGCTTAGTGCACCATGAATAAAAGTTTTCAATATCTAATTGCAACAATTCACAATCTTCTTCATTATGTATTTCTTTATAAATTCTTAGGTCGTCAGCATACAACAAAACGTTGCTAAATTTTATTATTTGAACAATATCATTAACAAAACAATTAACAAACAACTCAAGAAAAGAGCTGATAAATGACCTCCTTGGGGTACCCCTGAGCTTACATTAGTTTCATTTGAAATACATACATATACATAGGGCTTTCACAGGCCTTTGTGGCCCATTGCCTGGATAATCTTCTTCCACTCTTTCCTATTGGCCGCTTTTCTTCTCCAGTTTTCTACTCCGACTTTCTTCAGGTCCCGTACTACTTCTTCCTTCCATCTACTTCGCGGCCTTCCTCGAGCCCTCACTCCTACTGGGCTTATCTTCAGCATTATTTTGGGCACTCTACTGTTCTCCATACGTTGCACATGTCCCAGCCATCTTGCTCGTTGCTGTCTTACAAACTGTACTATTGACACGTCTTGATACAATTCTTCTAACTCTTTATTTGTCCTCCTTCGCCATTCTTCGTTTTCTTTATGCCCGCCGTAAATTCTCCTTAACATCTTCCTCTTCCATATTAGCAACTTTGACTCTTTAGCTGTCCCTATTTTCCATACTTCGCATCCATATGTCACTATGGGTTTTAGTACTGTTTTGTAAATTTGAATTTTCGCTTTTCGTGACACATAGTTTGATTTCAGGATGGATGCTAATGCTCCTGCTGCTTTGTCTCCTCTTGTCAGTCTTGATTTTACTTCCTCTTCTTCTCTTGCGTCATCTGTTATTTGTACCCCTAGGTAGGTGAATCTTTTAACTTTCTCCATCTCCAGTGTTTCTCCATTTTGTAGTCTGATTATTAAGTTCCCGTTTTCATCTGCACTGTCTCGTTTCTCTATCACCATATATTTAGATTTTTTGTCGTTAACATGTAACCCCACTTCCCTCGCTTTCTCTTCTACTTTTTTTGTTCTGTTCATCAGCTCTTCTCTGCTGTTTGCTAGTAACACTAGATCGTCAGCGTAAGCTATGCATTGGTGATTTCTGTTTATTATGCTTCCTGTCCGGTTTATTTTACTTTTTCTTAGTACATCTTCCAGAACTATATTGAATAAAATCGTTGAAAGTGGGTCTCCTTGTCTGACACCATTTCTAACATAAAAACACTCTGATATTCTTCCTTTCCACTTGATTTTATTGGACGTGCTTCGAAGTGTCATCCGCACTAGTTTAATCAACTTCCCAGGGATATTCAGGTTCTCCATTGCCTTGAAAATCTTATCTCGTTGTATTGTATCGTATGCCTTTAAAAAATCGATGAAAACGATATGGATCTCCTTATTATATTCTCGGCACATGTCCTGTGTTTCTTTTAATACAAATAACTGATCCGTTACTGAACGGCCTGGCCTAAACCCTGCTTGATATTCTGCTATCTCGTTTTCCGTGTGAGTTTGTAGTTTGTTCCTTAGTGTTATTGCGAGTATCTTATAGATTGAGTCCAACAATGCTATACCTCTATAATTGTTGTAGATCATTTTGTCTCCTTTCTTGTGAAGGGGGGTTATTAAAGCTTCCCCCCATTCTTTAGGGATCACCTCCTGTTGCCATATTTTTGTAATTAAGCTGTGAATTTCGATGGTCAATACCTCTCCGCCATTCTTGATCATTTCATTCTGTATTCTGTTTTCCCCTGGGGCTTTCCCGTTTTTTAAATTTTTCATTACGTCTCTGATTTCGTCTTCTGTTGGGGGGACTACATTTTCTCTTTCGGTTTCTGTTTCTTCTGCTCCGTTGCTTTGGGGACCAATTATTCTTTCTTCTCCATCTAAACTTGTGGCCTCTTCCCCATTTAGCAGTTCTTGGAAATATCTTCTCCAGCCTTTAATTATGTGTTCTTCATTACTTATTCTTTCTCCGTTCTCGTCTTTGAACGCTATTGCTGTTTGTTGGTAGCCTTTTCTTGTCCGCTTTATGTCTTGGTAAAAGTTTTTTATTTCTTTATTTTTATAGTAGTCCTCTAACTGTTCTGTTCGTCTTTCCCAGAATTTTTTCTTTGCTTCTCTAAATACTCTTTTTGTCTTTCTTCTTTGCCTGCCATATTCTTCTTTGTCTTCCAGCCTTCCAGTTTCCAACATCTTTTTCCGTGCTTCTAGCTTTTTCTCTCGTTCCTCTTCACACTCTCTATTGAACCATTTGTTAGTCTTTCCCTTGCTGCGTTTCTTCTTTAGAACTTGGTCTGCTGCACTTTTTATACATTCTTTGATCCTCTTCCAAATTACTTCGATTTCGTCTTCGTTTCTTTGTCTTTCCTGTAGTCTTGCTTCGATTTTTGCTTCGTACTTCTTTTGCTCTTCTTTTTGTGTTAGGCGTTCTATCTCATATTCTGGTTTTCTTAGTCTGTTAGGTTGTTGTTTTACGGTTTTCTCGTAATCCCCTGCCATTGTGACTTCTACTAAATAATGGTCTGAGTTCGAGTCTGCTTTTCTTCTTGATTTAACATTTTTTACCAGTTTAGTATGTTTCGTTTGGATCATCACATGGTCCACTTGGTTAATGGTTTTGCCGTTTGGCGCTACCCAGGTACCTTTCCTATTTCCTATTTCTTTCCTTTGGAAATAGGTGCTTACAATTCTGCAGCCCTTTCCTGCTGCAAAACCGATTAATTTTGTCCCGTTTTCGTTTGTTTCGTCGTGTTTGCTATACTGGCCTATTGTAGGTCTGAAGATTTCTTCCTTGCCAATTTTGGCGTTAAAATCGCCGATAATCATTTTTACCAGTTTTGTTCGGCTGTGATTTACTTGCTCGTAAAGGTTTTCTAAGGTCTCATAAAATTCATCTTTACTTTCTTCGTCTTTTTCTTCTGTTGGGGCATGTCCGTTGATAATGGCTATTGTATTCCACCCTATCTCCAAAGTTATACAGCACAGCCTTTCATTTATTGGTACGAATCTTCTTATCTTGTCTTTTAACTCTTTTGCTATTAAAAAGCCAGTTCCGAAAATTCGTTTCTCATTTCCACTATTAAACAATACATAATCTTCCAACTCTACTTCAAAAGTATCCCTTTGTTTTGTTTCTTGTAGTGCGACAACTTGTAAATTGTACCGTTTTGCCTCTAGCTCTAGTTCTTTTATTGCCCCTTCGTAGTTGGATCCTTGTAAGTTCCATGAACCCATTTTCCATTGTTTTTGTTTCTTTTTCATTTTTTCTTCCTTCCTCTTCCTGCTTGATCTAATTTTAAGTTTGGTAGTTACTTTTGACCATTCTTCGTTCCACTTTTCACTATATACCCCACTTTGTAACCGTAGAAGTTCTCCTGCAGTGTAGATTATTCTGTTTTTCTTCTTATTTTTGTTTTCGGCCGGTTTCCGATTTTGTAGTTTCCTCATTAAATTTTCTATTTTCGTATGTATTGCTCTTCTTTCATTGCTAATTTCCTCATCTCGTTTACTTATCTCCGTTTTTAATTTTTTTATTTCTGATACATTGTCTTGTGATATTTGAAGTTCTGCTCGTAACTCTGCTTGTAATGTTTGTAATTCCACTTGCAGTGTTTGCATTTCCGTTTGCCATCCTTGGATTATGCTTGTTACTTGTTCGTTTTCCATTTCCGACATTTGGTTGCTTTCGCGTGTGTAGGCTCCTTTAGCTTTTATGTTGTTTTGTTTATGTTTACATTATTTTTGGTTGGGCCAATCGTAGGGCGTCTTGAAATGACGTAGACGTGCGTGACCGCGCCGTGTGCTGCGAAATTGACACTTATAAGTACGGAAGTTTCTCACCCGATTTTTGGTTCTCTTTTCTCTAAATTGGTTTATTCCTTGAAAATTCTTTTGTCTTCGTGTTTCACTACTTTCACTTCACACTATTTGTTAGCTTTCCAGTTTTATTCTTCACTATTTCAACTTTAAAATCTAGTTTTCCGCGAGGGTCAAGGCTGCAGCTGACAGTTGCTTAACGCCTCAAACTGATATATCTTCATTTGAAATATAGTTTTTAATTTTAACAGCCTGTCTACGATTTAATAGATAACTTCTTATCCATTGAATTAAACTGCCATGAATACCCATACCTTCCAGTTTCTTTAGTAATAAATGGTGATTTACACGATCGAATGCCTTGGAGAAGTCGGTGTAAATCACCTCTACTTGACACCTCTTCTCCAAAGCATCCATCACATATTGTTCGTAAATCATTAGGTTTGTAACTGTAGATCGACCCTTTACAAAGCCATGTTGAACAGGTACTAGAACATTCTTAAACAATGGTGTTATTTTATTATTAACAATAGCCTCAAATAACTTAGCAAAAGTTGATGATTTTGATATACCACGATAATTTTTAATATTGCTTCTCTCGCCATCTTTAAAAATAGGTGTAATATAGCTAAGTTTCCATACATCTGGAAAAGTACCAGTATCCAATGACAGATTAAAGATTTTGCATAAAATATCTGCAAGAACAAAACAACTTTTAATAAATATAACAGGTATGCTGTCTGGACCACAGCATAGATTGTCGTTGAGCTTATTAATCTGTTGCAAAATATCCAATTCACAAATCTGAAGATTAGGCAAATTAACATTAGTATCATAATTGAAATCAATATCCTTTTTAGAATGTCTATCAAAAAATGATGAGAAGTGATTATTAAATAAGTTTACAATTTGTTCAGGATTATCACTGGTATGTTCATTATAGATCATAAGATGAGGTAAATCAAAACCACCCCTCTTGTTATTAACATATCTCCAAAATTGTTTCTTGTTTGTGACTGTGCTTTGCAAAGTATTAATATATTCAGAATAACTCGAAAATGAAACTTTTTTACATTCAGATCTAAGATTTGAGAATACCTTATAGTCATGCCAAGTCTTAGTTTCTTTATATCTTTTGTGTGCAACTTTTTTTTTTCATTATTAATTCTTTTAAATGTTGATTAACCCATTTTGGAAACTTAGGAGGTTTTGACTTACATGTTGGTACATATATATCAATAACTGTATACAACACTTCATAAAATCTATCAACAATATCATTTATATTAGATGATTGTAGGATAGAATCCCAATTAACACCAGACAGACAATAGTTCATTTCAGTAAAATGTGGTTGCTTAAAATTATAATAACTATCTTCAAAAACCAGTTTTGTAAAACTTGATGTACAATTTACTACTTCATAATACAGTGCAGGGTGATAAGGATCACAAGGAACAATGGAGGTATCAGCTATTTGCAGATAACTATCTGCTAAATGCAGATTACTTGATTGAGACTCTGCACCACTTGTGATCTGTGACTTATTGTGTTGATTTTTAGATCTAAAATTAAATCTCCGGAAAATAATGCCTTTTGGCCAGAAAGAAGGAGAGTTGACTGTGCCAAATCATTCCTGATCGATTCCAATTTTAAATGAATTAGTATTACCAGCAGTTTTCAGTTGTTCAACCACTAGTTGATTATTGTGATTCAATGTAGTGTTTTTCATTATGTACCCTCTCAAAGTTTCTATTGATGTCTTCTTTGCTGCTTTTCCCACATATAACCACATTTTACCTGGTTCACTACGGAAGTTATCTTCATTAATAGCTGTACCCTTTAGAGTTGTAGTCCGAGTTTTATTTCTATTATAAAATGCATAGTCTATTGTACTTGCAATTACCTCAGAGTTAATTTTATTAAAATTTTTTTGCCTAGTAGCAAGGTTTGTTTGTTGGTTGACTGTTGTGTTTCTAGTGGTAGCAGATTTGTATGCTGTACTGTTAATATTTTGTGTATTTGACTCTGGTCTAGAAATTGGTGGCTTTGGTTTATTCTCAGCCATTGATGTTTGGAGTTTTATAAGATCTATATTAGAATCCGTGAGATTCTTTATTTGAGTTCTCATTTCTTTTATCTTTTCCTCAAAATCTTTTCCAATAACCTCCACAGATTCTGATAACTTATCGATCTTGTCTACCTGTCTCTCACTATTAATATGCAGATCTGCCAACTTCTTTTCAACTTCACTTCCAATAGAATTAACATTGGATACAGTCCCTTTTAGATCTGTTAATTTATCCCTGATATAATCCATCATAAAATCAACACTTGCCTTTAGGGACTTATCAACCTCTGTTTTTACATTGTGTGCTAAGTTAGTGAGCATAGGATGTATAGATATATACTGCTCTTAAGATAGAGGGTTGTATTTCTTACATGCAAAAATCAAAGTACGGCCTGAGACCATCTTTGTGCAACGCGTTTCTGTGGTGGTTAACTTGGAACATTGTAAGCAAAAATTATCTTTGCAAAAGTCACAATTCATTTTCAATTGTATTTCTTCGCTAGTTAATTCCTTTTTACACTTTGAACACATTTTGAAAGCAATATTCTTGTTTATGTAAATACATTTTTTCAATAATTAATTTTATTTTGGGTTTTTATTTTTATTATATTTTTATATATTTTTTGTTTTGTTTTTATTTTTATTTAGATATCAGATTTTCACTTTAAAAACTTTTATTTCAATCCAGCCCTGTTTATTCTGTTTATTTATTTAGAAAATAAAAAGCATATCAACAGCATTCCTATTTCCAGCTGTAGATATTTCCTAGTAATATTGATCTTTATTTTATTTTGTATATTACAATAATTTTTGAAATGTTCAAATTTCTCTAATTAAAGGAATCTTTAGATAGTGATTATTACACAGTTAAAAAGCCTGCTATTTTATAAACACTTTGATATTAAATTAAATTTTTATATTAATTTCAAAATGCACATAAATATTATAAACAGATAGAGAGATAGTTTATACAACTTTTCTGTCTTTTCAACTTTTCTACTATATCTACTAGTGTAGAGATATCTGTAACAAACAAAAGTTGTGTGTCAGTAATATGATAAAAACAGCTTTTTCTGAAAATGACAACATTTTACGAAAAAACTTAAAATTGCTGTAAATGTTGACTGGTTGGAGATTAAATTAAATGGTGGTGTTTCTTTCTGAGTATCTGCTTTATAAGTAGAATTTATTCAAGCGACAGTCTCAAAAAGTTGTACAAATCTCTTGTATGATTGTATCTAGTGGGTTAAGATGGCCACCAGTGCAAACGGTTCTGTCAATGACTCCGTGTGTAAACTATGTAAAACAAAGGTCATAAAAGGAGTTA
This sequence comes from Agrypnus murinus, assembly GCA_929113105.1. Classification (NCBI taxonomy): domain Eukaryota; kingdom Metazoa; phylum Arthropoda; class Insecta; order Coleoptera; family Elateridae; genus Agrypnus; species Agrypnus murinus. The sequence continues at coordinate 249,086,995 of OV816024.1, forward strand.
AATGTAAATTATGTTGTAACATTTATCATCCAAGTTGTATAATGTTGCATTCCTGGATAATAACACAATTAATTGTTGTTCTGTTGTTTCGGAAAGTGACACCGAGTTTTTTGACGCTATTAGTGAAATATCTGATGCAGATGGTAAAGTAGACTTTCGTATTTTTAAATATATAATCAGTCAAAAAGACGAAGTAATTAAAACTTTAACCGATAAAATTAACATTTTAAATAACCAAGTTCAACTTTTAAGTCAAAGTGAAACGAATAAAGTATTGATAAATGCAGAACATAAATATGATAATGAGAATATAATCTCGCAAGTGTGTAGAAACGTAAATAAAGTTACAGATAATGTAATCGGTAAAAATGATGCAAAGGTATCATCAATGACTGAAAAAAGAAGAAAAATGAATGTTGTTAACAAAAAGATGGTATCATCAGCTCTCTTGGAAGCGGAAACTCAATTAAAGTGTAATGAATACATTGATCTTGCCAAGAACTCGTCACCAGCTAAAGATTCGTGGTCCACGGTAACTAAAAGACCAGCTAAGAAACATATTTTAGTTGGTGAGAAAATCGATAAAGATTGCATTTTAAAGATTGTATCTAAAAAAGTGCATTTATTCATATCACGTCTTGATCCTAAGACTGATGTTACATTATTAGAAAAAGTTTTAAAGCGTTCTTATTCAGAAGCTACCTGTGAAGCCTTAGTTTCAAGACATCCGGAATCGTATGCATCGTTCAAAGTAACTATAAATGCTGATAATCTAGAAAAAGCCACAAATGCCCAGAATTGGCCCCAAGGAATATTAGTTTCTAGGTGTTTTCAGAAAAGAGTAATGACAACAATAAACTCTTAATTAAGGAACCTGAATCTGGAATTAGTATTTCATTATGTAAATCTTTAAATGTTTTTCATATCAATATACAGTGCTTACGATCTAAGGTTAACGAACTTGAATCCTTCATCCTTGCAAGAAACTTAAATATTGATTTTTTAAGTATAAATGAGCATTGGTTTAGAGATGAAGAATTAAGTTCCTAAAAGTTAATAATTTGTCTGTTGCATCTGCTTTTTCTAGGAAATTGTATGGTCATGGTGGGGTAGCAATATTAATAAATGACAACTTTTCCTATAAGCCACTAACTGAAATCAATAATTTATCAGTTGAATTACACTGTGAGGTTTGTGCTGTGGAGGTACCTCACTTAAAATTAATTATTGTATCCTTTTATAGATCTTCATCACATGGTGATCTTGACACATTTTATATTACTGACCAATAACTGCTATCGGTAAATTTTGTTTTTTCGATTATTTAAGCAAGATTGGCTGGACTTTTGTGGACGATTCGAAACTAGATATTAATGATAAATTTAAAAGTTTTATTGTTGTATTTCAAGAGGCTATACAAAGTTCTTTTCTTGAACGTCTAGTAAGGTCCAGTAGCCCTAGCAATTCTGTTAATTGGTTTGACAATGAAATAAGACAACTTCGAGAAACTTTAGCTTTCTTAAGATGCTTTAAAGCACAGCACCCTTCTTCTAAACTAATTACTTTATATAATACTTTTAGAAATAAGTATAGGGCGTTAATTAAACATAAAAAGGTAAGGGCGTATGATGAATTTATCAAAAGCTCAAATAATAAAGTAAAGTCCTCTTGGCAAATAATAAATACAATAAGAAATTCTCGAAATAATTCTGCTGCAACGGAGAATAATTTAACGGCTAGTATGTTTAATGACTTTTTTATTAATGAAGTTGAACTCATTCACAATAATTTGGATGATAGTATGAGCACAGTCTCCGACTCTGCTTATGCTCATGTTTCTAATGATGAGAACAAATGTTTTGATTTTAAAGAAATTTCGGAAATACAGACACGAGATATTATACATTCATTAAAAAGCAGTAAGTGTATAGATGTTTATGGATTAACTGCTGATTTAATTAAGCATGTGACCAATATCATAGTCTCGCCTTTAACGAAATTACTAAATTATTGTATTTGTGGTAGAGTTTTTCCTGATGTGCTCAAACTTGCAAAAGTTATTCCAGTCTTTAAAAAGGGTAACTCTCAGCTTATGGAAAACTATAGACCCATTTCCATCTTGCCGGTGTTTTCTAAGATTCTTGAATTTGTTATTAAAAACCAATTATATACTTTCATAGAAAAACAAAGCCTGTTTGCTGCTCAGCAGTATGGATTTCGTGTAAATCTATCTACCACTCATGCTGTAAGTGATCTAGTAATGGCAATTCTTGATTCGTTTGAGAATAAACAATATTTTTTATCAATTTTTTGCGACTTAAAGAAAGCATTCGACTGCGTTCCACATGATCTTCTTCTTAAAAAACTTGAGTTATTCAATATTAATGATAATGGAATTAAATTCATCCAGTCATATTTACAAAATAGGCTGCAATTTGTTCACTACAATAATGAAATGTCAAATCAAAAAGCAGTAATGCATGGGGTGCTGCAAGGATCGATCCTTGGCCCCCTGCTGTTTTTGATATACATAAATGATCTTCCTTCTGCAGTGATGAAAGCTCACTTAATGTTATATGCTGATGATACAACAGTTTCCTTCAGTAATGAAAATATAAACGTCTTAAATGAACTGTCGGAAAGATCTTTGCTAAACCTTAAAAGCTGGTTTATTAACAACAAATTATGTTTAAATGAAGCAAAAACCAAAAAACGTATATTTTCTTTAAAAAAACTCAATGATAATTGTTTTTCTGAACCAATTAAATTTTTAGGAGTCATGTTTGATACTTTGTTATTATGGGACGCTCATGTTGACTATATTTCCAAAAAAATATGCAGTAGTATTTATCTGCTGCTATCATTAAGTAATTATTTATCTTGTGATGTTTTAAAAACTGTCTACTTTTCTTATTGTCATTCCTACATGACTTACACTATCATCGTGTGGGGTCATTCTCCTGCAGCTGAGAAAGTCTTTGGATTGCAGCGACGAGCCATAAGAGTTTTGGGCAAATTAAACTATAGAGCAGATTGTCGACAGATGTTTATTTCTCTTAATATTCTAACATTGCCCTGCATTTTTATGCTTGAATGTTTATGCTATGTTAATCGCAACTTTGAGAGTTTTAGCAAGCAGGGAAGTTCGCATCATTATCTAACCAGATATTCAAACAATTTAAAATCTCAACTTTATAGATTAAAAAAGAGTCAAAACGGACCTAATTTTATTGCAGTTAAATTATTCAACCATCTACCCAATTGTATTAAAACATTAGATACTGAAAATTTCAAAATTAAAATGAAAAAGTATTTATTACATAAAGCTTTCTATTCAATTGAAGAATTTCTACACTCTCCTATAAATGAATTGTAACACTTTACTATAAATATACATTATTTTCTACATACACCATTACCACCGTTTATATGTTTTGTTTGTAGATTTGGTTTGTTTGTTATTTATCTGTGATGCTTTTAATCGTGTTTTTATTAATGAACTGTTCTATATTTACTACGTATTTTTACCGATTCGTATTGACGACTGTAAACACTATGTGTAATAGCTGAATAAATTATTATTATTATTATTATTATAATTATAGTAGCGTTTTATTTAAACCTATTTTTATGTCGGCCAGGCTTACGCCCGGACCTGGCCTCCACTTATTCGCCAGTACAGGCCTCGACTGTACATTCTTGAAATTGGATTTTTTCAAAAACTGTGATGCGTGATTTGCGTTTTATATCTTACAGCTTTAAACAGTAACGCTTCCTTACTGTGAGCATTAACGGTAGTAATTTTCATTTAGCATAATTCTCTCATTCAGAATATTTTTTTAATATTTACCTGCAGTATGACTTTTTGCTTTTCAATTCTACCAATATTAATTCTGAACACATTGTTGCATAAATGGATTTAATTTTAGCATTGTCTTTGCATTATTAATATAATATTATTTAAAAATAATATAATATTTATAATACGGAAAATAATACATTCAATACTTACTTAGTGCTGTTAAATTAATTAGCTTTTTAAAATAATTGTTTTCATGACCAGATGATAACATAAATAGGATATGTGTATGCAAAATGTCACTTAAAATACGTCAAGGAGTAGCGTACGGAAAAAAGGTGATTTCAATTTGAAATTGTAATAAATCTACCATTAAGTATATTGTAAAAAGAATTTAATTTCGTCTGTTTATCATATGATAAGATTTCTTGAGGAATAAGTATATATCAAAACAGACACAATAAAATCAATTTATTTATTAATAATACGACGATGTTTCCATCCTTCTGTTTGGATCTTTTTTAAGTCTACAAAACAATTTACAAACAATATAACACTTAATTACTAAACAATGACATGCTATAGATTTGCATGATGTCAATTGAATTCAATTGACATCATGCCACTTTGGTATTAAACTTTCTTCCGTAGCTCTTACGGTTTCCGAGATATGGTACAATGTCAATATATGTCACTGAAACGGCTTCTCTCCAGTGAGAGTGAGCGCACATTTTTTAATAAGATTGCTATTATAAAACGTTTTTTTAACACATGGAATTTCACAGAAATGTGAACTTTTCTTTAATTTGCGAGTTCATACGACCGACTTATTAGTACGAGAAAATGCTATGCTACGAAGAAATAGATATTATAATAATAATTACTACAACCCATAACCTTAACCAAGGCCCCAGAAGCTATAAGCTTGTGCGGGAGGGAGGGGGCGATTATTATTATTATGTAGGCCCAATGTGCGGCTGCAGCCGACTTATAGATGGAACAGCGCAAATCCCACATTTGTGTTACAGCTAAGGGAAACTGCAGAAAACCTTAACCAGATCTGCCAGCGCCGGGAGTCGAACCCGGGCCGCTTGGGTGAAAGTCCGGCACGCCAGGCATTACACTACCAAGGCTGTTAACTTAAAACAATTCCACATGCAATATACATGCATAATATGTATATACAGTTTAGGTGTTTAAATTGTTATCGTTAGAAAAATCATGAAAATTATAATTTATATACTCTTGCAGGATTGCATTTGTATGATTTAATCAATTTCGTGCGCTCTCTTCTCGTAGGACAATTCAAATTCTTGAAAATTAAGGAAATTGAATTTATTCAAAGACTATGCCGATTTTAGATATATGTTTCAATGTTTAACAGATCGTACTTGTGATAAACAGTAGAATCGCTAAATCGTAAAAGTATACAGACAGTTCCGTTTAAAATAATAGAGTCGATACCAGCCGTAGTAAAACGACTCACCCTGTATATAAAAAAATATTATAAAATGAAAACTTGTTTCATACCGACCAACTTTGGTGTTAAAATTTTTTTCGTAGCTCTTACAGTTTTCAAGATATGGTACAATGTCATCTTACTGCCTAGTACATGTAAAATGCTTGTTGCAGAGGTATTTTTGAAAAATCGCAGCGTCTTTGTTTATTATACCATACGAACGAAACTAGGCAGTTGTATACAGACGTCTGGGCTATCATTTCCACAGCATAAAATTCCGACTAGGTTTCGATCCAGTGGCGTGCAAAGATGATAAGAAATAGTACACGTTTTGAATCACCCCATAGAAACCAGAGGTGTTAGGAAGCGAACAAAAACACTTTTGAACTCTCCTCGGTGCCCTCTTTCACGTAGAATTCAATTTTGTTGTAGCTCGTACAATTTCCAAAATAAGGCAGACCCCGTAGTCTTACCTCAACTACCTTGTATATGTAAAATGCTTGTTGCATTTTACCTTTGAAAAATCCTGGCAGTTGCATAGAGAAATGTCTGGGCTATCATTTCCGCCTAATCGCAATATAAAAGTCCGATGAAGTTTCGCTACAGTGGCGTGCAAAGAGGACATAGAATTGTACACGTTTTGTATCACCCTGTAGAAACCGGAGGTGCTAGGAAGAGAACAAAACCCTTGTGGACACTCCTCGCTGCCCTCCTTCGCGTAGAATCAAATTTCTTGCTGTAGCTCTTACAATTTCTAAAATAAGGTACACTGTCATCTTACCTCAGCTACTTTGTAGTTACATGTAAAATGCTTGTTGCAGAGGTACATTTGAAAAATCGCAGCATCTTTGGTTATTATATCGTACGAACTAGACTTGGCAGTGTTATAGAGGAAAGTCGGAGCTATCATTCCCGCTTAACGAGAACATAAAAGGTCGATTAGTTATCGCTGCAGTGGCGTGCAAAGAGGGCCAAAAATGGGACACGTTTTAAATCACCCTGTATAAACGGATGGTGCTAGAACGGAAACAAAAACAGTATTTGACACTCTTGACGCCCTCTATCACCTGAAATTTTCAAATCCGAGCTATCTGTCACCTATCTTCCCCTCCAGTTTTCCTAACCTAACATTTTTTGAGGGCACGCCATTTCGACGGGTCAACTGTATAATGTAGCCGGCGTGCCAAGGAGTCGCCCGGTATGCTTAACTCCATTTACTGTTAATAAATAGACGAGCTAGGAGGGTTCAAAGCCTAAATGAAGATGGCCGGTCCGTCCCATCTCGATACCGGGCGTTTTGGAAAGTCGGGTTTTTCTCTACGGAATCGGCCTTATCGAGGCCGGTTTGGTTGACTAGTGGCAGTTTCGATCGACTGGCTGCTATGGTTAGACCCTTTCCGCACTTGTTTCGGTTTTTGCACTTTTTGACCCTGAAGGTGGTCTCTGTCGGGAAAAATGCATATAGGCTTTCTTATAGAGGATACACAGGGCTATCTTCCAGTATAACTTGTTTCGTTACAAGTCCGCAATCATAGGCTGCACGATCTTCCAAAGTTAGAAAAAGTCGGATTTTTGGACACAACTGTACCTAAAAACGGCCGACTATCGACGATGCCTCGATATGTTATGCAGAATCCCAGATGCTATCCATCAGTGAAAGTCCAATGTCGATGCGACGTTCCGTTCTCGAGAAAAAGGTTATAACGCGTTTTGAGGGGTCGGGGGAAGAAAACAAAAGCAAATCGGACGAAACCGGGCTTGATGGTTAGAGAAACAAATCGTTCACCACACACCGTAGTTTGAAGACGTTACGGCACTTTTCGAAAAATGTCCACCTTTTCGAAAAGCGACATTCCTGGAACGATAATCTTTTGTTTTTATCGAAAATCCGTACGCATACGGTTAAAGATGGGTAAATCTCAAGCCGAATGCCGCAAACCACGTCTCCGTAGGCCTAATAGTTTCCGAGCTATGACCATTTGAATCTTGAAAAACCCGAAAATTGCACCCTCTAGCTACGCCACTGTAAATGGGAAAAATGTATCTTTATAAACATCTTTATGTACAGTTATAAACAGGCCGGTACTTTTTTTTACGGTACGATTTTCACGGAGATATCTCTAAAAAACCCATACGCCCCCCCTCTCCCTCCGCCTATGGCACCAAACCGGATTTCTTGGGCTTCAAATGTTTAGCGGAAACGGCGGATCATCACGGTACCGTCACTTTTCCCATTTTATGGCGCACAAGGGTACAAATAGCTTCTCTCAATATCTCCCCCCCTTTTGTCGGAGGGGGGTGGTGACGGTACCAGAAGGTGCCGGACTCCGGAGGGAATATTCCAGTTAAATACGATCAGAATCGGTGCTTTGGTCGCGAGAAATAAGCAAAACAAAATTGATAAAATCGAGTAAAATCTTAACTTTGACCCCCCTCCCCCTCACCTAATTGACGGAAAATGAAATGACGCATGGTTCCGTGCTAGTTCAAATCCGCCTTATCGAACGGGCCAGGGCTAGTTAAGTTTGGCTTCCGACATTGGCGATCGAATTATTTTAATATTAGGGGTTTGCCCTCAGGCGCTATGCTTTCTTAAGGCGCCTTAAAAACCGTTTTATCCACTCCAGACCATCCGGTTTGGAAAGTTGGATTTTTTGTACGGAATCGGCTTCTTCGCAGTAGATTTAGTTACCTCGTACCAGTTTTGAACCTACCACTTCATTTGTTTCAGAATTATGCAGTCGTTTCGGTTTTCTCGATTTTGACCCTGAAGATGACCTTTAACGGGAAAGACGTACCTGAGCTTTTTTATAGAGGATGGACGGGGCTATTGTATGATATAACTTTCCTCGCTATAGACTTGTAGATAAAGATGCTGCGATTTTTTAATTTTGGGAAATTTCAGAAAACTGGGTTTTTTGCCATAACTGTACCTAAAAACAATCGACGATCGACGGTGCACCAGTATGTTATGTCCGGTCCTAGAAGGTATCCGACAGTGAAAGTCCCATGTCGCTGCGACGTTTCTATCTCGAGATAAAGTCGATAAAGTCTGAAATTTCGATTTTTGGAAGTGGGGGGAGCAAAACAAAAGCGAATCGGATCAAACCTGGTTTGATCGGTAGAGGGCTGATTTTATACTACGTGCTATAATTTCAGGACGTTCCGACGTTTTAGACAATTCTGGCGTGTTTCCAAACATGTCGGACCTGTAGAAAATCAGACTGTCCTAGAACGATCGTCTTTCATCTTTTATCGAAACTCAGTACACACTAAGTCACGGAAGGGTTCATCCCACGCCGTATACCGAAAACTACGTCTCCGTAGGTCTTATAGTTTCCGGGCTATGAGCATTTGAATTTTTAAAAACCCGAAAATTGCCCCCCTTCTAGCTACGCCACTGTAATTGGGAAAAAGATATTTTTTGTACAGCTATAAACAGGCCGACCTTGGCTATCTGTCCGCCAATCTTCGCGACGATATCTTAAAAACCACACCTCCCCCTCCCCGCCTATGGCACGAAAGCGGGTTTTTTAAGGCGCAAAATGATCACCGTACACGATCAAACAACTACATTCCTTCATTTTCCCATTTTAAGACGCACAAAGCCGCAACAAATTTTTCGCTATATCTCCCACCCCTTTTGTCGGAGGGGGGTGGTAGGGGTACCAGAAACTGCAGGTCCCCGGCATGAACCATCCACCCAAGTACTATCAAAATCGGCGGAAATATTTCCGAGATGTAAGCAAAACAATATTACGAAAGTTAAGAAAAACCTAAACTTTGACCCCCCTCCCCCCTCTCCTAATTGACGGAAAATAAAACTGCACACGGTTCCATACTCGCCCAGGCCCGCCCTTTGGGTATATACTTTGTATAGATTTATTTAAGGGGAAAAAAGCAAGTCCTGGGTTTTCTAGAATTTGATAAAATTTCTAAAACGCCCAACTATACAAAAATATAAAAATTTTGAAAAACATTATTTTATCTCAAATGCCATTTAAAATAACTGAATATTACAAAAAATGTAATCAGTAAAGAAATTTGCAGAGTAACTAAGAAATTTATTTTCACTTTTGCATGCTACTGATTAACAAATAAACAACTGTATTTTGTTGTTGCACAAGCTTAAGACATTAAAAGACCCCGAAAAATTAGAGTAAAGTGTTTTGACTCTTTACATTACTTTAAAAAAAGAATGATTATTTAGGAACTCTAGGTACTACTTACTCTACTTGCAGCTAGTGATGTAAAAAAACGGTTTTTTTTCAGACTGAAAAAAAACATGAAAAAAAAACGTTTTTTTTGAAAAAAAAAATGTTTTTTTTGAAAAAAAAAACACTTTCTGGTTTTCTTTTTCAGCAGACGGGTGCTTAATAATAAAAACTTCTTAGTTAGGATTAGGGAAACAAGAAATCAACCGATTACTTTTCAAATATACATATATCAATGACCTATAAACTTCAATTTAAGATTCGAACTGATGGTGAGAATTATAATATTTAGTAAATCAATATATAAAAAAAAGATGAAAATCTTATAGCAAGATCAGGGCATAGGTCAATATATTTACTGTCATTTAGTTTTACTGCAAAAGTTACATATTTAGTAGATACTTTTTAAAACGTTGAATTATATTACAGTGACAATTCAACACATTATTTATCAACTAATCAAATGTCATAAATTTAGTCAAACCAATTAACAGCATGCTGATTACAAAAATAATCACCATTGGTGGTAATTACAGAGGTAATTTGTTAAATTCTCACATGAATTTCACTTTTGGTCCCAATTTTTTTTGGTAATCTTGGCCATCATATTAGATTATACTTGTAGTGATTCAGAGGATAAGTGCGAGTTGTGCTTTGCACTCATCACAATTTCCATCTTGATCAACTACTTGTGTTATGACATTCAAAATTATTGGCAAAATTTGGGAACACTAGTAGTATTATATGTATATGACACATGATGTTAAATCAGCCATTGAAAACTTATTAACTTGCTTAATTACAAAGCTATCACAGCAATAGTAAAAAACAAGTGATCATATTACCTTATTTTGGTCTGTTTCTAAGAACATAATTTGATTGAAGTTTTCTCTCATCGAATATAACTCGTAGTACGATTAATAATCGATGATTCTACTTGTGAAACTGGAGCATCATATTCAACTCACCCTACAGGCTCCTTGAACTGCAGTTTGGTTTCACACGTACATGTCATTGATAATAACCTTACCACTTGTTATATTACAACCTGACTATCCTCTCAGACAGAAAATGAACAATAATGAACATAATATATAGACATATAGACTGATATAGACATAATATTCGAAATTATGTCTATATCAGAAAAAAAAAACATTCAGAAAAAAAACAGACACACATGTTTTTTTTTTGAAAAAAAACCTTTCAGTTTTTTTCATTTACATCACTACTTGCAGCCAAAATGGTTGCAAATGGCATACATTGCACATACTCTGTATTATTTCAATATGTAAAACTGTCCATTTTTGCGATTTAAAAAAGTTTATACAGATAGTATTGGCAAAAGCATAGAATAATGTTTGGTTTATTTTTGAGCAAAACCCTCACTATTTTTTTTATGAAAACTTATTTTTTCTCATAACCTTATGAGCTATAACGTCATCAACTATTTTTTTTTAAACTACAGGTTCATCTTGTTTTACTAAAATTAGTATTGTTTTCCGAGTTCCGAGAGAAAATTGTGCTCCATGCTATGGGTGTCAAAGTGTAATCTTAAGAAGTTTGACGTTAAATATATTAGGTTAACAGATTCTGCCTCAGCTTACATGACTTTAAAACAAGTAACTGATATCACTAAAATTTATTTAGGGTAAGATTGATTAAGGATTTAAAAAGTGCCACCTGGATTCATTTGTAAATTACTTAATTAAAAGAATATTTTTGCTCCATTGTATGTTGAAAACTGATTCTCATCACAAGATGGTGACACACATAGTACTTACATCGTCTACGGCAAACTATGTTTCCAGAGGCCTTATAGCTTCTGAGCTAGAGCAATTTTAAGGTTCAAGTTGCCCTCTCTCTACCTACGCAGCTGTAAATGATAAACCAAATTTCGTTCAATGTGCCCTTAGGTGTCTGACACCTATAGAATAAAATAAGGCTTCACATAAGACAAAATGGATTGCACAGTGTAAACAATTTTACAAACGGCAAATATAAGATTTAAGTAAAATTTTAAAATGACATGTTTTTAAATCCATATATGTCTGCACCTCAAAAGCTTTTTTGATGATCTGTTAGAATTTATGCCTTGTGTAACTTCAATAACTGTCTATTGAATTTGCAAAACCTATCGATTTATAACCAACTTTTAAATTTTAGTGTTGGTCCAAAGCCGAAGATGCCTAAAAAAGAATTAAACAGAACATACGAATCAGAAGAGAATTTATTAGTCAAATTAAGTAAGGACAATAATATTGTTTTACCAATATCTTTAAGACAAAGATATACAGTCGGAAGAACGATCGGTGATGGTAAATTTAAATATAAATTGTTTGGTTTAATCTGAATGCACTGTTTTTTTTAGGAAACTTTGCTATTGTAAGATTATGTACTGATAAAATAACAAACGAAGATTTTGCTTTGAAAATCATTGATAAATCTAAATGCAAAGGAAAGGTATTGTAGTTTGTTTCTTCTTTTCTTTTATCTCTAAATTTTTTATTTTTGTTAACAGGAAGATATGGTTGAAAATGAAGTGAGAATCTTGAGAAAACTAAGCCATCCAAACATAATGAGCCTTATAGATGAACAAGATACTAAACCAATGTTATATTTAGTTTGCGAACTTGTGAAAGGTGAGTACGTTTGAATTAAAACAGAATATAAATAGTAGAAGTTAAACATTCTAGGTGGCGACTTATTTGATGCCATCACTGTGGCGCAGAAGTTTTCAGAAGATCAAGCGGCTTTAATGATAACTCATCTAACATCGGCTTTAGCTTATTTACATAGTATTAATATAGTGCATAGAGATGTTAAGCCAGAAAATTTACTTGTAAGTAGTAATTTATTTGTTTTTATGTAATTTAATTTGTTTTTTTTTCTATAAACAGGTAGATATATACGAAGGGAAAATTAAGACTTTAAAACTGGGTGATTTTGGCTTAGCGTGTGAAGTGGTAAAGCCATTATATACAGTTTGTGGTACACCGACGTATGTTGCGCCAGAGATTTTAGCGGAGTCGGGGTACGGCCTAAAGGTAAGAATATTTTTATTTTTACTTGGACAATAGACAGTGTTATCATTCAGAATTAATTAATAATGATTTATTAGAAATCTTTGAATATTTTGCAACTGCCCTCCCAATTGCAATTAGTTCTTTTAATAAATCTCCTATGATGAAGAATACTGAATAGTTTAGTTTAACTTAAAAATTAAAGAAGATTTTGGATTAAACAGGTTTGTTCGCATTGTAGCTCGTAAATGTTGTTCAGATTACTGGATGTTCGGAATGCAGTGTTTTCGGATTATGAATTTCTACTGTTGCTACTGAGTAGATCCATCTCGATCCGGAATCGATTTTCGACAAGAATTACCGATCCCGATAAATGTGTGCTTATAGGATAAGTATCATTCCTATAAACTTACAAAAAAAATATCGAAAAAAACGTTCCCCAGCGACGCTAGCGACATTAAAGTCGCCATTTTAGGTATTTTGGTACACAGCCCATCCAGTCAATTGTTGATGAATTTGACTGGGATTTTTTGTATTCTACTCTTTATACCCATCTCCAGATGGATAATAAGTCCCGTGACCCTACCTATGAAACTGAGGTCACCAGAGGTCATTAACTGACAACATTTTGAAAAAAAAAACAAAAAGATGTAAAAGAAGATGTGAAACGCATTCTAGGACTTCAATTTCCTTAAATAACAATAATACAACAATAAATTCAAAATGTTGACCATAGAAATTGAAATTTTGTTTCATAGGTAGGGTCACGGGACTTATTATCCATCTGGAGATGCGTATAAAGAGTAGAATACAAGAAATCCCAGTCAAATTCATCAACAATTGACTGGATGGGCTGTATACCAAAATACCCAAAATGGCGACTTTCAATGTCGCTAGCGTCGCCGGGGAACGTTTTTTTTCGAAATTTTATTTTGGTAAATTTATAGGAATGATACTTATCCTATAAGCACACATTCATCGGGATCGGTAGTTTTTGTCGAAAATCGATTCCGGATCGAGATGGATCTACTCTACTTCCAGCGCTATATCCATAGTCGCTAGTGTCTTGAAAAAAAGGCGGAAAAATTCGGAAAAATTTTTTAAATTTTTTTTTTATTTTATGAATTTTGGGGTCTCTGTATGGCCACCTTTCACCCCCTTAAAGCATTGCATATTTATCCGGAACACCCTGTAGATGTTCTGAATACAAGTACCTCTCGTGTCTAAAATCGATATATCTGTTTTATTCTTAATGATAATTAGAAACGATAAACAACTAAATCCCTAAAATGCACAACTATTCTTCTTTACTTGAAAAAATGAAAATGAACAAAAAAGCTGAAAAAAGTTATTTCATTATTTTAGTTATAACGCACTTATTGTTAAAGTTACGAAAAAATGTTATATAACCTTTTGCATTACAAATAAAATTTGGAATCGATAAAAAAAAATAAAAATCTCAAATTCAGAGCAGTCTTTACGGAGATGTGGCCACAAGATGTTGGGTTAACAGCCATCCTCCTACAAGTGCAGCTCACGGATTTTGGGTCTCTGTGCAATCCTAAATAAGATTCATAAAGTCAAATCCCGTATACCTACCTTCAAGTCATCAAAAACCTTGTCAGCAGAAGGACTAATAGGCCTACTATGATTTTTCAGTTGCTTGAATCTATTTTTGATCACCGTAAGCTACTGGTCCGCAATAAAATTATTTATAAATTGCAGAAAAAACTAATTGAAAATTTGAAATTGATTAGAAAATAAATAAGGGAGCATAAAGGTGAGAAGTGAAACATACTGTACAATTCAGCATATCTAATATTTTCTTTAAATGACAATTGTGATAATTATTATTATTTGAGGTTAAGTTGAGCTAAAACCAGCTTAAATTAACCATGTTTTTAATGTTGCCAAATAACTAAAAGCTTTTGCTAAAAAGAATGTTGGTTTAATAGAACATCAAATTTTAAATACTATTTTTAATGAAGAGTTAATTGTTAACATCGTAGATACAGCAACACTCAGATAAAGTCACTCAACAATTACCTTTTTTCGATAAAAAATTTACACATACTAGTTGAGTGCGTTAATCTCTACTGCATTTATGTAATTCCCATATTGTTCTTTCTTCATTGGTATTGTGATGTAACAGATCTCTACAGTCAACTAATACAGATTTCACTAAAGTTATTTTTTAGTGTCTTTTAGTTTAGTGTCAAATGTTTGTAAAGCCTGGATCCCATTACTCGTGTATTTAGCAAATAGGCAAATATTTGTCAATCCGGCAAATATACAAATGAACATTTGTGTAAACGCTCCCACTACTTGTATATTTGGCAAACAATGGTACTTGAAGATATACATTTTTAATGGATATATTTGTCAAGTCATAAAAGTCTTTGATTTGTGTTATATTTACTGACAACCAACGGAAAAGGCCAAGTGGTGAGCATTTGTACGACAAACCGTTCCCACTACTTGGCAAATATCCACAAATGACGAATGTTTGTCAAATACACGAATAATGGGATCCAGGTTTACTACATTTCTTAAATAAACACGATTTATTATTATTATATCTACAGTCAATGCCAAGTATAGAATATTACTTTCAACTTTGTTTCAGATTGATGTATGGGCTGCAGGAGTGATATTATATATTTTATTATGCGGTTATCCACCGTTTGTTAGCCACGACAATGATCAAGAGAAGCTCTTCGATTGCATCCTGTCTGGTCAGTATGATTTTCCTGACGAATACTGGGCAGATGTATCGAGTTCTGCAAAAGAGCTCATTCAAAACATGTTGCAACTTGCGCCTGAATTGAGATTTTCAGCAGAAGACGTTCTAGATCATCCATGGTTACAAAATGCCAGTTGTTAACTTGCATTTATTCTTAAGAAGAAAAGTGTACAAATTTAGATGCTTATTCTTGCAGTGATACTCGAATAATTTTATTAATATTTTTATTATATTATTTTCTCCTATAAGATCACATCAGCACTTAAAATTCCTTAATCACATTTTTGCTTAGTAAGATACTTATTTTGTTTTTTTTTTAGTATTTTTTTACATCAATGCCAAAGCTTTCTTTTTTTGTATTCTAATATTTCTTCTTTAATTTACAACTATTGTGATTTAATCATTTTAAGAACTATTATCGAGATTTTTGATGAATTTATATTTTATGATATTTGCATGATTTTAATTTATTAATTTTATTTAAAAATGACTTTAAATATTTGTTGTTTATACATACATTAAGGAAAACCAGGATTGTAAATTCAAACAAGTATTATTATTGATGTTTGGAAAAGAATTAAGTGAAAACGTATAACACAAGTATCACCGCTCATAAATTTTCATATCATAAAGAAAATACAAGGTGTGACAAATGAAAGAATATAAATCCATTTTAAAAAATGTATTTTTTAAATAGAAACAAAGTACCAAGAAAATATATAGTAGGTTATTTATAATAAAACCATTCCATAAGATGAAGCATTTCTATAGAAATTACATTTTTTACTGGGATTTAATATCTGGAACAGTTAAAGCGTATTCCAACGAAACTTCAAAATTCTTGCAATGCCTTGTAGTATTAGTGCAATTGATTTAAGAAAAAATTGTACGGGACAATTATTAGATATAAAAAAAGTTCCAAACCGTTCATATTAATATTTAATTATTGTAGGCTATGATAAAAAGGCACTGCAGAAGAGAAATGGCAAATCATGTACTTGCTAGGTATTTTTGTTGTTTGAATGAATTCGACTTTTTTTTTGCTAATTAATTGTGTTAGAAAGTTCAGGTTGTTTGCTTGAATTTGCCTGTTTAATTTATTTTTATGTTTTAAGATTTGTATGAATATTAAAATTGCGTATAAATTTTGAACAAGTTTTGTCGTTTCTCTTCACTATTTAAAAATGTATAGAATAGTCGTTAGCCTAAAATTTATTTATGCTAAACTTTTTTATATCATTTTAAAATTAACTATTTATTTATTATAGTAAGTTTATTATTGTACGTAGTAGCATCACCAATAAAAAAGAAATTGTGACACTAATCATATTTCAAAAAGCTCTGATTTCTTCTTCAGAAATCAAAAGTTGTTTTTTATTACAGTCTTATTTTGGAATTTAAAATGATTTCAGAGGTATTAATTACTCAGAAACAAAAATAAAATTTCCAGCAATAATCTTTTTTTTACTCCTAGTTTATACAGACATTTTTATTACAAACATTTGTTATATAAATTTAATAGTGTCTCTGTGAAATATAAATTAACGCATACACTTGTACAAGAATAATTTAACTGCTATTGAAAATTCAAAACTATATAAAGGTTATAGCTGTATTTTACAGTGTAAAATAGAGTCTTTATTATTTATTTGTTTGTTTGTTTTTGGGCGAGGAATCGGGGTGCCAGAACAACCCCATGTGGCACCAATTATGGTGGACCCTACTATAATTTAGCCAAATCTGGAGGAATAACCTCCAGTAGGCCAACATCACATTGACACAGGGTTTAGGTTTTCTTCCTTATTTGCCACATTTAAATTTTTCTCCTCTATGAAAAACGTATTAGCTCAACCGGAGATCAAATCTGTAGTCCATGAATAGTCCAGTCGGCAGGGAACCAAAAGTATCTGTTTTTGGTTCTTTCATGTTAACAGCTATTTTATTGCGCAAACCTACTCAGAATAGTGTGTAAAATAATATATGTAGTTGCGTACTAAATCGTAGTGACAGCAGAAAAGTTATTAACAATTTAAGACGCCATCAACCGTTTTCGAGGAGTTTTTCTTCCGTAGCTCATCAGGATGACTACAAAAAAATGTTTCATATATGTTTTGTTTGCAATAAAAATAGCTACAGAATGGCACCGGCCCGATTGTTATAACTGCAATAATTAAGTTACAAAATCGGGTGTTTTCTCTTGCTATAAAAATCTTAATAATCAACCCATATTGATCAAACTTACGTTAAATATAGCTTGAATTATGTACAATAAGCACCCAAAACCCATAGACCAGGTATGCAAAACTTTTTCTTTAATAAGATCTTATACGCCTACTTGCACCTGAAACTTTGACATTCTGCATAAGCTGTTTGAAGCGTTACATAATATTTCAACTGTGCATATATACGAAGAAGGAATTATGTAATGAACTATCCGAAAAATTTCATTTTTTCTGTAAGCGACGGGCAGAGCACACGGCGTTTACCCTTAAAACTGGCTGATGTCTACCCAATCCCAGGCTTGGACAACGGATAATGCAGTCAGTAAGTAATGTGTGGTAGAGTTACACACAAGTGTGGCCTAGACGAATGGAAGAGAATCGACGTGAGATTTATCCCGATTAGGGGGTTCGCCCGCTGGCCCACGGGAAACTACACGCCGCCAGGTAGTGCCTCAGAGATCAAAATATGGGGGACATGTATTGACTGTGCAGTTACAGCCCTATGATTATCAGAAACTGTCTAGAGCACTACCTTTAAGGGGCGTTGATGCGAATATATAATCTCTCACATTCAAGACAACTTTACCTTAACGGGTACATACCGGGATTCTACATCGGTAGACTCGAAACGAAGCTGTCAGGGGCACACCAGGCCTATAACTAGAAGGCAGGGGTGGCAAAACCATTTAATACCAAGTCGCGCCACATCAGAGGTTGGATTCGATCGGGCAGTGAAGTCCCACCTAGTGCGAGTAGTCCTAATGCCGAACGAGGAGGTTTGTCCCTTAGGATAGACCCCTATGGGTGAGCACGTTTAAAGCTCCGGTACTAGTCTGGAGAGCAAGTAGATGGTGAACAGGGAACCTTGTTCCGACCAGTGAGTAATAGGTAGCATTTGCTATGCAAATGTGCGCTCATTGGGCGTATCTCAATTACTTCGTCTTGGAAGGAAGGAAGTGGGGATTAAGTTATTACAGGTACCCTACGTAAATAAATAAATTATTCGGATTCTGTAAGCGATAATGACAATGACAAAGAAAAGCTTATATCAAATGGTACAGAACCGCCAGCAAAAAAAATGTAGATTATAATAAAAAAATAAGAATATACAATATGTAAATAAACTGTTAACAATATATTTATATTTCATAAAAGTTAGACCAGCCTTATTATTATCCCATGAAATAAAATGTAATTATTTTAGAAAAATTTTCGAAAAAACTATGAAAGTTGAAACAATTTCGAATTTTAATTGATACAGTCGTTTTCCTCTCTTTTCGGCACATCGATTTAAAACAACTTTTTTTAGCGCAATTTATAAGCCGAGAAAAAGCAATTTAATAGTAGGAGTTACATTACTAACACTGCCGCGTGAGCCTCTCGGTACTCCCACCAACACACGCCGCGGCCTTTTGCCGCTCGATTTTCGAGCGCGCGTATCGCTCTATTGCAATAATCTCTATTAGAAATATGCAACTAATAATCTTGGGCAATTGCATACTTATTTGACAAGGTTCACGCTGTACACACGATCTTGGTTCATTTCAATATGTTAAACAATATACGAGTAATGCATACTTACACAAAAAGTTTAATATCTCAGGATTCAAGCGTCGAAATTTGAACTTCTTTTCTTGAAATTGCGTGGTTTTCTGCCGTCCATTCGAACTCGATGGAATATTTAATAAACGACCACGTATACGTACCGAAAAACTAATTATTTATAAACGTGCAAAACTATGAGCAAGTATAAAACGTCACAAAAATTGCAAAAATAAATGCGATTGAATTATACAATTTGCGTTCGATTTCTAATGACTTACGCTGTATATATGCACAGTTGGAATATTATGTAAAGCTTCAAACAGCTTTTGCAGAATGTCAAAGTTTCAGGCGCAAGTAGGCGTATAAGATCTTATTAAAGAAAAAGTCTTGCATACCTGATCTACGGGTTTTGGGTGCTTATTGTACAGTCATTAGCAAATGTCTTGTCCCGAGCAGGCAACACATTTAACAATTCTGGTAAAAGAAACGACCTATGTTTCGGAGCATAGTTTCTTTTGTTTACAAACAACACACCAAATACAACCAGTTTTAAAGGTTGCTACCCTACCTAGAGTGGTTTTGTATAACAACAATAGAGTAATAAAAACTGCTATTTTCAAGTGAGTTTCTCATTTTACTGGAGCCCTTTCACTTCTACTATCCTTTCTTCTATTTTTTTTTTTTTTATAGAATAGAATTCTATAGTTTCTTCTATAGAAATAAATATCGTATGCTTTTTTTCTACTTTATATAAACTCTATTAATTTATTTACGAGTTTGATTTGTTTATTTACATGGTTTAATTATTTTGTAAACACTAAAAAAACTAAATTTTTAACTGTAATAAGTTTTTATTTTAAAAATTAGTAAAAATAATAAATAATCAAAGCTAATAATCATTCCCCGAGTTTCCAAAGTAGAATCAGATTGGGCATACAAACGAGGCATATTTAAACATTAAGGGCCGGTTTATTCACCTTCAGGTAAAATTCCAGTAGTTGCCAGTCAAATAAATTAAGTTTAATAATAAATACAGTTTGGATATATTCACAGGATTATATCTTGAAACTAGTTACTAGAATGTTTATGAGAAAGGGTTCAAGTTTTGCACTCAGGTAATACATGCAAGAGAGAGATGGGTAATTGACAGAATAATGTGTTAGAGAGAAAAATTAAACTCATTCACTAATCTACTTAAAAGGAGGGCGGATTTAAAAAAATCTGTAATCCTTCACAAATATTTTCTAAAAATTTTAGGTAAACAGATATTAATGATATATATGATCTAAGGTTCTATGCTTTGCCAAGGCTGTTTCTTAATTTTTGTTTTGTGGCTGTTTTGTTTTTGGTAGTTACTATATCTATGATTCTAGTTTTTTCTTAGTTTGTAGTATTTTTATTAAAACAACTGAATATTTAATAACTTTTTAAAATTTTAACGTATTTCCATAAATAAATGTCTATATTATTACTTTATTTTTATTTATCGCTTACATTAATTTTTGCAATTATTTAATTATCTAAAATACTCCTAAACCTCTATTTTTGATAATTGCTTTCGTTTAGTTATTTTTTATTAAAGGTAAAGAATGAAACAAAAACACGCTATATAACTTAGTGTAACTAATAGATGCTTCCATTTAAAAGGACTCTTATAAAGTGTGTCAAAGAACTTTGAATAGAATAAGTAACAAGAGTTTTTACAAGCGTATTTTCAAAACAAGCTTTAAAGAATTTAAATATCTTGCCCAGCTAGTTGTCCATCTCTGTTTAATTCGGTCTGTTTCGTACACAGTATAAGGGTATTTCGATTCTTAAAGCAGCAACGCCCTTACTCGGGACAAGACATTTGTTAATGACTGTAAATAATTCAACCTATACTTAACGTAAGTTTGATCAATATTGGTTGATTATTAAGATTTTTATAGCAAGTAAAAGAAAACACGCGATTTTGGCAGTTTTTCCAATTTTGTAACTTAATTATTGCAGTTATAACAATCGGGCCGGTGTCATTCTGTAGCTATTTTTATTGCAAACAAAACATATACTAAACATTTTTTCGTAGTAAGTCATCCTGATGAGCTACGGAAGAAAAACTCCTCGAAAACGGTTGATGGCGTCTTAAATTGTTAATAACTTTTCTGCTGTCACTACGATTTAGTACGCAACTATATATACAGTGAGAATTTTATTTCACTGAACATAGGACTATTGACATTCCCTATGTTCAGTTTTAAAAAAGCCAAGTCAATGCATTGCGAGCAATTAAAACATATCCAAGCAACCTATAAAACAATTGCTATTCGTAGTGTCATTAGAAAGTGTCAAAACTGTGTTTTTTTTTCAAAGTTTTTGCCAAGACAGCTGCAGATCCTGACCTGACCTGAAGCTGTCTTTGGCATCAGTGAGGACTTTATGCCTTTATTATGATTAATTAATGAATATTCGTGTCGATAATTATTGTCAAGGATTACAATCATGTTGCAAACATTGTCGCTGGGTAGGCAACCAAACTTGCAGGTCTGCTGGTAGCTGGTGTTTTTTTTATTGTACATTCTTTTGACACAACTGAAATTATTTAGTTTTAGGTTAAGTATAATTACATCCAAATAACAAGTTTAAACAGAAACTTTTATTTAAATTACTTTAACAAATGTTCAAAGTGACCACCCTCCTGTTCCAAACAATATGCTAACCGATTGTAAAATCCTTGTACACTATTTCTAAAAAAATTTGGATTTATTGCATTTATTTATTTATTTATTTATTTATTTGTTGCAGGCGGTAAGTATTCTATTCTTTAGCTCTTCTGTATGCTCTATTACTCTATTATTGTAGACTTTGGATTGGATATAACCCCAGAGAAAGAAATCATTTGGTGATAAATCTGGGGACCGAGGTGGCCAAGCTATGGGGCCAAATCTTCCAATCCAGCGATCCTGGAATGTTTCGGTTAGGAAGCGTGTAATAGGGCCCGTGGAATGTGGTGGAGCGCCGTCCATTTGAAACCATGGGTTTTCAATATTTAAAACTTCTAGTCGTGGTATAATGTTTCTCCGCAGAAGTTCCAGAAATTTGGCAGCGTTTAGGGTGCCATCGATAAAAAATGGACCAATAAGGGTACCGTCAACTATTCCAGTCCAAACATTAACACTCCTATTGTATTGAGTGTGTGTTAAATTTTGAACGTGCTTGTTTGTACGTGACCAATACCTGTAGGAATTAGCAAAGAAGGATAAGGAGAAAGGAGAGAAAAGTGTTAGATACAAACCGATAATTCTGTTTATTGACAGTGCCATCTAAACAAAACGACGACTCGTCTGTGAAAACTATTTTTTGTAGAATATCTTCATTTTCATTTAGTAAATTAAATACTGTTTCACAAAAATCTGTTCTTTTAATTTTGTCAATAGGAAAAAGCTGCTGGTGATTGGAAAATTTGTAGGGTTTGTATTTATACTTCTTGAAAGTTTTAAGCACAGAGTCTTTCGAAATGCCAAATTGCTGTGCTACTATCCGCGAGGGGGTAATGGGATTTTCTTCTGCATAACATAATATTTGTATTTCTCGTTCTTCTGTTAAAACGGGGCAAGCTTTTCTTCTTTTTTTATGTGAATTTATTACACAACCTTCACCATTAAATTTTTTAATTATGCTATGAATAGTTGCGACAGATGGTATCGGTATTTCGGGATAACTTACGGAAAACAAATCGCGCACTTGTCTCATACTATTATTGGAATTGTACCAGTTTACAATGGCAATCTTTTCATCTTTTGAGTACATATTGCAAAGCACAAGTTGAAAAACTTTTTAAAAAAACAGTTTTGACTTTTTAATGACATTAATGGCAATTGTTTTATCAGAGGTTGCTTGGATATTATGTTGTAATTGCTTGTAATGCATTCCTATGCATTACCTCTGATAACACAATTGACAAAATTAAATGAACAGATTTTTGTGAAACAGTATTTAATTTACTAAATGAAAATGAAGATATTCTACAAAAAATAGTTTTCACAGACGAGTCATAGTTTTGTTTAGATGGCACTGTCAATAAACAGAATTATTGGTTTGTATCAAACACCTCGCTTCCCTTTCTCCTTATCCTTCTTTTCCAATTCCCACAAGTATTAGTCACGTACAAACAAGCATGTTCAAAATTTAACAGTCCTCTGGAACTTCTGCGGAGAAACATTATACCACGACTAGAAGTTTTAAATATTGAGAACCCATGGTTTCAAAAGGATGGCCCTCCATCACATTCCACGCGCCCTATTACATGCTTCCTAACCGAAACATTCCAGGATCGCTGGATTGGAAGATTTGGCCCCATAGCTTGGCCACCTCGGTCCCCAGATTTATCACCAAATGATTTCTTTCTCTGGGGTTATATCCAATCCAAAGTCTACAATAATAGGGTAATAGAGCATACAGAAGAGCTAAAGAATAGAATACTTACCGCCTGCAACGAAATAAATCCAAATTTTTTAAGAAATAGTGTACAAGGATTTTACAATCGGTTAGCATATTGTTTGGAACAGGAGGGTGGTCACTTTGAACATTTGTTAAAGTAATTTAAATAAAAGTTTCTGTTTAAACTTGCTATTTGGATGTAATTATACTTAACCTAAAACTAAATAATTTCAGTTGTGTCAAAAGAATGTACAATAAAAAAAACACCAGCTACCAGCAGACCTGCAAGTTTGGTTGCCTACCCAGCGACAATGTTTGCGACATGATTGTAATCCTTGACAATAATTATCGACACGAATATTCATTAATTAATCATAATAAAGGCATAAAGTCCTCACTGATGCCAAAGACAGCTTCAGGTCAGGTCAGGATCTGCAGCTGTCTTGGCAAAAACTTTGAAAAAAAAACACAGTTTTGACACTTTCTAATGACACTACGAATAGCAATTGTTTTATAGGTTGCTTGGATATGTTTTAATTGCTCGCAATGCATTGACTTGGCTTTTTTAAAACTGAACATAGGGAATGTCAATAGTCCTATGTTCAGTGAAATAAAATTCTCACTGTATATTGCTCTACACACTATTTTGAATAGGTTTGCGCAATAAAATAGCTGTTAACACGAAAATGCACTCCTCACATTTATATTGACTGGACTAGAATTATAAAGAAGACGTGGTTAGTATGAACCACTAAAGCTGACAAATCTTTGTTAATTTCGCATGTGAGGTTTTTGCTTGCTTGTTTCCGTACTAACATTAAGTTTAAAATTGTGATACTCTGTATAAGTCTTTGTAAACAAGTTGAATCAATTAGCTGTTAAACTTTCTGTGAATTTGGACATCAATTCTTCGGTAAGCAAAACAAAACTATAAGACAATGGTTTTTAATGAAAATTCCATGAAACAAATTGTAGGAAGTGTTCTATAGAATTTTGAATTTTAAGTAAATTAGTCGTGTTCAGCTTCAAAACAGCTTTCCAAGCAAGTTATGGAAATTTTGGCTACTTTTGACTTGTACAACTTCAAAACTATAAGTATCACAGTGTCCCAAATATTTTTCAGATCTTGAGACAATTAATATCAATCACATTTTTTGCAGAAAGGAGGTATTGGCAAAGGCTATTTTTGGCCGAGGCTGATGTGCATGTTAAATTGTTAAGAAAAAAACGATGTGAATACAATGATTTAGGATTTTGTCAATTTAATATCTTTAATATTCTGTAATTCTTTTTCTCGATATGGTACCCTGGCATACGAGATGGGCTGAAACCCTCCTGTATCAACACATAGATGGCTTTTGTTTATTGTTTCCAGCCTTATTTTGTGGAACTCCATAATCATGAAATAAATAAAGATTATTAAAAGTTTCACAGTTTTATTAAAATACAACCTGACAATATTGTTTCGATAGCTATGCTGTCATTATCAAAGGTAATATAATTATAAACAAACACGTCGCTAAGGTAGATACAAAATAGGTAACTAGATAAAATAATAATAATAATCATAATTAAATACCTAATACTTCCAGTAACGGAGAATTACTGAGCTCAAGTTGTTCATTCATTAAAGGTACCCTGAGTTTGTGTTTGTATATCTCAAAGGCTTCTAAAATGTCTAATTTGCGTTTGTTATTACAAAAATGTAGGAATTTAATATTATTTTGAGGAGTCATTGTGTGATTTTGTTCTAAAAGGTGTTTGGCGTAAAAGGTAATGGCGTAGTTGTATCATACATCAATGCACCTAATCACATTTTATCCAAAAAACTGAACCAGATTATTAACACGATAGGTTACAAATCGAAATACTCTGTTAGAAATTTATTAGAATTAGTAGATAAGCTGCAAAACATACATCTTCCACCACATTCAAAACTTGTTAGTTTTGATATTTGCAACATGTTCTCCAGAATACCCCCACAAGAATGTATTCCTTTATTAGATAGTTTCTTGATCAATAGTAATATAGAATTAGTTAAAAGGTTAGAGTTAATTCAATTATTTGACCTTTGTATAAGTCAAAATTATTTCACTTTTAATAACATAATTTATTTACAAAAGGATGGTTTACCTATGGGTAATTCTCTAAGTCCTCTATTAACTAACATATTTATGGACAAGTTTGAAGATCGAATATTTGAATTAAACCTCTCTAA
Source organism: Agrypnus murinus (assembly GCA_929113105.1). Taxonomy (NCBI): domain Eukaryota; kingdom Metazoa; phylum Arthropoda; class Insecta; order Coleoptera; family Elateridae; genus Agrypnus; species Agrypnus murinus. Next base: position 249,112,634 of record OV816024.1, read on the forward strand.
ACACATATCTTTTGGTTTCGTTAAGTTGATGACATTTTAGCTTGTTTTGACAGTTCTTTTGAGGTTATCAATGAATTTTTAATTCTTATAAACAGTATCCACCCTAATATAAAATTTACACTAGAAACAGAACAAAACAGGGCTATAAACTTTCTAGACTTAAATATCAAGATTAACGCAGACAATCTATTTGAATTTTCCATATACAGAAAACCAACACAAACAGACATAACAATACCAAATGAATCTTGTCACCATAATACACATAAAATAGCAGCCTACAGCTCATTAGTACACAGAGCTTTAACTATTCCACTAACAAAATCAGATTTTAGCAAAGAGATATCAACCATTAAACAACTAGCACATGCAAATCATTATAATCCGAACATTTGTTTATCAAAATGCATCTCATTGATCTTATAGATATCATGTAATAGAGTGAAAAATAAAGTTGATGCCTTATAAAAAGCATATATCATTAATTTTTAAAAACATTACAATATGAAATGTCAGAGTAGTTAAGTTGCTGCATATTGCCATTGCATTACAAATTTATTATTTTCAAATACTAGTAAAATTATAAAAGATTTGTAACAAATACTTGTGAAGAATTTATTTTATTTTTATTAAAAACATAAATCGGTATTTTCGTCAAAATAATTATTTTATAATTTTTATGGTTTATAATATTATTATGTCCATCAAAATTAATGAATTGTGTTTATTTATAAGGCATAAACTTGATTTTTCACTAAATTTGAATTTCTACATCATACTATTAATGTGATCTATTCGTTTGTATTAGCTAAAAAACACTTTTAGCCGATATATATAAAAAATCGATGAATTGGACAGTTTGGTAAATCAATTTGCATTCAGCATCAAACAACTATTGAAATCCATGCTTAGATTTTCAAGGACAGATGTACGGTATATTTTTGCCAGCGTATAGTAATAAGAAGTACGGACAGTTGCTACCGGCGTCTTTGATGTTCATGTACCCAATTTCAATGGCCTTCAGGCTTTGGCGTGTAGGTTCAGCTAGCAGTAAAAGATGTTGCTGTAAAAAGTGGCAAATTCAAGAATTCGATTTACATCCACAATCAAATTAAAGGACCTAGGATAACGCAGGTTAAAGAAAATAAAAAGGCATTTCCACATTTTGTATTAATAAAACAAATAAAACTAAGGAGAGAATAATGCCCTACAATAAACCAGCAATAATAAGCATTAGTTTAAAGTAAAATGATAAAAAAATATTAAAAATTATTCGTAAAAGCAGAGCAAAATTTTACTTTTACCTTTGAATAATGACAAATTATAAAAAAGTATTTAATTAATTTAATTATTTAAAAATTATACATCGCGAAAAAACATTTCTACGTGCTGAAAATTTAAATTTAACCCTTTGTGGAGAACTAAATTGATCTTTCTTTCATTTTTTCAAAATTCTTTGTGCAATAATTTGGAATGATTCATATCAAGCTAATAAGATCTATAAACTTTTTAAAACATTTTAAAAGCAGTTTAAACTACTTTTTTCTATCAATTTAGTTTTCAGCAAATTTAAATTTTCAGCACGTAGAAATGTTTTTTTCGCGATTTATAATTTTTAAATAATTAAATTAATTAAATGCTTTTTTTATAATTTGTCATTATTTAAAGCTAAAAGTAAAATTTTGCTCTGCTTTTACGAATGATTTTTAATATTTTAAATTTATCATTTTAATTTAAACTAATGCTTATTATTGCTGGTTTATTGTAGGGCATTATTCTCTCCTTAGTTTTATTTGTTTTATTAATACAAAATGTGGAAATGCTTTTTTATTTTCTTTAACCTGCGTTATCCTAGGTCCTTTAATTTGATTGTGGATGTAAATCGAATTCTTGAATTTGCCTCCTTTTACAGCGACATCTTTTACTGCTAGCTGAACCTACACGCCAAAGCCTTTGAAGGCCATTGAATGTTTGATGTTGATGTTGAATGATTGTTTAAATCACAAGGTACTATTGATTTCATAATGATCTAGGACATCAAGGCTAATATGATGCTATTTTATTATTTTTTCTCAATGTAAATGCATAGGATAAAACAATAAAAAATAGCATCATATTAGCCTTGCTGTCCTAGATCATTATGAAACCAATAGTACAAAAGAATACCTACGTCTAATATGCTGGATTCAAAACTGATGTTTTGAACATGTTAATTATTTCGAAAGATTACCAAATTTTGGATTTTAAATAGGACATCCTATATATTTCTATTTTTTAGCTTCTAAATAATTCTACATATGGGTGAATATCTGCTATTCAATTTTAGTGTGTCTCCGCAAATATCTAATGAACTGTAATTTATATTATACATATCAAATATTCGTAAGGTAGCAATAACTTTGCACTATTAGGCACGTTGGAATTTAAGAGAATTTTCTATTTACAATTTTCTAGCAAAAATATTCGAATGCTGAAAATGTCACTATCCTGGCATGTATTTTTATCCGATTTATGTATAAAAGTTTAATTTATTTGTTAACTACGCACTTTCCAATATTCAACCGTTGGTATTATTAAACTAGAAAGTTTCTTATTATCATATATTATACAACAAGACGAACGAAAATACTCGATTATACGAGACATATTGCCTGAAACACCACGAGACCGACGGTCGAGTGGTGTTTTTTTAGGCAATATGTCGAGTTTCGAGTATTTTAGATTGTCGAGTTGTATACAGGTAGACTATTTCATGAATTTAGTTCATCGATATTTTCTGTAGAGTTTGTTCTAAAACGATTCATTGTGCAACTAAAACGAAAACCACAGTCTAAAACGCAAATTAGAAAAAAATTGCGTTGTTTACTAATAAATTATTTGACTGTTATGGAGTTTTCATGGATATCTTGAAATTTAAGAATTGAGTCTCATGCGGGTGAATATACAAAGGTTTGTATTACAGCGAGAATATAATTCACGTGTCACATGGTACATTTTTTATTAATCTCATTGGTGAAAGTACAAAAACAAACTCGCAGAATAGGCTATCAAATCGATGATAATTCTATCACCGCATGTTGACTGTCACCTGTTTTTAATAAATAAAATTGTTTACTGTCAAAGTGACAGAAAGTTTCAGTGTTTATTTTCTTTCAACGTTCATTATATTCTCTCACCAAATATAACACGTGTTATGATTAATCAACGATGATACCACTCGTTAAAACCTTTAGAAAATTGAACTCGTGCTTCGCACTCGGTCAATTTTCGTCGGTTTTAACTCGGGCTATCACCGATGATAATCATAACACTAGTTATATTATCCCCGAGAATATAATTCACGTGTCACATGGTACATTTTTTATTAATTTCATTGGTGAAAGTACAAAAACAAACTCGCAGAATAGGCTATCAAATCGATGATAATTCTATCACCGCATGTTGACTGTCACCTGTTTTTAATAAATAAAATTGTTTACTGTCAAAGTGACAGAAAGTTTAGTGTTTATTTTCTTTCAACGTTCATTATATTCTCTCACCAAATATAACACGTGTTATGATTAATCAACGATGATACCACTCGTTAAAACCTTTAGAAAATTGAACTCGTGCTTCGCACTCGGTCAATTTTCGTCGGTTTTAACTCGGGCTATCACCGATGATAATCATAACACTAGTTATATTATCCCCGAGAATATAATTCACGTGTCACATGGTACATTTTTTATTAATTTCATTGGTGAAAGTACAAAAACAAACTCGCAGAATAGGCTATCAAATCGATGATAATTCTATCACCGCATGTTGACTGTCACCTGTTTTTAATAAATAAAATTGTTTACTGTCAAAGTGACAGAAAGTTTCAGTGTTTATTTTCTTTCAACGTTCATTATATTCTCTCACCAAATATAACACGTGCTATGATTAATCAACGATGATACCACTCGTTAAAACCTTTAGAAAATTGAACTCGTGCTTCGCACTCGGTCAATTTTCGTCGGTTTTAACTCGGGCTATCACCGATGATAATCATAACACTAGTTATATTATCCCCGATTATACAAAGGTTCGTATATTCGATTCGTCATAGTTACTTGTACATGGTTACAATATAACCGTTGGAATATGTGGTATCTAAGGAAAATTGCATATTCTTATTGGTTCATAACGTTATGAATGAAATAGTCACTATAAGGTAAGAAATAGTAAAGATTAATACAAATTATTGAAATTTTCTTCATTGTCCATAAATTTAGTGTCTCCTATCCTGCTTTTTCAGATATTTCAGAAAATCCTGTTCTTATATACATCCGAAAATATGCTAATCCTAATGATGTCGAGCGTTCAATAGGGTAGTTGGTTACAGATAACCAATTGTGTTCTTTTACGTAGCATTAGCGACACTTGATGACGTGTTTGGTGCACAAGTGCTGGTGTGCCAGTGAACGCTGTCTTTCTTCTGGTACATATAAATCTAATAGATTTAGTGGATTACTTCTTCACTCCTCGTGCCCAAAGACACATGAAAGAAATCATTAAAATTATACAACATGAAGATTATCCTATTTTGCGTTTGGGTATTATTTTAAGTTCTATGTGAATCCGTCACTCCCCTGGTGTCTCTCCCCTGGTTCTTCTTAAGTTGTTATTACGAAATGAGCTCTATTGTAATACTGTAGGTAGTTTTATTTTGGTTACATTATTAGGCACCTTGACTATTTTGGTTTGGTTTAGCGTCACCCATCTGATCAAATTTTCACTACCCTAGTTCTTGTGCAACCCTCCTGGGTTGCAATTTTCCCCTGGTCACCATGAAACTCCCAAAATGCGTAATAGTTACTGGCCCACTTTAAATTATTGTGGAAATAGCAATTACTTTTTAGATAATAAAGCACACAAACTTAATTTTAAATTTTTTGTTGGTCACAAAAATGAGTAGTCAATACACAAATAGCAGATATTCACCCATATGCTTTGCATAGAATTCTCAAAACATAAGTTCAACCATTTTCAAGATATTTTAACATTTTTAAGTTCATTTTAACATACAAAAGTTATTTATTGCCTACGACTCCTTTGTTATTAATTTATTAAAAGATCTGATTAATGTTATACCTATTTAAATGCGAATTCTTGTTTTATACTGCGACAAAAACAAAGTAACTTTTGTCAATGGCCTCCTCAATTTGAGAGACACGCGTCTTTAGACAGTCGGTCGCGTTGGAAGAATTTCTGTTTTGACTGTTTTAGTATAGCGGCGCCATCTAGCGTGTCCTGTAGTAATTATTAAAATAAATAATAAGTTTAATAAATTAAAAAATTTGGTTTGGCACTGTTTAATTCCATTTTTATAATTTCTAACTATAGGCCAGTAAAATTAGACCCGATGGGGACCGTTGGTGGAAATAAATGTTGGAAAGCGGGAAATCGTTTCGATCGCTTCGTTTGACGTCAAATATAAGTATCCTAGGTTTGCACGGTCCCTCGACTCGAGCTTACCTGAGGGCATTAAAAGAACCACGAAATCTTCGGACCTTTTTTAGTTTTTCGCTTATAACTCTAAAGCGGTGCTTTCCAACGAAAACTTCACTATTACAAGAATTAAAGAGCATGAAATTCTGCGACGGATGAGTATGCAACACTTTAGATTTGGTCCAGTGGTATGGTCCAAATCGACGGTCGAGAAACGACAATTTTACAAATTTTCGAGTTTCCGTCAGACCGGACGCCCAGAGGCTTTCCGTATAAAAAAACCCGTTGGACTCATTCTGATTGTTAATGTAAGTCGAGAAATACCCAAGCTTTGATATTATAGAGGTTGCCGGATTAAATTAACGGCCATTTTTTGTCATCCCCATCATAGCAATAAGGATCAATCCATATGAAGCAGTGTAGTACTGCTCGCTCGATCATTTCGAAAAAAGATAATTTTTTGTGTGTTATCACCCCTAAGTATTGGTAAATCAAAACCACTGTTATTTTATTTTTAGTCCATTTGATTAAAATACGGCAGCCATATTTGTTTCGTGGTGCACGACGTTGCTGGCAGTTTTCTGATGTAAACGTAAATATTGATATCTCAAGAACGGTTGATAACGGTTGAACGGTTGTCGAGAAATACCCAAGCTTTGATATTATAGAGGTTGCCGGATTAAATTAACGGCCATTTTTTGTCATCCCATCATAGCCATAAGGATCAATCCATATGAAGCAGTGTAGTACTGGTCGCTCGATCATTTCGAAAAAAGATAATTTTTTGTGTGTTATCACCCCTAAGTATTGGTAAATCAAAACCACTGTTATTTTATTTTTAGTCCATTTGATTAAAATACGGCAGCCATATTTGTTTCGTGGTGCACGACGTTGCTTGCAGTTTTCTCATGTAAACGTAAATCTTGATATCTCAAGAACGGTTGATCCTAGAGGCCTGCGGTAAAAATGATTGTATTGCTCACATGTCGTACCACATTTTCTAATCTAAACATAATATGGATATGACGTATCATAACGAGAACTTCAAAGTTCATAAATGCCAAAATAGTAAAATTTCAGATTTAAAATATTTTATACATAAACTACCTCTAACCATGTACGTTTAAATAGAAAATCCACCCTAAGACTTCATTTTTTTTGGATATATAAAATATGCCCCCATAAAAGCGGAAATTTTTGTAAAAACTTTAATTAATCTTCGGGATTAAATCACACCCACAAGTAAGCGTCCTACATAAATTATGTTTAGGTTAAAAGATGTAGTCCGACATGTGAGCAATACAATCATTTTTACAACAGGTCTCTAGGATCAACCGTTCTTGAGATATCAAGGTTTACGTTTACATCAAAAAACTGCAAGAAACGTCGTGCACCACGAAACAAATATGGCTGCCATATTTCAATAAAATGGAATAAAAACAAAATGACAGTGGTTTTTAGCTACCAATACTTAGGTGTAATAACACACAAAAATTTATCTTTTTTCGAAATGATCAAGCGACCAGTACTACACTGCTTCATATGGATTGATCCTAATTGCTATGATGGGGATGACAAAAAAATGGCCGTTAATTTAATCCGGTAACCTCTATAATATAAAAGATTGGGTATTTCTCGACTTATATTAACAATCAGAATGAGTCCAACGAGTTTTTTTATACGGAAAGCCTCTGGGCGTCAGGTCTGACGGAAAATCGAAAATTTGTAAAATTGTCGTTTCTCGACCGTCGATTTCGACCATACCTCTGAACCAAATTTAAAGTGTTGGATACTCATCCGTCGCAGAATTTAATGCTCTTTAACTCTTGTAATAGTGAAGTTTTCGTTGGAACACTGCTTTGGAGTTATAAGCGAAAAACTAAAAAAGGTTAGAAGATTTCGTGGTTCTTTTGATGCCCTTAGGTAAACTCGAGTCGAGGGACCGTGCAAACCTAGGATACTTATATTTGACGTCAAACGAAGCGATCTAAACGATCTCCTGCTTTCCAACATTTATTTCCACCAACGGATTCTATTTTACTGGCCTATTAATGATATAGATACATTCCATCTATATTGTCCAAACTTCATCTAGTTTGTTAAGAAAAACCTGTTTCAAGGCCTCCTTTTTATAAATAAAAAGAACCGGTCGACTGACGAGAGCTTGATATATTTTAACCTTTCCTTTCATATCTCACTGAATTTAAATACTAATTCTGTTACGTATATAATTTGCCAGAACAATTAAGAAACGTTTAGAACAAATATTTTAGCTTATGAGATCTACGTTCTACAGATAGTTTTGTTTGTTCTGTTCCGTTGAATTTCCTTTTCGCTTTTTAGTTTTTAACTAGATAAATAAAATAACACAATATAAAAGAACGTATTTTATGAGAGGTTATGACTTATGACTCCCCCATTCAAAGCAGAAATACTAATGCCTGGAAGTACAAACGTGGACGGCCTCCAAGAGACGTTCATGTTTGTCTCTCTAACAAAATACTTTTATATTATTAATACCAGGGACTGGAACCCTTTACAAATATAGGTTCCGATTCTTGGAAATTCAAAATAAGGATTTCGGTTCCGGTTCCAATTTTAATTTTCTAAACATTAAGGTTCCGGTTCCGGTTCCAGAATTTTTTAGGTTCCATAAGGGTCCCGGAAAAAGAATACTATCGAAAGTAACCTCCTGAAATTTCATGACTGTTACTTTAAATAAATTGAATCTTATTTCTCAACCTCTTAGTAATTTTGGGGTAGTATAACCCGGCCGCAGGGGGCTGCCAGAATCGACTTTTAGTGTTCAGCAGGTATATAAGATTTAGTACCCAAATTTCCACGACTGTTGAAATGACAACTCGAAATACGTTGCTGGCTCTCCGTCTATATTGTAACCTCAATTCAATAAAATTTTGTTTAAAAATTAGAATTTCATAGAAGTATATTATATTAATATGAACGTTTTACAGAACATCATTGTCTATTATCAAATTAATCTTAAATTGTGAATATCTTAATGCCTGATTATTATTAATCCTAACATTTATTGCAACACGAAATGTCAAATCTAGTCACTTTCAATGTCGCCAACATCGTTTTGGTGCTTTTGCTCCTGCGGTGAGCTCAATCAATGGGTGCATTTAGCAGACTTACCAGCCACGCCGATCTGAGTCACTGGTAGTTATTTTACTCGCCACATTTTAAATACGGTTTGTTTACATACCGGTACAATGAAAGTGAGGTTACAGCAGCGCCCCTTGACGTTTATTTTGTTGTACTTAATAGACATTTTTACAATCTCTACCAAAAAACTGTTGATATTGTAACGTTCTTTTTAAAATAATAACAAAAATGCTGCAAACTATTTTAAATGCTAGGTACACTCTAAAAAATTACCGGTGAATTATACCCTAAAAAATGGAGGCAACTATGTTACCTCCATTTTTTGGGGTAAATTTACTTCAAAGTGTAATTTTCATAGGAAGTGAAAAATTTCAACATTAGGTTAAGTTTGCATTGTAATGTTTCCTTTTTAAGTAAATTTACAGATTAAAATTACAATCTCAATGTAATTTTACATTTTAACATTAAAACACCTGTGTAAAGTTACATGACAAAGTTAATATTTCATGGCAATAGTACTTTTCAGGGTTAAAATACAAATGTGAAAATACTTCTTGAATGTAACGATGACTTGCGAAAGTACTTGCAAATTCAATCGTTCCTCTGGGAATTGTATGAAACAAAATAAAATCAAAGTAATTTTTATTGAACGTATGTACTTATATAAAATATAAGACATTAACAGAACTTCTTTTCAGGGGCTTTCGGAAATATTTGGTCTCGCAAAGACATTCAGATAAAGTTTCGATTCCACCTAGAAAATTAAAAAATTATAAATTATATAAACAATTATACACGAGTACCTTTCTCAATTACAGTTATGCTAGTTTATTTCGAATTCTTCAATTTTTGATTCATCCTAGAAAAACATTAAATTAAATATTTTTATTTTATTGGTTTAAATTTGTAATTTTAACATATAGGTACTTACCGATTATTATTTTTTAACTTCTACTATAAAATAAAATTCTTCCCATCTTCGGTCATATGTGTAAATATTTGCCTTTAATAAATCCGCACTACACTACAACGAAAAACAAAATATTAATGAGCAATGAACACTTCGTTCGGTATCGATAGAGTACGCCTCGCCGAAATCATAAAAGAATGGTACACACCATTCCGACCATTCCCCAAAAAGCCTATTTGGACTGTTCATAATGGATTCCTGAATTCTTTCACGAAACGAAGGTCACAAACAAGTGCGATCAGCGAAATAGCATCTCAACGGTTAAAAACATATTAAGGGTAAAATTACACTATTCTTGTTCAAGTTCATCTTATCTTTAATATTACACTAAAAATGAATTAAGTTATTGAGCAATTATACATTTGTAAGGAAAAAATTGTCTGAGTTATGTAAATTTATATTATGGATAGTGATTTTAACCAGTTCAATGTAGTAGAATTACTTATATTTGTATAATTTTACATAATTACAGGGCATTTTACCACAAATAGTAAAACTACTAAATGTATAGGTAAAATTAATTTTAGGGTAAAAATACCGCAAATAATAGCGAAAAGTTACCTCTTTCCCAAGGTAATTTTACCTCATTTTTTACAGTGTATTTACAAATTTATTTGAGACCCATTTATATTAAAACTATTTATGTATTACAATAATTATTAACAATTTATTCAGAGTACATTTCAACACGACGCCGGCTAAACATTAACTGCCCCCCTTCTACTCGAGATCTCAATTTAAATCTTTCATACGATGACTCATACGTCATGACGTGTTGATGAGTCATGCCTGCAGCTGTTGATAAATGACGTCGATGAGGCGTGTCGATGAGTCATACACGCAGGTGTTATTGATGAGTCATACAGTTGATGACTCATACATCTAGAATGTTTGATGACGTCATATGTGGGTTTACTATTCGTTACACTGCTCTGTAACGAATACTGCCCCCTCTTCAAGTCTGTTCTGTCCCAGAACAGGTTTTATCCTCTGGTTTCTGTAGAAAAGGTCGTGACGGTATCGACAGTCTTCACCTCGAGTACATGTTCCATTACGGTAGAAATAACAGTCTACACTCTTTGTTGACCCTGATGCGGGCTGGGGATCGAAGCTACAGACTAAGATCTTCACATCCGTATCTCTAAAAATAACTTCCAGCAGCTTTCGAACGATTCTCCAATCTAACTGGTCCCGCCCACAGCCGAGTTTGGGAACTGCCAATTTGTTAATACCCCTGGTAAGCAACTCGGTCCTCAAAGCCCATAATGCCCTCCACAAGTCGCCGTAACTCGGTTTCTGGTAGTAAAACTGCTTGGTTACCAAGTAGTAAATGGAGCGGTCATGATCAGGCAAGTGTAATGCTTTGCCAACAGAGGGATTCTGATCTCGAAGTTCATCCAGCCGTCCAAATTTATTACTAAACACTACTGCGATCCCCCTGGACATGCGGAGATCCTCGAAGACACAGTGGGCAATGGAATAATCACAAGGGACCCGGAAGAGGTCTTGTTGCATCTCGGTCGTGACTCCGAATCGGGCTTTTCTAGTTCCGGAAAACGCAGCCATAAATTCTCCAAAGGTTGGCTGATCATCTTCAGGCCTTACGGTATTGACAGCCACCTCAGCGTCATCTTCTCGATCCGGGACAACGCTATTGTTTCCCTCATAGTGCGCCAGACGATTGGAGTGTACCACCTTTGGTTTCCCTCTTGGCAATTTCTGGATGCGATAAATCAAGTCATGTATTCGTTTCTTCACCTGGTATGGGCTCTCCCGATTTCGCTGTAACTTTGGAGAATAGCCACGACGTCTTTGCGGGTTGTATAACCAGACAAGCTCTTTAGGTTGAAACCCTCCTTCTTGGGCTCTCACATCGTACGTAGCCTTCATCCGGTCACTCGCGATTCGACTATTGTTTCGGGTTCGGTCGTGAATATCTTCAACTTCTTCTTTAAGTTGACAACATAATCATTTCCGGCTACCTCCTGTTCTGCGGTTGGACATCCAAATTCCAGATCACAAGGTAACCGTATCTCACGTCCAAACATCACAGACGCTGGTGACTGACCAGTTGTTTCATGGACCGATGCACGATAAGCCATCAGGAACAGATGTAGGTATTGATCCCAGTCTCGTTGATGATCGGAGACGACCTTCGCTAAATATTTGCCCATTGTCCGATTCATGCGTTCTACCATTCCATCGGATTGCGGATGTAACGGTGTTGTCCGAGTCTTGCGAATGCCCAACAATCGACCGACTTCTCCAAAGAGTGCAGACTCGAAATTGCGGCCTTGGTCCGAATGCAGCTCCATAGGCACTCCGAAACGACTGAAAAACTCTTTGACCAGTACGTCACCAACAGTCGCCGCTTCCTGGTTTGGTAGGGCATATGCTTATGGCCATTTGGTAAAATAGTCCATTGCCACTAAGATGTACTTATTCCCATCGTCGGTTTCGGGAAATGACCCGGCAATATCTATAGCTATTTTTTCCAGGGGACTACCCACATTGTACTGCCTCATAGGTGCTCTTTGTTTCCCCAAGGGTCCGTTACCAGTGGCACAAAGTTCGAATTTCCGGAACAACTCCTTCACGTCTTCTTTACAGTTGACCCAATAAAAACGCTCCCTAACTTTCTCCAGAGTCTTTTTCACACCAAAGTGTCCTCCTGAGGCACCGTCATGGAGATGTCGCAATACTGTAGCCACTCGGCTCCTTGGAACCACAAACTGAGACCTAATGGTGGTGCCATCTTCACTCTCCAGTACTCGCTTCAGGAGATCGTCTTCCACCTTCAAGAACTCTCATTGGGCCCAATATGCTTTGAGGGTTCTGTTGAAAGGGCTGACAGCCTCCCAGACAGGCCTTTCTCCCACCCGCTGCTCTTGAAAGAGCATCGGCATTTTGATGACTAGTGCCCGCTCGATGTTCCGTATCGAAGTCGTATCCTTGTAATCGTTCGATCCACCTTGCGACCTGGCCTTCAGGATTACGGAATTGTAGGAGCCATTTCAACGCAGCATGGTCCGCCCTCAATAAAAACTTCCGTCCGTACAGGTATTTGTAGAAGTGCTCAACGGACTTCACAACAGCCAATAATTCTTTTCTGGTCACACAATAATTCCTTTCGGCTTTCGACAAAACCTTACTAAAATAGGCGATGAGCTTTTCTTGTCCATCCTGTATCTGAGAAAGTACACCCCCAATGGCCAGATTACTTGCATCTGTGTTAAGTATGAATTTCCCTTCTCTCTGCGGATAGCTCAATATTGGTGCGGTTGTCAAGGCACGCTTCAACTGTTGGAAAGCTGTTTCGCACTCTCCGCTCCAAACGTACTCGCGCCCGTCTTCAGTTAATCTTATCAGGGGCTTCGCTATATTAGCAAACCCAGGGACGATACGCCTGTAGTAGGTACTATTGATTTCATAATTATCTAGGACAGCAAGGCTAATATGATGCTAGTTTTTATTATTTTATCCTATGCATTTATATTGAAAAAATGAATAAAATAGCATCATGTTAGCCTTGCTGTCCTAGATCATTATGAAACCAATAGTACATAACCCAAGAAAACTACGAACTTGGTGTTTATCTTTTGGTGTTGGCCACTCTTTGACTGCATGAATTTTATCGGGGTCGGCTGCTACTCCATTTTGTGATACGACGTGCCCGAGGTATTTCACTTCCTTTCTGAATATGTGGCACTTTTTCGGACTCAGTTTCAGATTGGCTCCACGTAGTCTTCGGAACACTTCCTCTAGATTTTTCAAATGTTCGTTGAATGATTTCCCGACTGCAATCACATCATCTAGGTATACCAGGCAAGTCTTCCACGACATCCCTTTCAGGATGGTCTCCATTAGACGCTCAAAGGTGGCCGGAGCGTTACATAGACCGAAAGGCATAACCGTAAACTGCCAAAGTCCGAAACCAATAGTGAACGCGGTCTTCTCCCGGTCTTCAGGTTCCATTTCAACTTGCCAATAACCACTCTTTAAGTCTAAAGTCGAAAACCATCGTGAACCAGACAGGGTATCTAACGTGTCGTCGATGCGTGGTAAGGGATAGCTGTCTTTCTTGGTCACGTTATTGAGCTGCAGATAGTCCACACAAAATCTCGTTGACCCGTCCTTCTTACTGACCAGAACCACCGGTGATGCCCATGGACTGCTGGATGGCTCGATGACCCCTTGTTCTTCCATATCGGTTATAATCTTCTCGGCTTCAGCTCGCCTTGCTAGAGGTAGACGTCTCGGTTGCTGTCGGACTGGCCCAGAGTTCCCTGTATTAATTTCATGTCGCACAATATTGGTTCGTCCTTTCTGGGTATCGTCAAGAGCGAAGATATCTTGGTATCGGTGAACCAAACCCTGTACCTCTTTCTTTCCATTAATGTCTAAGTCTCTCTTGTCCAATTCCCGTTTTAAATCTATCACTAAGAGATCTTTTAACAATTTCATCGCCATTTTAATTAACTATTTGTTGGAATTATTGTAACACTATATGTAACACTAAAAAATTGTTCTCCAGCACTTTATTTATTACACGGTTTTATTTATTTTAAAACTCCACACCTGTAACACCACTGTAACGTTCTTTTTAAAATAATAATAAAAATGCTGTTTAAATCGTCTATTAATAAAGAAAAGAATATTTACAGTACACTTAAATAAAAACACTATAACTATAAACTATTTAACAAACTATTTTAAATGCTAGGTATTTACAAATTTATTTGTGAACCATTTATATTAAAACTATTTATGTTTTACAATAATTATTAACAATTTATTCAGAGTACATTTCAACACGACGCCGGCTAAACATTAACTGCCCCCCTTCTACTCGCGGACGCAATTTATATATTTCATACGATGACTCATACATCTAGAATGTTTGATGACGTCATATGTGGGTTTACTATTCGTTACAATATTTTACAATTTAGATTTAAATTATCTTCATATGATATTAGTTATCCCATTATTATTATTATTACAAATATTGAATTAGGTTATGCCACTCCATATTTGACAAGTAAATTTAAATATATCAACCGGTAACCAGTTTTTATAATTCAGTTTAGCACCGGTAAGTCTGTTGAACCAGAGCCTTCTAAGAAAGCTCTGGCTGAACGCGGCCGTTGTCGCTACATTATCACAGCATAAAAATATACAGCATACCCACTCGATTGTCGGCACTTTAAAGTTGATATGGTAGCTTCGAATATCGCATACAACCTTGATTCTTTTAGTCCTTTTGATTTGTCTTGTCTTTAAGCATTTAAAATTAGCCATTTGGAACTTTTCCTAATTTTCTTGAAGTTGGCATTAGCATGGTGTTTTAGAAAATTTGAAAAACAGATGATAACCGAACGTCAAACATTTATTACTTGATATTTGTTTTGATGTTTGTTGATATCGACGTGCAGATCATAAAAGATTCGAATGGATTTCGCGTCCCAATACTGTGATATTATACAATAGTCATTAAACCAGCATGTACTGGAAAAGAAAAACTAAAAAATAGTTTATGATACCAACAAAAAACAGCAGTTTATTTACGAAAATAGTTTCATAAAGTAAAAGAAATATGTATAAGAAATATATATAAAAATCAAAATTAAGAACGACGCAGGTCCGCACCTGTCCGAATGATAAAGGTGGGCGTGACGAAATGTAGTCTGGTACCGGTTGTTTGAAGAAGTGCATGTGCTTTTCGTTCACCTTTTACGGGGAAAATGCGTGAGTTTTGCTGCATATTTTCACGATGTTATTGGGAGAGTTTCAGCGCTGAAAATAACATGTTTGAAAAGTGAGGTAAGAATTGTTATTTGGAGAGATTGCTGAGTATTTTTGAGATTTTGTTTAAGCTGTCAGTGTAAAATCACGAAACGTTATTATAAAAAGAGAAAATTTGGTTAGATTTATTAGACAAAGAAAACATAAAAATGATTCTAAAGTTAAATATTAAAAACTTCTAGATTGACTACCTAATTATAATAGACACATTTATGTCAAACTTTGTCGTGAATTTCTACTTTTCAAAATATTAAAGTAGGCATGTGTTATTTTCTCTGTCTTTCAAAACAATCATTGTCCACAATATATTCAGCTTTTGTTTTACAACAATAAAAGATGAGAAAAACCGAACCTAATACTATGTAACTAAAAATTAATTCCATCACAATCATAATTGGCACTAATAGCCAGGCTTCAATCTTCAGGAGTTGCATTTTATATTTTCTGATTATATACAGGGTAAGTCAGTATTTATGTAACAAATTCTTCGGTGAAACCCAAACAAATTGCGGAATTAACAGAAGCGTAAAGAAGTATAATTTTAAATCGAATGTCACGCTCGAAGGCGCTAAAAAGTTCCTTCTGGCCCATAAACAATTACAATAATAATAACAGAAAGGGCGCGGTATGATGGTGTATATAAGCAAGTTACACGGACGTGACGAACATACGGAAAGTTTCAAATCAATATTACGCAACACAGTTTCTAACGAGCGGAACTTTTAAAGCTTTTTTTTTTCATTTAGGAGGAACATTTTTGTAATTTAATGTTGTTATATTATGTGTATATACTACGTGGGGTTGGTTGTGTTTTATCCGATCTTTATGAATGAGGAAGCCGCATACATACACAGAACACACGTGCTGAAAACGGGGAACTTAACACATGTGTGCTTTTATATTATACTTCCGGTTTTGCGCGAGTCCAGGTGCTTAATTAAAGGTTGATAATATACAGAACTTTTTTTTAAGTTTACTTGTAATAGTTTTACGTAATTGGGGGATTTAAATTCAAGATTTTTACCTAAATGATTAGGCATTGGCTTCGTGTCTCGTCTTTATTTTAGTAATACTTGTCTTTTCGAAAGATCCCAATTGAGAAATTACGTTACCGTAATTTTAATTTTGTTCATGGTTGCTTTCATGCTTTTTTCTATTACATATCCTTCTAAAGTAATCATTTCTTTAGCAACGAATACGTACGTACATATATCGAATATAATTACTGATTTCTTACAATTTGAACAGTAAATAATTAAGTAATAATATTCAGTCTACTACTTTGAAAATTGCGTCATTGAATGGCTTCCATTCTACTCACCTTTTTAAAGGCATTCTATAACAGTGTTGCTAAAACCTCGCTTTCGGTTTGAATTTCCATGTGAGAGCAAAGGAAAGACAGTGAATAGCAATACATCTGAGGAAGAGAGATATCATCCCATACTTGCCAAGCTTTACATGTCAGACTGACAAACATCAATTAGTTAAGTTTTACCTAGCAAAACGCGTACTATAGCAATTAGGCGATAAATATAAATCTTTTTTTGATGTATTGCTATTCGCTATCTTTCCTTTGCTCACACATAAAAATCTAAACTCAAAGCGAAGTTTTACCAATGCTGCATATTTCCAAATATACAGTGCGAGTGTAAAGTCTAGAACTAAATAGTGGCATAAAACTCTTATCAAACGTCTATTAAAGAAACTTACTGTTGTTAAGTTGGTTAACCTTATCAAAGATTAGAAAGGGTTAAGATAGGAAGCTAAGCGACGATCTGCCATCTATAGTCTTTTGCCATCTAGTCTCAGGGGAAAGCAAGTTGGTCGGTAAAAAAGTAATTGATGTGTATTTGTTTGTCATTTTTGGTAACCATTAGTGATGGGTTCTCGACACTACCCGCGTGTCGCGCAGTGGCTTGCGGCCCATGGAAGCAATGCTTCCTTTTGTAGTATTTAATCAACTTAAAGCTCAATATCAATTCCGTACATCAAAAAGTATAATTATTTAGACTACTATTTTACATTAAGCTTATTAAACTTGCGCGGAAAGGTAATACCAATTCAAATGTGTTACATACACTGCATATAAGCACTGATTTCGTTGCTTATTGCACTTCTCCCCGCCAGCCGGCCAGTCGCGCTTTCGTTAGTCGGCGCGTGCCTTGTACATCGTAGTAAGGTCACATTATTTTTAGTGTGCTCCATGCCCAAACGTTTATTTATTATAATTTGGTTATTTGTTCGATTTAGTGTTTGTTAAATGTAAATCTGCAAATGAGACTATATTTTGAAACATTTTATTATTTCAATTTATATAAGTTGGATTTTTTTAAAGACAACTAATTATATTTAGTTTGTTATGCAAATTTAAAATTGCTTTATAGTCATGACTACAAATTCAGCTGCTTTGGTCAAAAGTTCGAGTACTTCCGATACAACCGAATCGCGACGATTTTGTTGTTCAATTTGTAAATTATTAGATTTTTCTGATACAGTTTTGGAGGGAAATTACAAATTGTTGAGAAAGGCAGATCAAAACCAGAACTTTCAAATTTAACAACAAATATTAAAACCTGCACCAGGTATTTTGCTAAAAAAAAAGAATAATAGTCAACAAATTCCATAAGTATAAAGGTAAGTGGTCACAGCAGCGGATCCGCTGTTGTGAATACCTAGCTTAAAAGTTGTTCTTTGAAAAACTTTTAAGCTTAATAATTATAACACTGTTTTTTATTGTACCTAGCATGGGCGGATCCAGAGAATTATTTTGGGGGGCGAAGGGGCATTTTTTGAAAATAATTGTTTTAAATAAATTAATAATAATTACTATACAAACAGTATTTGTTTTTATCCTATGTATATTTATAAATGTTATATATTGCACAATATTTAATAAACATTAACTACTTTTACATTCAAAATTTATTTAACTATGATATTAAAGTATATATCACAACTTTGGGGGGACTACCCCCCCCCCCGTGGATCCGCGCCTGTACCTTGTATATTAAATTTAAAATCGTAGTTGCTTCCCTAGCCTAAATTCTCACCGCACGCCACTGGTGTCGCGACACTTGAGAGTCGAAACAATATGACGTCAGAAGTGTCGACTCTTCATGATACTTTAACGACACTTCGTCTTTACATCATGCATGCGCTAGTGTAAATGTAATCCAATTGAAACGAGAAGCAGTCAAGTTTCATAGCTACATAAATCATAAGCAAACTATGGATTAAAAAACAATTATATGAGTAAATTCTGTTATGGTTATATATTTATGCATTAAGTACATTCAGGGTTGCCAACTTGAGGCCAAGCTAAACCCGGAGAAAAGCCCGAATCTTTTTTCGAAAAAAGGGGCGTGGCCCCTAAATCTGTGAGCTGCAACGGTTGGTGTATATATATATATATATATATATATATATATATATATATATATATATATATATTTTTAAGGGGTAGGTATAAAAAAATATGTTTTTATTCAAAAAAATTTTTGGTGAATACAAGAATTATTGTCTTAAATACCTAATTATCAACAAAATATAAAAAAAACTGCTTTTAACTTAAAACATATTCTTTTGAAACTGAATAAATAAAAATTATTTGCCGCCCTTATTGTTATTATTGTTAAGCAATTAACAAAAAAAAGTAGGAACTAAAAACAAACAAAAAGAACACTATATATAACTTTACAAAACAAATACATAAAAAATAAAATTACTGATTTTTAAATGAGTATTTTTTTGTACCTATTGCACACCTCAAAAGATTAATTTGATTTTTATTGTTAAGAAATTTGAAAAAATCGACGCAACTCATATTAAAATTTACTTTAGTACAAATTTTGCCCTTAACTAGTTCAAGACGAAGTCTATTTCTTTCGTCCGTCCAAATGTTTCCCATTAAAGAAAATATTCCTTCAACAAAAGCATTGCTTACTGGTATTGCTAAAATACTACACACAATTTTGGACACTTACCTAAATTCGTTTTGAGAAGACAAAAGTTTCACCCACTTTTTATCAACAGATAATGTTGATAAAACTGGAAGAATGTCAGGTAAAACTTTCTTTATTGCATGAATTTCGTCAAAGAGGACATCTTCATTAATTTCGATGTTTAAACATTTGGCTGCTATTACAATATCATTAAAATTAAACTGCTCTGTTTTTAAATTAAAGATGGTAAACTTTTGGAAAACATTATTATCAAAATCGTACCATTTATTTAAATACTCGATTGCTCTGGTATAGACTTGTAGAGCCTCTTTGACAAAATTAGAACTTTTAAAATTTTTTAGGGCGGAATTAACTTTGCTACCAAAAAACCGATCGTTAAGTCTATTTTGCAACTGATCTCTTAAAGATCTCATTATTTCATCTACCTCTGTAACAGTGATAGTATTGCTTTCTAATTTAAGTAAAGTTTGTGTCATTAAATACATAAAATGATGTACAAAATACAAATAAGCTTCTGGTAAGGTCAAACTACAGATATCGTCAGCTACCGTGTTTTCTTGATCTTCAATGAAGCCCCACACTACTTTATTACAGTTCTCTTCCCCAAGTTCAAGAAAATAGGCTTTGATGGCTGGCCAAGACGAAAGTAGGCGTTCTACTGCTTTATATAAAGACAACCACCTTGTTGGTGCATGTCTGAGAACCTCTTCGTATTCCATATCCAAAAAATCTAAGCATTGTTTTAATTCGTCCTTTCTTTTGGCACTGTTTGAAAATTCAGCAAATACTTTGCATGTAAGATTTTCAACATCAAATGATAATGCTTTGCAAGCATTTCTTGCCGCATTATGGATAACATGACATTGGCAGTTACTTTTAATTAATTTATTATTTAAAGTTGAAAGTTTTTGAAAAACAGAATTTGTTTTTCCATAATTTACTGAAGCATTGTCAGCAGTATAAGATACTAAATTTTAAAAACTTAAGTTTTTCTTCGACATACAAGTTTTTAGTTTTTCTGTAATGGCTGCGGAAGTTTCATCTGAATCTTCATAAAAATCTATAATTTTGTTTTGGATGCCCTTTTCTAAATGGAAATACCTTACGGCAATTGGAAAAAATTTTCTATTTCCTTTGTTAGAGGCATCAGTAGAAATTGAAAAAGGTAAGTTGCTCATTTCTTCCAAAACCAATTCAATCGACTTCTGTAAAAGTACATTTTCTACTATGCTCTCTGCTTTTGTTCTGCCACAGCGAATTTTTTTTGATAATTTAGAATCGCCATATATCGTTGAATTTAGTTTGATTCCGCAATCCATACTTAGATAGCTGTGGTGATGACAAACTCCATGATAAACCTGTGCAACTTCTGCCGCGGCAACTTCTAACTCATCATCTGACCCTTTCTTTACAAACATGGTACTTAAAAGTTGATTGGATGAAATTGTTTTAGTCATTTCTTTGTGTTTCTTACTATTAAAATGCGCTCGAACTGCTTTTTCGCCATCGTGTTTAATTGTGAATGTTTGTAAACAGATTTTACATTTTGCCTTTTCTTTAACAATTTTAAGAAGCCAGTTTTTGTATGCATCATTTTCGCGCCATGAATCTTGAAAACTACAGTAGTAGTGTTTTTTTTTGCTGCTTTGGTTGACTTGGTCCTGCTTCATCAGCTGATGACATCTAAGAAATATTTATTTTTTTGAAAATAGATTTCTTAAGTGTATAATAATTTCTTATACCTTAAAAAGTTATTTGTAACAATGATGAATACAATTACATAACAGTTACAACACATCAATTCACAATCACAATCACAAGTCACAACAGCGAACGTCCAGCGCGAATTTCTTAAGTGTACTGAAATCAGAAATCGGAAATGAAGTCCAGAATCCAGGGTCAAAGGTGAAATCACGTTGTGACAAAGAAGAAATTAGTTTTGATAGCAAACATCGCGAACATGGCGCGCTGTTTGGCCCTGGCTTTATTCCGCTTTATTCCGTGGTAATGGCATTTTTTTTAGCGGCGAAAATTTATTTTCCCGGAGATTTTGCGTGAAAACCCTGAAACCGGAGAAAGTAAATTTTTCCCTGAAACTCCGGGTCAAACCCGGAGGGTTGGCAACCCTGAGTCATTCAAAGACATTAAATTATTTATATACCGTGTTCGTTCTAACATTTGCTATAGGAAATTAGTATGGGAAATCTGAAATATGTCAAATAGTTCGTTCTCGAATAAAAGTCGGTGAAATTAATAGTTGCAATCGATAGATATTCTAACGTACTGTCCAAAAATATTACCCTTAATAACAATCCCAATTCTTCAAAAATGATAAATTCATGAATTATTTGCAAAACATTAATTTAAAAGCCGAAACCTGAAAAGTTGACGTGACGCCTCCGTGGTTCAATGGCAAACCGTGGCTTGCTAAACTGTACGGGCTGGTGGAATGCAAGATCGAACCCCGTTACAAGCATAACTTTTTTTTTAATTTTATTTGTCATTAATCTTTAATTTAATAACAATTTAAATAATTTCTTATTATTCTTTTATTCGAAAAATGTACAAGAAATAATACATTACAAATAAAAAATAATGATACCCAATTAATAAGACATGAATTCAAGAATTCTCATTACGTATTTATTTCAAATTAAAATAAATAAAATGTAAAATAAGTACTTGTCAATACTGAAACTTTAAATGTATTTAAATCTTCAGGATTTTGAGTGTTAATTAACTATTATTGTAAAAATTGGTTTTTGTAGTATGCAGTATGAAAAAGCATCGTCAGTTTTCATTTCTAATTTATTATTTCTTGTACGTTTTTCGAATAAAAGAATAATAACAAATTATTTAAATTGTTATTAAATTAAAGATTAATGACAAATAAAATTTAAAAAAGTTATGCTTGTAACGGGGTTCGATCTTGCATTCCACCAGCCCGTGCAGTTTAGCAAGCCACGGTTTGCCATTGAACCACGGAGGCGTCACGACAACTTTTCAGGTTTCGGCTTTTAAATTAATGTTTTGCAAATAATTCATGAATTTATAATTTTAACTAAAAAAATCTACAACAAAATAGTTTTATATGTACGTCTTATTCAATGATTGTTGGCCAGTTCAACAAATCTGCCTTTAATTTCTTTGTAAGAATGATCAAGCAACTTCGAATTACACTCTAATAAGAGCGATACTGTTCGACACGAAGTGTCGCGACACTTCAAGTGTCACGACCACGAACAGTATCACGACACTCGACACCCAAGTTCCCATCACTAGTAACCATTGGTAACATCACCTATAAAAACCAAATAAAAACTTGTACTGTCAAAAAAAATCATCTTCAAAGCACGATTTTGAGTAGTTTTTTTTTTGTTTTGTGTAAGATTTGCTCTCCAAATTGAAAGAAAAAAATGGTCCCGTGTTGCGTAGTGGAAAATTCCCACAATAATAAAAATAGTCATCATCAACATACTTATTTAATAGTATGTTCCATAAATCACAATTCAATAACCAACGGTTAGGTTACGGTTAAGCATGGTCACTGAAAATTCTAGTGCATTTATGAAACGCAACGCAGCTGGTTTGTAAACAAATGTCCTAACCTAACCTATAATTCTGCAGTAGGGCATTGCGCAAACTATGTTACCTCAAACGCTACCATTTGTCAAATTAACTTGCCTCCAAAAGTAATTCTTTTCAAATGAATTTAAATTTTATTTTAAACTAACCTCACTTCTGAATAATAACCAGACGTTTGAAAAATTAACCAGGATTGTTTTATGGTTCGTTCGTTTGTGACCGCATGTTATCGATTTCAGGAAACCGCGTTTCATATATACAAATATTTCAGGAATTTGTCATTTACGGAACGCAAAACCAATATTTTGGTTACAGTGGTGGATTTACGGTACATACTATTGACGTTGCCAAAGGACGTAAATATGTAAGTATCTTTTGGTTGTATTCATTATTGCTCTTCAGGACTACTTTTCCTGTTTGTTTCAGTGCAAAGAAATGGATTAGGTTCGCTGCACGGGATGATTTATTAAAATATGTAGAAAGTAGCAGTACGAAAAAGGATTTCAGGGTGTGTAGCGAGCATTTTTTATCGGAACAGTTTAAAACTTGTCATCCACGCAAATTATTAAAGGCGAAACAGCATTATTTCTGTGTGTAATCTGTATTATGCAGTCATTATAATGTTTATAAACAAACCGGTAGATTTATTTTTTTAGATAATCTTGAAAATTAAATAGGACCTATTTTTAGTATATACTTTTTCCCTGAATTTGGAGCCATCCATATTGCATGATATTGTAGCGATTGTTGCGAAATCTACCGTTCTAAATTTGACGCCAGTCGTATTATCATGACCAACTTCATTCATGTCTGCCGTCAGCGAATATGACTGGCCATGATATTGTAGCGAATATTGCGACATCTAACGCCACAGGGGAAATTGGACCACAAAAGCGTACTCGTTTTTTTACATAGTGCTCTTATGCCAGTTTCCTATATTGACCCTCACTAATCTTTGATCCTTATAAAGTTTTAGAAGTGACTGTCAATTCTTAATGTTGATGACATATCTGGAGATTTTCTAAATGTCACAAAATTATGTGTTAAAATAAAATACAAATTTACCTATGTACTTTTATTTAGTTTTTCATTTTTTAACCGTTTTGTGCGTTTATTTAAATAAATTAAATTAAAAATAAATACATAGAAATTAATATAAATATTATGAATATAAAAATTAACAATATCAGCACGTAAAATTATAAAACATTACAGATACATGCAAATACTGACCAACCCTTCTTATTTTTTGACAACTTAACCTAAAAACATTAGTAACTTTTTGTCACTAGATATCTGGTATACTCACTATAAAAAGTTTTTTGTCATTGTACAGTTTTAAAATTCTATAGAAATTTTACACTGATTGTTGCTATCTAAGTTGAGAACTTTATATTTTACTGTATGTAATTGTCACCGGTAGACGGGTTTTGAGTTATGTCAGCTTTTTTAAATGGGAACCTTAGTTTTTTTTATAATGAATTTGAACAAAGCGTGATTTTAAGGATGTACAGGAGATATCAAAAATTATAATCACTTCACTTTTGAAACAAAAAGTTTCCTAAAAAATTCCAAAATTTAAAATTTTGTGTTATTAACTTTTTTAAATTGTATTTGTATTTTGTCCTTGTTTTATTTTATAATTATTATAGTGGTGCTAGTTAAGTTTATTTTTAATATTCTAACATTTTTCTAAGTATTTCTATGTTTTTTTTTGTTTTGCTCATTTCCAACTTTATTTAAGAATTGAAACTGAAAAAAAGTTCTTCGAAATATTCGCCATAAAATAAGAATATAAAAAAATTACAACTTCGTCCATTGAAAATAGTATATTATAATAAATCACTTATTATAACTATTACTATTAACAGATAACCTTAAAAAACTCGTTACTGTGTAAATTGTTCTACGTTAAAAATATCGAAAAAAATTGCAGTGTATTTCAAATTTTTCATATGTATATGAAGTTCTGAAATTCTGACCTTTTCTCCGACTACCAAACAATCCGCTGTGGAAGTACGGCAACGCTGCAAACAGCTAAAAGCTCGAAGTAAGGTTACAGCATAGGTTACTTCAGTAGAGCAGTTAATAGACCCCTCTTTGAGATGGAAGGGATGAAGCAAATACGTCAGGGACGACCCAGCGACCAATCTGTTGTGTCTCATTGTTGTGCAAGCGGAGAGACTATCTCGAAGCTTGAAACTTAAAAGTGTTATCTTCAGTAATTGTGCTTTATATTAATGCTAAGGTTATGTATGTAGTATTAACAAAAACAAAATATAGAAGCTTCGTAGTATTAACACTTTTATTGTAGAAATAAGCCGCTTGTAGATAATAAACATTTGACTTTGGTTTTTCATTTTAAAAATGGAATAATCTCTATGGTATTTCTGGACAGCTGGATGATGAAATTGTTATTTGGTGCCTAATTAAGAATAGGCATTAATTTATAAAATAAATATTGAGTGATACATATTGAGGTGTAATCATTTCACCGTTTTTGAAAATTTTAATAACGATAGTTCGTCGACGTTAAAACAAATATTTTATATCGGATTTGGAATTAAAGAATGACATGCTATGCCATAAACATAATTAATAAGGGCTATGGATAGGACCACAGTTAGGTTCATTAATGTTTAAATAAAACAAAACTCAAGAATAAAGATATCATGCAAACTTAAACTAGCTTTTTCATGCACAATAAATTAAAAATAGGTTTCAATTTCAGAAAAAGGATATAATTTAGTTAGATTGCTTGTTTATAATCATGTTTAGGCAACCCATGTTACATTTAGGAGGGTTTCCACTTGTTAGGAAGAAGTTATTTCCATATTGAAATTTAGACATTACGATGTTCTGCGTTAGATAGATTTTTTCTATATTCCTCGACACCAGCTCAGCTTTATAGTGTCCAATTGCTAAAAACAAATTAATTAGCTCTATCTTATGATTAGTACCATAGAATTAAATTTTGAAATTGTTTACAAGATTTATGATTATTACAATTAGAGAAGGTTTTTGAATCCTCTCGTTCGTGCTAACAGACTCTTATAGGCTTTTATCCTGCTTTTTCTCACCGTTGTTTTTATGTAAGTGCCTAGAGCACTGTATGCTGGACAATTTGTGCACAATTTGATTAACATTGATTTAAATATTAAGCTGGCATTTGTATAAGTATCGATTGGTTTATTTCGTGCATTGTGTATTGTGCAACAATAAATAAAGTGAACGTGGTTATTTAAACAAATTTAAGTGAAGCTATTTTTCATCGATCTATGTATCGATAATATTTTATAAACAAAGAAGTCAGCTGTTTGGTTTCATCGCAGTGTTACCAATAAAAGGATTATTGGATTTTAAAAAGGGAAAATATATCATATTATACCAGGTTGGTTAATAAAATAAATGATTTTTGGTTGAGTTTATAAATAATAATTAATGTATAAAGTTCATCCTTAAATATTAAATTATTTCGTTTAGTTTGTTGAATTCTTTTTTAGAATTCATTTGATTTAAAGTAAATAAAACAATTTTAATTTTTTTTTCATAAAATTTATTTTCATTGGATAAATAATTTTTTTTATTTATAAACAAATTTTATTTATGTTGGTTTGTTCAAACAAATGACCGTAGTTATCCTATGTCAGATTTCTACTACTATTTATAACGTTTGAGCAAACCTGAGAAGACATTTCTCAATTTAACATTTGTATTATCTTGGAAAACATTTTTATTTTTATTTTGACGTTCTATTTGATTTAATTTTTTCCTTTTAAATTCAGAGTTAAGTAGCAGTTGTCCAGTTTGCAGAAGTTTTAGAGCTTACGACATAAGTTTTTCCTTCTTTCCAGGCATAAATGCAAATAAGAGTCTCGCAATTCCAATAATCTATGCTTTACTGAGAAAACCTGAGCTAGCTGAGAGAAATAAAGAATATCTGTGGTGTTTTCTTAATTTAATTCACTGTATATAATTTATTTTAGTTATTTGGAACGGTGGATATTATATATTTATTTCATTCATAGATCACCGCAATATATAAACCAAAATTCCTAATTTCTTCCCGTGAATAATTAAAAAAATCTAGTTCCTTCGGAGCGATTCTGAGAGCAAATTTGGCTCGGTTAGTTACGTGCTAGACTACTGACCAAGCGACCTGGATTCGAACCCAGGCCAATATACCTACCACCAGATTTTTAAAAAGTCGCTTTCTCACTCGGGCGGTAATGACAAACCGCCGAATTATACTTTGCCCGGGAAGTTTTCCTAAAATTAATAAAATATCCCAGTACTTCGGGTGGTTCAAAGTCTACCTTAAGCTATATGTCCCCCTATACTTGTGATCGTTGGTCACGCATAACACAAGTATAGGAGTATAGAGCACGGCACTCGCAGAAGAAGTTCCTTCTAGTAATGCTTAAGTACATTAAATGCGATACATAATATTAATGCGATTCCATGGAATGTATTTGGTATATGTACAAAACAATTTTGCATTAAATTAAAATGTAGTTTTTTTTGCTGGGTTTGGTATTTCAACTCTTTTTTTTGTTCTGAAAGCTCTATTGCTATACTTATATACTTATACTATTATTTAAAGAATGGATACCATAGAAACCAAGCTTTTTGAGGAAAAGCGGCTTTTAAAAGCTGTAAAACAAAAACGTGAAGAAGTTATAAGACAAAGACTGTTGCCATATAGCAAATTAATATAAAAAAGACAAAAATTGGCTAATCGTTATTGAGACAAGCTATAAACTTAATGGACATTGGGTTATAGCAATGTTCTAACGGATATTTGTTTTTTAATTTGGCGTCGAGGTTTGCTGTGTAACGTTTGTTGTGAACATACCACAAAACATGCCTAACCTTACTTTTGGCATTTGACAAGAGTGAGGTTTTTAGTTTATGATCACAACTGCTGGGTTCGGTATAACTCTTTTTACTCTAAAAGATCTATTGCTATAGTTACAATTATTTACATACAACAATGGATTCCATAGAAATCGAGCTTTTCGAGTAAACAGATCTGAAATCCGAAAGCGGCTATTAATGATCATTTCATAGCCAACTTTGATATCAAATTTTAAAAAGCGTTCGTTATACGGTAGGTACAGCTGATTTCGAATAAATCTAGGACAGTCAGTGTTCCATACATTATAAATCCTCCTTTTCTTTCTTTGATACTTAGAATATAATACTTTAGGAAGGAGCATAATCATCTACGATATACGACCGGGATAGGGTATCAATATGGCGAAGAGGTGTTTCCGGTTTTATAATTAAATATTTCCATTGGCTGTTCTCACTGTCTCGAAATGCGCACATAAACTACATAACCTCAATTTTAAAACAGTATTTTGAAATTAATCTTAGAATATAAATTTTATATTTAATATTTTAAACAAACGAATACTTACTTATAAAATGTAATTCCCTTTTTCGTATTTGTCGGAGTTTGAGAGAAAATCAGATTTAGGTGGTGTCTAATGGCGGCCAGTGTGATGTCATATCCGTCGCTTTTAACGTTCATTGCGCCTGGTAGTTATGCTCCTTCCTACAGTTTAATATTCAACATTTTGATATTTAATAAATTTTATGTAGTTACCTATAAAATATAATATAAAGCCTGGATCACACGTTGTTAAAAATGTGTTAAAAAATTAGCTGTACGTATAATATAACTTTAATATAACTTTAATATAATATAACTTTTGACGCGAAAATACGAGTAAGAGGGAAATACGTGTTAATGAATGAATTTATGGTTGAATTGTAATCAATAATTTATTTGAATATATAATCATTACAAACGTTTTAATGGATTCTTTTATAATTAACCTTTTTTTCAGTATTCGTATTTCCAATTTGTTCTCTACATTTTCTTCGTTTTCTTTTGAGGTTATGGGGACTTCTTCAAGCAATTCTTTTTTCATAAGTACTTTTAGACGCTATTTCTCATTTCTAGCAATTCCAATTGAAAAACTCAATTTATAGATAATAATCTCTCACTATGCTCAGTGTCAATTACTATTGGTAGCATTCTGACGTCAAGCGTCTTCTCTCTTGACGCGACGGGGTTGAAACTGAATACGCGCAAAAATTACCACTAGCTTATGAAAGCCGACAGTGTTGTCGCGTTTAACATTTTTGAAAGAGCACTCGATTATCAAGATTAATCATATTAAATATTAACAATTTTAATAAATATAATAATTAATAATAGATAAGCACTTTTTTTAATTAATATTTAATATGCTTCATTACTTTATGGTAATCATTAACTTTACTTATGATTGAAAATTTTATTTTTATCAAGTTTAATTCGAGGAGTATTCACTTCATTACTTTCGTTATCAATTAGTACCTGTAAATATCAACAAATAATCTTCGAACTTTGGGTACGTTTGTCTTCGACTGTATCTACAAAACATCGTTAAGACCAAATAAACCGAAAAACCATGGCATTGTATTTTGAGATTTCCCAGATGACCGTTTTATTTTAAAAAATCCTGTAACGATTGCAATCTTGTTTTGAGGAAATTCATAACGTCTTCGAATTGTTGGATTTCGTTTGGTGCTTTGAATGATTGTTTATACGGCTTTATTTTTGTTTATGAAACCCATTTTCAGATAATGATGCGGCTTATCTATCAGAGATTTGTGCTGACTCCTGTATTGTTGAATTGCTTGAAGAATGAATTGTTTATGAAATGTATTTATATATAATCTATGAAAACACCCCTTTTTATATTTTTTGGACATGTCGTTTTCCTGGTATTGATTTTTTAAAGTTTAAAAAAGTACAAGTTTTTTCATGTTTCAGATTACTATCAAATTATTTAAAATGTATTAAAATTTACTTATCCTAACTTTTTCTATAATTCAAATAGTGTTAAAAAAGATCACTTAAGAGCGCGTTTGATAACGCAAAACTGCAAAAATTACTGCGCCTTAAAAGAAAATTAATTAGATAACCCATCTTGCACTGGTTTCTTTTCTTTCAGACAGCAGATATGACTAATTCAACATTGGAATTCCCAAATATTCCGACCAGGGTCGCTCGTAAATTACTGTGTTATAAACAACACTAAACATATTAGGTTTCATTTTCATTTTTATAAGCGTCAGTTTTATAATTGTTCATTTTTCTGTTTATCAAAATGAAAGACATTATTGAATGTCTATTGAAATCTCTTTAAATTAAAAGTATTTATTATTATATTATTAAGAGTTACGAATTAAATTAATAATATTAATTTAGTTTCATATTAGTAAAGGGTTTATGTTTAATTTCACCTATGGATATCAAGGTTATTGTTATATTATGCTTAGCAACTATTAAGCTATAATAGCATAAACTATTTTTTCGTTGACCGTTTGTTAATGTCAATATTAATGAATGATTTTTTCTAAAAAAGGATGTATTAATGGACGTCATTAATACACTCTTTTTTATTAAGTAACTGTTTTGTGAAAAAAGGATGCATTAATGGACCTCATTAATACACTCTTTTTCATTAATAAACCCGTTTGTGATTTTGACGTTTTGATGATGTTTTACTTTGGGCAACCAGATATACGCACAAGTTTGGATTCGGTATTATTTGAAATTTTCTATCTTAAAATCGAAGAATTTTACGGTCAACGAAAAACTGTTGTAATCAATTCGTTTGTTAATGAGCAACTAATGATCTCAACTATTAAAGGCACTCACTCCCTATCGCTCGTTCGTGCTTTAAACAGTTTCGATCATTAATCGCTTTCATTAACAAACTAATTTATTAAATAACTATAAAATACTTCTAGTTATTATTAAAATTGGAGATTTCTAGTGGAAATCAATTTTTCAGTATGTGGAAGTTTCAATTAAAAAAAGCATAGAATGCAAGAGTTTATACATTTTGTTAAAAGACACAGTTAGAGGTTACTATACAGGGTGGCCTAAGGAATACATACGTATTTATTTTTCTAAGCAAGAAAATCAAACAATTAAGTGAAAATATTTATTCAATATATATGTATGTCGTAGACTTTTGGTGTAATGCGTAATTCCGCGGAAAACGTGGTAATATTATCTATGTGACACCATAAGAAGACTTATTTGAAATATTGTATTTGGCACATATTTCACTGGGCCATGGTGCTAGAGATAAAATAATTTTTGCTTTAAAATCAGACCACATCATTCCACGACCTGTTTTCGGATATTTCTACAATCGTGTGAAATTCGTCTTAAGAAGAAAAAAGGTAAAATCGAAACATACAAATTTGGTTACTAAACCTATAGTTTTAAAAGAATTTTGTTCTCGGGGCCAAGTTGATTTGATCGATTAGCAGTCATGTCAGGATAAAGAATACAAATTGTTACAAAATTATTAGGACCATGCCACAAAATTTATGCCTACGTCCTTTGAAATCAAAGAAAGCTGTTGATGTAACTTAGAAGTTTTTGAAAATCTTCCTTGAATTTGGATGTCCAGCCATATTACAAAAGCGACAATGACCTCGAATTTGCAAACTATATAATTGTCGAATTAGTAAAACTATGGTCTGAGCTGGAAATTATTCATGGCCAACTTCGACATCCTCAATCACATGCAGTATTATAGCAAGAAGCAATCAGGATGTCAAAAATATGTTGCCAGTCTGACTGCAGGACAATAATTACACAAATTGGTCCGTTGGCTGTTATTTCTTGCAGTTTCAGTAAAGCTGTTCCTTCCATAGGATTATTACATTGGATTGGTACAAGGCAAAATTTGGCACAGACCTAAAAATTAGACTATCCTCTACAAATCATTTCAATAAAATGATTAAATCCCTAGGGCATAGTATAAATAACATACAGTAACGTGACTGTCGCAAATAGTTACCATCCACCACACAACAAGCTGGCAGGTGCCGGCAGTACATAGAAAGCATACTTCATACACGCGACCGAGCACATCAAATTATCCAGTCCCGTATAACTCCAATTATGCAGTGCGAATGCCCTCTATTACGAAATGAATAAACACAGAATCGGGAAACGATGAAGAGATTGTTTTAATTGACAAAGATTACCAAACTTCTGATAAATTAGAAAAAACTTTATTCGATATATATGCGGTTATTTGATAAAAAATGTTTATTGGTACATACATGCAAACCTGAGTTTTATTTAATTTATTTTATCTATGGAAATACTTTTTCAACAACACTTCCAAGATATTTGTGTAAATGAAAATGTGGTCAAACGCGTTTTATCCATCTTCAAAACATTAACATTTCTACATTCGTACAATAATTTTAAATATAATAATAATATAGTATATCATTTACACGCTCGACTGCGAGTGTATTACACTTTAAAAGACGTTAACAGAAATTTTAAATCATCCAAAAGTAGTAAAAAGATAATTGTATTGAAACATAATTAACAATAAAGTTTTCGTTTTGTAAATGAATATTCAATTATGTACGTTAATTTAAGTTCAGTTAATAACAAACTAATTGTTCAAAGGCGTCAATTAATTTTGTTGATTCAAACAATTCTATTTCGTATTTTATTGAATACGTTACTGGATATTATCTGCAGGCGATGTCGACCGATCAACTCCGGTGCACTACTTCGTTTATGGGCGTGATATTCGAAGGTGGATTAATGAAATCAATAGTGCCGCACGCAAGTAAACCTACTGACTGTTATATACACTGTGCCTAGGGACTGAAGATGATCTTGATGAGTTACTCTAAAAATTACAAAGTCATTCAGTAGAAGTAAATGCCAGTATTAGCTAATCATATAAATATGTACAACAAACAATTGGCGAAGAAGAAACAACAGAAATGTGTATAACTTGGTGGAAGAAACAAATGTAATAATATATGTAGAACATGTAAGAACTTAGAATTGAATAACGTTACTACAATGCCTTGTAACGAACAGGAAAATGACAAAAACCTACAAGAAACAGATCAACAAATTATTTGCCTTAATTGCGAAAATCAGAATACCACATGTGTTTTCAATGGAATAGGTATGTCGAGATGTTCTTGCAAATGTCTCCCTCCTAATGACTAATCACTAAAACAATGGATTTGTACTTTTCATGATTTCCAAAGCATCGTTTGTAGTGTTCGATTTGGCAGTTTTCGGAAATATTTATTTGAAAAGGGACAGCTTTGGCAAATTCGAGAATTGATACAAAGTTGATACACTTTGAAATGTTGAAAACATATTTTTGCTGTGGGGAGTTTATGTAGACGCATTTGCCGTTAAACGCAATTGGGGACCTCAAGTGACTCAAGTTCGTGAGTGAAGTCTACCAGAGAACTTCACTCACAAACCTTAGTCACATAAAAGTCTTTAATTGCAAGATAAATAACTTAATAAAATAAGCAGATATTATAAAAAGTATGTACAGCCTCTTCCACATGATAAAATCAAGAGACTAATCTCAAGAAAGAAATTGTACACGCTACACCAGATTACAAAACACCGCATGATCTCTCAGCCGAATACACATTTTATTCAGAATTATTTATTTGTTTCAAAATTTGTATATCGACTAACCAAGTTTCAAAGAATCGAAATTTCATTATCTCTAAAATTCTAAAGTTCAGTTTTTAGTTTCAATCATTTAAAGATTAAATATCAAGAACTGAGACATTCAAAGTTTAATTTCCAAGTTTCTAATGTAATCTAAATTGATAATCTAAATTTTCAAAGTTTCAGTTTCCAAGTTTTCATTTTAAACAATAATGGAATGTTTGGAAGTTTCCAATATAATGACGCCCAGAACCTATCAATCTAAACTACGGATATGAGTTGAAATCTAAAACGTGACATCTGTGACTTGAATTTTAAATTTCTGAAATTTCGAATTTTAGAACCATAAGAGTGAGACTTTACAATATAAACTTCTTAACCTGCATTTTAAAACTATGTCGGTTTTAGACTTAAGCTTCATTTTTAATCCTAAACGTTTACAGTAAATACCAATTCCGTTGGAGGAAGATTCTTGGAATGAACGGAAAGGAGATTTCGAATCCCTAGAACCAACCGACAGGTAGAGACCCCATCGTTTACAATCATGTAGCATTCTAGGGATAGCTTTCACTATGTGACAGATGACGTTTCGTTCCAAGAATCTTCCGCCAACGGAATTGGTATTTACTGTAACATTCTGCTATTTTTAAAGTTTTCGAATATTATATCTCTGAAATTTATAATTTTTGAGATTTTAAAACATAGACAAAATTCTATAATCGATGCTTTAAAAACTGTTGTAATGCTGAACTTGTAATTGTGAACCTCTAAAAGACTTCTATTTGAGACTTGAGAAATGACACAGTATTGGAATTATAAATTTCGAATTTTTGATACCTTAAAACGTTGGAACTGGGGTTTCAAATCATTTTCATGTTCAGGAGCAAGAAAAGATTATTTTAAACCTTTGGGACATGCAAAAAAGCAACATTATATCAATTACATTGATTCGGCCTGTACTTTATGAAGATCCATAATAACACAATAAATAAAACTATTTATTTAAAAATCATAACTGTTCTTTCGCTACACGTTAGCTTCTTCAGATAAAGACTGGTTTAAGTTTTAGTTATAAACAGTCTTTATCTGAAGAAGCTATTGTGTAGCGAAACGACAGTTATAATTTATAATTAAATATTTTAGTGAAGATTTTTAATAGTATTTTATTGTGTTATTGTATTTAACATTATATTCAATAAACAATTAGCCAATCGTACACAGTGTATAGCAATAAACAATGGAATTTCTAGCTTTTCACCGGTAGTAACAGGAGTACATGTTTTGTGTTAAAGGCTGTTCCCAAAGGCTTTCCAAAATTAAACTTACACCAAAAAGAGTCTACACCTAGCTGTATAACATACTGTATTTCTAAAGAAATTGAAGGTACACTTTCTTAGATATTCAAGGTCAAAGGTCACATCATGTGACCTTGGAATGAAGAATTCAATACTTTTTATAAAACTCTGCTCTTTTAGCTTTAAAACAAGCTTAAGATAAAAGATCTATTATGATTAGAAGCAAAATTATGAATTGTTTTTGTTCACCTTGTAAGCGTAAATTTTACATTTTTTACCATATATCCAACCCTGCTGTATGAATACCGTGTGTCACTGAGGGTTATTATTTTACATACGTAAGTTACTTTATGTCGTCTACCAACCTACTAAATTTCACGAAAATCTGAGATGGTCGGGTTGAAAAGTTCATTTTTCTTGTGATGATTTGGCATGGAATGCCAATGACCCACACACCTATCCTTTTTTTTATTAAGTCATTTTGAATAATACTAGATAATACCTTCCTATGTGAAAAATCCATATAAACTCTCGCATAAATAAAAGTATTCAAGCACTGAAATTAATCTATCGCCATAGACAAATATTAACTACTGAAACAACAAAGACCTTGCATTGTTATTCACTTATTTTATCTAATTTTTTATGCTGTAGCGAAATTTACGATGGATAAATAAATCCATTTATTTAATATTATACTGTATATTTATTTTTGTTGTATTTTTTAACTATTTACTAATTGTGAATTAAATAAGGATTAATAAAAGTTTCAATAAATTGTTTTAAATAAGTTTTACTATTTGCTAATTAAAACTTACTTCTTACAAAATACGTTACGCATGTGCTCAAAAGTATATTTATTAATTAAAATTCCCATTCTCTATTCCATAGAAATATTTTAATTTTTAATTTATTTTTAAGAAGGAAAAGAATGAACGAAATATTATACACTTATAAATAGAGTTCTAATAAAACATGTACATTTATCTCCAATATTTTTTTCTATGTCAGAATTTCTTTATATAAACATCACAACTGCTCGAATTACAAATACGAATAAAGCGCCTCTAGTGGGAAAATACCTTAACTTCTTATCTCCGCTTGGATATCTTTTTTACAGCCATTGTCAGTTGGGTAGCCTAAAATTAGGAGTAACTGTATAAATCGCTGTCAGGAACATTGCGCACTTTGTTAGAGTTCATAACAAAATTCAGAGGTGATAGCGACATGCAGTTTTCATAAACACATTCTCCATTGAATTTCCAAGGGGATGACATTATTCTAATTTTCGAAGAATTTCTAAACTTGTAGAAAATAACAATCTAAAGTTGCCGATGTTTGAAGGGCTCTCTATCAATTATTACAAAATATCCACCCTTGAAAAATATGTCAAGCCCTAAGTTTATCCTTTATCTACAATTTAAGACCCCGAGCAAATCTTCATCTCATTCCTGAAGGTGTGTGAACTCTAACGAAAATTGGTCGGAAACGACACTTTCAGCACGTAATGAAGCGCGCCCTTAAGCACAATAAGCAAATAAAAACATCTTGCTCTAGAATCGAGAAACATAATTAGGATAAACTGGCATTGTGTTTTATAACAGTATTTTTTAAAAAGATTAGATTTTCAGCTTACTCAGACAAAATCATGCTGTGTAAATAAACCTTAAATAAAACTTTTGAAATATGTTGGTAACATAAAATGTTAAAATATAATTTTAGAAGGTTATCTCTTGTGCCTATAACCACATAGGATTTTATTAATAATAATTACAGTACTATTAATAACAATATGCAGCAAGGTTTGTTAAATATGTAGAAATAGCAACAAAACTGTAATAAATGCTCAAAATTTGATCCCTATCTTATTGAAAACAAATAATGTTTGTACATCTCACATTTTTGAATTTAACATTTTAAAAGCTTTACTGCTCATTCAAATAGCTTACTAGTAGATAGGCTAAGAGAGTTCTAGCGCAAAATCCCATGTATTTTCTTATGAAGGTTCGTTTTACCATTCAAGGTCATCCGCGGTTCCCCACTCCTATCCCCACTACCCCCTACTTAGGCCCCCCACTTAGCCCCCTACTTAGACCCCCCACTTAGCCCCCTACTTAGGCCCCCCCCCCCACTTAAGCCCCCCACTTAAGCCCCACTCCTATCCCTACTCAGCGGCCATTTTGAATAGCCATTTTGAATCGCCATCTTGGATCGCCATTTTGAATCGCCATCTTGGATCGCCATTTTGAATCACCATTTTGAATGTCATTTACATATCCGCCATTTTGTATCTGTCATTTCCAACTTGTCATCATTTCCCGCTGAAAGATTTGAATTCCTAGCGCTGCTAATGCCATCTATCGGTGACGTCATATGATCGGTATAGTAGATTTCTATACGCCTGTAGATAGGCAACCCGCTATATTTTTTTTATAAAAATCAATGGAGCCAACAGGGTTTGAACCGGGGACCGCTCGAATGGTAGCCAGCCAATGCATCCACTACACCAACGAGGTAATCTATTAAAGCACTGTAAACTGGTTATAAAAAAAAATTGTTGACTAGCGACCACGTACTCATAATATAATACATGTTAGTAATTTGTAGTATTATATCATACGGCTCCCTCTTCCTCCTGCATGTGTCATGATTGATTGATTAAGTAGATGATTATTCCTGTGCTGTGATTGATTAAAGGGTCAACATATAAAATAGGTATAAATTATCATATGTAGAAAAAACAAGTTAAAAATTCAATTAAAGAATCATTTAAAAAAAAACATATTAATGGATAAATACTTAAAAGCAATTTAAAACATTCGATTACACAATAAACAGAATTTGTTTGCTAAAGAATCAATTACAATAAGATTAATTAGTTTTTGGATAAATACTTAAAGGAATTTCTTATCATAACAAAAAAAGGAATAGCATAATACGAAAATGCTTTTTTAATTAGTAGCTCAGGATGACTAACGCATCATAATTTTAAAAATATATTGTTATATGTCGAAGTTTAGTGAATGTTGAATATATAACAAAAGAATTATCTTTTCCTGGAAGCGAGTTCTTGTTATGACATGGAAAAAAAAACCAATATAAACCAGATGGTATCCGTCAACACAAATCATTATTACAGTGCTTTTAGATCTGTTCAGTTCATCTGAAGCTCTCATCATCGATTAATATATGTTTCTTGTTTTATTCTGAAATCCAATTTGGTAAGTTACTTTTCCGATTTTAATGATATTATGAAAACTAATGACTTTGAACTTTGTTTTAGATTGCACCGTACCATCTGGAGTTCACAGCTTACTGTTTTAATTACTGTGTAGTTACTGTTTTATTATATCCCTTCGCTGTTAATATTAAGGTAGGTCTTATGCTAATAATTATTTTGTTTAAAACTTAAATATATTCGGAATGGTTTCTGATCTAATTTTTTAACAATATATTAAGCTTATTACATAAGTCTTTTTTTTTGTCTAAAACTTCAATATATCAGTTAGATTTAATAATCCGATAGAACATGTAGGTGTAAGTACAGTCAGAGGGATTAACTTTAACACATCTCGTACATTTTAATTCCCATAATTTAGTTTTCAATGTTGTACGCACTTTTATTATCGCATTATAATTCTAATATTTAAATCTCAATGCCTAAGACTTTCATTAATTAAACTTTTACTTTCCGATTTTAATGATATTATGAAAACTAATGACTTTGAACTTTGTTTTAGATTGCACCGTACCATCTGGAGTTCACAGCATACTGTTTTAGTTACTGTGTAGTTACTGTTTTATTATATCCCTTCGCTGTTAATATTAAGGTAGGTCTTATGCTAATAATTATTTTGTTTAAAACTTAAATATATTCGGAATGGTTTCTGATCTAATTTTTTAACAATATATTAAGCTTATTACATAAGTCTTTTTTTTGTCTAAAACTTCAATATATCAGTTAGATTTAATAATCCGATAGAACATGTAGGTGTAAGTACAGTCACTGAATATAGAAATAGGTTAGAAAATTATATAAACGCTTTATATGTATTACGAAATGAAATAAAATCGTATTGTGTATTGAATAAGTTATATAAGAAATTTTCGCGATTGTCTCTTACAAATGTATTTAATAAAGAATAAACGTATAAAAAATTATTTGTGTTTTACTACCACTAGCAATAGCTTGAGACAGTAAGTTTTTGCCGAGTATAAATAGAGATGGATTTGTTCTCTTATCTCAGTACGTGATGTTGACTCACCAGGATAACAGTGTTGTTAACAAGCTCATCGACAGGCTCCCGATCGAACTACACCTGCCTTCTTACCAATATTGCGGACCCGGAACTAAATTATCTAAAAGATTAGAAAGAGGAGATAAAGGTATAAACCCCCTGGATCAGGCGTGTATGCAGCACGATATTTCGTACGCTCAAAGTTCAGACTTGGATAGTAGACATAAGGCAGATCATGTTTTAGAAGAAGCTGCCTGGAGACGTGTTAAAGCTAAAGACTCCAAATTAGGGGAAAAGGCTTCAGCTCTGCTTGTAACCGGTATAATGAAGGTTAAACGAAAGTTAGGAATGGGTGTGAATAGGAAGACTAGTAGGAGAAAGACAAAGAAGATTGCAAATACAAAGAAGATTGTCACTTTTAAAGGAGGTATTTTAAAGAAGCTTGTAAGTACGGTAAATCGAGCAAGTAAGACCCTCACGGGAAAGGATTTAATACACCATGCTTTGAACGCCGCTAGAAGAATCATTAAAAACGTAGGAGGTAGGAAAAACGTTAAAGTACCTCGAATTATTCCGGTACCTACAGCTACAGGGGGTATTTTACCTCTCATACCAATTTTTGCTGGCCTCTCGGCTCTCGGTGCAATTATAGGGGGCGCTTCGGGCGTAGCAAAAGCTGTTAACACTGCTAATAGTAATAAGAGGCAGCTAGAAGAAACTAAACGACATAATAAAAGTATGGAGGCTCTCGCAATAGATAGAAAGAGCGGAAACGCTCTTTACCTGAAACCTTATAAAGCAGGCGGTACAGCATTGTATCTGAAACCGTACAGGTCAAAAAACTGAATAACCTGCCTCGGAGACCACTTACAAACCTAGATTTAATAAAACATGCTAAAGACATACCCTTTTTCAGAGGTGTCTATATGAGAATAAGTCTACCAAATAAACCTTTACGATTTGAAAGAGCTATTGTTAATCTCGATGATGCTGGAGGACCCGGTACGCATTGGGTAGCTTATAGAAAGGATCGAAATGTTGTTTTGTATTTTGACCCCTTCGGAGACCTAAGACCACCGGCTGAACTTGTGAAATATTTCGGTCCTCGTTGCAATGTATACTATAATGTTGCTCGAGAACAAAAGTTCAATACATACAACTGTGGGCATCTGTGTCTGAGATTTTTGTATAAAAGAGAAGTGTATGTATAATTCGAACAAGTATGGCTAGAACCATCTCTGTGTACGGTAATGGAAATGTCCTCTCTACCGGTAGTATTTATCCGAATATACAACTAGATCGTGAGCAATACAGATATTCCATAGGATTAGTTGGCCTATATACAAGTCATACGATACGGAATATATTTCCGGGGAAAAATAAATTTTATTACGGAGATCAAGAGATAACTATCACAACCGGTAGTTACGAATTGTCAGAAATCGCTAACTATATAAAGAATCAAATTAATACGAGCGATCCTGAAGAAGGAGATTTACTACTACAAATCAAGGCTAACACTAATACGGGAAAGTGTGAGATTGAATCTGCCACAGCGGTTATAGATTTTAGCAAACCTAACAGTATAGGCTCTCTATTAGGATTTAACAATCGTGTATTACTACCCGGTATCAGGCACGTATCAGATCGAATTGTCGATATACTCTCTACCCCGAACATCTTTGTAGACACGAATATTACAGGGGGCGCGTATAGAAATAATCAACCGTGTCATACAATCTTTGAATTTGGTCTCTGCGTACCACCTGGATACCTGATTGAGAAGGAACCAACACACGTGATTTACTTTCCTGTCACTGTCAGTGAAATTGATAATATTTCCATTCGATTAGTAGACTCGAGTGGACAACTGGTAAATTTTTCTGAAGATACCTTCACAAGTATAAGACTAGAACTTAAACGTGAAAAATGGGGATAAACTTTAACTATAAAAACCATGCCTCGCATCATTCGAGGGTCATTCGTCTTCGTACACCGACTAGTGCGGACCTCTTACGTATAAAGTTATCTAAAGAGAATCAGCTGTTTCTTGAATCTCTAGGTTTTAAAGTACAACATCAACATGTCGAAAAGAAGTAAATTGCATATTAACACAGAAAGCATCTTTGCTACTGATAAATTAAATATATTTCAAAAACCTCGTGTCGATACAGATATAATAAAAGAGGACTTCTATACCTATTTGCCGTTTACGTTAAATGTAAATCATTCAGACATCATTAGAATCACCATACAAAATTCGGATAATGTTTTAGCTTTGTACGATAGCTACATTTTTGTTAAAGGTACTATGACTCGAAAAGTCAACGTAGAATTCCTACCGGTAAACAATTTTGCTTACTTTCTGTTTGACGAAATTCAACTAATATTAGGTACGAATCAAATCATCGATGTGTGTAAACATCCGGGTATTACAAGTACTATAAAAGGTCTCGTTTCACACGGTGCCGAGGATCGGGCTTTATCCAGTAGTGCATGGGGAATCGAACTCGAAAACGGAAATGGCCTGCTACATAATGCGGGGAATAACGTGTTCAATTTCACGTGTAGAATTCCTTTAAAGGATATCTTCGGGTTTGCAGATGATTACAAGAAAGTTATTCCTCATATGAGCGGTCAGTTAGTTTTGATACGTTCTAAGAATGATTTTAATTGCTATAAAAGCGCTGCTGGAGATGCAGGTACTGATGTAGAAATCAAGATTGATAGACTGTCTTGGGAGGTTCCTCATATACTATTATCGGATGAAAGCAAGTTGAACTTAGTTGAAAGTTTGAGAGATAATTCTTCTATTATCATTCCATTTAGGCGTTGGGAATTACACGAACTACCCTCGCTGGGAACTACTAAAAATCAGGTTTGGCGTATAAAGAATTCAAATGAATTGGAAAAACCGCGTTGGGTTCTTGTAGTTTTACAAGACGAGCGTCAGCTGGGTATAAGAACAGGTAACCCTACTACATTTACTCATTCGAACCTAGTCGATATTAAGCTGTATTTAAATTCGCAAGTGTTTCCACAGCAACGTTTAAATCTCGATTTCAGTAGTAAGGATTACATTCCTGCTTATTTAAATTATACACGCTTTCGCGAGAGTTACTATGATATAGGTAGAGGATCGACTGATAGCTGTTTAATCGATTATTCAAAATTTGAAACATACCCCGTTTTTGTAATTGATTGTTCGAGACAGGTAGAAAGTTTTAAGGATTCCACTGTCGATATTAGATTAGAACTTGAATCTTCCGCTGCATTTACCAATACAACAAAGGCATATTGTTTGATCCTACACGACTCCTTGATAGAATATAACCCGTTCACTGAAACCGTGACTAAACACGTACGCATACCATAATGAAAACTGTTAAACAAAAGAAAACGCTAAACATATTTAATTTAGACAGCGATGTATCTCTACAATCTGACGATGATCGAAAACACGGTGACTTATTACCTACGTCTTGTCGAGCAATTCTGAGCGGTCCTTCTTCCTGCGGTAAAACTAATGTTATGTTAGGTCTACTGATTAGTGAAAACGGATTAAAATTTGAAAACATCTACCTGTTTGCCAAATCCTTATTTCAACCGAAATACGAATTCTTAAGGGAAGTTATGAAACCTATTAAAAGCATTGGTTATCAAGAGTTTAGTGAAAACGATGACGTAATCAGTCCTAGCAACATCAAACCTAATTCAGTATTCATTTTCGACGATATTATTTGCGATAAACAGGAAAAAATTAGAGAATATTTTAGTATGGGTAGACATAAAGGTGTTGACTCGTTTTATTTAGGTCAGACATATGCAAAGATACCAAAACATTTGATAAGGGATAACGCAAACTTGATTATTCTTTTTAAACAGGACGAATTAAATTTAAAGCATGTGTATAGGGATCATGTTGTAGGAGATGTTAGCTATGAAGACTTCAAAAACATTTGTCGTATGTGTTGGAAGGATCCGTATGATTTCCTAGTTATTAATAAAGATTGTTCCCTAAACAGCGGTAGATATCGGAAAGGTTTTGATACATATATAAGTTTATAATTAGATTCAATTCGCTTAGTCGTCTTTTAGAGTTGTCAACATGTCGAGCTCATACGATATGAGTTTAAAACGTAAAATAATAAACGCACGCAAGGCTATACGTAGAAAATTTGCTTACTTTCGTCGTGATAAATCTGAAGCAGAACGTATTTATCGTGATACTCATAAACAGGTTATATCTCCTTTGGAAACTATTGCCGAATCAGTTAACGTTCCCCTATTGAAAATTAAAACACAACCATCTACTACTACTACTGCTAGTTACATTCCCCTGTTGAAAGTTAAAAAACAACCTGTTGCATCATCATCATCGGAAGCAGATGAAGAAGAAGAATCTACTAAAACTCATGATTTCCCTACTCATTACGGTATGCTAATAGCTAGGGGTGGTAGCAACATAGATAGAACTAGATTCGGTATTAGATATAAAATTGATCGAGACGCGTGGACATTTGCATCTTCCCCTGTGACTATACGTGATACAAACATCATAATTAAAAACAACGCTTTCGAAGCAACACCCGGTCTGTTTGACTTACTCACGTTTAGAGAATTAGAGTCTACACCACCGCAAGCTGATATCAATAATTATATGCAGATAATAGCCCTTACTAATGCGCATAAGAAATCCTATAGACCACAGGGTAAAATAACAGCTGTTAAACATTGGAAGTATGATTATATAATTAAACCGAACTTATCCAGAATCAAAGGTTTAGGTATTAGACTATCATCATCATTGTCAAATTTTAAAAAATTAAGCGATTGCAAAGTCGAATACGTCTACTGGAATAAAGCTAACGAACTTGTCGACCGACTTCGTTTGTTATTTGCTGTAAAAGAAGCCGGTAACAGTAGTCCTCTGAATGAAAACGAAATAATTTCAATTATTTCCGAGTTAAAAGAAGAAGGTATTATAGAATAAAAGATTTCATCACGGTTGTAAGTAGTCAGTTCGTTACCATTAGCAGTATGAATGCTACTATAGATTTGTTTGGGCGTTCAATAGTTGGAGGTGCTGTAACAGTTCCAGGTCCTCCCGGGGTAGGATTTAAGCTAACAGAGGATCAGAATTTCGATTTAGAAAACAAAAGAATTACAAACGCAGGCCACGCTATTAATGATTCAGATCTGGTAACAAAGAAACATGCTTTAATACTAGAAAATAAAACTATTGACTGTAAGAAACGAAGATTAATCAATTTAGCTGACCCCGTAGATGCAGAGGATGCAGTTACAAAATGGTATATGGATAGCGAGATATCTAACAACAGTCACGACGCGCTACGCGATAGTATTAAAACTCTGACCACACTTTGTATAGAACTATCTAAGGCAACTTTATGGCTTCTAGCTAAAGCAGATTCTAGATCTAAAAATTTTGATAGATCACCGCTCGTAGACCTACAAAATTTGTTAATTACTCAAAGAACCCCGCAATAGTCGTAGGATATATTACTTTACATTCTATTTAATAGTTCAGTCTTACATAACTTATAATTTGAGTATCTGCAGTTATTAGCAGAGATGAACGCAAAA
The DNA here is from genome assembly GCA_929113105.1 of Agrypnus murinus. Lineage (NCBI taxonomy): Eukaryota > Metazoa > Arthropoda > Insecta > Coleoptera > Elateridae > Agrypnus > Agrypnus murinus. Next base: position 249,157,231 of record OV816024.1, read on the forward strand.
CAAACCGTTGTCGATGAAATACATAGATCTGCTAGAAAAAATTTTCAAAGACGTAGTACTATAATAAAGGGTTATGATGATTTGTTTCAAATAGATTTAGCGGAGTTTATTCCCTACGCTAAAGTAAATAAGGGTTATCGTTACATACTGATGATGATAAACTGTTATTCGAAATACTTGTATGTACGTCCGTTGAAAACTAAGACCGGAGAAGAGGTGACAAAGCAGGTCCGTAGTATCTTTAAGGATTCAGTCATACCTAAAAATTTGCAGTCTGATCTCGGGAAAGAGTTTTACAATAAACATTTTAAAAAGTTAATGAATGAATATAACATAAATCATTACTCTACGTATTCCGTGATTAAGGCTTCAATAGTCGAACGAGTTATTCGTACAATTAAGCAAAAGCTGTATAAGGAGTTTAGCTACAGAGGGAAATTTAAATGGGTTGATATATTACAACGAGTAGTTGATAGCTATAATACTACAAAACATAGAACAATAGGTATGCCTCCTGCATCTGTTAAACCTACGACACAGCTGTCGGTGTATAACACTAATGTAAAAACTATCAGTAAACGTAGGTTGGATTTGAATGACATCGTACGTATAAGCAAATTCAAAGGAGTCTTTTCCAAGGGATATACACCTAACTGGTCAACAGAATTATTCAAAGTAGTTAAAGTTCAATTTACAAAACCTATCACATACTTGTTGGAAGATCTACACGGAGTTCCCGTTCGAGGTGCTTTCTACGAGTTTGAGCTGCAGAAAACCAATCAACCAGATGTATACCTAGTTGAAAAAATACTTAAACGCCGCAGCAATGGTGACATTTACGTGAAATGGCTCGGCTTAAATGAAAAGTCCTGGATAAAGAAGGAAGATCTACTCACTCACTAGCTCCTTTATAGTATTATTATTAGTATACTTACGTATTATTTTAGATATAATTTAGTATTATATATCAATATGAACTGTATTTTCTTCTTTCAATAAAAGTTCTTATATAAAATATATATTTTTTTTATTTTTTTTTACCTTAAATTACAGAAATAAAAAGACAAGAAATAAATCATATTCTCTCTATTAGACAACTTTAGTAATGTTATAACATTACAAAATAATTATCACAATTATCATAAGGTATCATAATACATGAGATGTGTAAAAAGAACTGACAAAAATTCTTAGCAGAAACGATTATATATATAATACAAAGCTAATTACAAACTAGAAATCTACTGAAAAATACAATTATATACAATATACAGGATAACTAATGTTAAAAATAAAAAAAAAAACGATATAACAATAAAATATTTACATATTACAAAACTAGAAATCTTAGAAATACAAGGTACTACTATTACATTCAACTATTTTGAGGTATGCTATAGTGCCCCCACGGTAGAGTGTCATGCGAGCCCGGTATAATATAGCGCTTATCATCGTGAGGACTGAGCGCTATTTTAGTCTGAGAGATAGTTGAAACTCGGTGTTTATCTGAGCGGAATAATTTTTGCTGTACAGATGTTTCTTTGCCAACTGATAAACAACTCACATAGTCATCAAATGTGATGATGTTTTTTACTATATGCTTCTTAACACCCTTCGCCTTCTTAACAGTTCTTCGGTTTTCAAGCGCTTGTCGAATTTCCGTCTCGCTTTTACCGGTCTGCATCATTTTATGCTGATCTAGCATCTCTTCGTCTTCATCTCTAAAAGTTTTAGAAGAGTACATTTTTGATCGAAGGCCGACGAAATGTGTCATCACCTTACCGGCGTTCTCATCTTTCATCAACCCCAAAACTTTCTTATTAACTCGCGGGATGCCGTAGATGTTATCGTCGGGGTAGTCGCTGGTGTCAAAATGTTCATGAGCGTCTTGTTTGATTACTTCATACAGATTAGGTGTTTCCACGACGTATACTAGGGAATCTGTGTCGGTGTAACAAACGCGTGCCTTGTCACCGAAACGCCTTCTCATGTATGAGTAATGGAAGTCGTAAAGTTTCAATTTTGATATGTCCAATATACACATACCTACATATATGGGTTTGTTGAAGTAAACTTCCGTTTTATTCAGTTCGATCGCTACCAAATCCTCCGCGAAAATCGTGCTAGATTTAAAATTTGGCTTTGAGATCATTGCTTCAGCACCGTAACGCCCCTCCCACCTGCTTATTAATTTGACTATCGAGTGTTTTCGAATGTCTTCCATCGTCTTTCCAAAAACCGCGTTATTCATAAGTTTAAACAGGTTTTTCTCGAACTCATTTTTAGCTTGCTTACGCAATTCTGTGTTTAAATCGATGTAGGATCTCAGCCAATCGGATTGTTTAAATTTCAAAACGCGGTGGATTTTAGTTAATTTCAAACCGTTCTCTAAACATTGTTGTAAATTTCGATAATGTATGATGTATCGCTTCTTATCAGTAAGTGTTGCCATTAATTTTGTTTCTTTCGAATTTGGTGGTGTACGATGCTCAGGACAAAATGGAAGGTCGGCATGGGCATCGTGAATGTCTTTAGGATAATCTAGATTAACCTCCAGAATGTACCCTTCTGGATTATCTGCTGATACATTGAAATTGAAATTATCTAAATTATCACCTTCTACCCATTCAAATCCTCCATACGGCAGGTACTGAGACATCGCCCAACCATATTGATTATTAATGTCCGCGTAAAGTAAAAATTTTGATGGTTCTTCCGGATTATAATTTGGTAAAAATTTGTTGTTGGCTTCAGCATACCGTTTTGAGCATTGACTTAGACCCCCGCGAATACCGCGTTCAATAAACAAAACTTTATCAATATCCGTAAGCAGTTCGAGATTAATTTTTGTTGACTTGAGCATACAATCCCAAGTGTATCCGGGTAGAGTATAGTAATGCGCTGGGTCTAAACCGTATGTTTTCAAACTACTTGACCGAAACTGCTCAAACACATCGGCTAGAAGCAATACATCAGTTTTCAGGTATAAATCGCTGTACTCGCCTAAATTTTGACAACCAAATGAGCCCCATACATGTTCGGCATGTGTATAGTGTTCGTCGCTTATAGCTGTGTCCGTTAAACTATTATAAAATTTTGATTTATCAGGTAATTGGGTCTCATCAAGTTTTGTCCAGTCGTTGATATAGTCATAGGGAAAGACCCCCTTCCTAGTGAGAATTTTGAATCTTGTGTCATCTAAGTCCGGGAATTGCGATTTTAAATTTGGATATATGTCTAAGTATGATGCTAAAGTTTCTAGTCCGCTAGCCAAAAATCTAAAAGAGTCTATGAATCTAAATTTAACCAAATTCTGTTCTATATTCTTGGTGAATGAAATGTATCTTTCTTTATTGATAGGAAGGAGATCTACTCGTCCGTCAAAGTCTGAAGCTAGGTTCTTAATAATAAAATGGCTATCATACCCGCTTAAGTTATGAAAAACTACTGGTACGACATGACTGTCCTTGTAGTTAATATTACAATTATCATGGGCAGATCCGCGATACCTTCCAGTAAGGTGACAATGGTCTCTTACTTTAACGTTATCTACAGCAAATGGTTCCAGACATATGTGACAATGTGTAGCGGCACGGAATTCAGCGTCTTGCTCAGGTGATAGGGTGTCCATAGGTAGAGGACAAAGAAACACTGTTTCAACATCCTCAGCAAACTGCTGCATCTCCCGAGCAAACCATTCCTGACAGTCCTCACCACGATAAGCCCGGTAAAAGGACAAGGTATCATCATAGGAGCATTTGACATAGTATGCTATGCTATGGGGAATATGATCTTGTACCTTATCCTTTTCCGTAGTAGGTACAAGCAAACACTCTAGATCTGCATATATGACGAATGGAGTCGGTTCTTTGTTTTTATAATTTTTAAATACTACATTAGCTTGTTTTGTTGTTGGTAACCTAACTTTGCAATCGTTCATTTTAACACAGTCTATTTCATGCATCGACAATTTTTGCTGGGTACTAAAGTAATGCAAGCATCTATCACAGAAATATTTTCTACCTCTACGTCTGCTAAGTTGAGTGGACAACAGCCGGCTTAGATTTTTGATCCATACATAATGAAAGCGTGGTTTAAAATCTAAGTCGGTTACGTCATCATCTTCATCATAGTATACATCCTGGAGAAGCAAGAGGTTGACATGTTTGTCTTGCTTATTTTTAGTTAAATATGTAGGAACTACAATGAACTTTTTCTTACCCTCCTGCTTCTCTAAAATGTATACATTGATCGATAAACTGTTTTGATGTTCAAATCGTGAAACTTGTCCTAACGTCATGGGAAACTGTATACCCTTCAAGTTCAAGACAGTCGAGTAATGAGGGTATTTTGATATGCGTTGAGGATCTTTATCAACTGGATATAAAGCACTCACCACGGACCATGCGAAGCACGCCTCATCGTCATTCTTCACATTGATGCATGCTTTCTTCATATTTATTTGCTCGGGCAGATCGATGTAAGATGACCCAAGCTGAGGTATATATTTATTGATATTAACTTGAAGGTTGATAATCGACTTCAGCGTCCACCCGCTCTCTTTTTGCTGGAAAAAATATGTATACATTAGTTTATTTCCATTTTATGAAATTTCTATACTTACTTGAAACTCTCCAAGATCTTTAAGAATAGAATCTACAATATTTATATCGAACCACTGAGTTAAATCACTATCTCGATATACTGGAACATTTTTCGTATTCATATACTTGGTTTCCTCGATTATCGCATCACCCTTTTTGGCTTCAAACAATCCACAAAAAGTCGCATTCACTTTCAATGCTACATCCTTCTTTAACGCCTTCAGTATGCGTCGTTTGAAAATGACTGAGCAGTCAGACATGAATGCCTTCGGCTCAATATGCTTAATGTTTGTGATCACACCAGTTCGAATACGTGACTTAAAGGCTGATTTCATATCAACCCACTTCACACGATCACAAGCTGTTTCTTTTCGAGGCTTATAGCCCTCACCAACAATCTTTAGAGCTTTAGCAATCTCTCGATAGGATTTTACTTGACTCAAGCAGGCTGATAGATGATTCTTCACACCTATACTTGTTGTTTCCTTTAACACCTTATTAATTTCACGTGTTACCTTTGTACATTGTTTTAAAACACTAGAAATGGCACAGGCATCACCCTCTAACAGGGGGTCATAAACCTGTTTTCTCAATTCTTCAACAAGACCGCTGGCGTGAGACATTTTTTTTCTTTATTGAATTAACGAGCTACAGCTAGCGCTGAAAACCGAAAGAAATTAAGTGTATTACAAAATTTATATTTGAAAGGTAAAACGTAACATATATTAAGGCAGATTTGAAAAGTTGAAACTGAATACAATTTTACAAAACGTCAGTAAAAGTTTAATTAAAGAAAGTCTTAGGCATTGAGATTTAAATATTAGAATTATAATGCGATAATAAAAGTGCGTACAACATTGAAAACTAAATTATGGGAATTAAAATGTACGAGATGTGTTAAAGTTAATCCCTCTGACTGTACTTACACCTACATGTTCTATCGGATTATTAAATCTAACTGATATATTGAAGTTTTAGACAAAAAAAAGACTTATGTAATAAGCTTAATATATTGTTAAAAAATTAGATCAGAAACCATTCCGAATATATTTAAGTTTTAAACAAAATAATTATTAGCATAAGACCTACCTTAATATTAACAGCGAAGGGATATAATAAAACAGTAACTACACAGTAACTAAAACAGTATGCTGTGAACTCCAGATGGTACGGTGCAATCTAAAACAAAGTTCAAAGTCATTAGTTTTCATAATATCATTAAAATCGGAAAGTAAAAGTTTAATTAATGAAAGTCTTAGGCATTGAGATTTAAATATTAGAATTATAATGCGATAATAAAAGTGCGTACAACATTGAAAACTAAATTATGGGAATTAAAATGTACGAGATGTGTTAAAGTTAATCCCTCTGACTGTACTTACACCTACATGTTCTATCGGATTATTAAATCTAACTGATATATTGAAGTTTTAGACAAAAAAAAAGACTTATGTAATAAGCTTAATATATTGTTAAAAAATTAGATCAGAAACCATTCCGAATATATTTAAGTTTTAAACAAAATAATTATTAGCATAAGACCTACCTTAATATTAACAGCGAAGGGATATAATAAAACAGTAACTACACAGTAATTAAAACAGTAAGCTGTGAACTCCAGATGGTACGGTGCAATCTAAAACAAAGTTCAAAGTCATTAGTTTTCATAATATCATTAAAATCGGAAAAGTAACTTACCAAATTGGATTTCAGAATAAAACAAGAAACATATATTAATCGATGATGAGAGCTTCAGATGAACTGAACAGATCTAAAAGCACTGTAATAATGATTTGTGTTGACGGATACCATCTGGTTTATATTGGTTTTTTTTTCCATGTCATAACAAGAACTCGCTTCCAGGAAAAGATAATTCTTTTGTTATATATTCAACATTCACTAAACTTCGACATATAACAATATATTTTTAAAATTATGATGCGTTAGTCATCCTGAGCTACTAATTAAAAAAGCATTTTCGTATTATGCTATTCCTTTTTTTGTTATGATAAGAAATTCCTTTAAGTATTTATCCAAAAACTAATTAATCTTATTGTAATTGATTCTTTAGCAAACAAATTCTGTTTATTGTGTAATCGAATGTTTTAAATTGCTTTTAAGTATTTATCCATTAATATGTTTTTTTTTAAATGATTCTTTAATTGAATTTTTAACTTGTTTTTTCTACATATGATAATTTATACCTATTTTATATGTTGACCCTTTAATCAATCACAGCACAGGAATAATCATCTACTTAATCAATCAATCATGACACATGCAGGAGGAAGAGGGAGCCGTATGATATAATACTACAAATTACTAACATGTATTATATTATGAGTACGTGGTCGCTAGTCAACAATTTTTTTTTATAACCAGTTTACAGTGCTTTAATAGATTACCTCGTTGGTGTAGTGGATGCATTGGCTGGCTACCATTCGAGCGGTCCCCGGTTCAAACCCTGTTGGCTCCATTGATTTTTATAAAAAAAATATAGCGGGTTGCCTATCTACAGGCGTATAGAAATCTACTATACCGATCATATGACGTCACCGATAGATGGCATTAGCAGCGCTAGGAATTCAAATCTTTCAGCGGGAAATGATGACAAGTTGGAAATGACAGATACAAAATGGCGGATATGTAAATGACATTCAAAATGGTGATTCAAAATGGCGATCCAAGATGGCGATTCAAAATGGCGATCCAAGATGGCGATTCAAAATGGCTATTCAAAATGGCCGCTGAGTAGGGATAGGAGTGGGGCTTAAGTGGGGGGCTTAAGTGGGGGGGGGGGGCCTAAGTAGGGGGCTAAGTGGGGGGTCTAAGTAGGGGGCTAAGTGGGGGGCCTAAGTAGGGGGTAGTGGGGATAGGAGTGGGGAACCGCGGATGACCTTGAATGGTAAAACGAACCTTCATAAGAAAATACATGGGATTTTGCGCTAGAACTCTCTTAGCCTATCTACTCTTACTGTTATTGCCAACCAGAAGAAAAAAGCTTTAGTTAATCTTGATCGTGCGATATTAGCAACCAATAAGAAACTACACAATAAAACGCATAATTGCAATTGCATTAGCATAAATAACTCAAATAGGCAAGATAAATTGTTCAGGTAAAACTAATATCTGCCGGTACTATAGTTACTATAGTATGATGGCGAAGCTGTACAGAATAAATTATTATTGGGGAGAGGGAAGATGAAAACAGTCTTAAAATTACGCCATAGGAGTGTTTAAAATATTTAAAGTATTCATACTATAAAACAGTAGTGAAAAATACATTTTAATCAAAATGAATAATTACTCAGATAAGTAATCTACGCATTTTAACGGATAACAACATTATACTTATTTGAAATGAAATTAGCATCAAATAAAAAGTGAGATTAAAACTTTAGATTGAAATCTTTTGTAAGTGTTTTTTAGCCTCGCAATCTTTTTATAAGCTGTTAGTGAGCTTTATATGACGACATAATTAACACGATACATAATAACAAGATATTGGGAGCATACCTTAAACAGGTAATACTTATTGTTAGCTGCCTGCCTGACAACTTATGCAGACCGGAAACGCGTGGGCTTGGTATAGGGATATAAAAGCGTTCATAAAAATGGTCGTGGGATAGAAGCAATTGATAAAACATTGCTACTGGGTGTTGTATACAGACTGAATATGAATGCACTTGTTTTTAAATCCCTTTATAATAAACGATGCAGGGTAAGCACCCGCACTCCGGTGCTTAAGACTGCCGTCTGCCTATGGTAGTAAATGTAAACTTTGGGATCCAATTTATAGAAACTGGTATAACCTAGAATACTGTATTTTTTTATAGCAATATATAACAACATTTTCTCGGGCATGAAGTATTTTCAAGCCGTTAGTGTCTTTAGTTTTCAAGAAAAAAATAAAAAAGAATTTTTTTTCGAAAAGATGTCCGGTGATGTCTATTACAATAGTGATCCTAAAATTGCTAGTAAAATTTTTTTATGAGTTATATATCTTTTGAAATTTAGTTTTATCCGTATTTCAAGAGTCCAAATTTTGGAAGGCGTGGTTTGTTTGTTCGGCAAAAAGCTATTAACTGTTAATCATCTGACGTCATCCTATTGTAACGTTCTTTTTAAAATAATAACAAAAGTGCTGTTTAAATCGTCTATTAATAAGAAATATTTATTTACAAACACTAATGAATACACTATAATTAACGCTATGATTATAAACCATTAAAACTATTATTTACAGACTATGAATTTCTAATACAACATTTATCTTCACATTTACTATTTATTTCATGATACACAGTTCATGACTCGCTGTTGACTGCTCTCTTTTATCCCCGAAGTCGATTTTATACCTTCATATAATCGTACCAGAAGCCGCTGGAACCTACTATGTATTTCTGGAAGGCGCTAGATAAACCGCGTCTGGTTTACATGCTTGATGCGATGCGTCATTCTCTCGAATGCTGTAGAATATTCCATTTGTTGTGTGAAGAAGAGGTTCTTTCTTTTTCTCTCTTGTTACACTACCCCCCTCTTCAAGTCTGTTCTGTCCCAGAACAGGTTTTATGCTCTGGTTCCTGTAGAACGGGTCATGACGATATCGACAGTCTTCACCTCGACTACACGTTCCATTCCGGTAGAAGTAACAGTCTACACTCTTCGTTGGTCTTAATGCGGGCTGTGGGTCAAAACTGCAGACGAAGATCTTGACGTCCGTACCTCTAAAGACAACTTCCAGCATGTTTCTAACGATTCTCCAATCCAGCTGGTCCCGCCCACAGCCGAGTTTGGGAACTGCCAATTTGTTAATTCCCCTGGTAAGCAACCTCAGCACCTCAAATTCCATAATGCCCTCCACAAGTCGGCGTAACTCGGTTTCTGGTAGTAAAACTGCTCGGTTACCAAGTAGTAAATTGATCGGTCATGATCAGGCAAGCGTAAGGATTTACCAACAGAGGGATTTTGTATTCAGCCGTCCAAATTTATTTCTAAACACTACTGCGATTCCCCTGGACATACGGAGATCCTCGGAGACACAGTGGGCAATGGAATAATCACCAGGGACCCGGAAGAGATCTTGTTGCATCTCAGTCGTGACTTCGAATCGCGCTTTTCTAGTTCCAGAAAACGCAGCCATAAATTCTCTGAAGGTTGGCTGATCATCTCCAGGCGTTACGGTATTGATAGCCACCTCAGCCTCATCTTCCCGATCCGGGACTGCGTCATTATTTCCCTCATAGTGCGCCAGACGATTGGAGTGTACCACCTTTGGTTTCCCTCTTGGCAATTTCTGGATGCGATAAATCAAGTCATTTATTCGTTTCTTCACCTGGTATGGGCCCTCCCAATTCCGCTGTAACTTTGGAGATCGACGTCTTTGCGGGTTGTATAACCAGACAAGCTCTCCAGGTTGAAACCCTCCTTCTTGGGCTCTCACATCGAACGTAGCCTTCATCCGGTCACTCGCGATTCGACTATTGTTTCGGGTTCGGTCGTGAATATCCTCCAACTTCTTCTTTAAGTTCATGACATAATCATTCCCGGCTACCTCCTGCTCTATAGATGGAGACCCAAATTCCAGATCACACGGTAACCGTAACTCGCGGCCAAACATCACAGACGCTGGTGACTGACCGGTTGTTTCGTGGACCGATGCACGATAAGCCATCAGGAACAGATGCAGGTATTGGTCCCAGTCTCGTTGATGATCGGAGACGACCTTGGCCAAATATTTGCCCATTGTCCGATTCATGCGTTCTACCATTCCATCGGACTGCGGATGTAACGGTGTGGTCCGAGTCTTGCGAATGCCCAACAATCGACAGACTTCTCCAAAGAGTACAGACTCAAAATTGCGGCCTTGATCCGAATGCAGCTCCATTGGCACTCCGAAGCGACTGAAGAACTCTTTGACTAGTACGTCAGCAACAGTCGCGGCTTCCTGGTTTGGTAGGGCATATGCTTCTGGCCATTTGGTAAAATAGTCCATTGCTACTAAGATGTATTTATTCCCATCGTCAGTTTCGGGAAATGGTCCGGCAATATCTATAGCTATTCTTTCCAGGGGACTACCCACATTGTACTGCCTCATAGGTGCTCTTCGTTTCCCCAAGGGTCCGTTACCAGTGGCACATAGTTCGCATTTACGGCACCACTCTTTCACGTCTTCTTTACAATTGACCCAATAAAAACGCTCTGTAACTTTCTCCAAAGTCTTCTTCACACCGAAGTGTCCTCCCGTCATGGAGATGTCGCAATACTGTAGCCACTCGGCTTCTTGGAACCACGAACTGAGACCTAATGGTGGTGCCATCTTCACTCTCTAGTACTCGCTTCAGGAGATCGTCTTCCACCTTCAAGGACTCCCATTGGGCCCAATATGCTTTGAGCGTTCTGTTGAAAGGGCTGACGGCCTCCCAAGCAGGCCTTTCTCCCACACGCTTCCATTCCAGTACCATTTTTAGTTCGGGATCAGCCTCCTGCTGTCGTTGCAATTCTTCCGGCAACCAATTGTCGTTGACGATGGTAGTCCTTAATACTTGGCAAACCCTCTCTTCCAAACGAGAGCAATGACGGCAATCCGTTGGACAGGGTCTTCTTGAAAGAGCATCGGCATTTCGATGACTAGTGCCCGCTCGATGTTCGGTGTCAAAGTCGTATCCTTGTAATCGTTCGATCCACCTTGCGACCTGGCCTTCAGGATTACGGAATTGTAAAAGCCATTTCAACGCTGCATGGTCCGTCCTCAATAAAAACTTCCGTCCGTACAAGTATTTGTAGAAGTGCTCAACGGACTTCACGACGGCCAATAGTTCTTTTCTGGTCACACAATAATTCCTTTCGGCTTTCGACAAAACCTTACTAAAATAGCCGATGACCTTTTCTTGTCCATCCTGTATCTGAGAAAGTACACCCCCAATGGCCAGATTACTTGTATCTGTGTCAAGTATGAATTTCCCTTCTGTCCGTGGATAGCTCAATATTGGTGCTGTTGTCAGGGCACGCTTCAACTGTTGGAAAGCTGTTTCACACTCTCCGCTCCAAACATACTCGCGCCCATCTTCAGTTAACCTTGTCAGAGGCTTCGCTATATTGGCAAACCCAGGAACGAAACTCCTGTAGTAGGTACATAACCCAAGAAAACTACGAACTTGGTGTTTATCTTTCGGTGTTGGCCACTCTTGAACTGCACGAATCTTATCGGGTCGGCTGCCACTCCATTTTGTGATACGACGTGCCCGAGGTATTTCACCTCCTTTCTGAATATGTGGCACTTTTTCGGACTCAGTTTCAGATTGGCTCCACGTAGTCTTCGGAACACTTCCTCTACATTTTTCAAATGTTCGTTGAATGATTTTCCGACTACAATCACATCATCTAGGTATACCAGGCAAGTCTTCCACGACAGCCCCCTTAGGATGGTCTCCATTAGACGCTCAAAGGTGGCCAGAAGCCGCTGGAACCTACTATGTATTTCTGGAAGGCGCTAGATAAACCGCGTCTGGTTTACATGCTTGATGCGATGCGTCATTCTCTCGAATGCTGTAGACTATTCCATTTGTTGTGTGAAGAAGAGGTTCTTTCTTTTTCTCTCTTGTTACACTATAATTCATCTTTCTTACCACCTCCTATCGCGGTGGTGTACGGATAATAAAATTATTATTTTTTGAATTCAAGGTTGAATGATAAGAAACGGTGAAAACCATAGGCGTGCGTCTAATATGTTTTAAGTAAATTAATAACAGAATTTAAAATAATAATTTTTTTATCAGTTGATTTAGTCGTGATTAAAGAACATAATACTTTCCAACATTATTTGTATTCTTTAATAATGAAATATTTGTGAAAAGGGCGGATAATCAGACTTCAAATTAACAAATTTTCTGTAATATGTAAATGTACAAATGTAGTATGCCAATCTGCAGGTTCGGTATCCCGTACAGAAACCAAATATTTTTTCCGAACCATACATTATTTTGTGTACAGATAATTTTATACACTATTATTTGATTCTTATTATTAATACAGATCAAAGATGATTGATCTATGTATAGAATACATTCCCACAACGAAGCTGAAAGTTTATAAAAGCGTATGTTCAAATGTTTTTTCTTCTAAGGGTTTCTAAGAAAACTTTATTGCTTTGGGAACAAATTTCCAATGATAGGTTTTTTATAGAGTTATTACTCTATAGTCTATACATGTATGAATACATAATACCGTTAGAATACCATGACACTAGGTTGCAAATACAACAGTTATTTATGTTTTAAGGGCGTAAAGAGTTTTTTATGACCGGAAGCGGAAAATGCTGTAGGGCCATAAAAGCAAGTTACGCAAGCTATACATACACTATTTTATGCACAGATTAAGTTTTTATCTCAAATATCAAATTGTGTAAAAATAATATATTATAATACAAGTGTATAATAAGCAAGCCTTTAAAGCAAGCACGATGGGTTTAAAAGCACGAGGCGAAGCCGAGTGCCTTTTAACGGAGCAGTGTTTTAAAGGCTCTTATATACGTGTATTATACGCTATTTTGTATTATACCTACACTACAATCTGAAAATTGTAACAAAAGAAGTAATTTGAAATACCTTTTTCGAAATAATCTGCATCTTAATCGTTTATTTAGAAATGATTAAAAAGATTGTTGTTTGGTTGCTATGTATAAATTTGCTGTATTGTTCAAAATTTGTAGAGTGTATTATTTTAACATTGTTGTTAATTTCTTGTTACCTGGGCAGCTTTAAAGGCCTTATTTCGCACGCTTAAGAGTACGATATACCAAGATTATGAGTCAGGTATAATAAAAACACAATTAAATGACTACGTAGGTTACATCAAGCCGCTGTGTTTACACTTGAAGTTACGTTACTATAGTAAATATTCTAAAATAGTTAGTTTCAGCTTATTTTCATTGTTGATAAGTTGACAAATTATATTATGAATAAATCAAGTTTTACAGGAAATAGCTCTGATATTTAAGTAAAATTTTTTTTATTGCCCGTCGGACCATAAAGAAACTCGTGGGCCATAAAGAGCTGTTTGTGTTTAGATGAGTATAGCAATAATAGTCAAATTATTATGTATTTTACGCATAAACTTCAAAATATAAAAACAAACCGAAAACACTTTCATACAAACACGGTCAACACAAAATAAATTTCCACGTTTTCATATACCTTTTTGGTATGGAGATCACGAATCTGCTATTGGTTTTTTGGGTCAGGCCAAATACCGTTGTTTCGATGTCATTCACGTGTCATGCAGCCAACACATACATGCCTCATGAGTCGTACCCCAAAATGGTTTGTTCACGAAGTGATTTCTACCTTACGAATGCAAACACCAATAGAAGAATAGCATACATACAACACATGAACAGGATTGATAGTTTTGATCTTTTGATGCTTCCCGGTTCTACAGTTTGTTTGTTTCAGTGCTTGGTACTGTAGTGATTTAGCATGCCTGGATTTAATATCCAAAGTAACAGATGTAAACAGAGTCAGATATGAATTCATAAATAAGCCAGTCAAACATTAATTCATTCTCCCCTCTCCAACATTTCTCTAAATTTGGCTATTATTTGATAGTGTTTGACTAGGCTATGGTATAATAAGTAGGGTACCCCGACTCGTCCTAACGATAGAAATGACGGGCGTGGTAACTATAACTCTCGTTCATCTGGACTGGTCTAGTGTCCTCAGCTCTTTGTGATGGGTGGTTGCGGATGAAGTCTGAATTCATTATGGAGCTATTACCCATGCCTATCTACTTGGTAAACGCTAGAACTCGCATATTCCTAATTACTGGGTAATGATCTCTGTAACCAGGTAATCAGCTGCGGTGTTGCCGGTTCTCATTACCGAAGAATAAAAATTGCACCAAAACGTATTTTATAACCACCAGGTAATAATTATGTTACTTGGTAAACGCTAAATCTCGCCGATTCTTAACAACCGGTAACGAGTTAACTGTAACCAGGTAATAAGCTGCGGCAATGGCAGTTCTTGTACCAAAGAACAAAAATTGCACCAAAACGTGTTTAATCACTACCAGGTAACAAATCTTGTTACCTGGTAAACGTAAAAGTTTGCCTACTGTTCTGGTGCATCTAAAAACGGGTTTTATTTCAAAACAAATTGGAATATAACTAAACTTTGACCAGACCTGAAAAAACCCATAGCAGATTCATAATCTGCATCTTAAAAACCTCTAGAAACAGTGTATTAGAACCTGGAAATTCTAAAGTTCAATTTTGTTGTACAGCGTAGTAAACGCTGTCTGCAGTCTGTAGCTGCATCGTATTTTTAGTATAGTAATAGTTTTAATTATTATTAATAATTTGTGACACATTAGTTTTTAGTGATTACCTTGATTATAGTGATACTTAAGTTTAAAATAAACTAAGTTTGGTGTAAAAACTTATGAAATGGCTATACTAGATTAGGCCCTTCGAAAGAATATACACCTAAATTGCTACTTGAATAGTTCTGCAACCAGTTAAGCAGCTAACCAGCTTTCGATAATATCTTCTTAGACCATCAACCAAAGACAGAACGCGTTCTTCTGTTTGTGACTGATGACGTACCCTACAAGACCAAGACGGTTTTCCAATATTTCGATTAATAATACGTATTTCTTCAACTTCAAAAGGGTTGCATAGATGATCTACGCATTAGAGCCGAATCTCTTTCCTCCGAATTATTTTTTCAAGTTCAGTCAACAGGAAATAGTCGCTGGGGGCTACGTCTGGAGAATATTCTGGATGTGGAAGCAATTCGAAGCCTAATTCATGGATTTTGGGCATGACATGTGCATTGTCTTCATGGAAGAGAACGTTTTTTTCAAAACGTCGCTGAAACGATCCAATAAGTTTGCAATCATATTCGCCGTTTGAGTAATATATTTCGTACACATTCATCTGACATGCGTACTATCTCAACTATCTCGCGCAATTTTGCTCTGCGGTCTTGCAATACCATATAATGAATTTTGTCAATCATTTCTGGTGTGGTGGCCTCATTTGGCCGTCCTGAGAAGTCGGTTGTGTTTGTACGACCACAACGAAAATCAGTAGGTCACCACTTGTGAATCGTTTTAATCGATGGTGAAGAACCTAATAATATTTATCAACCTTTTTTTCGGTTTGCGTAATGGTTTATCCACGCAAAAATAATGTTAATTAACACACGAAATTCGCTTTTTTTCCAAATTTGCAAAAATACTAGAGGTTGTCTGCTTTCAAGGGCTGTTAAAACTGAAGTAAATAGCATATCTGTTTGAAAATATTAATATTGCCTACTGACAGAAGTAGGTATTGCGCCACCTGAGCCAGACGTTTTTGAGGGGGATGCAGTCGTCGTTAAGTACGGAATCTGCATTACCGACATTCTGTATTACCGGCATTTGGTTCGTCACTCGGCTAAATGGCAACGCTGTTGCTAGGGGAAAACAGATGGCGCCAGTGTCGTTTTTGTACCGACATTCTGTATTATCGGCATTTGGTTCGTCACTTGGCTAAATGGTAGCGTCGTTGCTAGGGGAAAACCGATGGCGCCAGTGTCGTTTTACGTGATTTTTGTACCGACATTCTGTATTATCGGCATTTGGTTCGTCACATGGCTAAATGGTAGCGTGGTTGCTAGGGGAAAGCAGATGGCGCCGGTGTCGTTTTACGTGATTTTTGTACCGACGTTCTGTATTATCGGCATTTGGTTCGTCACATGGCTAAATGGTAGCGTCGTTGCTAGGGGAAAACAGAGGGCGCCGGTGTCGTCTGACGTGATTCTCGAAGTACGGAATCTGTATTACAGGCATATGGTTCGGCGCTCGGCTAAATGGTGTTGCTAGGAAAAAACCCCAGAGGACTCTGTTAATAGAGGGTGTCATGCAAAGGGGTCTGTATTACCGGCAGCCTGTGTACTACTACTAGGGGGCGGCCTCATGAAGAAATCTGTAGTATCCTGCGACGCGTCATGAAGAAATCTGTATTATCGATGTACTGGGTGATAGAGGACGTGATCGAGGTTTATCATTTTATATTAATAAATTTCACCGATTTCTCAAATAATTATCGTCGTCGTCATTAATAAGATAATTACATAAAGTAATAATTAATTCAGCATTAAAAATTTGAAATTCAGCTTTAAACGTAAATCGCGGACTTGATCGATATAAACGAACCGTCAGTTTTCTATCTATCTCTACCATTATATAAATTTCTAATATAATATTTACGTCGAGAGATTGATCATATAGTTGATATATTAATTAGCTACATTTTTCTCTTTCACAACCGCGATCAATGAAACATTTCCAGTGCGTATTTCTTAGTATCCCTTACAACCCTAATATAATTTTACATACAGTGGTATTTTAAAATTTGTGTCATTTGAAGTCGACATCTTAGATTTCCCACTCTTCTTGAATTTTTTAGCTCTGGGGGATTGGATCGATCATCTTTTATCCCTTTTAACTAGACGGAAACACTCTCCTTCTCGCTGTCCTACGTACCCTGCTACCTCTCTCAACGAAGAAATCTGTATTATCGCCTAACAATTTACGGATATTTGCTAATAGATGTAGCGTTAGTATGAATGCCTCGTAGACACGCCCATTCGTGATCTGATTGATCGATAGCTTTATCCATACTCAGATGGTCGGTCTGTCATCTTGAAACACGCTCTGAATGGTTCGGCCATCTTTCTCCCTACCATAGGCGATCATTTTGGCGTGGCGTGCCGGACTTTCACCCAAGCGGCCCGGGTTCGACTCCCGGCGCTGGCAGATCTGGTTAAGGTTTTCTGCAGTTTCCCTTAGCTGTAACACAAATGTGGGATTTGCGCTGTTCCATCTATAAGTCGGCTGCAGCCGCACATTGGGCCTACATAATAATAATAATCGCCCCCTCCGTCCCGCACAAGCTTATAGCTTCTGGGGCCTTGGTTAAGGTTATGGGTTGTAGTAATTATTATTATTATTATTTAATGTCTTGCGTACCTAGCTATCTCTCGCTACTATTACCTACAAGTTCTGCTACCTTTCTCTCTCACGCACACACTGTACTCTTTCTACCTTTTCTAGAAGAAATAATAATGTAAGATTAAATTATGTTTCTACTTTTCGTATACCCTCTCTCGCGGATAACGATCTACCTTTTTATATAGTCGCCCTTCTCCCTTAATCATGCTAGTAAATGAGACATCAATGTTTAAATATATTATTTATTAGCTATCTCTCTCTCTCAATAACTTTTTCGTATATATATCCCTCTCTATTCTAGTAACTTTGGCTATCAACAGGGATCGAAGCCCGTCATGCGGTTTCAATTAACCCAACAAAGGCCCTTACAATGACGACGATGACGACGACAGCTCGATAAAACGTTTAAAATTTTGAATTTGTCATTCTTGAAGTCACCATCATGGGGATTTCCCGCTCTGAATTTTATATTTCACATCTGACTAACCACCACGTGATCAAGACCGCTGTATTCTAATGAAGCTTTCTACCCAAAGAGATCATGAAATTTAAAGGAACCAACAGTCCTTGATACAACAGCGAGTTTTGCAGGCTCGTCTAACCATCATATCTATGTCAGTAGCTGCCCTTCGTGAAGGGCTTTCGGATCTCCATGTTAAGAAAATTACGTTAATAAATACACAGGCTCTTGAATCACGTTCAGGGATCGGACTGGTTTCTAACACTAATATGTATCAACGGACGAATTAACTACATAAAAAGAGAAAAAACTTAATTCTAATGCAGAAAATGTATAGACTTACCCTCCCTGACGTATCCGGAAAAACAATAAATATTTACACTTTTAACCAACTCACCTCATCAAGAAGATTGAATATTCAGTGTAAACAGACACTTTTTTAAATTTAAAAACCAGTTATTATTAATCTTTCAAGCCACTGTTATATACCACACACGCATACAGCGTATAGAAATGGACTGACGTGAAAAATCTTATTTCAAATATTTAGCTCCCTACGAGACAAAAGGGAAACATTTCATTGGTCGTTTAAAATATAATATGCCTTAGGCTATATACATTCCTTTAGACATTTCAAGGGGTGAAAACAAGATTCTAACTGCCCCGTTGCCGACATCGCTAGAAATATGCGTTTTTTATACCTGTTTCGAGCCCTCCAAAACAGGTAAATTTGAATGATTCTTTTCTGTAAAAATTCTCTCCCTTTCATCAGCAATATATAATCTTTTCAATCTTCCTTAAAAACAGCTTTTTGTAGACTTGAAATCGAGATAATTATCAGATTAAAATGCATCACTATACCCCAAAAAGGTCTAGCTGACTACCTGAGACATGATAGCAGGCAGGTACTAACCCTTGAACATTTTTAAAATCCTTGTACAGTAAAAACAAAAGAGTATAGTCGACGATGGTTAGGTTTTAACTTATTTCCTAACGAATTTATAAAACAGAGAATGAATTTTGTATCATTTAAGTCAGGTATATATATTTAAAAAAAAAGCTATTATTATTTTACATATATTATATTTTGAGTTTATATAGTCGAAATGCAAACTGACTGACTGCGAATTAACAGCGTATGACTTTCATATTTTTCTTTCAACTGCCGGCAATACTGCTGTTTCTTGTTTACATGTCAATCTACAATAGATTTTATAAGAAATTGGTTGCATATGCATAAATGCTCATTTAAAGAATGTAAACATACTAAATTAACGACATCCATTGAGGTCATGACGTAGCATTGGAACTTACACGTATACTACGCATACGTAGAGAGTCATAGCGCTCGCTCTTGTAACAATAACATATGCTTTGATGACGTACCCGACACCGTCTCTAATTTAATAGACTTTACCAATAGTTGCATTCTATATGAAGAGAAATACAATTGAAAGAAATAAAACGCCTTATATGTATGTATTTTACGGCTTTATTGTACCTCGTTATTGTATACTAAAACAGAAGATTATCTATCCCAGGTAAAAAACCACCCTTTTCTAAAGGCCAAAACTGAATGCGAGATTTTAACTAAAGAAGATTATACCCTTTGCTATTAACAAATGATATAATATTTTAAAACATTCCATTAGACTGATTCGGACTGATTCAAAGGGATACAATGTTTATATTAAATTTTCCGTATTCTGTTAAAACAATAATTTAGCGCGTACCTCTTCTTTTACTACTTAAAATAAAACTGTCTTTTTTTTATAAATTTGAACCTCAATCTCATGCAAATGAAATTCTAATGTTATTATAAAATAAAATTGACGACGATGCAATTGAAACATTATAAATATATTTTACGACTAGTTCATGGGATGCATACGTGATTAGTATTTTAAATTAGATATGGTCAATCAACTTAATTATTATTTGTTAAAATGCGTCCTGTGTAAAGCTTTATAGCTAGCGGTCAGGTCCCTTGCTTGATTTTCACAGCAATACATAGGTAGTCGGTTACATTAACCACATAGATAGGTGCACGATAGAAGGAAGCGATAAAACTACCTGTGTTTTCTCTTTCAAAAAAGCAGAATCTATTCAACGTTAAGTTTTATTATTACCAAGATGGATATGATATAATTTTGCTATTTCCCCTTTGTACGTATCTTAAAATTTTTAATGTTGGCGTAAATTATTATATGTAATTAATTTTAACTAATTACCTATACATGTAAGTAGGGTCGGATTGTCATATAAACTAAATACTTAATAAGAAGTACAGTGTGTGTGCGTGAGAGAGAGAGGGAAAGGTAGCAGCAGAACTTGTAAGTAATAGTAGAGAGAAAGAGGGAGCGAATAATTTTATTGGAAATTTTGTTAAAATGTTACGTTTTAATGACAATATATGGGAAAAATTTTTGGGTGCTGTCTTAAAACTATGTACTATTACTACTAGAGGGCGTCATGAAGAAATCTGTATTATCCTACGTACTGATGCTATTTACAAACAGTCTTGAAACAAAAATGGCAGAGCTCACCCTGTTGCCGAAAAACTCGTTGTGAATAATCTCGGTGTATAAATTCTCACATAGATGGTTTCTTTTATCTTTAAACTAAATAAGACCTGCTGAAGACAAAAGAAGGTAATATAACCGCTATGGGTTAAACTACGATGACACGGGTAATTGTTAAACATTTCATACACAAATAGATATTGGCGACGTAATTATGAAGTCATACTAATATATGAAAATGATATACTATATGATAAATAAATTTTACAGTAAAGGGAAAACCTTAATGAAATGTATATTGCTGAGCTCTGCTAGCGAGCTTCACCTCACCACTTTCACAATTCAAATTACACTCACCATAAAAATTTCGTTATTTAAAAATTCCTAACATGGATAGCTTTTAGCTGTTTTAGAATATTCAAAGACAGTATATGACAATAAAGTATCGTGAGAGATCTATACAAAACGCCATATATATAAAATTAGAGCTAAAATTAATCCTATATGGTGGTACATGATCCTAATCGAATATAATTTATATTATACGGAGTAGATACAAACGGTTTATGTTGTGCTCCCTCGTAGTCCTCTTAACAGAATAATTATACTATACAGGACGCCAAGTATGATTCCATTGCCTGAGGGTAATTACGCCGACTACGAATACTATGCAAACACGATCCAACAAGTTGAGACAAGTAAAAACCTGTTGAGCCTTTGTATTACGAACGTTTTAATGATGATTTCCTCCCTCCCTCTTCAGAAGGTAATAAATAGCAGAAGCAGCAGGTCTACTTATTTAGTCACGATTCGACTGTGTTGCTGCTGCTACTTATCCATGGCTTTCTACAAAGCTGTTCAATATAATAATAATAATAGATGGGAACCGTATAGTGTACAGTGTGATTCGTCTCAGCTGAACAAAAATTTTAAAAAATCTACAAAAGATGTAAAGGTTATAGATGATGATGATGATGATGAAAGAATTCTAAACTACAAAAAGTCAAGACTTCTTTGTGAAATACAGCTGCCGTTAAACAACAGTGGTTCGAAATATTTACATCTTGGACTGGACACTTTCAGGAATTTTG
Organism: Agrypnus murinus; assembly: GCA_929113105.1. Lineage (NCBI taxonomy): Eukaryota > Metazoa > Arthropoda > Insecta > Coleoptera > Elateridae > Agrypnus > Agrypnus murinus. Next base: position 249,178,904 of record OV816024.1, read on the forward strand.
ATGTGTGTATAAGAATCTTGAAGAAAGGCGTTGATCAAGGCGTACAATTTAACGAAGACTCTTTTAAAGAATTTATGGAGGATTCCTCGTACATCTTGGGATGTCTGAAACACAACGAGATCGATGGACATGTATTGACCGATTACACGCTTCACAGTGTAGGAAACAAATGTCTCAAATTTGTTCCGAAAACTAAAGGTTTTGAACTTTACATTTCCGAATTAATTCTAGGGAGATTATACATGATGAAAACCTTTTTATGGAAAAAGATCGATAGTATTAAAACTATGCATAGCAATTACGAATGTTTTGCCGAAGAAGTCCTGGACGAGGCTATAAAAGTTAGAACAACCCATATAGACAATAATATTTTATTAAAGGTGTTAAATTCTTCTTGTAGATATAAGGATGATTTATTTTTGAATGAACTAGTTTATAAGTTTAATAGGAAAACTAACAATGAAGGGTGAACGACAGGGCGACCACCTAAGCTATTGTCATGCAAAAGTTATTAAGAAAACAAAATGCTACATTCAGAAACAGACATGATCTAAGGTATTAAGTTCCTCTAGTACTTTCGTTCACTGTATTTAGATGCAGTTATGTCATATTGTTTACGGTAGGTAGGTAGGTAGGTAGGTAGGTAGGTAGGCAGGCAGGTAGGGAACAAGTATTAAAGCAAGTGTAGTAAATATTCATGTTTATATGGTAAGTTTGATAATTTAGGGATAAATTGTAGGGACATCGGTTTCGGTTACATACATCTAGGATAGAACCTACGATTCATCCTCGCGCATACATATTGCTCCGAGCTCTTACGATTATAGCCGAGAACAACCGATTGCGCAGGTCGATCAGTATAAATAGGCGGGGTAGTGTTCCTGCTCCTTCATTAGTCGAAAATGAATCAGCACGTTAACGACGTATGTAAGAAGAAGAAGAATGACTTTGGTCGAAGGGGTTGCAACATACAGTGTCCGGTTTGCTTCAAGTCTTTCGCGAGGCCATTCACCTGCAAGAGACACGTAAAAACCGTGCACGAATCAGACAGAATCCAGTGTTCTAGCTGTGTCAAAACCTTTTTAAACGTCAATGCCTACAAGATACACAAGAGAGCCGTCCACGAAATAAACAGAATCCAGTGCTCTAGCTGTTTCAAGTCTTTTTCACGTCGTGACCACTTAAAAAGTCATATTAAAAGCGTCCACGAATCAATCAAAGTCCGGTGTTCTAACTGCTTCAAATGCTTTTCACGCACAGACAGCTTAAAAAGGCATATTAAAAGCATCCATGAATCAATCAAAGTCCAGTGTTCTAGTTGTGTCAAAACTTTTTCACACACTGACAGCCTAAAAAGGCATGTTAATAACGTACACCATAACACAGCTGTTGTAAAGACAGGAACGGGAGCAAATACTGACATCGTTGGCACAGAAGATATGACCGCAACTACGCAACCGGATGATTATCGTGCCAACTATAAAAGTAACGAAGAATTAGGAAAGGTTACAGGGCCAACGAGTCATCCGCGGACTATTAGTATTTCTGCGAGGGCATACAACGACGACTCAGAGAGCTGTAGAACTACAATAGTCATAGAAAACAACTTATGATCTATATACCTGTATTATGTTATGTATATTAAATAAATGTTTGTAAAATATCTTTATATGTTTTATTTTTATCACGCCCTACTCTGCTTTCATGCCTAACAGGGTGAACTCTACCATTTTTTTTTGTTTCAAGACTGTTTGTAAGTATGTATACATGTATAGGTAATTAGTTAAAATTAATTACATATAATAATTTACGCCAACATTAAAAATTTTTAAGTTTTTTTCTATCTCATTTACGAACTCTGATGCATGAAACTTTATAAGTGACATTAAATTCTGTTACGCTTCGTAATGTATTTATTATTGATTAACTATTGCATTTTGAGATGAAAATTTCAGATATTTCCCCTGGGGAAATAGCAAAATTATATCATATCCATCTTGGTAATAATAAAACTTAACGTTGAATAGATTCTGCTTTTTGAAAGAGAAAACACAGGTAGTTTTATCGCTTCCTTCTATCGTGCACCTATCTATGTGGTTAATGTAACCGACTACCTATGTATTGCTGTGAAAATCAAGCAAGGGACCTGACCGCTAGCTATAAAGCTTTACACAGGACGCATTTTAACAAATAATAATTAAGTTGATTGGCCATATCTAATTTAAAATACTAATCACGTATGCATCCCATGAACTAGTCGTAAAATATATTTATAATGTTTCAATTGCATCGTCGTCAATTTTATTTTATAATAACATTAGAATTTCATTTGCATGAGATTGAGGTTCAAATTTATAAAAAAAAGACAGTTTTATTTTAAGTAGTAAAAGAAGAGGTGCGCGCTAAATTATTGTTTTAACAGAATACGGAAAATTTAATATAAACATTGTATCCCTTTGAATCAGTCCGAATCAGTCTAATGGAATGTTTTAAAATATTATATCATTTGTTAATAGCAAAGGGTATAATCTTCTTTAGTTAAAATCTCGCATTCAGTTTTGGCCTTTAGAAAAGGGTGGTTTTTTACCTGGGATAGATAATCTTCTGTTTTAGTATACAATAACGAGGTACAATAAAGCCGTAAAATACATACAAATAAGGCGTTTTATTTCTTTCAATTGTATTTCTCTTCATATAGAATGCAACTATTGGTAAAGTCTATTAAATTAGAGACGGTGTCGGGTACGTCATCAAAGCATATGTTATTGTTACAAGAGCGAGCGCTATGACTCTCTACGTATGCGTAGTATACGTGTAGGTTCCAATGCTACGTCATGACCTCAATGGATGTCGTTAATTTAGTATGTTTACATTCTTTAAATGAGCATTTATGCATATGCAACCAATTTCTTATAAAATCTATTGTAGATTGACATGTAAACAAGAAACAGCAGTATTGCCGGCAGTTGAAAGAAAAATATGAAAGTCATACGCTGTTAATTCGCAGTCAGTCAGTTTGCATTTCGACTATATAAACTCAAAATATAATATATGTAAAATAATAATAGCTTTTTTTTTAAATATATATACCTGACTTAAATGATACAAAATTCATTCTCTGTTTTATAAATTCGTTAGGAAATAAGTTAAAACCTAACCATCGTCGACTATACTCTTTTGTTTTTACTGTACAAGGATTTTAAAAATGTTCAAGGGTTAGTACCTGCCTGCTATCATGTCTCAGGTAGTCAGCTAGACCTTTTTGGGGTATAGTGATGCATTTTAATCTGATAATTATCTCGATTTCAAGTCTACAAAAAGCTGTTTTTAAGGAAGATTGAAAAGATTATATATTGCTGATGAAAGGGAGAGAATTTTTACAGAAAAGAATCATTCAAATTTACCTGTTTTGGAGGGCTCGAAACAGGTATAAAAAACGCATATTTCTAGCGATGTCGGCAACGGGGCAGTTAGAATCTTGTTTTCACCCCTTGAAATGTCTAAAGGAATGTATATAGCCTAAGGCATATTATATTTTAAACGACCAATGAAATGTTTCCCTTTTGTCTCGTAGGGAGCTAAATATTTGAAATAAGATTTTTCACGTCAGTCCATTTCTATACGCTGTATGCGTGTGTGGTATATAACAGTGGCTTGAAAGATTAATAATAACTGGTTTTTAAATTTAAAAAAGTGTCTGTTTACACTGAATATTCAATCTTCTTGATGAGGTGAGTTGGTTAAAAGTGTAAATATTTATTGTTTTTCCGGATACGTCAGGGAGGGTAAGTCTATACATTTTCTGCATTAGAATTAAGTTTTTTCTCTTTTTATGTAGTTAATTCGTCCGTTGATACATATTAGTGTTAGAAACCAGTCCGATCCCTGAACGTGATTCAAGAGCCTGTGTATTTATTAACGTAATTTTCTTAACATGGAGATCCGAAAGCCCTTCACGAAGGGCAGCTACTGACATAGATATGATGGTTAGACGAGCCTGCAAAACTCGCTGTTGTATCAAGGACTGTTGGTTCCTTTAAATTTCATGATCTCTTTGGGTAGAAAGCTTCATTAGAATACAGCGGTCTTGATCACGTGGTGGTTAGTCAGATGTGAAATATAAAATTCAGAGCGGGAAATCCCCATGATGGTGACTTCAACAATGACAAATTCAAAATTTTAAACGTTTTATCGAGCTGTCGTCGTCATCGTCGTCATTGTAAGGACCTTTGTTGGGTTAATTGAAACCGCATGACGGGCTTCGATCCCTGTTGATAGCCAAAGTTACTAGAATAGAGAGGGATATATACGAAAAAGTTATTGAGAGAGAGAGATAGCTAATAAATAATATATTTAAACATTGATGTCTCATTTACTAGCATGATTAAGGGAGAAGGGCGACTATATAAAAAGGTAGATCGTTATCCGCGAGAGAGGGTATACGAAAAGTAGAAACATAATTTAATCTTACATTATTATTTCTTCTAGAAAAGGTAGAAAGAGTACAGTGTGTGCGTGAGAGAGAAAGGTAGCAGAACTTGTAGGTAATAGTAGCGAGAGATAGCTAGGTACGCAAGACATTAAACGCTAGGTGTAGGGCTAAAATATGACCGAACCAACCAGAACGTATTCCAAAATGATCGCCTATGGTAGGGAGAAAGATGGCCGAACCATTCAGAGCGTGTTTCAAGATGACAGACCGACCATCTGAGTATGGATAAAGCTATCGATCAATCAGATCACGAATGGGCGTGTCTACGAGGCATTCATACTAACGCTACATCTATTAGCAAATATCCGTAGATTGTTAGGCGATAATACAGATTTCTTCGTTGAGAGAGGTAGCAGGTTACGTAGGACAGCGAGAAGGAGAGTGTTTCCGTCTAGTTAAAAGGGATAAAAGATGATCGATCCAATCCCCCAGAGCTAAAAAATTCAAGAAGAGTGGGAAATCTAAGATGTCGACTTCAAATGACACAAATTTTAAAATACCACTGTATGTAAAATTATATTAGGGTTGTAAGGGATACTAAGAAATACGCACTGGAAATGTTTCATTGATCGCGGTTGTGAAAGAGAAAAATGTAGCTAATTAATATATCAACTATATGATCAATCTCTCGACGTAAATATTATATTAGAAATTTATATAATGGTAGAGATAGATAGAAAACTGACGGTTCGTTTATATCGATCAAGTCCGCGATTTACGTTTAAAGCTGAATTTCAAATTTTTAATGCTGAATTAATTATTACTTTATGTAATTATCTTATTAATGACGACGACGATAATTATTTGAGAAATCGGTAAAATTTATTAATATAAAATGATAAACCTCGATCACGTCCTCTATCACCTAGTACATCGATAATACAGATTTCTTCATGACGCGTCGCAGGATAATACAGATTTCTTCATGAGGCCGCCCCCTAGTAGTAGTACACAGGCTGCCGGTAATACAGACCCCTTTGCATGACACCCTCTATTAACAGAGTCCTCTGGGGTTTTTTCCTAGCAACACCATTTAGCCGAGCGCCGAACCATATGCCTGTAATACAGATTCCGTACTTCGAGAATCACGTCAGACGACACCGGCGCCCTCTGTTTTCCCCTAGCAACGACGCTACCATTTAGCCATGTGACGAACCAAATGCCGATAATACAGAACGTCGGTACAAAAATCACGTAAAACGACACCGGCGCCATCTGCTTTCCCCTAGCAACGACGCTACCATTTAGCCATGTGACGAACCAAATGCCGGTAATACAGAATGTCGGTACAAAAAACACGTAAAACGACACTGGCGCCATCTGTTTTCCCCTAGCAACGACGCTACCATTTAGCCAAGTGACGAACCAAATGCCGATAATACAGAATGTCGGTACAAAAACGACACTGGCGCCATCTGTTTTCCCCTAGCAACAGCGTTGCCATTTAGCCGAGTGACGAACCAAATGCCGGTAATACAGAATGTCGGTAATGCAGATTCCGTACTTAACGACGACTGCATCTCCCTCAAAAACGTCTGGCTCAGGTGACGCAATACCTACTGACAGATGCTATTAACAAATGTCATCTGGGATTTGCGATTGTGACGACCTATGATGCATTTTTGCCAGACTTCCCATCCGCCCTCGTAAATGTGAATAATCAGTTTTCTATTGGGACGTGCCAATAAATATAAATGGCGTTGTACAACACCAAAATGTCGTCGATATGCGGTAGTTGATGACGTAGTTTTTAGGGGTTTGTTTTTCTTGTATTGTATTTTGATGGTGATTGTAATTTTGACAGATTAAATTTAATAATCGTGTTAAAATTTATGATAATTTAAAATAGAATATCTAGATTTTATAATTTTTGAAATGTCAGTAAATGGAATTGTCATTCATAAATCCCACTCAATAATGTTTACTGTACTGTCTTGACGTTCTGGGTTTTGTACTTGGCGCGTCTCAATTGATTTAGAGGTTCCTTGGTGACAATTTTGAAAGTATTAGACTCTGTTACCTAACGAACGAAATACTCGGTGGACAAGACTTAACTAAATCTAAATAAATTAAAATACGCAAATACAAAGAAAATTTGATTTTTCTTCCGTTATCATTTACTTTTCGTGACTTTGTAAATTTAAGATAGGTCTATGGTTGTTATTATACTTATAGGTTTGCAAGGAAGCCTTTTAGCAGTTTTAGCCTAAGTAAAGGTCTATTTAGACATGGACACGGGACGCGCTGACAGTTAAGCATATGAGAATTTATACCTGACGGAGCGTGTTCAACACGAACTTCGGCCGACGGGCAATAAAGTTTGACGTAGATAGTATTTGTACTGTTCCCGTGAAAATGGCAGGGTATTTGTTTACTAATACTGATGAATTAGCAATGGTTGTGCTTCTTGATGAAGGGGAAATTAATGATAATAATCATAATAAGAAAAGGCGTATCTGGCTTCACAAAGTTGTTTCACTGTTCTACTAACAATTGCCCAATTTTTATTTTTGTGACTGTTGTCATTGTAACGCTGATGTATAGATTACACAATTTGAATTCGGGTGGATTTTGAACACACTCAATAAATTGACTATATACTATATAGTCGTCGTTATATACGCGTGGTTGCAATTCACATATATCGTGACTGAATAGAAACGCGCCGAGAAATTCAAAAAATTCTGATTAATGTAATATTTTTATAATAATATGTAATATTTATGCGTTCTTGAATTGGGCGAATAAACTTTATTGCGGGTATTAATTTTACTAGTTATTATTTACAAGAGATGCGTTTAGTAAAATCCCTTACAAAACACATAAACCACCGAATCCAGTGTATAACATTACATTTGATTTGAAATAAAATAGAAATTATAAGGTACTCCTTATGTTTAAGGAGTACCCTCCGTTACCTCTACATCTACGCTCAGTTGAAAGAATGTATTTGGGTAGCTGTCGTTTGTTTATATGATGATGATGTCGTCAAATTCAGTTGATAATATTAATTAATTCTGCTGTTTACATTTAGTTGAAATATACTATTCAAATGTACGACTGTACTGGTATCAATTACATTAAATTCTTTCCATTACAAACCCGTACTTAAAGTTGAATCATTTTATGTTGCATTCTATAAATACGAATTCAAGCAGAAAAAAAGGATACAAGCATAATACAAGTTTGATAAGGACTTTGGTAGGTAGGAGGTCCTTGTTAAACGAAATGTTCGCCCGAATATGAACGAATGGATAAATTTAAAAATTTCTATCGCAGTGCCATCCTTAGCTACAGAATTAAACTTAGCGGGACAGACGCCAGCGTTAAGTTCGCTGGCATTTTAACCCAATACTACATTTATATCACTATATCAAGCCTGTTTCCGGTCTGTATAGTAGCCCCTTAAGAAATTATACAGAGTTGTATTATATTTATAAAACTGAAATAAATCCCTGTGTGTTTAGTTATTTGCGCATACTTTACTTCTATTAATGATTCTTGTTTTTTTAAGGACAATTAAACGTGCAACTAAAGATTATTTTTTTGTTTATTGTTTCTAGACTTACTTTGTGGAACTCCATAATCATGAAATAAATACAGATTATTATAACCTGACAATATTGTTTACACAGCTAAGCTGTCATTATCAAAGGCAATATAAATATAAACAAGCACGTCGCTAAGGTAAATACAAAAAATAGGTAACTAGATAAAAAAATAAAAATAATCAGAATTAAACATCCAACACTTCCATTAACGGAGAATTACTGAGTTCAATCTGTTCATTCATTTTAAAGAGTTCGTATATATATCTTAAAATCTTCTAAAATGTCTAATTTGCGTTTGTTATTACAAAAATGTAGGAATTTAACATTATTTTGAGGAGTCATTGTGTGATTTTGTTCGAAAAGGTGTTTACCATAATTAGATTTTTCATGATGTTATATATTTATATTACCTTTGATAATGACAGCTTAGCTGTCGAAACAATATTGTCAGGTTATAATTTAATAAATACTGTGAAACATTTTATTAAGCTTTATTTATTTAAAGATTATTTCATTAAAGGGCTTCCTACTTGTAATCCTTCTAGTACTTTTTATTCAAACAAATTAGGAGATTCTTCATATTGTATAAGCAGGTAAATTATTATACAGGGTGGTCCAGACCACCCGTACACCCCTTTTAAAATGCTGGGGATTAAAAATATTTAACAAGAGGATGGGTGATCTTACTAATGTCGATGTGCTCTTTCGAATAACACCAAAATGGAATCCCCCTGATTCCCCTTGTAGGGGGTAATTGGGGCAACTTTGAAAATTCAACTGGGAACCCATCAATTTTATTGCATATTTAGATTCTACTCATCAAAATATGAATTATTTATTTTCAACATTTTTTTGTTTTCGCAACAGGTGGCACTGTAATCGAAAAAAACCGATTCTTTGCCTTTTCCGCCGTCTCTGGCATATTTACAGGTGCAAATAACAGTTTTTCATATTTTTTACTAACTAGTGATGAAAAAGCTTTTCTAATGTGTACTTTCATGAGAAAAATTTTACGTTACAATGAAAAACGGAAATTCTCTACCTAAGGTGTTTTCGACGTTGTACGTGATATTTTTACGTACAATACTTTTTTGCCTTAAATGTTGTTAGAATTTGTGTTCCATTCTAACAACATTTTCCAAGATTCTACTTTGTAAGATGGCTTTACTTCAAAACATGTCAAGTCACGGTGCATTACAAAAATCTTCTCCGACGAGGACTTCACTTTGTAATTCACTATTAAATTTCGGTGGTTATCTTTCTTTTAGCGTATAGCAATGAATGATGAAATATGGATATCTCATCCACTCAGGCCATAAAGTAAGAATAATTTAAACGAATAAAACTTTATATTGTGAAATAAAAAGTATTTATTTGAACAGTTGATTTTCAACAATTACATACTATTTAAATAGACTTGCGAAGTAAAGAAGTGTAGCAAGTTATTTTCTGTTAAATTTAAATATTAAGTTAATACGATTTAAATATTATTTTGCCATGTGCAGAGCAGATTACAATTTAGAATGTTTTATCGATCATTTTTATTAGTTAAAAAAGTAAACATTAATTACATATGCTTAAAATAAATATTCAGATAAAGATTAAAAAGATTAAGCAATATCTAAATAAGTAGCCGTTAAGGTTCAAAAACGATATAAAAATTTGAGAAAAAAAATTGTTGTCACGTACAACGCAAGAAAAAAAATCTGTCGAAAACACCTTAGGGAGAGAATTTCCGTTTTTCATCGTAACGTAAAATTTTTTCTCAGTACACATTAGCAAAGCTTTTTGATCACTATTTAGTAAAAAATATGAAAAACTGTTATTTGCACCTGTAAATATGCCAGAGACGGCAGAAAATGCAAAAAACCGGTTTTTGCAATTACAGCGCCACCTGTTGCGAAAATAAAAAAATGTTTTAAATAAATTATTCATATCTTGATAAGTAGAATCTAAATATGCAATAAAATTAAGGGATTCCCATTTGGATTTTTAAAGTTGCCCCCCTTACCCCCTACAAGGAGGGGTCAGGGGGTTCCATCTTGGCGTCATTCGATAGAGCACATCGATATTAGTAAGATCACCCATCGTCTTGTTAAAAGTTTTTAATGCCCCGCATTTTAAAAGGGGTGTACGGGTGGTCTGGACCACCCTGTATATACCACAAAAATATACAAAAACATATACATATTATTAATATACATCCTAATATTTTTATGACTCCGATTAATCTTCCAAGAATTTTCATATGTAAAACCGAACACATTTTTCGTTCACACCATCACATCCTGAAAAATGGCTCTTGAACTTGAAAAGAATGTAAAATAGCAGGACACGTTTTTCCTGAAAAAGCCCAGTGAATAATATCGGCGACAAAATAAATTCATTCATCCATTCACGGTTCATGTTAAGTAGAAAATTTCAACAATTTCTGCGTTTTTATTTCAGTGCCTGAACACCATTAGAATGGAGCGGAAATGACGGCCGAACAAAGAAAATACTCACCGCAGGAAACTATTCAGGTAAGTGAAAATTAGTCAGATTAATTTTTACTTATGTATGGACTGTATCGATATCATCACGATTCCTTTTAATTTTTTGAGATATTGAGACCAATCAAACCATGTGATCTTTCCAAAAAAATGTTTGTATTGTTCAATAATTCTCGTTGTGATTTAGATTAGACACCTTTAATCATTGCTTGTGAACACGGCCGCCAATGTGTTTAGATGTTGGGAGAAACTTGGGAAAAGCCATTGATATATTAAATATTAATAAAAATTTAAATCCAAAACGTTCATATAAAATTTCATCGAATGCAAACAATAAAATACTACCTACATTCAAATATGGCATCCATTTAAGTGTCTCGTTTTACTGTCTGAAACACATAACATGTTTGACAGGCGAATAAAAAAAATGTAATTTGATTAGGTGATATTTGAAATCAATGAGGTTTAGTTTCAACATAACTTCATACTAATACTGGATCAATTCATGGACCGTTTCATTCACGATTATGAAGTTTTGCTGTCCTGTACGCAGGACGTTTTAAGACCTTTATTTCTACTTTCTATGTAAATGATACTTTAGAGGCATTTATGGTAACTAAGTAAATGAGTAGTTACAACTACAGCCCTGTAAAACGTTACCGGCTTCTAATAGAGACCTGTAAAATTTTACAATGCTCATCAACAAAAAGCTATGGAAACTACTTTGTTGCTTAACCACAATACCATGACAATTCCTAGCTATAAATTGTGCTATCGCCTTTGATTACAAAATGTCTTTTTATAAAAAATATACAAGTAATAGAAAACGCTGGCGAAGCTGGAAATAAAACGTTGTACGCGACACGATTTGCAATTAAGCTTTACTGGACTCACTGGATTAAAGAGACTTCTTTCGTCGCTCGCCCCACAAACTTTCCAGCTCACCCGTAAAAATTAATTTACAAAGCTTGGCACGTAAATAACTGTTATTCACAATCATATTGCAATATGTACATTTCTATGATTATAAAAACCTTGGAAAGTAATTTATTCACAATCGATACATAATGTGATCATTACTGACGTTTAAAAAGTTAGAAAGTAGTTTATTATACACCATAGTCAATAATAAGTTCTCTTGGTTAGTAATGAGTTCTCTTGGTTAGTAATATCCATTACTTACCTTTTGCTCGTTCTAAATATTCTCAACAGATGGCAGAAGTTTTCGTATCTATCTTTACTTTTAGCAGGTAACAAACAGTCAGTCAGTCACTGTTTTAGCAACTTCTCGCAATTCCGGTGGTGTGCAACTTACATCAGTTTCATTATCAGACATTTTAAATCGTGTAAATTGCAATTAGGAGCAATGTAATTAAATTTGGTTTAGTAGTGACACGAATTTACTTTGACAATTGTTGCAGCAATTGTCATTTTATCGCCACCTGAGAAAATACTGAAGAAATTAATAAAGAAGGTATTTTACTATTTCTGTAGAAAATAATCGTAGAAACGTTTCCAAGAAACTCTTTTCCACAGAATTAGTAAAATATCTACTTATAATTTTGGCCAGTGTCCTCTAAGACATTACCCTCTTCAGTTATTGGCTAGTTCAGCAAATTCGCCATTTATATCAGTTTATTACTTAAAATTATTTTATTGAATTGCTTGTTAGTACAAGAAGGGTTAATAAAACATACGTGAAACATTTCTCAAATTTTTTTCCTGGTGTTAACAATATAAAACTTTTAACATCCAAATTATTGGATGTCCCTAATAATATGGCCAGATACTGTATATCTAATCTATTCTTGTGACATATGTACGTTTTGATTAGTATCTCCCAATCTCTCTTGACTTCTTCATTCTTTAATTTTTTTAACTCTTATCTCTAACTTCTTTTTAGACATTCTCTTTATTATCACTAACAGATTTTACCATATGTAAGTGTTTTTGCTGTTTTTAAACATATGGTTGGTTAAGCCGAAGTCTGTTTGATGGTATCTAATCTGTCTCCTGGAATTTTCCAGGTGTAAAGCGTTTGTAAATAAATTTAAAATTTTCCAACTCCATCCCTCCTATTTCTCTATACATTTCCTTGTGCTAGTGACTACCTAGATATCTAATAGTGAGCCGTTGATCCCGGAGTATGAAACAATAGTTTTCTTAACACAGAAACGATCAGGCGTCAATGAAACAAAATATTTTTTTACACACAAAATAAATGAATGTCCCACACTTGGACACCAATTGAAACAAAGCTTTTTTATTACTCTTAATTGCTGAATTCATATTCAAACTGTACAACTTATAATAGCACAAAATATTTGATACTTACTGTACAACTCATAAATGCTCCGGCTGCTCGTGACATCTCTTTAGCAAATTTAAGTTCAGGACGCAGGTATTGTTTTCATAGCTCACTAATTATAAAAGAAAAGGACTAAGACTGGTTATAGACACAAAAATAAGTATATTTGGGCGCCATCTGTTTAGGAAAGTCCGGGGATTGTAAAAGAATAATGACTTGATACTCGTAAACAGAAACCGGTATCAGATCTATTAAATTTAATTCAATTATTAGTCATGTTGAGTTATGTCAAAATCAAATTAGTTGAAATATATATAAAGACTTTCATAAATATATGGTCCAATATTATTTAATATAGTTAGATTCAAAAATAGATTTATTTATAAATGAAATAAAAAAATAAAAAATTTTCATTTAAGGCATAGTTGTAGATTTAAAAAAAATACCCAACGTAAGAATTCTTAGTGACGGGAAAAAATATGCACATACAAATAGAACTCAAAATTGATACATGAATAATTATTATGCAACTTATTCAAACTTTAACAAAATAATATCCTTCAATTCACATTACATTGATCGAATAATTTGATTCGATACCACTTCACAGAATGATTAACACATAATGCCTTTTTGTTCACATTTAAGCACTAAATACCAAAATTAACAGCTTGATGAAACTGCAAAATCTGGAAAACACCTCGATTACTGACACCTCTTCTTACTTCAGACCAAAGAATTAAAGTTCACAATAATTGTTTTGTTTTAAAACTATTTTCAATAAAGTTGCCTGTTAGGTAACCGAAACAACCATATAAGTTCAATTGTTAATTACATTTATTAAGTAAAAGTTTTTCTTAAACCATTACTAGTTAATATTGTCAATCGTTAAAATGTTTTTCTTTATTAAAAATAACACAACACTTAAATGTGTCGTTTCAAAAGTTATTTAATTTTATAACTTTCGTTTATTATTTAATTTAAAAATAAAATCCCGTATAAACTTAGTTTACGTTACCTTTAGGTTGATCTTTATAATTTCTCATTATTAGTAACTGTATTACTAATTTGTTGAAGTTATTCGAAAAACTGGAATGCGGTAACAAAGTACTTGCTACACTTTAATCGTAATTCTTTAAATCTTTAAATTACTAAATTTCTTTACGGTATTTATAATAACAATTCTAATTTAATCAAAACAGATTTCTGTACTTTTCACAACAACTAAACACGTTACTGTATTCGGGAAATGCCGTGGGCAAAACAACCCCTGTACGATAATAATAAGAGCTCCGCACTCTTTTAGTGTTTATTGCGGACTGACTTAACTAAAAAACTTCAACTGGAACTCCAGTTGCAGAATAATTTTTCCCTGGATTAATTTTACTCGATAATAACACGGGAAACCGTCCGACCGGAGGCTACTTTAGGGTACGAGACCCACTGCCCGACTGACTTGAAAAGGCTTCAAATCTACATAGTGACAAAATGATTTTTAAGAGGGACAGTTCAAACTGGCCAATGACGGAGCAATGTGGCTTCCACAAGCCAGTCAGAATTAATATTTTGGAACAAAGAACGTTCACGAAAGAGGGACTTTACCCATAATTTAAATCTGCAACGATTACAAAAATACGATACGCTAGAACCGAAAGTTTGTTTATTCAAAACTTGCTAAAGAGCACGTACAGGGAAATGGTAAATTAAAGCCAAATGGATTTTATTAATGTGTTTTTCTATGAAACAAAGATTATAAGCCTGGGAACGTTTTAAAATGATCGTTCACACCAACGAAGACTTTGCTGGTTTTTTAAAATATTGTTTATAAATACACAGAGGTGACTCTTTTATACTTAAAGAAAGCATTATTTAGCTTAACGTAATATTTGCAGTATTGACGCATTTAAATTTGTTAGACTGCACAGGATCGTACAGGGGTTCCATTATTATTTATACTTATAAAATGGTATTTATTAAGTTAAAAAAACGTAACGTTACAAGTATCTGTTCAATGGAACAATAATGCTTTCAAAGAACATGAATGCTGTTAGCGTGCTAATTTCCGAATGCTTTATCAATCGTTAAGGAAATGCCTAAAACATGAGGGTTCCCAAAATTCATCTATGGCGATTGTGGGGAGAATTACTACCAGTACCAGTACGAGGTTTGAATTCCTCATTCGTAAGCAACCAAATAGTGTAATATTGTTATTTGATGTTCGTAACGTCTACTAATGGTTTACGTCTTTTTTCAGCTTTTTGCAAGCGTGGTTTGATGCTATTATTGTTGCTGTGCTATGTTATTATTGTTTCCGATTTTAATAACTTTCTAGCGTCAATCGTTGACTGTACCTATACACCATGGAAGATATACTTAATGAAATCTATTCTTGTAACCGTATAAGAATGTCTCGTCGATTCAATGTTATGTCTTCTAACTTTCCTATGACGATTAAAGTAATTCCACATACCGAGTTTTAACAAGATATTTCTACATAAGGAAAATTCTGTTTTTTCACATGATAATCCACGTAACTGACTATTTTAAAATCATTAAAAATGCTGTACGGGATTGGAACGGCAACAAGTGCATATATCTTGCTAATAATATTCAATGGTGTAGGTATTTTTGACGAATATTAATATTGTCTTCTTAAACTTTCTAGGCGATTTTTCAATTTCCAAGAAAATAACACATAATTTGATTAATCTTATATTTCAAAGGTACTGTAGCGAGGGTTTACACTATGGTAGTGTTAGGGCTACATATATCTTGTAAGCGTTAATAAAACGCAAGTAGTAACTTTTATGAGATATTTTATTTTTATATGACTTGTTTATTATTCTCGTTGCCTAGTACCATTCCGTATCTACGCAATGAATGCAAGTTTTGAGCCATTCACAACATTTACCCCGCCCGGTCTGAAACGAGGGTAATACATGACAAGGAAAAAATACGGAATAGTATTTTGGAGAAAAAATGGAGTATTTTAAAGGAACTTGAATAAAGTTGTAAAATGCTCCAGCTACAAAAACTCCACTAGGTAGTATACGATAAAAAACTTAAGTTAACTAACAATACGGAACTTGCGACGGCAACTCTTGGAACCTGTAAACAGAAAGAAAAAACAGAAAAGTGTTCAAATTTTCAAAGTCAACAGATAAAAGGTTTCCAGAAGATGCCTTCGCGTAGCATTTGAAATCAGTTCATTGTTGGCTTAACATTATAAAGTAACTAATCTAAAAAATATGTAGGCTTTAGCCTATCTAAAGAGATAGGGCCAGTGTGATTTTCTAAAGTGGCGTATTTAACTGTCCGTTCTAACACTTTATAGGGGCCTAAATAACTGTCTTTCATGCCCAGAGTGTGCGTGTCATTACGAACGTATACGTGTGTGCAGTTGGTCAAGTCGCTGGGGAGGAAGGACTGACCGGAATACGTTTTTGTAAAAAAATGCTTCTGCTTCCTCATACGACTTTTGATATTGGCTATGAAATTAGGGAGGTTCATGTCGTTAGCCAGTTGTTCTTCTTCAAAGAAATCTCCAGGTAGTCGTAAAGGGGTAGCATACAGGATTTCTGCAGGAGAAACATTAACTTGCGATTTCAGTGTTGCACGTAAGCTCAAGAGAATCCAAGGGAGATTCGTTAACCAGGAGGAAGATCCTGTGGTTTGAATGGATTGCTTGAGTGTCCGATTAAAACGTTCGATAACGCCCTGACTAATCGGATGGAAGGCCGTGCATTTGATGTGTTTAATTCCTAACATGGCCATGAAGTTGACCCATGCATGAGAAAGGAATATTCTTGCATTGTCCGTGGTTGGGAATTCCAAAGCGGGACATCCACGTGTCGACAAATGCAGTGATTACTGACTCCACGGAAGAATCCTTCAGACGAATTGCTTCCGGCCACCGACTGTAGCGGTCAATAATGGTAAGGAGACCTTAGGAGGAGAATTTAGAACCTCCCGAAGAAGGAAGGTGTACTAGGTCGAGATGGACCTTAGTAAAACGTTCATCTGGTTCTACAATAGATTGTAGAGGGGTTTTCGTATGACGTCGAACTTTATGTTTCTGACATGAAGGCAATGGGTAATCAATTATAGCCTGGACTTTTGAAGCCATTGGTTTGATACCGCGTGTATTAACGTGATGTCCTAAAAAATCGAGCTCATTGACTCCAAAGAGACACTTTGGTAGGTTTATAATTATACCATTGTCTTTTAATCGGGAAAACACTTGGTGTAAATGCTTAATATGTTGCTGCGAATCAGCACTAAAGACTAGGATATCGTCTAGGTATGAAAAACAAAATGAGAGCCCTGATAATACAGTGTCCATGAAACGACTCCAGGTGCTGGCTGCATTCCTTAGTCCGAAACACATCCGTTTGAACTCAAAGAGCCCCAGAGGTGTGATAATAGCAGTCTTGTGAATGTCCTATGCCGCAATTGGTATTGCGAAGTAGGCCTTTTGGAGGTCTAGCTTCGAGAATATGGTTGCGCCAGCAAGTTTTCTTGTAAAGTCCGTTAAAAAAGGAATCGGGTAACGATCTGGTACTGTCACTGAATTGAGTTTTCTATAATCGCCAACCAAACGATAACTGTCTGTTGGGGCGATGGGGGCTGTGATGTCTTGATCGTCAGCAGGAGGTAGCGTCTCTGCTGTGCCTACTGCTCGCTTCCCGACGATGCGAATTGTCGTAGCGTAGCTAGATGATGACCGCTGTACTACGTCAGCGTCCAAGAGCTCATTAAGATGATCTTCTAGAAAAGAAAGATGATTAGGGTTTAGTTTGCGACAGCGTGTTTTAACCGGAGGGCCGGTCGTGTTAATGTGATGGACTACAGTATGTTTTACGGGTTGATGGTAGTCGAACTTACGCAAAAGCTCCGGGAAGTGTGTGTTTAGCATCTTGCTATAAACATCAAGATCGCCAGACATGTTGTTAACAGTACCTGAAGATGGTACGTCAATGGGTGAAGGTAATGGAAGAAAAGGGGAAGAAATCGGAAGGAATAACGATTGACTCAGAAGGAGGAGTCAAAACATTAGCCTGAGCAGAAAATAGTTTGCGTTTAGTGCCAGTCTTAACTGGGGGGGTTGTGGAACCTCGACTGCGAGTTCGGGCGGGCTGGTCATCTGCCGTGCAAATGACCCGCTGAGAAGAGCAGTCAGTCTTAACCGGGGGAGTTGTGGAACCTCGACTGCGAGTTCGGGCGGGCTGGACATCTGCCGTGCAAATGACCCGCTGAGAAGAGTAGTCAGTGAGAGGATTCACTGTTGGAGCTGGAAATTGACAACCCTGGCTGCGGTTTCGGGCGAGCTTGACATCTGTCTTGCAAATGACTCGTCGAAAGCGACAAGTCGTGAAAAGCAGTCAATGGTTAGGTTGTGCTGCTGCAAAAAATCCAGGCCTAGAATGGCTGTAGATATGTCAGCGACATAAAATTTCCAGGGGCATGGCTGTAGGCCAGGAATCGGGAAATGTAACCTCAAAGTTACAATACCTGTCACAGGAATTGACGTGCTGTTCACGGCCATAAATGAAAGGTTGGCAGGCGTGATGGTTTGGTTACAGGAAACTGCAACGTGGGTGGGTAAAATGGAATAAACAGCACCAGTGTCAACCACAAAATCAATTTTGTAGGTTAGGTCCTGTAAAAAGATTGAAGAATAAGTGATTGGTAAAGAAGAAGTTGGAGGGATTGAATTAACCCTGCATGGCCCTCCCTGGAGGCCAGGAGAGTGCGAAGTTAGTTTTTTTGTTTGGTATGAACAATTTCCCGTACAATTACGTGCATTATTTTGAAAGCGTTTGTGATAATAGCACTGTTGCAATTGTGAATTGGCATTGCCCGAAGGCATGGAACGGCGTTTATTGAAATGCTGAGGATTTTGGAGGTTTGGAGAGATTGTGGGAGTTACAGGGGATTGTCGCTTGTTCATGGTAGAAAGCTCATTGGAAATGGTTGTAAGATTGGTCGTCAAATTGTCTAGCTTAGCTTCTAATGCAGGAGTAGTTAAAGGTTGTGGTGCCTTTTGCATAGAATAAATTAAAGCTAATTTTTCTACAAAGGATATTAACGGTAAGTCATTGAAATTTAAGGACTGAATCTTAAGTTCTGATGGTAGTTTAGCTATTAAAAAGTCTTTGGTTAATTCCTCAGTTAAATCGAGATCGATTGCCAATTTTTGAATGTTAAAAAGTAGTTCTTTGACACTACCAGAGAATTGAAGAGTCTCCAAAAGATTATTAATTCGAGATTCTCGTGGTCCTAGGATAGATTTTATCACTGCCCGTTTCAAGGTAGTGTATGGTCGTTGTCTTGGGGGGTTAATGGCCAGGTCGCGATGAGCTCCTAAAACGTCGAAAGGTAAGTTTAGGGTTAATAAGTTATATTTGGCGAGCTCATCGTTGATCAGCATACGAGTAAAGTATCTTTCCACTAAAATAAAATACAGGTCGATATCGTTACTCGTAAAAACTGGAAATGAAACTTTGACAGTCGCCATTTGAAATATTAAATAAGTAAGTAAAAATACTTATCGGATGAGAAGGAGCACTAGTTTCGGTTCCAACGGTCACCTCCAACCAGCCACGACAAGTCACGTAAGCGAAGCAGGTAGCAGTATCTCACGATGATAGAAGTCGAGTAGTAGCTGATGACAGATGATGAAAGGAGAACTAGCGGTTGTTCACCTGGAGAATTCAGGGCAGCAGGCAAAGACCAGTGCTGCTAAATTCTTCTTCAGGAGCGTAGGGTCACCAAATGTAGCGAGGGTTTACACTATGGTATTGTTAGGGCTACATATATCTGTTGTAAGAGTTAATAAAACGCAAGTAGTAACTTTTGTGAGATATTTTATTTTTATATGACTTGTTTATTATTCTCGTTGCCTAGTACCATTCCGTATCTACGCAATGAATGCAAGTTGTGAGCCATTCACAACAGTACTAAATGCACAAAAAACAATATATAGCCAGGAGATTTTGTTGTTGACTTGATAAGTTTAATATTCCTCAAAAATATCTACACCATTGAATATTAGTAGAAAAATATGCTATGCACTTATTGCCTTTCCACTCCTTTTAAGTGATTTTAATGATTTCAAAATAATCAGTATCAAAAAATATTAAAAAACAAAATTTTCCTTATGTCGGAATATCTCGTTCAAACTCAGTATGTGATCGTAACATGTCATTTGAAACATTTTTCTTAATACAATTTTTCCATATTTTAGCAAATACATAACTTCATTTCTCGTCGATTTTTTTAAATAGCGACTTTGACAGATATCTAATGTTACCTGTCAACTTTGATATAGCGTATTTCAAGTATTTCTGGAAACAGAGGTAATTGCCCCACTAAGTCTCTTTACAATCAGAATATTAAAAAATTTTCCCATATGGATCCAAGTGTATGGCAGGTACCGTAGAAGAAAAAGAAGAAGCATTGTATTAGCACCTATATGGAGAAATATTGTCATGAGTAATAGTAACTGTTGTACAACAGAGATAAATACGTCAAATTGTTTACTATTTTAGTTACCAATTTTCTCAATTTATTATTTTTTGATCAATATCTCAAGTGCTTATCGACTACTTACTTTGAGGTCTAAGGTATCCCGGAATGTAATAGGTCCTCAAAGCCTTATAAGCTACAATAAGACAGAAAATGAGATGAATGAGAATTTTATTCTCAAATTGTCTATAAATAAATTAGTTACCTTTGGATATACCTAGTTTGTACTGGGCACGGAATTGAAGATATTATTTAAATAACAGGCAATTCTACTACTATTTATATTTAATTATAATGGGATAATTAAAACACTCCATAGACCATGATTGGTAAGTTGAGTAAAACATCATTGACAAAATATCTAATTTAATAAAAGAATAAATGATTTACTAAGGTCTTCTTCGTTGTTATTGCAGTGAACGGTGAAACCATTTTCAAATTATGCTGTTAGCGCTATGATGCTACTCGATGAAAAAAAGTCGATGTTAATCAATTCCAATTATTCAAATAACCAAAGTCAATTTTTAAGTCCTTTAAATAACTCGCTTCTGTATTTCCTGTACCAGTGGAAATGTTGAAAAGCTACATAAATGACAAGGATTTTCGTGCAACTGCTACATTTATCTAAGTCTATTCTTCCTTTAGTGTTTCTATATTTGATAATAACTTTTATTATACAAAGAATAGTTATCAATATAAATGTCATCCTTTGCACGATATAAAGGCCTCCATTTTGATAATAAACATAAATTCATGCAACAATACGAACATACAATAACATTAAAAAAAAGAGAGATACACAGACGGCCGTCACGCAGTCTGGACTATATCCCGGTCCGCCGAAAACGCACGTGCAGCAGGAAACTTGCGCACTGCAACACTTCTTTAATGGTAAATCCATATTGCGTATGAATTAGGAAAAGACGACGTGCTCGCCTGCAGCAGGGTGCAACTGCGGTATGACGACGATGAGAACAGAGGTCGGTCCTCGCTTTGCAGTAGCTGTACATAACCAGTTTTGTTCGTCGTCGGCATTCCAGTTGCTCTTCTTCTTCTTCTTCCTCCTTCACTGTTGTTAAATTTGCCCGAGGCTCCTTGTATCTACGGTGCATGTAATTAAAATGGGGGCCAAGCGAGGTGTTCCTTCAGGGCTTATCTTATAAATTATGACCGCTTTGCTCCTTTTACTGCTGTTCCTTACAACTCGATTTATATCCCACCTTTAAGGTACCCCAGGGATTATTATTTCCTGAAAATTTCCAAATGATAGAAACAATGGAAACAATTTATAATAATCTTCAACAATTCCAGGTTGATTATTCAAAACAATAATTTGAACGTCTGAATTGCGAAAGAGTACGTCTGAAACAGAAACGTTTGCTCTGAAATAATAATAAGTGACAAAATACTTACAGAAGTGGCCACAAATCATTTCGTTTTAATATTCAGTCGCCCCCTTCATGAATATGCTCGTTCGGCTCGCTTCGAATTAACTAAAGGCCAAATATTGCTGTTTGGGGTGCGTACAATTACACCAGAAGTTATGGAAATGAGTTCATTCCACTTTTGGGGATAATGTGCTTCTTAAATGTGTAACTTTTTCATGTAGTAGCTGCTTTTTATTAAAACTAATTAACAAATAAGTAACTGTTCTAATTATAATTTACTGCAAATCGTCAATTGTGATCATCTTTAATAAATAACCACTGTATAAGGTCTTTCAAGAAATTTCTAATAAAAATAGCAGGTGTTGTTTACCTATTTAGATTAGGTTGCAAAGTACCTATTTCACTATTAATCCAGATTATTAACTCTTCTATTTGTGGTTGGGACATTACTTTACTACTGTGTAATTGTACATAATATCTATGCAATTCAATATAAAGTAAAGTTCATAAAATCTGCAATTACAAAATAAATTTTTAACTTTTGCAAATCCCCATAGATCGGTCAAACGATCAGGAAATATTGAATCATTAACACTGAATGTTTGTGTACCCCAGTTGACACGCAAGGCACCCAACCGGGTTGGAAATAGATCGGATCATTACTTTGGAAATATCCCTCCTCTTGAAAAAGCCGAAATTGATCAACTCTCGCATCTTTGAAAAATTTGTATCTTTTGGTTCCTGATCTATATCTATCTTTTATTTATACAGCGTTATTTATAGGTAAATAAAATAAAATAGTATTGATTTTTCACAAGCATTCTTTTGTTTATACAGGATACCGGTTTCTGACATCAGATACAACTGTCAATTCGCTAAAATAGATTATAAAAGGTTTTAGTTTTTAAAAGAAGTTATTTATAACAAACACATCCTAACATATTAGTTCCTCTTCACAAGAACTCATGCAATATATTGCAATGATGGATTTTATCAGCACAACTATAAGGGACCAACTCACACAGGTCAACTTAAGAATTGTTGGATTTGTGAATATTATTTAGTTACTGGTGAGATAAAAAGAATTGTTGAACATTGGCTATTGGTCATTCATTGTCATATGAAAGAAAGATTACTATTTAAACACATAAATAAATTATCATGAAGGGATTGAAGATTACGTTGATTCTATTGAGTTTGGTAAATGTACACAGTTCCGATTTGGTTAAAAGAATTACATTGTGGTGGTGAATTTCACTTGCAGCTAATACTGAAAAAGAAAAATGTGATTAGTTTTAATAAAAATGAAAAATGGTTTTATATATTAGTAACAATACAGTAAAATAACCTATGGATTATCATAACAATTAGCCTTGACTACGGTTAATAAAAAAATCAAACTTTTATAAAAATCCTGCAATAGATAATTAATGCTATTCCATAGTTTCAGAAATGCTCATGATAATCCTAATATAAAAATAATGACCAAAGGCAGGCTACCTGAGAGATAAAATTAAAAAACGGTAAAAAGAAATGAATAATCACAAAAATGAATGTTATGTTCCCAAGGGTGAATAATAAAAAATAATTTAAATTTGTAGTATAGAGAGAACCAGAAGCAAAATTTTATAATCTCTGTAAAATATATTTTAATAGCAAGAAAATAAATGTTTAACAATAGGGTCGTTGCATGGAATTTAAATTTTGATATAATTTGTATATTTTATTAGTATAACTGTTATCTAATGTATAGGTCCACATAAAATCGATAAATGCACTACGATAACTTAATAGAACGAATTGAAAGTTTAAATATTTTCCGTTCTTTTCTACACCGCTGACGTCATAATACTTTCGTCTTACATATTTGTTTCAATACAGCGTATACGAGGACTATGACGTTGTTGTACTAGAAAAGGACAGAAAAAATTAAAATTGTAAATTTCATATCTCGCTAACGGCTGCGTTAAAAATTTTGAAAAAAATACGTCGAGTTATTACTAATTATATAGAATATAAAAACGTTAAGTTTCAAAATTGTGAAACGACCCTATTTTAAGAAGTATATATAACCAACCAGTCTACCTTGCTTAAAATAATTTAAAGAAGAAGAGTCACGAAGAAAAATTATATAATTTCAAAATTGCATTACTATCCATTTTTTTTCTAGAGTCCTCTGACTTTGATACCGTATTGCTCGAAAACTACTGAAGCAAATTAAATATTTTAAAAACGAGCAAATAGAAAATTTATTTCTACATGTAACAGTAAAATATCATATTTCTAACTGATATACTTTTATTTTTATCGGACGATACATAATAAAAGGTACCCATTTTTAGGGAAAATCTCATTGAGAGTGAGTTAAATTTTATTTTTCTCAGAAAGTATATTTTATATACCTATGAGATTTTTGTAGGAGTTAGAAAGAAACCTCGCGGTTGTAATTCTATTGTAACGAATAGTAAAACTCACATATGACGTCATCAAACATTCTAAATGTATGAGTCATCAACTGTATGACTCATCAATCAACACGTGCAAGTATGACTCATCGACACGCCTCATTGACGTCACTTATCGACAGCTGCGTGTATGAATCATCAACACGTCATCGAATATTCTAGATGTATGAGTCATCGTGTGAATATAAATTGAGTAGCGGTAGAAGGAGGCAGTTAATGCTTAACCGGCGTCGTGTTGAAATGTACTCTGAATAAATAAATGTTAATAATTATTGTAATACATAAATAGTTAGTTTTCATATAAATAGTCCTCATATAAATTTGTAAATACCTAGCATTTAAATAGTTTGTTAAATAGTTTATAGCTATAGTGTTTTTAATTAAGTGCATTGTAAATAATCTTCTCTGTATTAATAGACGAATTTAAACAGCATTTTGTTATTATTTTAAAAAGAATGTTACAGTGTTGTCAGGTGTCGGGTTTTAAAATAAATAAAAATCGCGTAATAAATAAAGTGCTGTGATATCTTCAGATATCAAGATATCTTCGCTCTTGACGATAGCCAGAAGGGACGAACAGATATAGTAAAACATAAAATCAATACAGGCAACTCTATGCCTGTCCGTCAGCAGCCGAGGCGTCTACCTCTAGCAAGGCGAGCAGAAGCCGAGAAGATTATTACCGATATGGAAGAACAAGGGGTCATCGAGTCATCTAGCAGTCCATGGGCATCACCGGTGGTCCTGGTCAGTAAGGAGGGCGGGTCAACGAGATTTTGTGTGGACTATCGGCAGCTCAATAACGTGACCAAGAAAGACACCTATCCCTTACCATGCATCGACGACACGTTAGATACCCTGTCTGGTTCACGATGGTTTTCGACTTTGGACTTGAAGAGTGGTTATTGGCAAGTTGAAATGGAACCTGAAAACCGGGAGAAGACCGAGTTCACTATTGGTTCCGGACTATGGCAGTTTACAGTTATGCCTTTCGGTCTATGTAACGCTCCCGCCACCTTTGAGCATCTAATGAAGACCATCCTGAGGGGGCTGTCGTGGAACACTTGCCTGGTATACCTAGATGATGTGATTGCAATCGTTCCGTGTTCCGAAGACTACGTGGAGCCAATCTGAAACTGAGTCCGAAAAAGTGCCACATATTCAGAAAGGAAGTGAAATATCTCGGGCACGTCGTATCACAAAATGGAGTGGCAGCCGACCCCGATAAGATTCATGCAGTCCAAGAGTGGCCAACACCGAAAGATAAAAACCAAGTTCGTAGTTTTCTTGGATTATGTACCTACTACAGGCGTTTCGTTCCTGGGTTTGCTAATATAGCGATGCCCCTGACAAGGTTAACTGAAGATGGGCGCGAGTATGTTTGGAGCGGAGAGTGCGAAACAGCTTTCCAACAGTTGAAGCGTGCCTTAACAACAGCGCCAATATTAAGCTACCCACGGACAGAAGGGAAATTCGTACTTGACACAGATGCAAGTAACCTGGCCATTGGGGGTGTACTCTCTCAGATACAGGATGGACAAGAAAAGGTCATCGGCTATTTTAGTAAGGTTTTGTCGAAAGCCGAAAGGAATTATTGTGTGACCAGAAAAGAATTATTGGCTGTCGTGAAGTCCGTTGAGCACTTCTACAAATACTTGTACGGTCGAAAGTTTTTATTGAGGACGGACCATGCAGCGTTGAAATGGCTTCTACAATTCCGTAATCCTGAAGGCCAGGTCGCAAGGTGGATCGAACGATTACAAGGATACGATTTTGACACGGAACATCGAGCGGGCACTAGTCATCGGAATGCCGATGCTCTTTCAAGACGACCCTGTCCAATGGTTGCCGTCATTGTTCTCGTTTGGAAGAGAAGGTTTGCCAAGTATCAAGAACTACTATCGTCAACGCCAATTGGTTGCCGGAAGAATTGCAACAACAGCAGGAGGCTGATCCCGAATTAAAAATGGTACTGGAATGGAAGCGTGTGGGAGAAAGGCCTGTCTGGGAACCTGTCAGCCATTTCAACAGAACAGAGTACCGGAGAGTGAAGATGGCACCACCATTAGGTCTCAGTTCGTGGTTCCAATAAGCCGAGTGGCTACAGTATTTCGACATCTCCATGACGGTGCGTCAGGAGGACACTTCGGTGTGAAAAAGACTTTGGAGAAAGTTAGGGAGCGTTTTTATTGGGTCAACTGTAAAGAAGACGTGAAGGAGTGGTGCCGGAAATGCGAACTATGTGCCACTGGTAACAGACCCTTTGGGAAACGAAGAGCACCTATGAGGCAGTACAATGTGGGTAGTCCTCTGGAAAAAATAGCTATAGATATTGCCGGACCATTTCCCGAAACCGACGATGGGAATAAATACATCTTAGTGGCAATGGACTATTTTACCAAATGGCCAGAAGCATATGCCCTACCAAACCAGGAAGCTGCGACTGTTGCTGACGTACTAGTCAAAGAGTTTTTCAGTCGCTTCGGAGTACCCATGGAGCTGCATTCGGATCAAGGCCGCAATTTTGAGTCTGTACTCTTTGGAGAAGTCTGTCGATTGTTGAGCATTCGCAAGACTCTGACCATACCGTTACATCCGCAGTCCGATGGAATGGTAGAACGCATGAATCGGACAATGGGGAAATATTTGGCCAATGTCGTCTCCGATCATCAACGAGACTGGGACAAATACCTGCATCTGTTCCTGATGGCTTATCGTGCATCGGTCCACGAAACAACCGGTCAGTCACCAGCGTCTGTGATGTTTGGACGCGGGTTACGGTTACCGTGTGATCTGGAATTTGGGTCCCCACCTATAGAGCAGGAGGTAGCCGGGAATGATTATGTCATCAACTTAAAGAAGAAGTTGGAGGATATTCACGACCGAACCCGAAACAATAGTCGAATCGCGAGTGACCGGATGAAGGCTACGTACGATGTGAGAGCCCAAGAAGGAGCGTTTCAACCTGGAGAGCTTGTCTGGTTATACAACCCGCAAAGACGTCTTGGCTATTCTCCAAAGTTACAGCGAAATTGGGAGGGCCCATACCAGGTGAAGAAACGAATAAATGACTTGATTTATCGCATCCAGAAATTGCCAAGAGGGAAACCAAAGTGGTACACTCCAATCGTCTGGCGGACTATGAGGGAAACAATAACGTAGTCCTGGATCGAGAAGATGATGCTGAGGTGGCTGTCAATACCGTAAGGCCTGAAGATGATCAGCCAACCTTTAGAGAATTTATGGCTGCGTTTTCCGGAACTAGAAAAGCCCGATTCGGAGTCACGACCGAGATGCAACAAGACCTCTTCCGGGTCCCTGGTGATTATTCCATTGCCCACTGTGTCTCCGAAGATCTCCGCATGTCCAGGGGGATCGCAGTAGTGTTTAGAAATAAATTTGGATGGCTGGATGAACTTCGAGATCAGAATCCCCCTGTTGGCAAAGCCTTATACTTGCCTGATCATGACCGCTCCATTTACTACTTGGTAACAAAGCAGTTTTACTACCAGAAACCGAGTTACGTCGACCTGTGGAGTGAATTATGGGATTTGAGGATCGAGTTGCTTACCAGGGGTATTAACAAATTGGCAGTTCCAAACTCGGCTGTGGGCGGGACCAGTTGGATTGGAGAATCGTTCGAAACCTGTTGGAAGTTATTTTTAGAGATACGGATGTGAAGATCTTAGTCTGTAGCTTCGATCCCCAGCCCGCATCAAGGCCAACAACGAGTGTAGACTGTTATTTCTACCGTAATGGAACATGTAGTCGAGGTGAAGACTGTCGATACCGTCACGACCCTTTCCACAGAAACCAGAAAATAAAACCTGTTCTGGGACAGAACAGACTTGAAGAGGGTGGCGGTGTAACGTATAGTAAAACTCAAATATGACGTCATCAAACATTCTAGATGTATGAGTCATCAACTGTATGACTCATCAATCAACACGTGCAAGTATGACTCATCGACACACCTCATTGACGTCACTTATCGTCAGCTGCGTGTATGAATCATCAACACGTCATCGAATATTCTAGATGTATGAGTCATCGTATGAATATAAATTGAATCGCGGGTAGAAGGAGGCAGTTAATGCTTAACCGGCGTCGTGTTGAAATGTACTCTGAATAAATAAATGTTAATAATTATTGTAATACATAAATAGTTAATTTTCATATAAATAGTCTTCATATAAATTTGTAAATACCTAGCATTTAAATAGTTTGTTAAATAGTTTATAGCTATAGTGTTTTTAATTAAGTGCATTGTAAATAATCTTCTCTGTATTAATAGACGAATTTAAACAGCATTTTGTTATTATTTTAAAAAGAATGTTACACTATTAATTTTCGGATAAAAAAGTGTTTTATTTAAGATATATATGAAAAAATAGCGAACTATGCGTTCTTGCTTATTAATGGAGATAGCGTCAAATTTTTTTCACTAAATTAACACTTTTCATATGTAGACATTATTTTCTTTAAAGAAATGTTTCGAATGTTAACAATAAATATGCAATAACAAAACAACTGTTTTTTGTCGAAACTACTTATCATCAAAAATCGTTTTTTTGTTTCCGCATCTGTATTATTAAAATTAGGAACATTGTTTTGAAAACAATAATGTCTACACATGAAAAGTGTTGATTTAGCGAAAACATTTGACACTATCTCTATTAATAAACAAGAAGCTTTTTTGTCTGAAAATGAATAGCATTAGAACCGCAAGGTTTCTTTCTAACCCCTACAAGAATCTCATAGATATATGACATATACTTTCTGAGAAAAAAATTGGTTAACTTACTTTCAATGAAATTGTCCCTAAAAATGGGTACCTTTTATTGCGTATCGTCCGATAAAAACAAAAGTATGCCAGTTAGAAATATAACATTTTAATGGTGTATGTAGAAATGAATTTACTACTTGCTCGTTTTTAAAATATTTAATTTGGTTCAGTAGTTCCCGAGAAATATGCTTTCAAAGTCAGAGGACTCTAGAAAAAAAATGGATAGTAGATCCTACTATAAGCATTACAATATACAGGGTGTCCATTTAGTGCGCATCCGCTGAACATCCTCCAAAGTACAAAATACCGAGAGAAACTTTCAATACAAAAGTTTCTTGGTCGGCAAAGTTGGGTGCTTCAAAATACAATTACAGGACGTTTGTGATCCACGTTATGCACGTGCATCAACTCTCTCCTGCTTACGACAGGAGAGAGTTGATGCAGACTACAGACTACTGTAGTAGAACCGCTTTGCATGCTTTGACTTGTTAATTGTTGTTTAGCTGATGACATCACACATGCCATTCTTATGAGTCATCATGTTTTTCCACATATTTAAAATATAGTCAATTACTTTTGTATGATTCAGAGTAGGCAGAATCATTTGTATTATTTTAACAGTGTGCAAAACTTGAGTTACAAAATATCATGTGCGCAACAACTTTTTCAAACCTGTGGATGAACGACGATGGATTGTAAAATTATTTATTTGCAAGATTGACAATAACTTTTGAAGCAATGTTTTAATCTTTTCGAAGTTTAGGTTTGTCAGTTTTCCAATCAAGGCTAATTTTCAAATGCAACACAAAATTAATAAAAAATGTGATAGTTTTACCTGTGAATAGCATTCTAATTATAAAACACTACTTATATTTTCATTTTTTGACATGCTTTACTCTTACAATGTTCATTACTTCTATTTTACTTTTCAAGATTAATCTTGAATTCAAAACAGTAAAGCTTAAACATGCATATACTTTAAAGACATCAAACAATTGTGTCAAGAACTATTGATATTTTTAATAATATTTATATATTTATATTAGTAATATTTTTTGTAACTAAATATCTACATTGTTACAAAAATGCAAAGTCTACTCTGAATTACAATGAAAAATATATAGTTTTTATTCTTTAGAATTTCTGGCGAAATTTAAAATATTCAAACACCATTGGTGAATTCTCACTCCAAAATCTTAAAATTCAAATAATTTCGTGCGAAATTTAAAATTTGTTTTTATCAAAATTATAATGAATTTTCCACTATTCGATTGTTTTGCCCAGGTCCCCTTTTAACTAAGTTTTCCCGTGATGTCAACGTTGTTTTGTGTATTTCTGAGATCACCAAGAAAGTTAATAAAATATTTTGATGACTTAATTGTAAATTCCGAAATTTGAATCGTTGCAGAACAACACTGATTTGAATTTAACGCCATCCACCTGCCATCTATTGGATATCGTAGGAATTGTAACCATCAATTTAAGAATTTAAATAAATTGAAACGTTTTAGAAATTACCACAAAACATTCTAATTATTTAGAGTTTTAGAGTGGCGGTACAATCTTCGTATCGTGATTGGATAATTTCAAATTTCGCGATTAAACCTAACTAAGATTTATTGGAAACGGAATGTCAAATCGGGTAACTTTCAGTGTCACCAACATAGCTATGGTGACTTTGATCCAACGGCAAGATCTTTCTTTGTCGCTACTATTTGAAAATAAAGGAGCTATAGCTAAATTCAAATCAATGTTGCTCTGGTGCGATTCAAGTTTGATTAACTTTCCTTGTTGATCTCAAAAATAAACAAAACACGTTTATGTCACGGAAAACCTAGTTAAAACCTGGGAAAAACAATAAAAAGATAGATAGTAAGATCTCGTGGGAGTTTCGAAAGAATGTTGCGAGAATTGTTTATTTGTAAATTGGAAACTTGTGACGTCGCGATAAATCTGAGTTAGGGTGATAGTATTTAAACGATATCGATAAACATACTCCTGGTTTTATTTAAATTTTTAAATCTTTAAAAAATAACTCATCATAAGTGTATTTCTAAATCTCTTGGTGTTATTTGAATTTTGAGGTAAGAATATAATGTTGCAAAGAAACTCTTTTAAGGACTTCCTATTGACATAGTATGTCAATAGGAATGACATATGTGACGTTATCGCCACAGCCTAAAAAGTACACGGCTCTTGGGAGCTGCCTCCGTTCACTTATTGTCAGGTCTTAACACGAAACTGAAAATCTTCACGTCTAATTCATTTTGAAATAGTACATTCTGTAACGAGGTTAGAATGGAAATTCGATGCGAGTGGAAGGTTCCGAACGCGAGCTGAAAGCGAGCGAGAGGAACCACGAGCATCGAATTTCCATTCTAACTGAGTAACAGAACGTGGTTTCTCGAAGATCACAAGAAAATTTAAACTTAGCAGTATTTACAATTTGAAAACAAGAACAATAACCTTAAAAAGTATGACATTTACAGCCGTACTTATAGAGAAATTACACGCGTGTAACACAATGCTTATTAATATGTTACACGCGTGTAAATCTTTCTATAAGTACGGCTGTTAATGTAAACAATGAAATCAAGGCTAACCGTTTTTTTATTACACTGTTACAGAATATTCATTCCATATTTAGTGATGGAATGAAATACATGCAAAATACATAAGTAGGGTAGTGTTTAAGAATATTTATTCTACAACAAGAGTTAGAATCTGATGTTTTTATTATGAAAATTAATGTCAGAATTTACAAATTCCATAGTGGTCGTGGAGAAAATATCATTTTATCTTACATGTCGTTACAAAAATAATAAGTGTTTAGAAAAAGAAAATGTTATGATCTAGAAATATTCCATAGTTAAGGATGGGGTTTCCGAAAATTTTAACCTTTTTAGTGTCAGATAACGTTGTTTATTTTAAAGAAAATTCAAACTGAAAATAAAAACAAAACTTATAGGCGTTTTTCTAACATTTCTATATTTTGCATGGTAAGTAAATACATACATATATTCATTAATGGGTGAAAATGGTATGTACAACCTGTTTTAGCTGATTTCTTGTTCGTATAACCGTTAAGTTTTACTAAATACTTTCACATACACTATGGATAAATTCCAACTCTAAAATGTCAAAACGACTATTTGCTTTTCAATCCTGAAGTGATCAAGTAACCCTAACTCCGAATTAAGGTCACTGCATCGCATTAGCTTCGCTAACATAGCTAGGGGAATAATGTAATTACACACTAGACCTTCTTTACAAGTTGTTTTTCGATTGAGTGATTTGATTAATTAGATTGAAGTAGATTGAATAGAGAGCCTTGATACATATTGTCACGTGGGGTTTTCGTGACTGGAGGACGTAGTCAGAGGTAGAGAGAAATTAAACACAAGTCGTAGAAAACAACTATAGTATACTAATAACAATAAGAGAGTACAAAGGTTCACATACATAAAGAGAATACATCCTGAGGACGTACATGTCCTCCTAAACTAATACAATCAAGAGGGAGGTCGGAACCAACCCTGTTCTAGCACTAGGTCTACAAACTAAGCGTAGGAGTTAAACTCCTAGTGATTTACAACTAAGAGTGGGAGCCTGGACACAACCCCGTAACCAAAGCAGAGAGTGGGCATTTAGCGCAGCCCACTCATAACTAGGCACTAAGCATTAGATAATTTAAAGAGTACTCACCAGCTTGCTTGTAGATGTAGTGTTGGAGCCAACTTCACTGACTGACTTTAAGAGCTCAAGCAAGCTGGTTATATACAGCTGAACGCGGAAGAAATTAGCATCGTAGTGGGAATCAGTGGGTTTGAATTCCTAGTATGAAACTAAGGAAGTTCACGCTTCCTGGTTGCAGGCTTGTGGGTAGTTGGCATTCGAGATGCTGGTGCCTCGCACGCATCTGCAGCTGTGCGGAAGTGTGGTAAATTCTTCTTAAGGAATGTGCACCTGCTTGCAAATCGTGTAGGTTGCCTCGCATATACGGAGTAAGTAGGCGGATATGTTGCATGCCAGCTAATGCAGTTGTGGACGAAGCGAGAGCGCTTCTTCGAAGACCTCGCAGCTGGCCGCGCAGATGTCTTCAAGTCGTGGCGCTGATGCAGACGGGAACGTAACCTTGGCGTAACATTTGCACTAACGGAATAATATATGAATTATTTAATGCGAAGTAATTTCCGTTTGTGACAATATACACACATTTCATATACAGGACCTCTAGATTGAATCGC
The DNA here is from genome assembly GCA_929113105.1 of Agrypnus murinus. NCBI lineage: Eukaryota > Metazoa > Arthropoda > Insecta > Coleoptera > Elateridae > Agrypnus > Agrypnus murinus. Next base: position 249,212,160 of record OV816024.1, read on the forward strand.
TTGATGCGCCACCTATCCAAAAGTAACTGAATTTCAGTATCAACGAATTGTTCATTTCTAAACTATGGTTGAATTTGGGCAAATCTTGTTCTTGGCCAAATAATCTTCATTATAAAATACAAAAATACGCTATTACACTCATAAAAATGTTTTTATTAGCAATAGGAAAGCTTAGAAAACATTTTCGTAATTTAATTTCTCTATTTGGTCTAAAAAATTATCTTCTATTAATGTTCAACTACATATTCAAAATACACCCAAAAAATGATATATTTTAATATTGCATTCTGTTCTTTTTTAAATATTCTGTTTGAAAAAACTTTGTGGGGCAATCACTTCTGCTTTCAAAAATATTTGAAATACGCCATGTCAAAGTTGATTCTATTTTAATTAAATCGCAAAAATTTATCTTATTTGTTAAAATATGGAAAAACTTTATTAAGAAAAATGTTTTTAATAGCATTTCCCGACATTTTTTGATACACCCCCGTAACTAAACATTGTGAAATGATTAAAAAAGCTTTAAAGGAGTGGAAAAGCAACAATTGCGTAGCATATTTTGCTAATAATATTGGATGGTGTAGGTTTTTGACGATTATTAAAATTATCAGAAAACAAAATGGAAATTTCTGGACGATTTTCCAATTTACAAGAAAATACGGCATGTTTTATTATTTTTTTTATTTTTGAATAATACTCCTACAAGAATTGTAATCATAATCTAAACAACTTAACATTAAACTACTACTTAAACACTTAATAAATGCTATGCAATGATTGCCTTTCTACATTTTACAGAGTTTTTAATGTTTTCGAAATAGTCAGGTGTATCAAAACATGTCGGAATATCTGGTATGTGAACCCTGGTATGAACCTGGAACGTGAACGTTATTAAAACCTTTTTTTAAATACAATTTTTCCATATCTTAATAAATAAGGTTATTTTTGCCGATTTAAAAAAAACTGGGACGCGCCAATAAATGTAGATGGCGTTGTACAACAAAATGTCTTCAATATGCGGTAATTGATGACGTAGTTTTTAGCCGTTGTTTTTGCTGCGTTGTATTTTAATAGTTATTGTAATTTGGACAGATTAAATTTAATATTCGTGTTACAATTTATGGTTATGATTTTAAGTATAGAATATGTAGATTTTATAATTTTTGAAATGCCAGTAAATTGAATTGTCATTCTGAAACAACCCTTATTCTTCCGGATTAAATTTACATTTATAATCTTCAAAATATTTATACTTACGTTACGGTAGTGCTCAAAATTGCCTCAGCTTGAGATCTTATCTTTACAAATTTAATTTCAGGATGTAGGTATTGTTTCCAGTAGCTTCAAATTGTAAAAGAATGGATAAAGGTTTCTAAGTTACAATAAAATGCATATAACTGGGCGCCATCTGATTATGAAAGTTTGGTAATAATAATAATTAGAATAATGACATGGCCCATTAACCGGAAACTGGAGTCAGATCTAATGTATTTAATTCAACTTATTAGTTATATTCGATAATGTCAAAGTTAGGTTGGATAAAATATAAATAAAGACTTTCATAATTATATGGGTCAATATTATTCAGTCTAATTAAGTTTAAAAATTATGTTTATTCATAAACCAAAAAGTTGGAAAAGGTAACAACTAGTCAAAAAATTATTAAGGAAAATCACAGTACCCTTCATGAGAATTCTTATCAAATGGGAGCGTCTTCATACAACAACATAACAAAAATAATTGGTACATAAACAATATACTACTTACACAATGTTCACAAAATTCAAACAATCAACAATTCCCAATATCGTTCAAATTGTTTAATTCACAGAACTGGATCAAAACAAACTAACACAATATTGCCTTTTACAAACACAGGTATAAACAATTGTCATTGAACTATAAAAACTGGAAAAACTTCATAATATTCTGCAATCACTAATAACCCAAAACTACGAGAGTTAACTTTCACAATACTGTGCCACAAAGAGGTATTCATTAGTAAAATTAATTCTATCTAATAGCCGATACAACCAAACGACTTGGATAAAAATTACTTGTTTGAATAATTCTGTAGGAATAAAAGACTGTCTTTATTAACAGTTACATCCACTAAAACGTACAATTTAAATTTTATTTAAGTTTTAACGTTATCCGATTTCAAATTATATCCGGACAAGATTTAATAAAAACTTAATTCATTAAGAATTCAACTGTAAATTTCGATAAATTGATCCTCGATCAATTACTGTATTTTTCGTGCTTTGACGGCAACTAAAAGCAACACTAAATATTGGGAAACGCCAGCGGCGACCAACCCATCGAATGCGGCAACAATTGTGAGAGCCTCGCGCTTGTTTATTACACACAAAATCCAACTAAACAACTTTATGGCCGGTTTCACAAAGATTGATTAGGTTCTGATTAACTTAATTGTCATTAATTTCGAAATTCAGAAATTTCATTGGCTGAGATTTAGCAGACCTTGAATTTTATCCAATTATATTTCTGGATTTCAAATTTAATCACAATTAAACTAATCAGTCTTTAATCAAGCTTTGTGAAACCGGCCATTAAACTGGAACTGTAATTAGAAATAATTCTCTAATGAATTTACATTATTCAATAATATTAGTACAAGTACGGTAAACTAAACTGGAACAAACTACGGACTTAGAGTAAAAAACTATCATCATTTGACCCGAAAGTCAAGCATGACGCGCGGCAAGCCCGGCGACGCGAAAGCGTCCTACTAATAATAGTCCGAGAGCAGCAGCTCCATAGGAAGCATTTTAAAAGTAGCTTATACAACTCGCGAACACACATCTAAAAAATAGTTAATATCATGCAAAATGACCTGCTGGATTCGAATTTTTAGTTCGCGAACCGATCAGGAATTGCGAAATAGCCAAAAGGTCCATATTTTTATCATTTTTAATAAATTCGTTTTCGACAATTTTGAAAACATTTTTTACATTTTCTCGACAATGAATAGAGCTAGAGTTCTGATTTTTTGACCAAGTATAAGCCATGGTGTTAAGAAGATGGTAGTATATTTAAAAGATTCCAAAAATATGCAGATTTTTAGAAAAAAACTTCTGTCTACGGTGCATATTTGCGTATAGAAAATTTCACACATCGTATGACTAAGTTTATTTTTAGAAATTGATAGGTACATAATCGAGAGCAAATGTGACTAAACGTTCAAATTTATTTTTGAAAAAGAAATTAAGCCATAATGTCGTTATAATATTATGACGAGTTGAACATAAATATATCTGCGCGCAAAATGCATTCTAGTGTCCACATGCAGTAAGTTCAGTCTGGACACCTCGCAGGCGCTTGCGGGAGAAGGTGCAAACGAATTATTGAACTTTTTAATGTTTAAACGATAGAGATAATTACTAAAGCATACAAATTTTAAAAAATATTTTTTTCATCGTTGCAAAAGCATCGTATGTATTATTTTGTAAATGGGTTAAATATTACATTTTCCTTCATATAACTTATGTTACACAGTATGTTAGTTTTGCTACACTTTGCAGCTTGTAGTACAGTTAAATAATTTGTATTTACAAAATGGAGTTACCTGAATAAAAGTATGGGATTCCTTAGCTTTTTATAACCTTTTATTTTTGATGATAATATGCCTTTTCCTTAATAAACCATCCAAAATCTAAAATATTTGGAATCTTGAACTTAATCTGGTAGGCTGTTCTGTACATAGAACATTGCAAAAATGCTCTTTTTATATTTAAATGAAATTCATCTTTGAGTTGATGGTAAGTTATCATGGTCTTTTTTACTTCGTCGTCAAAATATACCTCTACATCTGTCAGTAGCAATGCAAAGAAATTGTTGATAGTTTTGAGGATAATTTTTGAGACGCATTCTTTGGTAACTTGGATTGAATCTTGATCTGAGCTGTACACTATAATGTCCCTTTTTAAATGTTTTGCAAAATTATTCAAGCATTTGATTGCAATTCATGAGGCGTATGAAATTGCCTTTACAGAACACACATCTAGATAATTTGGCACCGCGTGGAACAAGAACTTTATCCTCAAACTGTCTTTGAATGTTATATATAATATCTTCAGACGTAGGATAGTTTGGATTTCAATCTAAGCTAGTTTATCTAAATAGTTTAGTATAATTAAATTGGTCCATTTTTCAAGTCGACAGTTTAGCTTCTCTTTGAAGAATAATCTTTATTTCAGCTATATATAGTGAGAATTCTTTTTCGGTAATTAGGGACTTTTCTACATATGGAGGTGTTTTATAAATATTTCGGAGAAGGTTGAAGATTTCTTTTTGTCAGATTTTGTTTTTTTAATTCAAGAAGCATAAATTATGATAACAACAGTCTTAACAATCATACTCACACAAGTATCGCCAAACCCTTGGGTTCTGCGTAATAGTTCGTTATTTTGCTTTAACCCATATATCATTTTGCCTTTTAAAAGTTGTTACCGTTTTTTACCAATTTTCATTTCCTACATCCTTTACTATCACGATCTTTATTACAAATAATACAAGTTTGTGGACATTTTTGATTTAAACTTTTTGTTCTTGTGCGTGCATTATCGATAAAAATAATAGTATTACTTACTGTTTCTGATTTTCTCTTATAGGCGATTCGGGTATAAGATCTACACTTCGCATGATAAACTGGATTTAAGATTTAATGCCAAAAAGAAATTTTTAATTTCTATTTCTACAAAAAAAAAGTTGAACGCTTCTTATTCTTATTCAAATAACTTACAAAATCTTATAATACTTAATTAAAGTGAAAATTGTAAATTTAATTACAAGAATATTTTTAAACATATTTAGATGTTATTATAAATATTAGGAGTATCATTTATAGTATGGTCATTCGTATAAATTTTATACGAATGACCATAAAAGAGCTGGTGTAAAAATAATGCCGAGACGCACTCCCAACAATGCGCTTAAATATCAATAAATATTTCGTCCAGGAAGCAAAATTTAAAAAAAAGACCTGGATAAAAAATCTTATTTGATTCAATGGGAATATGTTTGTCGATATAGTAGCCACCTAACTCTAAAAATAAAAAACATACCTCGATGGAACATTTTCCTCTGCAAATGTTAAAGATTTCGTGTCAATGGAACACAATTAATTTTTTTTAAGAAGTTTATTATTTCCAAGACAATTCTTTTACGATGAACTTGTCAAAGAACACTTGAAGAATATTCAGTAAAAAATAGAGTTTAATCGAAAGCAGAATAAAGAAGATATGATGTGTTATGTGAAAAATAAAAATTAACACGTAATTTGTATTTTTTTTCTTATATTGGCAATTCGCCCGTTTTGGCAATTCAAATCAATGGGCGAACTAAAAAATCAAATTCAGCAGATCATTTTACATTAGATTACCTATTGTTTAGGTGAGTGTTCGTGAGTTGTATAGAAGGTGTCGAATTCACAGGGTCTGCTCTCCGACTACTATCTCTGTATTATTCTTCTCGTACTTGCTTTATTAAACCCTGACTGTAGACTAACTGCAAAAACTAAAGTATTTCGACGGTATACGGAATTTTAAGAGGGGTGCACTTTCAAATAGACCAATAAGGGAATGACGTGACTTTTCTAAGCCAACCAAAATTAAGATCAATAACACACACAGCCTGTTCGAGAAAGTTCCTTTTGGCGGTAAATTGTTTTACTAGTAAAATATTTTAAAGCTATGAATTTGAACTTTCATACGTTTTAACTATAAGGAGCTTTTTGTTAACTCCAATATTAGATTTTAACCCTTATAAGCTCGGAAATAAACAATTTATTTTTTCTAAAAACAAATTTTATCGATCTGGGAATGTTTCTTTTGATATGACCTTTAACTTTTTATGGGGTTCATTTTATGCAGTATACCAACGATGATTTTATATTGAAAGAGAAAATATATGAATACGCAGGACCGCATTTAGAATTTTTTGTTAAATGTGCATACTAAATTGCATTATTTAAAAATCGACAAAACTTGCAAAGAATCCCATAAATGGAAGAAACATGGGAAAATCGTTAAAAAATATTTATTACTATTTTCTAATATAAAAGATTTTGATAAATAAATTATTGGATGTCATTCTCTGAACATTTCTGAAGAGAAACAGAGTAGTCCGGTTGAAACATATTGATTTTCTAAAATTCTATACCAAATCTATGAAAAAGTGTTTTTTCCCGTATAAAATACATGGGAAACTTTAAGGGCTTTGAGGCACTCCTAAACATCGTCCGATTTCTAAATAAAAAAATAGGGTACTTTTTTTCGATGTAGAATAATCCTAGGGGGTGAGAGCATAAGATTTCCAACTTTGCTTTTTTGTTGGACAAGTCTATTAAACATATTGCAATTTCTTTTAACAAAATACCGCGAGAGCGCAGATCAACCTTTGGCGCGTCCCAATAGTGAATTTGACAGATACCTAAATAATTCTGAATTTGCATATTTTACTTCCTCAAAATTATTAAACTCTCGGCAGCGTAATAAATGTGCCATCGAACGAAATACGCCTTAATCAGATGGAGGAATAACCGGACTATATGCAGGATGTGGCTAAACGTCCATCTCCTTGCATAATCTGAAATTTTTCTTATTAGGTACATTTGTTAACGCGATCGAGAGATAACTGGTAGCGAGTATTGAGCTCGAAAGTTTAAAACTCCTAATAAGTGCGAAACAGATAATATTCATCTTAAAACAAAATTAGAAAGATTCTTTGGAAGTGATTAACAAAAATGGGAAAAGCAGTAATACTTTTCCCATGTGCACAGGTGTGTAAAATAGAAGGTACTTTAAATGTATGAGCGAAAATACATATTCAGGCTGGGAAGCAACGTCTAGAACAGTCTTATATGTCTTTTTTGTATTATTGCATAGTTTTCAGAATGCATACACGCTTCCTGAATAAGCTCGGAATCAATAAAGGTAAAATTGATGTTTTATACATGATGCGACCGACTGCGGCTCTATATTTATAATTCTTATCCTGTGATCATAACATCAGGATTTTAGATTACTAAAGCGGTTTAATACAACCCCATTACTGTCGCGAGGATTAAAGCTCAGATTTAATATAACAAATCACACCGAAAACAATATTAAAGTTTATACGAGAAAATTACATAGATGATTCACCGTAATATCCAAGTTCTACAACCCCGTTTTGTGAATGTGTGGTGCAATCTCACTATAGCATTAATCATCTAAAATAATACAGACGTAGGTGGAATAAAAGGGCCCTGTAGTAAAACAATTCCAAAACGCAACAGTGTATCACCCTTACGGGGATTCCTATTGGATTCCCATACGCTAAACTCATGACTCATACAGCAAATAGCATAAGGGAATTGCGACCGGGGGTTGCTAGTTATATCCTTCGTATGCTGACAACGGTCTGGGTTTGATTGCAGACTTGCCGTTCGATCGGTACGCGATTATTCGCGCTGATACCATTGTCATATTTTCGATAAGGTAATGAATGAGTGCGTGAGATTGGTTACATTTCGTGAACCACTTGCCTGATCGCGGATCTTCCTTAGTTGTTTGACACGCGTTGAAGGGAGAAGGACCCCCCCTTAAGGGTCGTAGTGGACCTCTTTGCGTTTTCCTCGGGTTGTGAAAGAAAAGCCGGTTGTGAAATGTGATATAGTGGGTGGTGTATTGTTACTGTTTAGTAGTACCCTCGGTTGTTAAGGTTTTTCTGCGAAGACGCTAGGATCCTTTTAGGGGGCATTTTCTTTCTTTTATTTACTTTTTCATTTAAAGATTAGTATTTAATCTAATAAAAAGAAAAACGCCCCTAAAATTTGTTGCGGATATCAAAGGTAGATCCAGGGATCTTCAGATAATAACGGGATCAGAGAGGGAATAAGTTGATTCGCATTTTTAATTTAGTGGTTATTTAAGTGGAAAAGAAGATCATTCAATATGATTGGAATTATCTTTTTTAATTTCATTTTTTTTATTGAAATACTTAATTCCCTAAAATATCTTTTGATTTATGGAAATTTTGCTATTTATATTCTACTTACGCTAATTATTAGAGAATCTCAAGGAACTATTATAGTTTCTTGATATTCTTTATTCAGGAGAATGTTATTAATAAAGTGTAGAACTATTTATTATTGAAAAATCTTGAATTGAATCAAGACTGATAGCAGAGGGAGAGGGAGAGGGAGAGGGATAGAGAGAGAGAGAGAGAGAGAGAGAGAGAGAGAGTGATCTTAAGTATAGGTTAAAGTATAAGTTTCAAATATAATTTTTCGCGTGACGTAACCATTCGGTATTTGGGAGGTTGAACATCTCCATAAGTGACACAATATAACGTCAGTAGTATGTACATTATGTACAATTATGTCAACACGTACTAACAATGTCTACACCATTCTCGAGTAATTGCTTATAAATGAGGAACATGTTCCCGATTTCTTGTTTTAATGAGTTATAAATCAGAAACGTCGCAACGTTGGGAAAATAAAAGCTTGTTTAAATCCCTGTAAAATGCCGTTGTTTCTGTTGTTTCACAGTGTAAATGTAGCTTTTTCTTTTCCTTAATGTTTAACGTCCAAGTGTACCCAAAAAAATCTTTTTGCACGTCCTATATATAAGGCTCTACTTTAGTCCGCCAAAAGAGGGAGTAAAGTAGCACTTTTCCTCCCTGAGAGAGTAAAAGTGTTTCCATGTCAACAAGTAAACAACATAAAAAGTTATCGCGGTACATGTTAGGATTTATTATCCTAAAACTATGGATTTTGGCGTTTTGCGTAGTTCCATTGTCCGAATGACATGTAACGAAATCTTCGGAAAAAATTTTCGAAATTTTGAATTTTTGCGATTAAGTCCTTTAGGACGTGCAAAAAATAGCGTATATACAACTGGAATAAGTGCCTTTTAATCCCTCATGTGTTTTACTCACATTCGGGATTAAAAGATGCACTTTAGTCCCTGGGTATATAATATACTATTTTCTATCATTGTAAAAACCTTAGAAAGCAAGCTATTGCTATAGCAACAGCAAAGTGATTATAACAATTTCTTTTTTGTACTTTGCGTTTATATCAAGGCTCATTCAGAACCGTGTAATTTAGTTTTTCGAGGTTGTCAGGTCATGAACCATGACAAATGAAATGTCATTGAAATCATTGTTAAATTAAAATTTGAATTTTCAAATGTCAAAATTTGACATTTATCGATTGTTGGTACCAACCACGATAAAATTCCCCAAATTTTAAAAGTGCGAATTTTTATTTTAAAACGGATAAAATTAGTAAAAAAGAGGTGCAAAGTACAAAAAATAGTATAAAGAACTCGTTTTATAAGACATTTATTGCACACATGCTTTAAAAAACTCCCGCTACGCGGTCGTTTTTTAAACTAGCATTCGTACAATAAATTATGTCGTATAAAACTTGTTCTTTAATATACTATTACGTGTCTGTAAAACTGACCTAGTAAAGTCTTGGCCAACTTTTATTTATAAATAATTTAAAACAAGACTCTTGGTCTGAATTAAAGGTTAGTGCTAAAGTCCAGTAAAAAAATAATGAAATTTACTTATGTTGTATTTAAAAGCGACATTCAAATAAAAGAATTATCCATGTTTTTATATTCTATAATGGTTGGCACTATTACACAGTGAATTATAAATGATGACAGTTAAAAACATAACCCTTTTAATCATTAAAAACTAGAGTCAAGACAGTTCTAGGGTCGGCTGCGTGATATCACACGTTTACGCTATCGAACTAAAATTATTCATGACTATTAGTTTTCCTAATCGGGCTATATGGCTATAAGCCCCCTTTCACCTCTCTCTAGCTTTCCGTGCAAGTAATCTGGATTCTGAATCAACATAGATTCTACTTTATCTGCATTAACTTCTTCTGATGAATCACACAGTGCAAGACGACTCACCCGCGGCCTCGGTGAGTTAGTAACTTCTTCTGTCACGTCTGTGGAATCGGTTATTTCGGATATTTCAACCTCCATGCCTGTCAGTATGTCCTTGTTCTTCAACAACAGTTCTAGTCTTACTTAGATACATCCTCAATAAGGCTAGATTTTTCTCTTTTTTCAGATTCAGGTGCAGGCATGCTTAGGATAGCTTCGAACCGAGCGTCATTGCACCGCGAAAGGCAAAATTAAATTGGCTACATGGCAAGCATATGTTTGCTGATTTCTAAAATTATACCGAGACATTTAATAAGAAACAGTTTTTGGTCCACGAAGATACACCGTGATTACGAATATGGCATCAAAAAACACATCTTGTTCATCTTTATTCAGTCCGTCTAAGCGACACGGTATAGCAAGTTTATTGGTCTTTTAAGAAAATCACAAGTAATTTAATCTCCAGGTAGTAAATGGAACGACCAATTAGCAGAAAATGAACGGCTCTAGAATACTCATTACATATGTAGTGTCTTCAATGGAAATTCGTTTTATTTTAAAAGAACTATTTCTGAAACTGGTTCTGTTAAAACGAATAAAATCTATTTATAGCCATCTTTTCACATCAGCAACCTAACATCTGCCGAATGCAGTGGAGCATAAGATAATGCAAGCGTCATCACATGGTCGTAAGCTACTGACTGTGCAAGAACTTCGACAAGCGCTGCTTATTTAGCACTTTCGCACGCACGTCTAGCAACCTTGCACGTGACAGAATCAATGCTTGGTCTGCATTATGTTAGCTTATAACGAGACTGCTTGCGAACATAGTTTTTAGACTCAATTTCTTGAAGACCTTCAGGCAGTCCATAGTGAGTGACTACACGGTTAACTTGATGGAGTACCGTGTCCTGTTTAGGACGTTGGCGATTCCTCTCCGATACTCATGCTGTTCGGTTCTAGTGAACTCCAGTATAGGGTCATCCTAAAGTTCAGGTGGCCTCCGAATGACCGAAATATCCGTAGACACTTTGTTTAGGGGAAAGTTTTTGGTAAATATACCTTGATGGTTTCTCATTGCCTCTCGAGGGAGAAACGACCGTAAAAGTCCGTTGTATGGTCCGAAATTGGCCTGGAAGGTCCAAGGTCTGGAATTGGACTCGGAACAGCCTGCCGCTAGCTTGTCTGAGCCACGATGGCTCTCACAACACGGTTATACTGCCCGTCATTTGGTGTATTGACTTACTGCACTTTTAATTGGTGCAACTTAGTCAGCTGATAAGTATTTCTATCACAGCCTATTTTGTCGAATGGTACCAAATGTATAAAAACGGCAGCAATAAATGTTTTAAATAGAATTGCATAGAACACTATTATTTTTGTTTCTTTCAGATGGGCAAAGTTTCTCGTTTAAACTGCGGCGGAGAAAGGACGTTGTAAAGGCTGGAGAGATCTTGTCACTTGACTAGTGGAAGGTAACTTTCTATCAATATTTCGAGCTTCGTTTGCATGACTTGGTAAATAATTCATTTATAAAATTTTCGAAGATATAATTTTCAATTTTTGAATTTCCGAATGCCCATCTTCCAAATATCTTTGTCTGTACTGACTCTACTAACTTTGGACTTCCTTTACTCCTAAACTAAGCATCTCGCAGTCCAACGACGAATATCTTTGTGTGTCGACCGAATTGGACTACCTTCCGCTTCCCGCAACTTAGCAGCAGAGCACCAAATCTAGCAGTTAAGACTACTTAAGTCATTTTTCATTTGAAAAAGCTGAAATTTGGTACAGTATTAATTTATTGAATATAGAGTCTAAAAAAACCACTCAGACTTCATTATGATAGAACCGAGCTAGTCAGCAGTCGCTAGAAGTAACGACTGCTTCTAGCGACTGCTGACTAGCTTGTTCTATCAAAATGTAGTCTGACTGTTTTTTGAGAAACTATATTCAATAAATTAACACTGTACCAAATTTCAGCTTTATCAAACCACTTCTTTATATTGACCTCATTTTGAAGACATGCGTCCACCGCATTGGTGCTGATGCAACGCGTTCGATCATTACGCTGTCTAACGACTGTTTTAGTTTTTTATTACATAAACTTCTTAATGATCAATTTTCAGTTTTTAGAAAACACTTAGATGACATTACTTCTTGTTACAACTTTCAAGCTGCGCTGACGGCGAGTGTCCCCACATCCGAGGTTCTTTTGTGTAGGATATTTATTTACACTCTAAATATAAGCTAATATTAAAATATTAGCCTTTACAAAACTCTTACACGTTTTGGTCGCCAACTCTCGGACTATTAGGTTCACCGGTTAGGGAGTGGAAATTGTAATAGGTAGAATAGGGGAAGTTGCTGGTATCTGAAGACATCCATACCGGACTTTTTGCACCGGATTCGCTTTGTTGTGCTCTACTGCCTTAGTTCCGTTGCCTTGGGGCATTTTGTTCTGTCTTTCTCGCCAGAGGGCATGTGACAGCGCTGCACTTTCCCTGCTTCTAAACTAGAAATATCGAGAAGTTTATGAACAAGACTTCAAAGCTAGAAGTTAAAGCAACACTTGTCGGGAACAAAGGGCGCTCTAATTGCGACATAGAGTTTAGACTAAATGTATGAGTTGCTAGCGTGGGTACTTATATCTCAAACCGTCTCGGAGATAACACAAAAAGGATCGTTTTCCTTAACGATCGTTTGAAATCCCATCTCGAATTTCAGACCGTGAGATTTCGCTAATCGAACTCAAAAAACAGCATCGAAGTGAATCGATCGAATGACTATTTATGGGCAGCTATTTGCTTCAACTTTTTGCCGATATTATAAGGTGATATAGGGAGATGGATAATTAGACAGCCTATTAGGGGTTTATATTTGTATGTTCGTTATTTATGGACCAATTTCAACGCGAGTTTGTTTATCCAATACTATGAAATAGGAACTGATTAGTTTTGTAATAAAGTGAGAAAGAAATATTCATATGCATCGGTATGCATGTGTGTAAGGAACCTAAGTGCCGCTATTTTAATAAAAAAAAGAACGTTTCTCATATTTTAAACCGTCTCCAAGTTATTGAAAAAGCGTTGTCCAACTATCTTTAATTTACAATAGGATTAATTATTGATTAGCAAACGCAGCCAGCTGGACTACGTCACACGTTTATACTATGGAAGTTAAGTAACTAGATGAATTGTAATCTTACATCGGTAGCAAAATCAAAACGTTTACACTTTTGGCCATTCTTCCAATGTTGCTTTTATTGTTTTATTAAGTGATCGTGAAAATTTGGAGAACTAAACATGATAGAAACTAAAACTTTTTAATTAACAACTAAATGTTTCTTTTCGTATCTATTTGTAGATCTCTGTTAAAATATCTTCAAATAATAGTTATTTATACGTTAGTAAGTTGTTCAAGTGTAAGCATTTTTGTTTTTGGTTTAACACTGTTGTATTAGCAGATTCTCTGCTTCATCCAATACTCCCTACTTCTTGTTTCAATAATGGCACTCAAACTCTCTCCACCCTTTATATGAAACTTTTCAAATGAATCGTCGTAATCATAGCTCAATAAACATTTTGTTTATGTAACCACAACCTTACAATCTTATTTATTATTATTATTGAAATTACTTTAATTTATATAATTTAGCAACGGCAACGTTATTGCTTCCTTATAAACCTCTTAAAGAGCTTGAACGCAGCAGTTTATAAGGGTTGTAAACAGCTTTGTTTATTAACGGCGAGTTACTCAAGAGTTTGTAAACAATAACAATAGAAACGGTTTCGTTATCATTATATAACTTCGTATGTAACCACATTTTTAGTGATAAAATAAAATGTAGTATTGTTTCTGTTGCAGTGTTGGCAATATTTCGGTTACTAAGTTTTCATTATTCTTTCCATTTTGAAATCACATATTCTTTTTTAAACAGTTATTTGTAATGTCGACGGGGTCAAAACTAGACAGGGTGAAACTAATATAACTTGAAACCTCGTAATTGGGGGTATCTGCAATGATTCAAAATATATCAACATGTAGTCGCTTCTTGCTAGTTTTTGGGAATTCGGAATCGTGCTGATTTCGAAATCGCGTTTTAAATTTTAAGTACGCCCATTGTACTCACATTACAGTAAAAATACTAAACAAGCAAAATTTTTGTTAATTTTCTTTCGAAAAACCAATAATCAAAAAGTTTCCCATTTAGCAAGAGAATGCACAAATGCACATGCTGTATATTACCATAACGGTTTTATAAAATGTATCAATAAAATATATCACTTCATTATATACCTAAAGTTTACAGTAATATTATAAAACTTTAATAAACCAGCAAAACTTCTTAGATACTTTTGGTACTTTTATATGCCCTTTACATAACCAATGTAATGAAAAATGTTTATTGGGACTTATCATACTTATTAAATTAATTAGTTATACTTCTAATTAGGTTGCATTTTGAAATAACCTTAATCAATTTCAAAATTCAAATGTCAAACTTTTTAAAATCCGTATCAATGCTAAACAAAACAGCACTAAAAGGTTACGCCACAAAATTTTACAACAAAGTTTTCCCGCAATAAATCTGCCCCCAAACTCGTGAAATATTAAAATCTCATCTACAATATTACATTTCCATTGTTGTTGGTGGACGCAATTTATTGCGCAAACGAGTTGTAACCGCACAACCGACAGAGGTAAATACTATACTAGTAGCAATACAACCACCATCGTAGATACATATATCTATCCATCGTCGTGTCAAGGCGTCAAATCACACTCAATTTCTCTTTGAAGTATTTTATTTCCTTAAAAAGTAAACATTGGACAGAAAAAGCAGAAAGGAAAAAGTCATGTGCATTTGCAATGTCATCTGAGAGACTGGCACGTCGCAAAGGGGTAGTTTCGTCAGGGGCCGTAAAGTCGTGCTCGAATTCCCTCGACTGGGACTCACCATCTACTAAAACAGGCACCGTGAAGCGCAGACCCGCGTCTAGCGATTGTTCGACCGAAAACGAACTAAATCTCTCGACAAACTCTTCTGGAAATACGCCAATAACGAAAATGAAAGCCGAGAAAAGAATTCATAAGGCAACACTTACGAGTCCTCTGAGGAGCCCTGAAAATGAAAATGAAAGGTTACATAGGACTAGAATTAGAAAGTTTTCCTTTTCAACAGGTTTAGAAAATGAGACTGAGGATGATACTAGAAGAAATATTAATCGTGCTTGTGATGCTAACATAAACTTCCCTGTATCAAGATTTAATAATTATCCTCAGCAATTCCAAGAGAGGCCGTTAGCATTAATGGATTTCTACAGTAATAACAGTAAGAACAAGTCAACTTCAATTGTTTCACGAGTTGCTGTTACGCCAAAGATGGTTAATTTCGAAACGTGCTCCACTAACTCACTTAAAAGGAACTTTAACCCTGAAATCCGTGAAACTAATCGAGAACCCAAACGCCATACTAAATTAAGCATGTCCAGCGCATCAAGATCGATTGCTGCAGGTACGGGTGGTAGTTTGGAACCGATAAAAAATGCATTGCCACCGCATTGTAAATCCAGGTCACCCCCAAAGGACGAAGGGGCTTGTAACAAAATAAAAGAGGTTAAACGCATACAAGAGCCGACCATATCCACCTTTGATAACCCAAAATGGATTCTTTCTTTGACGGAGGGTAATGCATATCTGATTGAACGTAAAGCTAACGGCTTCAACTTTGGTAAATCCGGAATAGTGGTATCCGATTCGGATTCCGGTATTGCGTCTCCACTTTCGCCGTCTTCGGTCTATGGATTTGTGGCGTGGGGTGATAAGAATGAAGGATGTAAGCGAGACCTTGAAGTTTTGACGGAGTTGGAGCGTTTAAAGAATTGTTCCTGCATTGATCAACAAATACAGGTAATCTTTAGTAGTACTGCATGTTGTTTAGAGTTGTTATTATGTAGTTAATACAAAAGAGATGCTCTTGGCGATTAAAAGCAGTTGTTCCTTCCAATTTAAAACCCCTCGAGCGACAAAAGAATTCAAAACACTGAACTACTTAGCGTAGTATATTCAAATGAGCACATTTAAGCTTGAAAAAGTTTCACGCCAAAAACGTTTCGTCTCTGTCTTTTTATAGTGATAAAAATGAGTACGTAAAGGGACGTGAAACATATGTAAGTGTTAAAAGTAGCTTGGAATAGTAAAAGAATTCCACCCTATTACGTTAGTTTCCTTTTGTCTTGTTTTCGCGTCTGCTAGGGCGGGTCCTCTCGCATTAGATTTCGTGCTGCGAGGGGATGCAGCAAAGAAAAAATGCACCGATCAGCGAAAGATACAAAGCATCACTTTAAAACTCAACTTTGCTCCGGCAAATAATGTATCAGATTTTGATTTTTCGCTTTTCTTCCTATTATTAAATTTCAGTGTCTATCGAAGGTTAGGCCCTTTTAAGTGCTCGTTCATTCAAAATAAGTAGGAAATCATTCAAAGGAAAACATATAAATGTAAACCCTAAAAATACGAAAAATTTGCATCGAAATGAAAATATAGATATATCTTTTGGGGACGTCCAAGTAGGGTATGTACAACCATCTCGAACCCTTCAGGCCATAACCATAGAGGAGGGCGTTCAATTATGGCACGGTTCGATGGCCGATTCCAGTCGGTTCTTTTTTTTAGTTTTCATTTCCACCCCCGATTTTTGGCTAGCCGTTTATCTTATTAATGTTGCGTGCCACTAGAGGGTTGTTTATGTTCTTAAATTAACCTATAGATTATTATGGCGTTCGCTGTATTTTATTTTCTCTGAATGCGATAAAAGCTGTGAGGGGATTTTAAACAAACAGTGTTAAGTTTTATGAATGGTAAAATTGGTACGACATACAAAGAATCAAGTTACAGGTTCATATTTATATCCTTGCAATAGATATTTTTAACTCCAGGACTATTTTCAAACCGCCCGATAAAATCTTTCTCTAAGAGTAGCTTCTACATTTTTGTGATACAGGGGTATATAGTATTCTTTGTTTTTGTGCATTCGCATACATTAGTCAAACAGACCGGTCGGCTCAGAGGAAAGTTTTAATATATGAACGTTAATTACTACTACGTCTTATTTCCACCACGACTGTTATAACGCTGATGCGAACGTGTTGCTACAAGTTCCAAGAAAACAGATTATTTTTGATAGAATATCTATTACCTGGATTTCTCTATGACTGTACGCTAGACAATTTAGCGATATTGTAAATTTGCAAAACAGCCTTTCACTGTCAATTAAGATGACGACTGTCAACTTGCCTTTATTTGAGAATCTGTCATTCGAATGTCTCCTGCTGGAATTGGTTGATCAAGAGTGATAGTGATGAGTGATGTGCAGAAGAGCTTCACATCTGACTTGGTTTTCACGTTGAGTTACCATGCTCCTTAATCTCATCTCTCCCGAAGTAGTGTCTTACCTAAAAGTCCTCTTAAAATAAAATGAACTAGTTATTTTAATTTAATTTCAACTAAGACAAGCTCCAAGATTACTCTTAATTCTTAACCAAAATTCCAATTAGGATGGTAGATGTTCGTCGACGCAAATTATCACTTTCTGTAAGGAAACGGAGTTTATCTTTTGTTTTCTGGCTATCTTTTACGATTTTACTATCGTGGAGTTCGCACCTATGAATTTACCATTTTATTCACTAATACGAGCATTTTGGTAATTTAGCACTCCCTGTAAAAAGAAATATATCAACTTTTATCAGGTCTCATATTTGCAGAGTTAGCACTATAACTCTTTTGTGACCTTTGTTGAATACACTAGTGTTATGGCAAAACATGTTATATGCCATTTTTGTGATTTTACAGGAAAAGCAAAAACAATTTTGTATTAGCATGTATCAATAGTACATAGTGATTTTCAAAAATAATTTTTCAAAAGTTGTAGTATATTAACTTCGGTGTTTCATTTCATTGTTTCAAAAAGCTGAGTAAATTTGTACGTAGTAAGTAAACAAAACATTTTTAATAGTGTTTGTAGGACTCTGAGAATACTGTCTGCAAATATGTTCTTTAAATTCGAATAAATTAATAAACTGTGACTTATTTAAATAGTACGACCTTACAAAACTGAAGAATTTAAGAAAATAATTTAAATAACTGGCAACGTTGCAAGTGTTTAAAAAAAGAATCTGTTGTTGGATAAACAACTGATAGGGGAATCAATTCCGCGTAAAATATATAGGGTGTCCCATTTAAGAAAGGCGAAGTTTTATTAGCCCGCTTTTGTGAAACTGTACTAACTGACAGTATTATTTCATATTATCATCTTCAGATAACTCTATATCGTTTAAGGTGCTAATGTTTGAAGATTACTTGGCAACTCAACAATTTCGTTATAGCTTTCGGAGCCATTATGACTCTTTTGAGGAATCGCAAACAATCTCATACTTCCTACCTAAAGCTTTAAATTTTTTAATGGTGGAAAAAATACTTTTACTATAAAAAGTGTAACACCATAACAAGTGAAAGCCTAGAGGAACTAACTCAATACTAGTACCTAGTACCAGTACTAGTACAACTAGTACCTCGAAATGTGAAAGGTTAAGGAACTCACCCAGAAACCATCCAAAAAAGTAGGATCTAAAATCGTACTGCAACTGTAAACGTCCTCGTCGTAGACCCTAGTAACTACTACTATTGCAGGCTAACTGCAGGCGTAACATTTTTCATTTTATTTTTCATATTTATAATTTCCACCATCAAATTTGAAATCGGCAAACCCAAAAACCTTCAGGTAGGCGGTAGACGAGTGGTGTCAGTGCATCACTCGTGTTCCAAGGGTCGTGGGTTCGAATCTCACTTGGGTTGACGGGATTTTTCTAATTGGAAAATTCCGCCACCTCAACTATGGGTGTGTGTATTCGTGTTGCATGTTAGATGGGGGACAGATGACCTTAGCAGTTGGTTCCCCCGTAGTGTAGGCGTGAAATTAAAAAAAATAAATATAAAAAAATTAATATATCAGATTCTTTTTTCAAGTTCTTATTGACATTTCTGCCATTTTGTAATATATTTAATAGAAAAATAAAATTTTGATTACAAAAGAATAGTTGAGTTAAGCGATAAATGTATTTTCGTGTACAGGGTACTCCAAGAGTGCTCTTGTTATACTGTGATTTTAGTTTGAAGTTCTACTAGTAGCAACCATAATTGTTTTCGGTTCCTTGTCCATCTATATATTTAAAACACAAGACTTATTTTTGTTCCAGTTCGTTTGAGAGTTCCACCGGGCCGATCTAAGCAATTCTTTTTTAAAATTGAAGCTTTCGCTGTGTAGATCCGTCAACACTATTTAATTTTTGTATTTTTTAACGTTTATATTTTTTATTTAAACAAATATAAAATGTTTAATAAAAGTCGGGCGAATCGGACATTCACTAGGGGCGCCCTCTCATTTTTTACGGTGGTGAGTTTCGTAAGTATTACCGCTTATAAATATAAAAGGGTGATGCAGCAGTCCACTTCAATCATTAATAAGCGGTTAATATGTGGTTAATGTTTAAAGAATTGTTAGGTTACGTACACAAAACCCGCATAGTTGAAAATTATGGACAACAGATGAATTATTATACAAATAATAGCTGATGGCAATTGCTTATTCAGAGCAGTTTCATATTGTTTGTATAAAACGCAGAAAATTTGGCAACACTATGTTTATGTCATGTTTGAAATATGTACTAATAGACGTTTTCAAGAGTGTTTTAAACAAGATCGATTTTTGATTTTATTCTTATCATTTCGTGGGGTAGAATTTCCGTATGTATGGATGTATAATAAACTGGCAGGGAGGGGTAAGCCAGAGAGGAATATATGTCGGAAGAGGGAAGGGTAAGCTGGGAGAGTTTTGCTAGGCTTAAGAATTTTCAACTGGTTATGTTTGGTAGTTTATTTAAATAATCACTCACGAAAATCCAAAGGATTGTCACATGGACGTCGATGGACACATCGAAGGTTGTATATAAGGAAATCCTTCAATGCTTTTGACCGTCATGTCTCTTGACGAGGTTTCCCTGGTTATTATTATGTTATGTTATTAATGTTTCTAAGCAGTACGATAACGATAAGGAATAAAGGTACCAAATCTCAACAACATTGGTTAGTTAGAATAAATATTGCAAAATAAAGAAAACAACATCCAGCTACCCTTCCATTTCTATCTATAAAAATAATCTTATATGATATTCAATTTAAGTCTTTTTGTCTTTCAAGCTATAATAATGAAGTTTTTCGCGTTTCTGATTTTTTAAATAACTTCCATTGTTTTGAGTAGTTAGGCAACACCGATTCTAGCTCAAAATCCCATGTTATTTTAAAGGGGCCTCAAAGTTAGCGAAAACACCACAAATCCAAGATGGCGACCGCGCCTACTGCTTCTGATTGGCTATCCCTACTCCTGTAGCTCCTCCCCTTGCTTCTGATTGGTCGACGCCATCTTGGACGATGCGCCTGCTGTTCTCTGATTGCACGAGTGCCATTTTTGGATGACACGCCTGCTGTTCTCTGATTGGACTAGCGCCATTTTGAAATACACGCCTGCTGTTCTCTGATTGGACGAGGACCATTTTTGAACTTTGGTCGCCATTTTACCACGCCAACCATGAAGGGAAACTGTATGACCAGCAGACTGTGTACTACTACTAGAGGGCGTCATGAAGAAAGGGTGCCAAGGTTTATCATTTTATATTAATAAATTTTACTGATTTCTTAAAATAATTATCGTCATTAATACTTTAATTACATATAATAATTTAAGATAATTAATTCAGCATTAAAATTTTAAATTGTTTATATTATTAACAACATGAAAAGTGTTAAAAAAAATTTCGAATCAATTCTCAGATAGATTAGCATTTACCTGTAGAATCTGCCTGTCAGAACAAGATATCATTAGGTAGATCATTAACGCAGTTGTATATCTAGCATACCATAATATTATAACAACCTTTTTAATAAATATCACAACATGGGATATATGTATTCAAATATGGTTTCCTTACTGATGAGTCTAGGTGACGATGAAACTATTAAAACAATCCGATTAATTTATATATATTTTAAAGTATGTTTGCAGTTAGAGTCTAATAATTATATGCTAGGATAATCTAATTTTAATACATATCAACTCGTGTTTATTAAAATCGTTTTTATTAAAATTTATTAAAAATCGCCATAATAATTCTTCCATAATATCTTCTTGTCTATAATAAAACCGTTTAGAGATTTTAACATATCCAGTAATTAAGCGCGCAGCTGCTTAGTTTACTTATATCTACGCTAATCAGTTATTTTTTCTATCTTAGTCTAAATGTAACGTTGAAGAAATAAAAATGTATTTAAACAAAGTTTTAGTTTTACAACTGTTCCGCAGATCAGCCGATAAATATTATAAAAAGAAGACATGATTTACGTTTTTAAAAAAGGGACGACAAAGAATTTCAACCCTAATAAACGAAACTGTTTCCAAATATGTACTTGTTAAAAAAATATATCGCAGTTCGAAAATAAATTATAAGATAGCTTCAAGGGATCAATTGTCATGTAGCTAAAGAAAATATTTGTAGATTCAATTAAAATGCCTAAAACCTAAAATTTAAGGCTTTAATATTATTGTTTATTGTATATTTTATATCAATAAGTGCGAAACTCCGTGTAATGCCATGTAATAATAATGCAACAATGAAACATAACTGTATACATAAAATAAACTTGATGTTGATGAAATAAATAATAGAAACAAAATTTAATTTATGATTTGATTTATTGAAATTTCCTTATTCTTATAACAAATAAGTTTTTACTAATAATATTTAGTTATTACTAGTTAGTTAATAGTATATTATATACATATTTGTTGCATTTTTTGTCGAAACCCATGCATTTTTTGTCAAATTTCGTTGCATTTAAATGTGCATATGTTTTCTTTTTGCCTTGCATTTTTCCGCTCTTTAGTAATGTGTATTGTGGTGACAAGATTCACTTGGTATTGTTATGTCTGTTTGTGTTGGTGAATATTTCACCATTTACAACATAATCATGAATAAAGTGGTTGGTGTATTTTTGCATACGAAACAATGGAACATTTATTTACGTTTAAATTTAGGCGATTAGCTTTACACCAATCACATAGAAAGTTAATGTTAGACTGCAAATATAAGCAATCATTGATATCTCGTACTTGATGATATATTTTTCAATCGTCAGCAAATAATAGTTTCTCGCAGTGTATAGATTGATGATGATGATGAATACCACGTAGACACGTCCATTCGTGACGGGTATCTTGGAATACGTTCTGCTTGGTTCGGACATCTTGTATCCCTACCCTCTGGCGTTTAATGTCATACGTACCTTGCTATCTCTCTCTCTCTCTCTCTCTCTCTCTCTCTCTCTCTCTCTCTCGCTCTCTCCTTCTCACTCTCTCCTTATCATCTATTAGAGAGGACGCATTAAAGAGCCTTCTCTCTCTCTCAATGTCTCCCCTCTCACTCTCTTGCTCTTTCGTTCTCTCCTTATCACCTATTAGAGGACGCATTAAAGAACCTTCTCTCCCTCTCTCACTCTCTCGCTCTCACGCTTTCTCACTCTCTCTCTCCCTTCAACCTAATGCTAGTAAATGAAACAGCAATGGATAGAGGTAACCGTTAGGTCTACTGTTCTGGGATTGGTTCGGACGGCTTTGTTATTTTATACGTGAAAATAAAAAAAATCGATAAATGTTTTACTGTTTTTATTATTTTTTCGTATAGTTACACAATATTACTAATATTCTATTGTAAATCAGCTTAAACTAGGTGATTATAGTTTTATATAGGATATTACTTTATTACTCAATATAAACTAGATATGTTATATCAGAATGTTACAAATTAATTTTCTAACAAAATAACTTAGGTCAGCTTATAAATATATATATATATATATATTCTAACACTTAACATTTACTTAATAGAATATTAACTATATATTAAACTTAAACCTCAACAACATACTTTATTTAATCTAGTAATATAAACTTTATATAGGCAAGAACTGTCATTTAACAACATCTTCCGCCTTTATCCAGGACTTTTCATTCAAGCCGAGCCATTTGACGTACATGTCACCATTGCTGCGGCGTTTAAGTACTTTTTCAACTAAGTAAACGTCTGGCTGATTGGTTTTCTGCAGCTCGAACTCGTAGAAAGCTCCTCGAACAGCAACCCCATGAAGATCTTCCAGCAGATATGTGACAGGTTTTGTAAATTGAACTTTAGCTATTTTGAATAATTCAGTTGACCAGCTGGGCGTGTATCCCTTAGAAAAGACCCCCTTGAACTTACTAATACGTACGAGGTCATTCAAGTCTAGTTTACGTTTACTTCCTGCAGCGACATCTGCTTTTACATTAGTGTCATAAACGGTTAGTTTGGTGGTAGGTGTAACAGTAGCAGGAGCTCGACCTATCGTTCTATGTCTGGTGTTGTTATAGCTGCCAACTACCCTCTGTAATATATCTGTCCATTTAAATGATCCTCGGTAGCTAAACTCTTTATACAACTTTTGCTTAATTGTACGGATAACGCGTTCAACTATCGAAGCCTTAATTACGGAATATGTAGAGTAATGATTTATAGTGTGCTCTTTCATTAATCGTTTAAAATGTTTATTGTAAAACTCTTTCCCGAGATCCGTCTGAAGATTCTTGGGTATGACTGAACTCTTAAAGATGCTGCGGACCTGTTTTGTCACCTCTTCTCCGGATTTAGTTTTCAACGGTCGTGCATACAGATATTTCGAATAACAGTTTATCATCAGCAGTATGTAACGATACCCCTTATTTACTTTAGCATAGGTCATAAACTCGGCTAAGTCAGCCTGGAACAAGTCCTGGAAATCTTTTATTATAGTGCGACGTCTTTGAAAGTTTTTTCTAGCAGCCCTGTGTATTTCATCAACAACGGTTTGTTTAGCACTAGTCATTATCATACAATTAATCTCAACGACACCGAGAGAGCAACGTCTCAAATAATTATATTGGCAGCAGCCGTGTTTGATGAATACTGAACAATGTTAAAGCAATATATCATTATATACCCCCGAAATATTCTATTCTATGATACCTTCCTCCTTAAGTTCGCTTATAATTGATATTATTTCGTTTTCATTCTGTGGACTAGTGTTGCCGGCACTCTTTACAGCATATAACAAACGAAGCCGGTCGACTAGATCGTTAGCCTTATTCCAGTAGACGTATTCGACTTTGCAATCGCTTAATTTTTTAAAATTTGACGACGATGATGATGATAGTCTAATGCCTAAACCTTTGATTCTGGGTAAGTTCGGTTTAATTATATAATCATACTTCCAATGTTTAACAGCTGTTAGTTTACCCTGTGGTCTATATGATTTCTTATGCGCATTAGTAAGGGCTATTATCTGCATATAATTATTGATATCAGCTTGCGATGGTATAGACTCTAATTCACTAAACGTGAGTAAGTCAAACAGACCGGGTGTTGCTTTGAAAACGTTGTTTTTAATTATGATGTTTGTATCACGCATAGTCACAGGGGAAGATGCAAATGTCCACGCGTTTCGATCAATTTTATATCTAATACCGAATCTAGTTCTATCTATATTTTTGTTTCCGACAGCGTTAGCTATCAGCATACCGTAATGAGTAGGGAGATCAAGAGTTTTATTAGATTCTTCTTCTTCTTCTTCTTCGTCTGCTTCCGATGATGATGATGTAGCAGGTTGTTTTTTAACTTTCAACTGGGGAATGTAACTAGCAGTAGTAGTAGTAGTAGCAGCAGATGGTTGTGTTTTAACTTTCAATAGGGGTACGTTAGAGGTGTTAACTGATTTAGCAATGGTTTCCAGTGGCGATATAACTGGATTGTGCGTGACGCGATACATACGTTCTGCTTCTGCTCTATCACGACGAAAGTATGCAAATTTCTTACGTATAGCATTACGAGCGTGTATTATTTTACGCTTTAAACTCAGATCATACGTGTTGGACATGTCGGCTATGCAGAGACTACTAAACGAATCGACTCTAATTATAAACTTATATATGAATCAAAACCCTTCCGATATCTGCCACGGTCTAGAGAGCTGTCTTTATTAATTACCAAGAAATCATGCGGCTCCTTCCAACACAGAGAGCAAATGTTTTTGAACTGATCATAGCTAATACTGTCTCCTACAACATGATCGCTAAACACGTGTTTTAAGTTCAACTCGTCTTGTCTAAAGAGAATAATTAGGTTTGCATTGTCCCTAATCAGATGTTTCGGTATCTTGGCGTACGTTTGGCCTAGATAAAAACAGTCGACACCCTTATGCCTACCCATGCTAAAATATTCTCTAATCTTTTCCTGCTTGCTGCAAATTATATCATCAAAAATGAACACTGAATTAGGTTTAACATCACCGGGGCTGATTACGTCATCGTTTTCGCTAAATTCATGATATCCCATACCCGTAAGTGGTTTCATAACACGTCTTAAGAATTCATATTTAGGCTGAAATAAAGACTTGGCGTATAGGTAGATATTTTCAAATTTTAATCCGTTTTCGCTAATAAGTAAACCTAACATAGCATTAGTTTTACCGCAGGAAGATGGACCGCTCAATATTGCTCTACATGATACAGGTAACAGGTCGCCATGTTTCCTAACATCCTCGCCTGATCGTCGTTGTAAAGATGTATCATCGCAGTCGTCTAGGTTACATATGTTTAGTGACTTGTTTTGTTTAACAACCTTCATTACGGTATGCGTACGTGTCTAGTCACGGTCTCGTTAAACGGATTATACTCGATTAATGCGTCGTGAAGGATCAAACAATACGCCTTAGTTGTGTTCGTAAATGCGGCTGAAGACTCGAGCTCTAGTCTAATATCGACAGTGGAATCCTTAAAACTCTCTACCTGTCTTGAACAGTCAATAACAAAAATGGGATACGTTTCAAACGATTTGTAGCTGAGTAAACAGCTCTCAGCCGCACCTCTACCTATACCGTCATAGTAGTTCTCACGAAAACGAATATAATTCAGATACTCAGGAATGTAGTCCTTACGGTCGAAATCGAGATTTAAACGCTGATGCGGGAACACTTGCGAATTAAATACAACTTAACGTCAACTAAGTTCGAATGAGTAAATGTAGTCGGGTTACCCGTTCTTATATCCAGCTGACGCTCGTCTTGTAAAACTACAAAGACCCAGCGCGGTTTCTCTAGATCATTGGAGTTCTTTACACGCCAAACCTGGTTTTTAGTAGTTCCCAACGAGGGTAACTCGTATAATTCCCAACGTCTAAACGGAGCGATAATAGAAGAATTATCTCTTAAACTCTCCACCAGGTTCACTTTGCTTTCATCTGATAACAGTATATGCGGAACTTCCCACGAGAGCTTATCAATCTTGATATCTACGTCGGTACCTGCATCACCTGCGTCGCTTTTATAGCAATTAAAATCGTTCTTGGCGCGAATTAAAACTAGCTGACAACTCATATGAGGTATTACTTTTTTATAATCGTCTGCAAATCCAAAGATATCTTTTAATGGTATTCTACACGTGAAATGAAAGACGTTATTCCCCTGGTTATGTAACAAATCATTATCGCTAGTAATCCCTAAGTTCCATGCTGTGCTGGTTAAAGCTCTATCCTCGGCGCCATGTGAAACGAGACCTTTTATAGTGCTTGTAATGCCGGGCTGTTTACAGACATCTATGAGCTGGTTTGTGCCTAATATTAGTTGAATTTCATCAAACAGAAAGTGGGCAAAATTGTTTACCAGAAGGAATTGCTTGTTTTCTGCACGCGTTATGCTACCTTTAACAAGTACATAGCTGTCATACAAAGCTAAAACGTTATCGGAATTTTGTATGCTGATTCTAATGGTGTCGGAATGATTGGCATTTAGCGTAAACGGCAGATAGGTATAAAAATCCTCTTTTATTATATCTGTATCGACGCGAGGCTTCCCAAATATGTTTAATTTATCAATGGTAAAGGTGTCGGTGTTAATATGCATTTTACTTCGTTTTGACATGCTGCTGCTGCTGCTGTTATCGTACTTTAAAGCCTAAAGATTCAAGAAAAAGGCGACGAGCTTTAGTTAGTTTTAATCGAAGGTCTGCACGTGCCGACGTTTGACGGTGAATGACCTTTGATGGACATATGCTGATGTTTTTATAGCTAAAGTTTATTCCCATTTTTCACGTTTAAGTTCTAGCCTGATGCTCGTGAAAGTGTCTTCAGACAAATTTATCAACTCTCCTCTCGCGTCTACCAGTCTAATGGTAATGTTGTCGATCTCGGTGACAGTGATGGGAAAGTAAATCACATGCGATGGCTCCTTTTCAATCAGATAACCGGGTGGTACGCAAACACCAAATTCGAAGATTGTATGACCTGCTTGATTGTTTCTATATGAGCCGCCTGTAATATTCGTGTCTACAAAGATGTTTGGAGTTGAAAGTATATCGACAACTCGATCTGATACGTGTCTACTACCGGGTTCTAGCACGCGCTTCTTAAATCCTAGTAGTGATCCTATGTTATCGGGTTTGGTAAAATCAATCAACTCGGTAGCTGATTCAATCTCACACTTTCCCGTATTAGTGTTAGCTTTGATTTGTAGTAGTAGATCTCCCTCTTCGGGATCGCCACTAATTTGATTGTTTATATAGTTAACGATTTCAGCCAACTCGTAGCTACCCGGTTCAATAGTTATCGCCTTTTCTCCGTAATAAAATTTATTTTTGCCTGGGTATATATTCCGTATCGTGTGACTTGTATATAAGCCGACTAAACCTAGTGAGTATTCGTAACGCACGTGATCTAATGTTATAGGTGGATAAATACGATCCGTAGAAAGCCTGTTTCCTGTACCGTACACCGTGATGGTCCTAGCCATACTTAACCGATTTACACTTTTACCTCTCTTTTATACAAAAATCGTAGACACAGATGTCCGCAGTTGTATGTATTGAACTTTTGTTCTTGGGCTACGTTGTAGTATACGGTGCAGCGAGGCCCTAAATATTTCACAAGTTCAGCTGGTGGTCTCAGGTCTCCGAAGGGGTCATAGTACAAAACCACGTTTCGATCCTTTCTATAGGCAACCCAATGAGTACCCGGTCCTCCAGCGTCGTCAAGATTAACAATAGCTCTTTCGAATTGCAAAGGTTTCGCTGCAGGTAGACTTGTTCTCATATAGACACCTCTAAAATAGGGAATGTCTTTAGCATGTTTTATTATATCTAGGTCTGTAAGTGGTCTCCGAGGCAAGTTATTCAGTTTTTTGACCGCCTGACATATGGTTTTAAGTACAATGCAGCTCCGCCAGCTCTATACGGCTTCAGGTAAAGGGCGTTCCCGTTCTTACCGCCTAAAGCGATAGCTTCCATACTTTTATTATGCCGTGTAGTTTCTTCTAGCTGTCTCTTATTACTATTAGCAGTGTTAACAGCTTTTGCTACCCCTGAGGCGCCTCCTATAATTGCACCGAGAGCCGAGAGGCCAGCAAAAATTGGTATGAGTGGTAAAATACCCCCTGTAGCTGTAGGCACAGGAATTATTCGGGGTACTTTAACGTTTTTTCGACCGCCTACGTTTTGAATGATTCTTCTGACAGCGCTCAGGGCATGATGTATTAAATCTTTACCCGTGAGTCTCTTGCTTGCACGATTCACTACACCAACAAGCTTCTTTAAAACGCCACCTTTGAAAGTGACAGTTTTCTTCATCATCTTTTTAGCGAGACCCTTTTTCGCCGACAGTTTGTTTGTCTTTACGCCCATTCCCAACTTTCTTTTAGCCTTCATTATACCGGTTACAAACAGAGCTGATGCTTTTTCCCCTAATTTAGAGTCTTTAGCCTTAACACGCTTCCAAGCAGCTTCTTCTAATACACAATCTGCCTGGTGTCTACTGTTCAAATCGGAGCTTTGAGCGTACGAGATGTCGTGCTGCATACACGCCTGGTCCAAAGGATTTATACCTTTATCGCCACGTTGTAATCTTTTAGATAATTTAGTACCAGGTCCACAGTACTGATATGAAGGAAGATGTAGTTCAATAGGCAGCTTGTCTATGAGCTTGTTAACAAAGCCGTTACCTTCGTGAACTAACATCTGGTACTGAGAGAAGAGACTGCTTGTACCTGTATTTATACTCGGTCACCACTGTAGCCGGACTAATCTGTGTTCTGAAATCTCTGCGTATAGATAAAGACTCTATGATCAGCTTGTAGAATTTCACACAGATGCTTTTCAACATTATGTATTCTTGTTTGAAAACGGTATCTGTCCAGAGCTAATGTTTGCCAGTCTCCCTTTCTCGCCTGTCTGTATGCATACTCCCATACTATCATATGATGTATATTATTCATGCTTGCGTCGGCGAAACTTACTTTCTTTACCATATCGATGTGTTGCTGCTGCTGTTGCTACAAATCGCTGTTTGGAGAGTTATTGACATTAGTAAAACTAAAAACTTTGTTTAAATACATTTTTTTTATTTCTTCAACGATACATTTAGGCTAAGAAAAAAATAACTGATTAGCGTAGATATAAGCAAACTAAGCATTTGCGCAGCATTCCCGTAAGGCTCACCACATTTCCTATCTGCGCTAATCAGGCATTTGATATAATACACTTAAAACTAGAATAAAAAATGGTGTAAATATGATTAGGTCAACCGATAGTAGTAGTAAATTCCGTTATTAGTCGGTATTGTACACTTTCTTTATGTTGTAAGAGTTCGTACGTGTTGCAGATTCGGCTATTAGGGCATCAAACGATGATCGCATAACTTTTTGAGTATCCTCGAGCACTTGTACTTTATCTAATAATTTTTTATAAGTACTATCTAGGGTATTATTCGTTTCTTCTATCTTTGTCAGCACACTCGAATGATTAGTTTCCATATCATCATTCGCTATTAGGTGATTTCTCTTTGTTTCTTTTTCCAACGTTGTTAGCAAACTGTTAAGTTTACTAGTTTCAATGTCAACCTTTGTTACCTCTTGCTTTAGATCTTTAATAGTGTTCTGAGTGTCGGTAGTCATTGTAATGAAGGTTTGTACAGCAGAGTCGAATTGAGCATCTACATAAGCTTTAGAAGTGACATCCGTGCCATCTATAGGGTAACTTACTGAAACAATACGTTTACCATCTGCATTAAACTGCATTTGATCGTTTGTATGCATAGCCCGATTGTTAAAATACTGCCTAGAGATTACATCTTTATCCTCTAGAGGCTCCCCTATATTACAAATTCTTCCATCTTTAGCATCATAGTACGAGCCCTGTCCTTTAGCCTCTCGTCGTCGTCTCAAACAATTAGAGAGTAATTTTCTTTCAACATCGTCCACCACCTCATCGGTATACTTTTTCGTGCAAACATCGTGGTTGTCAAGCGGTTCTTTAACATGTACAAGTCTTCTTTTCTTAACATCAATTACACCTTCATCGCTATCTGACAACATTAGTACAGAACGCTTCGTGACAAGATCGTTATCGTTGATAGGAGCGCCTACATTAGTTATACGTCGATTCTCAACATCGAAATTACCCTCTGGTGTTAATTTGAAACCATAACCTCTCGGTCCACGTTTTGTTGCAGCCATTGCTTCATCTGTCATACTCATCATAGCTCTACCGAAGAGGTCTATTGTGTTCATGATGACGTATGACAAATAACTGTCACGCATGAACAGAATACACAGTATTTATAGCTGAGATCTTCATAGCGCTATGATGTACATATTTCAATACGTCATGAGATTTATACAGCTCGTCGGATGTTCTCGGACATAATCGTAGACGGTACTGAGACTTCTCGTAATCAGCCCGCATTTAATTTAGTAAACATCGTATGCTTTTACGCCTTTTTGAATAACAAAACCGTCAGAACCAGTCCCAGAACAGTAGACGTAACGGTTACTTCTATCCATTACTGTTTCATTTACTAGCATTAGGATGAAGGGAGAGAGAGTGAGAGAGGGAGAGAAGGTTCTTTAATGCGTCCTCTAATAGGTGATAAGGAGAGAACGAAAGAGCAAGAGAGTGAGAGGGGAGACATTGAGAGAGAGAGAGAAGGCTCTTTAATGCGTCCTCTCTAATAGATGATAAGGAGAGAGTGAGAAGGAGAGAGAGAGAGAGAGAGAGAGAGAGAGAGAGAGAGAGAGAGAGAGAGAGATAGCAAGGTACGTATGACATTAAACGCCAGAGGGTAGGGATACAAGATGTCCGAACCAAGCAGAACGTATTCCAAGATACCCGTCACGAATGGACGTGTCTACGTGGTATTCATCATCATCATCAATCTATACACTGCGAGAAACTATTATTTCCTGACGATTGAAAAATATATCATCAAGTACGAGATATCAATGATTGCTTATATTTGCAGTCTAACATTAACTTTCTATGTGATTGGTGTAAAGCTAATCGCCTAAATTTAAACGTAAATAAATGTTCCATTGTTTCGTATGCAAAAATACACCAACCACTTTATTCATGATTATGTTGTAAATGGTGAAATATTCACCAACACAAACAGACATAACAATACCAAGTGAATCTTGTCACCACAATACACATTACTAAAGAGCGGAAAAATGCAAGGCAAAAAGAAAACATATGCACATTTAAATGCAACGAAATTTGACAAAAAATGCATGGGTTTCGACAAAAAATGCAACAAATATGTATATAATATACTATTAACTAACTAGTAATAACTAAATATTATTAGTAAAAACTTATTTGTTATAAGAATAAGGAAATTTCAATAAATCAAATCATAAATTAAATTTTGTTTCTATTATTTATTTCATCAACATCAAGTTTATTTTATGTATACAGTTATGTTACATTGTTGCATTATTATTACATGGCATTACACGGAGTTTCGCACTTATTGATATAAAATATACAATAAACAATAATATTAAAGCCTTAAATTTTAGGTTTTAGGCATTTTAATTGAATCTACAAATATTTTCTTTAGCTACATGACAATTGATCCCTTGAAGCTATCTTATAATTTATTTTCGAACTGCGATATATTTTTTTAACAAGTACATATTTGGAAACAGTTTCGTTTATTAGGGTTGAAATTCTTTGTCGTCCCTTTTTTAAAAACGTAAATCATGTCTTCTTTTTATAATATTTATCGGCTGATCTGCGGAACAGTTGTAAAACTAAAACTTTGTTTAAATACATTTTTATTTCTTCAACGTTACATTTAGACTAAGATAGAAAAAATAACTGATTAGCGTAGATATAAGTAAACTAAGCAGCTGCGCGCTTAATTACTGGATATGTTAAAATCTCTAAACGGTTTTATTATAGACAAGAAGATATTATGGAAGAATTATTATGGCGATTTTTAATAAATTTTAATAAAAACGATTTTAATAAACACGAGTTGATATGTATTAAAATTAGATTATCCTAGCATATAATTATTAGACTCTAACTGCAAACATACTTTAAAATATATATAAATTAATCGGATTGTTTTAATAGTTTCATCGTCACCTAGACTCATCAGTAAGGGAAACCATATTTGAATACATATATCCCATGTTGTGATATTTATTAAAAAGGTTGTTATAATATTATGGTATGCTAGATATACAACTGCGTTAATGATCTACCTAATGATATCTTGTTCTGACAGGCAGATTCTACAGGTAAATGCTAATCTATCTGAGAATTGATTCGAAATTTTTTTTAACACTTTTCATGTTGTTAATAATATAAACAATTTAAAATTTTAATGCTGAATTAATTATCTTAAATTATTATATGTAATTAAAGTATTAATGACGATAATTATTTTAAGAAATCAGTAAAATTTATTAATATAAAATGATAAACCTTGGCACCCTTTCTTCATGACGCCCTCTAGTAGTAGTACACAGTCTGCTGGTCATACAGTTTCCCTTCATGGTTGGCGTGGTAAAATGGCGCCCAAAGTTCAAAAATGGTCCTTGTCCAATCAGAGAACAGCAGGCGTGTATTTCAAAATGGCGCTAGTCCAATCAGAGAACAGCAGGCGTGTCATCCAAAAATGGCACTCGTGCAATCAGAGAACAGCAGGCGCATCGTCCAAGATGGCGTCGACCAATCAGAAGCAAGGGGAGGAGCTACAGGAGTAGGGATAGCCAATCAGAAGCAGTAGGCGCGGTCGCCATCTTGGATTTGTGGTGTTTTCGCTAACTTTGAGGCCCCTTTAAAATAACATGGGATTTTGAGCTAGAATCGGTGTTGCCTAACTACTGTTTTGTCGGGAAACGTTTTTTAACACGTTTATGAAAAGTAAATATCTTAGAATAGAAGAGAAGAGTAAAAATGTACAGAATGTGACTACTTAATTCAGAATAGAAACGTTTTAATTTAATTTCACTAACGATTACTTAGATATGGCTAAAATAAATAATCTCACAAATTCATATGAAGTATTTGCTGCCGCGACGAGTATTTTGCTTGGCAGCGGTTTATGTACATGTCCAAACCTTCGCGGTAGTCTAACATTAGGACTTCGATCGTGCAACGTTTTATTTACAGCATATTTAATTTGAGCTGCGCTTATTTCGCAAGTTAAGAAACTGCGGCAAATACGGAAGATATCACACGAAGATCAGAATAATACCGTAATGAATGAGATTAACATCATACGCTGCCGGTAAACATTCTAGATCGACGCGGAATATATGACTCATCGGCAGCTGAACAAAACACAATACACCAGCTCTCTACAGCATTCCAGATCCGCGTGTCAATATGTATGACTCATAATTCACGAGAGTAATTCTAGTGCGTTCTAGCAATCCTAGATACGATATGTAAAGTGCCGTGCAGGGAATTAGTGATAGCCGACGAGTTAATTGAATACGCGCATCGTGTAATTAGTACGAGATAAATGTTAGAAATAAATATTGCAATTAAATATAAATAATCTGTAAATAATCCAGTTTAATTTTGTTAATAGTTAATTTATAATTGTGTATGTAATTAGTGTTAGTGTAAATATTTTCCTTTGTTAATAGACGATTAAACAGCACTTTTAGTATTGTTTAAAAAGAACGCTACAATACATAAAAGATGGACAAATTATTGATTGAAGTTAAATTAGATGAATATAAATAAATTCATCGAAAATCGTTTGAGAATTAGTTAAAAAATAAAACACTTTATGCTATGCTGGGAACGATATTAATCTGACATTTGTATCGCTACAAAGGTACATCTTTATCCGATGATGAGTACGTTATCCTCAAATGCTGCGACAAAAGGGTCGTGTCGCTTCGGTGTAAACAAATGCAGAAACGTTGCTGCAGCAACGCGAAATTTTCATCACTCTGCGAATATTTCGCTTCCGTCTGTGGGAGCCTTTAAACATACTGGGCAGTATTCACATCTCATTCACTATTAACAGTTAAAAAAGTAAATTAACAACATCTTTAATTATCATGGCAACCAATTTTAATCTTGTCTCACTTATTAGAATTAGATAAAGCTATCTCTTTTCTTGTTGATTTTATTTATAACTTTAGTTAAAGACGCCTGGTATGTGAATACGGCCCACTATGTTTAATTCGCCACAGATATTCAGGACTGAAAGACTTTTTGTATGTATACTCGTCAATTTGTTTGTGTTCCCAATCCCTTAAATATATTTAACTAAAATAAGTAATCTATTTTAATAAAAGTACACCGATTTACCGTTATTTAATATTTTTAAGCATTTTCTTCACCTTTTATAACCCTCACGTATGTTATACTAAAAGTTCATTCAAAGTGGTAGCAGAGCAAAATCCACGTATCAGAATGACAATAAAACCACAAAAGAGTTAAAGCAGTCACGTTTAGCACGAGAGTTCGTGATCTGGAGCAATGAGTCAGAATTCCTGCTTTAGTTTGTGAGGACAAAATACAATAATATTATGATACATGCCTTAACAATGTTCCTGAATGACGATTCCCTTTGTTGTTGTAGATTTAAATCACTTTCTCCATATCCATAAATACGATTTGATAGATCCGGTTTTACGAAAAAGGGTTCAATAGAGTATGTTGCCTGGCAGATTTATAACAAAAAGGAAGACATACTTGTACACTTGTATGCAACATGAGAATGTAATAATATTTAATATGTAGTGTAGCAACAAACTTATTATTGCGTCTTTTTCTTATCTTACGTATTTGAAATTACGTAAAATATTGTTGGCAGGAATTGCTTACGAGTATTATCTACTTTTAAATTGGACTGAGCAAACTATAAACTTTTAAACCACATTTGAGAATATCTTCATTAAAATCAACAAATATTTTCATATACACAATTATACATACATCAGGGACCATAAAATTGACCCTGTACCTTATCTTGGAAACTGTTATGAAAAAAGCAAATCCAAATGGTTGGTATAAAACAAATTTTAATTTTATAATATTTTCTAATATTCATACAGGGTGAGTCGTTTTGCTACGACCAGTATCAACTTTTTATTTAAAACGATTTTCAAATTGATTTTCAATGCTACACAAGAATTCCTGTTTAACATTTACAGTGTGTCGCAAACGTACATTACTTACTTTATGCCAATTTGTAACATGATTACAAATCTGCACGAATCATGTTGGTTTTTGAAGTAATTAGGAAAAACTGAAAAATAAAATTTTTGATCAATCGCTCACTCAGACGAGAATATTGCCAGGGTGGTGCCGTGAAAGTATGTCCGAAGAACCAGGCACATCAGTTCGTCGTCTATTGCAGCAATTGGATCTTTCATTATCCATCACACAACGAATTTTGACAAAAAAACTTGCATTTACACGCTTGCAAGATCCAAATTACGCAAGAATTAAAACCAGCAGACCGTCAACAACGTCGTTAGTTTACCGACTATGGATGGATTTTTCAAGTCGAATCATTTTTAGTGACGAGGCGCATTTTCACCTCTGCGAATTTGTAAATAAACAGAATCGCCATATTTGAGGATTGGAAAATCCAAGAGAGACTTTCAGTAAGCTTGTGGTTTGGGGGCGTAATTGGTCCGTATTTTTTGAAGATGATGAAAATGCCGTTTCCTATCGCAGTACGATAGTAGACTTTTGTGGGACCATTTGCAAGATAAGGACATCAGGGATCTTTGGTTTCAACAAGACGGTGCCATCAGTGACACATCACCAGCAACTATTGCGCTATTACACACAAAATCTACAGGTCGCGCATTCTCCCGAAATGGCAACATCACTTGGCCGGTGAAATCCTGCGACTTAACTCCTCTAGCTTTCTTTGTTGATTTTCACCCTTTATATGTATGAGCCCCGACGCATATTAATTCGTCTACTTTAATTTTTTGTTAAAAATCACCCCACAATCTTTACTCTGAAATTATCTTCTGGTCTAGAAAGCGACTCTTTCTTGTTACCAAGTCAAGTAATGCCTCTGCATCTACACCAAGCAACGTTTCATAAAATTCTATCAGGGGTTTCCTTACACTGCTTCTTGCAAGGTTTTTGGGTACTTTTGTCAATCTCTAGACGCGAAGAAGCCGTGTGAGGAAACTTCCCTGCAGAATTCTTGGCATAGAATAACACTTGGCATAGAGTAGGTGCAGGAGTAATACTTCACTATAGCAATAGGAAACATTCACCTCAAAAAACAAAAGAAAAATGCTGGACGAAGATTGCTGTATACAAAATATAAAAAAAGAAAACCCTACAAAATATATAGTATAATGAACCGAAGAACAATAAATATTGAAAAATGCTTTTTAGAAAGAACAATTATTGTCAAAAACATAGCTATTGTATATAATTTGTCCTGTTGACGCTAACTCCATTATTGGATGTAGATTATGTAGTTGATATTGACATAGATGTTGTTAGCAGCGTGGCTGATCAACTAATTGCTCCGTTTCAAAATCAAAATTTCGTTGTTAACAAAATGCACTAAATTGGTTCCAAATGGATGATTGATTTTTTTTTGTATTTTCAGTAGCAGAATTCTCAATGCCACCTATTAATTCTGCTTCGCAGATATTTTCAAACCTCGACATACTGTTAGAATACTTGCTGTTTAATTATAAAATCTACTTTTGGCAGTTAAAAGTTTAAAACTGACGCGACGCTTCATAAATAAACAATAAATGTAAGCGTTACCATTCGTAACGTAACGTGATAATGTAATGACCCGGGGTCCCACCCACTAGACGATCACGACCAAATATTTAACAAAACGGAAGTTGGCACACCACTACCAATCTTATAAATGACAAATTTCATGATGGTAAATACAACAAAAAAAAACAAACTGGATCCTACGTTGTTATTACTTTTTATAACA
Organism: Agrypnus murinus; assembly: GCA_929113105.1. Taxonomy (NCBI): domain Eukaryota; kingdom Metazoa; phylum Arthropoda; class Insecta; order Coleoptera; family Elateridae; genus Agrypnus; species Agrypnus murinus. The sequence continues at coordinate 249,249,493 of OV816024.1, forward strand.
TGTGACCATAGTTGATAACGATTGACTTACTTTATAAGGACGGATAAAGAGAGATAAACACAAATAAAATAACATTTAAATCTGATGGTAATATTTTATTAATTTATTCTCAATCTTGAGCGAGGAGTGGCGGATTTAAACTAACATAAATTAAAAGGCTAGTTCTGTAAAAACGTCCTATGCTAGACGAAAATATGCTAGCCCAGATTAAATACGTCAACATTTCAAGTTCAATAGGTGATCAAATTACTATTTAGTTGTATTACAATGGGTTTTTGATTACAATGAACAATACAGGTCAATTTATCAAGTTGATACAGTTGACATAAATACAAGATATTTATAGTTAAAACGTAATCTAATTTTGACATAAAACATTAAGAGTAAGTGAAATTGAGTGAATTATATAGTTATAAACTAGAAAAGGTAAACGTGCCAATTTAAAAAGAATACACAAAAACTACTAACCAAAGTTATATCACATTTGACATAGCAACAGTTACTTTGTGCCCATACATTTATATTTATGTATAAAAGACACATATGAAATCAGAAATATCAGTAAACGTCTTTTGTAAGACATTGATGTCACGTCAGGCACAGCTGAGGCTCATACCTAGATTTTTGTAGGACGTTAGTTTTCACATAAGATGCAGGAGCACATACTCAGATACCTAGACAAGCGAGCGTATGTAATAAGCACTGAAATATCAATAGATCACATATAAAATAACATAAATAAAACATGTTGCTGTGATATTTGAAGGTAGAAATGTTAAATAGGTAATTTGGGTTGCCTATCTTTCAGGCGTTCTTATCGAATCTTTGTTAAAAGGTTTATTTAATAGTATCAGAAGTATGGTTGAAGCTAGCTATATGCAGGAATTAAGTTAAATACATTCTTTTTGTAATAATTTCTTGTTAAAGTTACATTTCATGCAAGATTATTTAACGATCCGATCTATTCATTACATAACCTCAATTTTTGTAAATAATTTTCAAAATGGGTTTCTTTAGAAGAATAATTTATTCACATTATGTTAACATGCATAAGAAGTTTTATATTTTAACAAAAGGATACTATGTAGGTGCTGTATGATTTGATAATTGTAGATTATAATACAACGGTTGGTACGTTGAAGTGTTTTCCTTAAGGAACCGTCAATAGCTCGAACTTGGTAAAGAATAAAATAAAACTGGCTATTATGAGTTAGTTAGCATCTATAAAAGAGACTTACCTTGCTTAATTTTCATAGGGTGATTATTTTTTCTTCTACGATACATGGTATTGGCTTGTCAAGCCACCGTTCTAATTTAATTAATTTAGGTTCATGATGTTATTGTGGAATTTCGTTGGATAACATCTTGGCTGTGGAAGTTGCATAAAGTTTTTGTTGTTCTATATAGTTGTTTTGTCAGCCGATTCAATTTAAATATGTCCATACACCTGTGCCGAGAATATATTTCTTTTTTAGTTAATTTTGTATTGTAAGTGTTTGTTATTGGTGTCAAATGATTGGGAAAAGTTAGATAATCATATTATGTAAAGATTAATGGGTTAAATTGGTGGTTGGACAGATTTAAATGGAAATTATTACAATTTTTGTCAAGCGTGAATAGTTGTTTGTTCGACTCAAAATTGTGAGTTATTGTTGGGTTTTAGAAATAAAAATGTTATTTTATTAGTTTAAGGTAGTGTTGGGGGATTCTTTTTATGTGTTCAAATCTAAAATTTAAAGAAAATAATATTTTATTTAAAAATAATCTGAAATGTCAGATTTTGGTCCAAGGAATACTTGATTATGTTATTTTATTGTTTTTCTATATGTTTTAATGCAATTTGTATTATGAAAAGCAATTAGTAATCTCTAAAACGTATTGGAAGGAGGGCGTGTTGTTCTCATATTTTATAACCTAAAAAAAAACAAGCATGATAATAAATTGGAAAGATAAAGTGAGGTTACAAATTTTGAATAATTGAAATTCATGCATATAAATGGATATGGCTTACCTGTTTGTCATTATGTCAAGAAAATTATAAATCATAGAATTGATTTGGATAATTTCAACACTTATGGAACTTATTATTTTAAAATACATTTGAAGAAGAATTTGCAGACTTGCATTTTAAAAATCTCACCAACAGTCAAGAGTTTGGGTGTGGTTACCATAGCAGAATTTTCAAATCTGAAGAAGTGCCTAGTGTGCGACCGAGAATTGTAAGTGGATTTAAATTTATACTGGCCATTAACGTAAAATAAGTTAAAATAAAATAAAAAGATCATTTCGGACAAATTTTATTAAAATTATAAAAAAAAATATAACAAGACTTAACTATTGAGACAATTTAAACTATTTCTATTATATATAAAAAAAAGAATTGAGAAAATTCGACTACATTAATTTTTATTTAAATTGTTGTTATAAGTAGTTTAGTTATAAGGTACAAAAATTGAAGTAGAAATCCCAAACATTAACATAACCTATAAAAAAAATATTAAAAGGCTGATTAGTAGTTTTTGTCAATTGTTTATTTTTTATTGGTGTTTAAATGAAATAAAAATTTCTGTTTCTTCCTATATATTGTTAATTTTTATTTATTGTTTATTTTTCTTCCTTGTGTGGAAATAATTTGTGATTTTCAGTTTGTTGCAATTTTCCCAGCTCAGGTGTTACGATTAAAGGTGGACCCATTGATAGTAGAAATTGGTAAGGTAAGATTATTGTATTTTAAATTTCAGAGATATTTGTCGAGTGCTTTACTGAAACTAAAGTTGGAGCTAGTGACGGGGCAAAAATCTATTAATAAAATATTGTAGTGGTATGCTGTTGTGTTGTAATTTGTTTTGTTAAGGTATACACCATATCACTGCAATGTGTACGCAAAAGAATGGTTTGAAGGTTCTCTTACATGTCCTATCAATGGGTTTTTACCACCGTGGAGATTCACACACTCACTAATAGTAAATCAATTTAATCCCAGGGAAAATAACCAACTCTTCCGGACTAGAAGGCTATCTCGACATTTTAGCCACAAAGTATATTTAGTTAGGTTGGAAAATCAACCAAATCAATAAATACTGACAGCGAAACACATAAGACACATCAAACAGTAGTTGAATTTAAGGCACGAAAACCATGTCCAGTTAACTATAATTATAATACAAACGTTAATAAATCATTGTTTTCTAATAAAATTTCCACATCAAAAGGACAAATTTACAATTTATTATCAAAACGATTATTTTTAAAGTTAGTAACCATTTAGATTTTGACTTAACTACGATATAGTTTTAATCGAAAGACTTGGGTTTTAGAATAATTACATAATGTAAAATTAACAAGACACAACTAAAATCAACATAAATAAAACAAAAATGAACTTACATGAAGGAAATTACTGTAAAAGTAAAGGCCAAAATGGCTACCTACTTCCTGTTTACATTTTCATCATCATTTTCAAAAAAAATAACAGCCTTCCTAACTACAAAAAAAACAAACTACCAACCTTAAAGAAACTGTAATAAACATCCCTAAGCACAAAATCAAATTACTAACTTTAAAGGAACTGTATTAAACATCCCTAAACATTTTATATTTAACCAAATAGTTGTTATATTAAAACATGCATATCTTTTGCCTGTACCTGTATGTAATAACACAACCTGGTAAATTGATTATTATGCAATTTGGTTTGTGACGACCAAATGACTTGCTACAGCTACTTTGATGTATTTTGGTTCTGGTCTGGCCACTACAATATATCCGATTTTTTTATCCAGTTGCATTTATGTTCCTTCGTTTTTGGTTGACAATGTACTAAAAATAAAACAATTGGTTTTGTTAGTTATAAAACAAACTGGTTTTCTTACGACAAAAAAGTTTGCTAATTTTATTCCTCAGCACATTTTCCATCTTATGTATAAGGCCACACAGAGTACCATTTCCAGAAGGGATGCGTGACAGACCTGCGGAATTAGCTAAATATCGAATCTGTAAGTAAGTAAAAGACAATTGGTCGCGGGGACATCCATTCGTCATTTGATAGACTATTCTTAAATAGGACCTGCGGGGCTGCAGCTATATCCTCACCATCTACAAGAAAGTTTCATAAACTACTCCTAGATAATAATTCCTAAAGACAAAAATTGGAATGTCGTGTAATACATCTAACTGCTTTGGGGTACATGGATTACAACGAATTACTACAAACGGAAGAATGAATTACTGTAGTTAGGTTCGTGTACAAGAATCCAAAAGTGGTATCAAATCACGTACAAATAGAAAAAAACAAGCTCAGTCAGGGGTTATTTGCTATATAAACTGAAATGCTGAGGGGAATAGATTTATTTCTAATTCGAACATTGAAGAATCGAATCGAACTTGAGAAGTGCGCCTTTGAAATTATTGTCATAGCATGCTTCTCTCTTAAATATAATATTTATTTTATACAATTCATTTGCAACATTGTTTTATTTGTTATTCTACTAATCCCTTAAACATACCAATTCTAACGTGGGAATATAAAAGTGCCTTTCTAATCTCACGATATTACAATTAATAAAATAGATGTATACTCCAGACCCTGTAAGTTCCAAACACGTTACATCCTACGTCATAATCTCAAATGACGCCATTAATTTAGTACGTAAATTAAAACCACGTTTTACGTATTTGACATATTAGAGGTTTGATCTTTCAGAATAAGAAAAACCTTTTAAAGTAAACGTGAATTTGATTATATGCAATATAATCAAATTATATGCAATTTCGTGTTTCTTTTGCCCCAATTAAATCTTTTTGCAAAAAGATTTTTTGTGACGTTTTATAACTGTTGACGAAGTGTTGGTTCAGAACTACACTCCGGAGACCAAGGAGCAGTCAAAGCAATGAACAAAACGTGGTGAGCCAACTCCAAAGAAGGCAAAGATGATTCCGTCCGCTGGGAAGGTCATGGCTACCGTATTTTGGGATTCCCGAAGGATAATTTTTATTGATTACTTGCAACACGAGAGGATAATAACGGGTGAGTATTATGCGTCGTTATTAGACAGACTGAACAAAGAAATCAAAGCTAAAAGGCCTCGTTTGGCAAAGACAAAGGTCTTGTACCACCCGAATAACGCCCCATCCCACAAGTCGGCAATTGCGATGGCGAAACTGCACGAACTACGATTCCAGTTAATTGAAAATACACCCTATTCGCCAGACTTCGTCGCATTTCTTCTTGTTCCCAAATTTCAAGAAATGGTTGGCTGGAAAGAAATTTTCATCGAATACTGAAATCGAAGCTGTAAATGTATATTTTGATGGTTAGGATAGTTTGTATTTTCCCCAAAAAGTTACATTTTTTTCCGTCTTGTTCTAGATATTTTTCGATCTATCCTCGTATGTATGTATTGCAATGACAAATATGAAAGTCATCATACGCAGTTAATTCTTTTACCGTTTGCATTTCGACTATATAAACTTAAAATATAATAAATGGGAATAATTAAAATAATGAAATTACTCGATTACAGTAAAATGTATACATATATAAAATTGCATGTGAAAAATAATAACCTAAAAAAAGCTTTAAAACAAGCACTCTTATATTTATTTTTGTCGAGTTTACAAAAACCGCCTTTAAAAAAAGTTGAAGAAATTATTGATGACGTGCATCGCAACTTACAGGGCATGGAGTATAGTACTATAAATTCTACGAGGACTAACAAAAATTGTTCAAAGACGTCGATTATTTTTGATACACACAATTCTATTTCGTCTTTTACTATTCCACTATAACGCGGGTTTTCAGTTTTTACAAAATTTACTCGCCACATCATTTGACGATGGCGTCTTGATTACCAGCATTCGCAGGCTATGTCGGCAGATAAACTTCGGTGAACTGCTTCGTTTGTGGGCGTGATATTCGAAGCTTAACGACATCAAAGTGCCGACACGCCAGTGGATCTACTGGTTGTTATTTATACTGTAGTGATAGTATTTTTTTCTTATGGACATCACGTTGGATTGCAATGCAAATACAATGCTGTCATACAAGCAATATCACCATTACGTCAAATAAGTGTTTTTGAATAGTCACCTTAGAAAATTTGACATTATATTGTCAGAAGACAGTGTTGTGTTGTTATTTGCAATTAAATGTTATGACAAACACAGTTTTAGGTTTTAACTAGTCGTCTAAGAATAATTTGATGTAAACGTTAACAAAAAAAAAACAGCAATGTCTCACAAGTATCAATGTATAAACTGTCAGCAAAGATTTTGTCAGCCTCTGTGGATTAGTGGTTTGCATGCTTGCTTCATAATCCAACGGTCGCAGGTTCGATCCTCGGCCGAGCTGGTAGTTCTTCATAACGGAGAAAATTTAGAAAACATGCCTTCTTCTCGGCTAGGAAGTAAAACTGTAGGCCCCGTGTCAATGCGATGTTTGGCACGATAAAAATCCCTACTGAGTGTGGAATTCTCTCCAGATTCGACTAAATTCTAGTAGAGTCGACCAAATAATCATAGTAATCGGTGCCATGAGGTTCGAAGGATGCTCCGCCATCCAGATTGCTCGCCCAAAAATAAATAAATAAGGCTTGTGAAATCAGAACATCGCAGTGTCATCAAATCTTTGAAACAAATAATAATTGGAGTGTGTGGAAATGTTTTAAAGTAGAATATTGCTCTAGATAAATTTCTTAAGGGTGAAGGTCTATTGAAGATGTTCCAAGACCAGGAAGTTTTTCAGATGATAACTACTACCTCATGATTGTAGACAAATGGAAGGCCATGTTCTCGAAGAACGTGGTTTGAAAGTGTCTAATTACTAAAGTAGATATTTATATCTGCGTTAAGCGTTTTGACAATTGTATACGATGAACTAGGCAGCATGGCCGAGCTGGAATACCCACAATATAGTCCAAATCTGGTTCTTTTTAGTATTTAAAAATTTGAAAGCATAGGCGGCCTTTTACAGACAATTACCAACTCAAAGAGACTGGCGATACCTATTTTGAAAACTATCAGGAATAATCTTTACTGACGGAATAACCATTGCAGAGTAGGTGACGTACGTGCGTTCAAGTTAAGGAGGGTATTATGTTGAAAAATTAAAACTATAAAAATAGCTTGTCTCTTGTTTCATAATTAGCTGGGAAACATTTTAGTTTCCCTCGTCATACCATAGTTACAAGAATATATAGATAATAGGTTAAACGTTATCAAACCTGTATCAAAACTTGAACTGATAAAATGAAAAGCAATAATACGAAGGATTTCCATTCCGGTAAAATGCAACACAATTAATAAAAGGTATGTGTAAAATAAAGAAAAAATCAATAATAGACCATAAAGAGATCAGACAGTATTAAAATGCAAATGATCCTATAATTGTAGGCAAGAAAGGGCGCGTAAGAGGTGCTATGGCTCTTCTTATGACAATTGTTTCTATAAATTTTTACTTCAATATTAAGCTTCAATCTTAGAAATCTATTTATTTATAACAGATTAACAGATCCAATTATTTACAGATATTAATATTTAGATTGAAATAGCTCTGTCGGATGGGTGACAGATAGTTATGAAAAACTGCATAAATGACATTGTTGTCGGAAAATTGATTGTCGGTTTGAATAAATTTGTATATATTCAGTTACCTATTTTTTCTACGGGAAAGTGCATTATATGAGAACATATATTTGTAAATGCCTACATAGAAAAGTATTGTTTTTGTTGATATATATATATATACTTAATAACATACTTAATGTCATCCGTGTCCAGAAAAATGTCAGACCGCTTTGCAATGATAAACAGGGTACTAAAGACAGCTAATATAGCTAGAAGGCAGGACCCAACCGCTATTTCTCCAACCTGACCTTTATACAGCCCGAGTGAGATTACTACTACAGAGACTAGTACATCCGTAAAGTAGACCAAATAATTTAGATAAGGTTAAGTGCACCCTTTATGGAGAGTCAAGACAATTCCGCAAGAACATTTAGTTAGACAATTTAATACTGAATATGCTGAGTAATCAAGGAAGAATATGCATTCATTGAAGTTGAGTTTCAGATCTAAAAAGTCTTTTACATTTAAGTTGAAAGAAATTAATAACTTGATAACAATTTGTTATATATGTAATATTGATAAATCTGATATGATTGGTATTTTAAACAAACAGTATGTAATTTAAGGTTGTATATGTACTGTACATACATATATTGTGTACAGTGTCTGTAATCTGCAATATTAAAGACTTAACCAATTGACATTTGAATTTTTAGTTATCGTATTGTTTTTCCTTGTAAGCTTAATCTGATTCTTTAGTAATTATAGAGTACGTGTTATTCTCAAGAAAAAATGTGCAGTATTCATTACATTATGAAACAAATAAAGATTAATGAAAAGTTTCACAAGATTTATTAAATTATAACTTGACAATTGTTTCGACAGCTAAGCTGTCGTTATCAAAGGTAATATAAATATAAGCAAACACGTCGCTAAGGTAAATACAAAAAAATAGATAACTAGATAAAAAGATAAAAAAATAAGAATTAAATATCTAACACTTCCAGTAACGGAGCAAATTACTGAGCTCAATCTGTTGATTTACTAAAGGAACCCTGAGTTTATGTTTGTAATATCTCGAAAGCTTCTAAAATGTCTAATTTGCATTTGATATTACAAAAATGTAGGAATTTGATATTATTTTGGGGAGTCGTCTTTAAACATTAGATGAAAATAAAAAATGTTAGTGTTGGTTTTAAAGCTATTTTATAATTGTTGGTTTTTCTTAGTATATGTGCAACTTTTTCTGATATTTTGCCAAAATATGGTATAGATATGTAATTGTTGTCTTTTGTTTGATTGTCAATGGGATATATTCTTTTGATAGCTAACCCATAATCTTTTTGGTTGATTAAAGTGTCAATCAGGTTTGGATTATGATGATTTACATGTGCTAGATGTTTAATGGTTGAAATCGATTCTACCTATCATTAAATTACAAATTAACATTAAGTATATTATTAACTGTGCGGTAATCCATTGATTTTTATGTATCTTCCATAGAAAGAATCGTAGATCTCCTGACAATATGGTGTTTGACACGTTAAAATTCCTTTCTGGGTGGAACTTCTATAAATTCGGCTAAATTCCCGTAAGGTCAGTCATATGGCCCTAGCAAGTGCTGCCAAGTTGTCCTTGTGATTTCTTTTCACTTTTACTAAATATTTGTTCGTAAACCTTGTTCTGAAAACATTAAATCTTTTCTGTTTGATCTGCACGCTGCTTCCCATAGCTGCATGCCGTAGCGTAAGTCCAGGTTGGGTTTAGTTTAGATGGTTAATAAATGGGAAATTTAGATGGGAAATTTATAAATAACAAAGTTGTCGGTAGTCAGCTTACACTTTCTGCCTATGAGGTACATCTGACTAATCTCAGTTGGAATCTTGTCCATATTTTTGCCATGTAAGCCTGAGGCCTAGTTAGATACTCCAGTATTTTATTTATTATTTATTCAAACAACCAACAGGCCGAAGCCCAATTACAGCCCGTTTATGCATTATACATTATGTGGCGAAGTTATTAACAAAAATCAAATAATTAATTAATTATTAAGCATACAGTGTAGTAGCTAACAAAAATAATAAAATAATATACATATTTATTCCTATCCTTATATAGATTTAAGGATCAGCATAACTTGGTTTATTTTCAAACGTCATATAACAAAGTACACTTTACGACTCAGTTGGCAAGGTGTAAGTGGCATTTCTATGGCAACACTCTTGAGCGGCGTATAACACTTTTATGGTATACTGCCTCGTAAACATCGGTTTATTGAGCTCTGTCTTTCGGGATAAAGATTCTTTTTACGGACTAGCCGGTTATGAAGCCCGTAATAGTTATTTATTTCCCCCTTCTATGTAAATGACACTTTACAGGCCTTTATGTAACTAAGTAAATGAGTAATTACAGTCACAGCCCTGTAAAACTTTACGGACTCCTAAAAGAGACCTGTAAAATTTTACAATGCTCATCAACAAAAAGCTATGGCAACTAATGTGTTGCTTAACCACAACACCATGGCAACGCCTAGCTATAAATTGTGCTACCGCCTTTGATTCCAAAATGTCTTTTATAAAAAATATACAATTCATAAAAAATGCTGGTGAAGGTGGAAATAAAAGTTTGTACGCGACACGCTTTGCAATTAATCGTTACTGGGCTCGCTGGACTATGGAGGCTCGCTCCTTCGTCGCTCGCCCCACAAACTTTCCAGCTCACCCGTAAAGATTAATTTACAAAGCTTGGCACGTAAATAACTATTACGTGGCAAGCTTTGTAAATTAATTTTCATTTCCACTTTCTATGTAAATGACACTTTATTGACATTTATGGTAACTAAGTCAATGAGTAGTTACAACTACAGCCCTGTAAAACTTTACGGGTTCCTAAAAGAGACTTGTAAAGTTCTACAATGTTCATCAACAAAACGCCAATGGAAACTAATTTGTTGCTTAATCACAACACCATGACAACGTCCAGCTATAAATTGTCCTACCGCCTTTGATTATAAAATGTCTTTTTATACAAAATATACAATAAATTAATAAACGCTGGTGAAGATGGAAATAAAACTTTGTACTCTGCATGCTTTTGCAATTTATCTTTACTGGGCTCACTGGATCACTTTCCAGCTCGTAAAGTTGTCACGGGCTCTTTATAATCAATACCCAACATACTTATTTATTTGAAACATTCATATATATCTTACGTATTATGCTGTACTGCTTCAGTAAATGTAAGAATTATTTGTTAAAGATTTACAATTCAAAATACCATAAAACACTGTGCAATGCTCGACCGTTACACGAACCCTACGTACTTGCCCGGATAACAAGCTCGCTATCGCTCGCTCGTTAAGTACCCTGCTCGCATGTAAAGTTATCGCCGTAAACAGCGACTAGTAAAGTATTGGTAACTATTATTTTTAAATAATAATTAAATAAGACGTTTTATCTGATTTAAACTAAAGTTTTTATAAAATTTATTTGACACTAAAAATATCTTTTTTGTTTAATTTTAATAACGAAAATGATAAAATTAAAATAGAACGAAGAAAACAAACCCACTAAAATAATTCGTACTGCCCACTAGTGGTTGAATTTTGTTTTTATTTAATATTGGTTTTATTTTTCCGTATTTTATATTAAGGGGCGATAAATACAATGGAATTAATTAATTTCCAAGTACTGAGAGCATACATTACCATCTAGCATTGAACAATGAAACGTTACTTAAAATTTCTTTTGCTCGATAGATGGCGCTGATTGAAATTTAATATTAGAGTCACTACATCTAGTCACCTATGCCGCGCTGGTCGATCAAAGTAGTGCAAAACGCCGCCATATTGGGACAGAGAAGGGTGATTTTTAATAATGGACCAATTAAAACCACGTTATACGTATTTGACATATTACAAGTTTGATCTTTCAGAATAAGAAAAACCTTTTCAAGTAAACGTGGATTTGATTAAATGCAATCAGATACAAATAATGAACAATTTCGTGATTCCTTTGCCCCAATATGGCGGCGTTTTACGGTACTCTGATCGACCAGCGCGACCTAGGTGACTAGATGTAGTGACTCTATTTAACATGACAGTTTACAGAAAATTTATTTTAAAATTTACAATTACTTTTTATTTTGATTATTTAAGTCTAATGATTGTGAATAAAATAAAAAGAAACGCAAATTAGACATTTTAGAAGCCTTTGAGATATACAAACACAAACTCAGGGTACCTTTAATGAATGAACAACTTGAGCTCAGTAATTCTCCGTTACTGGAAGTATTGGATATTTAATTCTGATTATTATTATTATTTTATCTAGTTACCTATTTTTGTATCTACCTTAGCGACGTGTTTGTTTATAATTATATTACCTTTGATAATGACAGCATAGCTGTCGAAACCATATTGTCAGGTTGTATTTTAATAAAACTGTGAAACTTTTAATAATCTTTATTTATTTCATGCTTATGGAGTTCCACAAAGTAAGGCTGGAAACAATAAACAATAAAATAAAACATGTTTCGTTGGTAAAGTTTCCATCACTTGGCTTGTAAATATCATACCGCGTTAGAATGAGTCGTTTGAAAATAAAATGTTGTATATTTTATTTTGACTTTGTATGGGTTAATTGTATGGGTTTAAACTTCCGTACTTCATCATATAAAGTTTCGCTTATACTCCTAATAAAATAAATATGTATTTTAAATTTTAGGAACGAACTATTGTATGCATCATATGTCATGACACAAATTTATAATTCTCACCATACGATTCATCGGCGGATAGTAGTAGTAATTCGTACGAAATAGAGGTAGAGTAAGTGTGCGTCCGCAACGGCGCACCGCACTTCGCCTAGACCAGTGGCGGCGAACCAATGACCCGCGGGTCAGACACTGACCCACGAAGGCTTTTTAAATGACCCAGGCGTTGATTTTTATAAACTTATTTTTTATATCATAAAAAAGAGAACAGACAATCGAAAATATTAAAAAATTAAAGTATTGAAATGATATAGAATCATCAGGTTGAAAATTTGCTTAACGAATTGTAATTTCAGACCATTTTGAAGGCTACGATTTAATCGTAAGCTCAGATTTAATAAATTCATGCAATAAAAGAAAGATAAACATGCTAGGATACTAGGTTTATTTAATCTCAAGGCTACACTCTAGGTTACAGATAGATTTATCAATTTTAAATAGAATTTATAGAAGGAAGAGGATCTTGCAGACTTAACCTCAATTTTCACAAAAGGTATGGAATTTATAAAAATGATATAAGGCAATTATGTTGTTTTATAATAGAACAGGTTGTATGTAACCTAGGTTACATGTTTTGTATAGTTTATTCACGTTTCTAGAGGGTTTTATATTCTTATTAGATTTGAGGTTTGTCGTTGAGTAACGCAAAACAAGTTTTCTTTCCCAAATAAGGCTAAGTCAGTTTGTGGTACATATTTCACTGGAAATAGTTAAATCAGATCAGTACTTTGATGTTTATAACGTTACAATTAACTTACTAATTCTTGTATGTGGAAGCTTTGAAGTCAAATATTTTTATTTCATTTTATATTTCATTCTTTGTTTTTTTCCACATTTTGAGTTTATTTTGATATTTTGTACTATTGTTTGGATGCAGGCACCTGGAGTACTGTATTCTGGACAAGTTTAATTCATATTTGAATTCATTTATGTTCTCATTTATTCTATACTTGCGAAAGCATCGCTTGTTATCTGAAACGTCAACAGATTTTTAAGTTAAGTTTTTTTAGTATGTAATTTAATTCGTGTAAACTTCATATATTTGGGGTACCTTGTGTAACTATGTAAATAGTTGATATACAGGGATAGCTGGAGAGTGATGGGTTTTCAATGTAATTTAGTTTTTATGAGGTCGGTGACAGCTGATCGTTTTTATTGAGTTTCTTTATTATTGTTCAATTTAGACCATAAGTGTCATGTCATTTTAATCATCTCTTTGCCAGCTACCTTTCCGTCTTTGTAGAATTAAGATTAGTGTTAATTATAACGGATTAGTGACGTAATGATAAATGTTGATGTTCAAGTGTTTTTGAAAATTTCGTTGTGCCGTCAAATGTTTGGCGAAAAGATATAAATGAACCTCGGAAAAAGAACAAATTCAGTCGATCAAAAGCTTTAGTTGAAACCACGCTCGGCTCGTATCGAAATCCTAAAAATAAAGTTAGGTTATGAAGAATCATATGTTTTTCCGTTTGTAAACATTCTAACATCCGTTGTTAACTTCGATTATATTAGATTTGGATATCTACCTGCTATATAAATCAAAGAAGATTTATTTATTTTATTTGTTTTTGGGCGAGGAATCAGGATGGCGGAGCATCCTTCGTACCTCATGGCACCGATTGCTATGATCATTTGGCCGACCCTACTAGAATTTAGCCGAATCTGGGGGAAATCCACCCCCAGTAGGGATTTTTAACGTGCCAAACATCGCATTGACACGGGACCTACAGTTTTACTTCCTATCCGAGCAGAAGGCATGTTTTTAATTTTTCTCCGCTATGAAAAACCAGCTCGGTCGGGGATCGAACCTGCGATCCTTGGATTATGAAGCAAACAGGCAAACCACTAAACCACCGAGGCTGGCACAAAGAAGATTATTTTTATTTTTCAAAACAAATATTTGGAATTGTGTTCGAATATTTAAAAAACAAGAAAGATTTTAATATTGGAAAAATTTTATATCGATGTGTATGGATTTGGTTATCGACTGATATGGATTTTTAAGAACAGCTGATTGGAATGAACACTGTTTTACCGATCGTACAACAGTTTAAACATTTTTAAGTAGATTCATTGACATTTGGTGTGTCAGTTTACATATACAAGGTTGGTCGAAATAAAAACTGTTGCTCATTGGGAATAATTCATTAAAACAATTTTATTTCATTTCTAAAAATTTTTAAGAAGTTATTTGTGACTAGAGTTTGTTGTTTTAACAAAAATTTAAAATCAATTATTCATTTGTAAATATTGTTCTTGGTTGTTTATTGAATTATATCTATTTGATGCTAGTCTGTTTAAATGAATGCGGCAGCAACCTCCATTGTCAGGTTAGCATCCATCAAATTTCTTTTAAACAACCTAAAGGAAGATTTTCCTTAATGATTTTTCCTGAAGGAATTTAGCTTCATTTTGATAAAATATTTATTTATGTGTTTAATAAAATAAAGATCTGTGGTTTTTAATTTGTAAATGTGTTTATTTTATTTTGATGTGGATTCAAATATAAAATTTATATTTATTATTATTTATTTATACAGAGTTTAAGACTACTACTTGTCCAGATGCGGAATTCCAAGTGCAGTGGTAGTAAGTTTTTTCCAGATACAGGTATTAATAAGATCAACAATTTGTTTATCTCATGCTCAATCGAAACAAAACTGAGTCAGTCTATTGGGTAAAAGAAAAGCTTTGGGTTATTATATTTTTATTTTTATTAATGCTAGCCAAAATCAAATAAAGCATTTATTTTATTTATTTAGAAATTTCATCTCATAGTTTAATTGTTTTTCCAGAACGTGGGGCTTTCTTAAATATTATTCTTTTCAGAATATAACATCTCAGTATAAACATCTAATGTCGAATTTTGATCTTCACTTGCAAAAGTAAAAGTTGTAAAACAAAAAGGAAACGTTAATCTTTTTAAAGGATTTTAAAAGTGAGAACCAAAAAAAGGATCAACTGTCAAGTTTTTCTGTTAACAAATTTTCGGTGTTTTCAAATTATTGGTGCCTTTTTTACCCCCTCCCCTTCCAAGTGTCTTAGTGACCCATGGGCTAGTATTAAAAAAATAATGAACAAAATTTGACCCACTTCTTAAAAAGGTTCGCCATCACTGGCCTAGACTGTAGCCTGGTATCCTCGCCTCGCACGCCAAAAAAAATGAGCGTGTTATTTTAAATGAGCGTGGCCGCAACGACGCTTCGCCCATAGCACCGCACTTAGTCTGGTACCCTCGCCTAGCTTAGATAAATTGAGCTTGGCATTTTTCAGAGCATCGCCCATCGCACACTGAGGGATTTTACTAAAATATAATCAAACGTACCAATACCCATTCTCATGTAGTTAAAAAGACGGTTTGAATTTCTTCATAAGTCCTTGTATAGCTGATGAAATTCTCCATAATAAGGCATCTTTTTATTTATGGCATGCACTGCCGTCTTTCGGCAGTTTTCAAGCAAATACCACGTTTTTAAATATGAATTTAATAAGATATCTTCCCCGTCCGAGGTTGAAAATGTAAACTCCATATTTGCGCTATGGATGCATAGGTACTTTAAAACTGACTCAAAAAGGTCAAGTGCGGTGCTCCGTTCCGGACACTTAACGTACCAATACCCATTCTCATGTAGTTAAAAAGACGGTTTGAATTTCTTCATAAGTCCTTGTATAGCTGATGAAATTCTCCATAATAAGGCATCTTTTTATTTATGGCATGCACTGCCGTCTTTCGGCAGTTTTCAAGCAAATACCACGTTTTTAAATATGAATTTAATAAGATATCTTCCCCGTCCGAGGTTGAAAATGTAAACTCCATATTTGCGCTATGGATGCATAGGTACTTTAAAACTGACTCAAAAAGGTCAAGTGCGGTGCTCCGTTCCGGACACTTAAAGGCGAGGGTCAGGGCGAAGCTCAAAAACGATGGTCGAGGCGAGGGTACTAGGCTATGGTCTAGGCGAAGTGCGGTGCGCCGTTACGGACGCACCCTAAAGGTAATTGTATAATCCCTCTATTTCAAATATTAGCGACATCGTGGAGAAAACCTGACACAAACTTTAACAAAGAAAAAATTACTATATGCATAGTGTTGCTGGAATTTAATTAAAAGTTTTTAAAAAATTGCAATTACGGACGTAGTTATATATCATATTAATATGGTCGGTTTTACAGAACCAAATGCCCATTATCAAATTAATACTATTTTAAATTGTGAATTTAATTTAATTATTAAATTTTATGCATGATTATTATTAAACCTAAGATTTATTGTAAGACAGAATGTCAAATCTGGTAACATTCAATGTCGCCAACATCGTTCTGGTGCTTTTGCTCCAGCGGCGAGATCAATCGTTCAATCAATCGTAACAACCGCCCCTCCCTTCCGCACAAGCTTCATAGTTTCTGGGGCCTGGTTCGCCAGGTAATGGGTAGTAGCAATTATTATTATATTGTATAATAGTATTTTATTTACTGGTAGAAATTACTTAAAATTTCTATGAATACAACAAAAAATATAACGACAACCTGCCCTAAGAACAACATTCGTTATAATACATCCACAGAAAAAAGCTTAACCAATAATAATTCTTACAAAGTATACAAAAAGACTGTGACAATGCTGGACAAAAAAAGTTGTGGAGCAAGAATCAGCATGCCTTTTAAAAAGCTAAATCGACATAAATTAAACCTCTTGAACCTTACAGTGTCGTTTATGCGATCGGATCTAACATAGTTTCTGAAAATCCTCAAAAATATAGGACACTGTGTTGTATGGAAGCAAAGTGTGCCAAAGAAAAAGTGTTTTCATTTTTACCATTAGTGGTGCATTATACCCTAGTACACAATGCCAGCCCAGAGAGTCTAGATTACTGCTCAGCAACCTACATTTACTTAGTTTTAGCATTAAACTATTTATAACCGCACCACGAGATTGTGTTTTAGTATGACCTAGTTTGTTACAGTTTACGCACTAGGTCACTTCTTTTGGGCAATCACAGGTTCCATTAATTATAGCACAATATTTTCTTTGGATATTTGCGACCGCGTTTTTGTAATCCGAGAAACAGGTATTACACCGACATGACGTAACTGACGCGACGTGGCTTCTCTACGTTTGTGACAAATCTCCTGGAATATCACTGTTTAAGGCGATAGGACACGCTTATCCCACATTAAGTGATCATCATACAAGGCGCGTACATCGTCGCGACTACTTCTACTAACGTCCATATACGAAACATCAGAAGGAAATGGACTGAATCATTTGTATTTTTATACATTTGTAAATGTAGCAAAAAGAAAATGTTTAAATATTTAATCAAACCGCATCAAGTACTTCCCTCTAATCTATAAACATATAGGTAACTGCACAAATTTTTATTTTATGAAAATTTTGTTTAATTAAGTAACAATAATGAAATTAAAGTTAAAAAGCTGCATTGCCCATCTCAGTTCTGCTCAGTTATTAGGCTAATGCACTATCTTTGTCGTATAGTGTCGAATTCTAAACGTACATTTGACGTGTGATAAAGAATTAAAATCGCCCATGTAAGATACACATATTAACTTCGCTCAGTTCTCGTATAAAAATAGCTGGGCAACTGATTTATGCTTTTCGATGTATTTCGTGGCCCGCGTGCGAGCTTCGGGCGAGTTCGGACGCTATCGGCTGCCGGTAGAAGTCGAGTGCCCTTCTCTGTTCGATTAGGTAAAGCCCGGTAGGATAAACAAAGAGAAATTGATTCTTTATGACAGAAGTTTTTTGAGAAATAGAATAAGAATTACGTTAAGATAAACTCGTTTGAAGCGTGGTCGCGTCCTATGCTCTTAAGAAACACCGAAATAGTTTTCGTATGTAAATTTAGCATCTTTAGTGGTTGACTAATAGTAAATGATAATAGGTAATGTAGGTAAAACTTAAGCAAGTGCAGTTTTCAATTAATTGGTAGAAACCTCAGATGTATTTTACGAAATACGAAGGAATGTAAAAGCATTAAATTAGTTACCCCTCTGACTCTACTTCTTAATAGTTTTTTAACCCGGTCTAAAGCTGTAGAAACACATATTCAAAAGTATACAAAATTAGAGGAAGCGGTCGGTTACATGATGTCAGAAGGGACAGTTGCCTTATGGTAGTGTTGGGCGAATGGTCGGGCGGGTTCGAACGTAAAAGGCCTTTAGCGGTTTCGAGTGTAGTGCGTGTATGGAGACCAAAGACGCAGAGGCGTAATGCTAATATTTACTGTGTTTGTGATACGGCACTAAGAAACGCTGGTACCTGTTAACTGGTTGTTGTTATCATTTGGCAACGTGAGATGTTGCTTGAATGGTGATTTTGGCCAATGTGTTATATTGGCTTTATGTTGCTTGTTAGCAATGGGTGTATTTCCTGTTGATTTGTTAGCAATTTGTAGAATTGCTGTTGTTGTTGATATGTGGACTGAGCTCTGCAAAACCGTACAGTATACTGTTTGCTTGGAGACGGAGAGATGGGCGCATCTCGTTCACCTCGAACTGTGTGACTAAGTTAGAGTCACACCAGTGGCCCCGGCCGATCACCGGGCAGCAATGGGGTGCTTATTCCCCTACGTTCCTGTATGTCAATCCCAACGAGAGGGGGACTCGGAGGGAGATGAATACATTGACAGTACCTACGTGTGTACCTGGTCCTGTTAGCGTTCGGCTAAAGGACGCCCGACGCGGCAAGCATCTGTTTCAGGTCATCATAATCGTGGTAGTGCACTGAAGGTCTTCACTCCTGAAGGCTCCAATCATCCAAAACCAACGTGATACCTCACGGGGGATCCCCCATCCCCCGCAAGTACTGCTAATTTCTATTTAAAGGGTAAGCAACTAATGTGTTGTAATTATCTCTTCATGTGTGCCTTAATTCGGCCCTGTGGTATTTTACGTTTTGGTCTCAACGCTGCATGTATCTGAATTGAAACATAACCGACCGTTCCCGCCCACTCAGGAGCAGGCAGTCACACGACTCGAAAGGAACTCTCAAATGTAACATTCAGACAACCAAAAGAATGTTTAACAAAATTTAAATCGTTATTGAATTACGCCTCTGGTCTACACTAAATTTAAGTAGATTTTCATAATGGTCATTGTCTGGAATAGAGAGATTTAAGAAAGTGCAATTAAAATTGAACCACACATCTTTTATTAAATCAATACGAGAACAAAATTCTCCTTTTTACTACTTCCAAAAAGCAATAACACCCTTTCCAGTAATAACCGTTCCACAAAACTTTTACGATTTCCGAGTTGCTCATATTACACCCATTTATTTAAACAAATTTTTCCAAGCAGCCGCATGCTGGTCACTAAAAACGAATACGTGCGTTTATTAATCTTCAGGACTTTCCCATATATCAATAATAATTAATGCATTTAAAAAACTTTTCTCCCACGTTTGTTTTAACCATTTAAGGTCGTCATTAAAAAACGATAAATCATCACAAGAAGGGAGCAAGATTTAAATTATGTACGTTCTTTATACATATATATACGAACACTTCCTACATGCTATGATTGCTCTCCTTTCCAAACTGACATGCATTCAGAAGGTAGGTAATTGGACCTGACAGTGATCTAAGGTTCTGATATTGGAATCTAATTCAGTAATGAAATTGCACGGGGAAACCGTAACACGCTGCTGACTCACCCTCTATACAGCAAACCACCGGTTTTATTTATTTTTCTTCACTATCCTTTTATACATATCTCTTTGCAGCTTTTTTGGTAAATTCTACTTGTTATTATTATTTGTCTCGACAACTTGTAGTAACTAATATAATGTTTACGAGAGAATGAGAAGGAAAGAAAGAAAGATACGTGTTAGCATCAGGATATTTAAATATAACCACCGCAGGTTTCGCACGTGCTTTATGTATATATAAAAGCAGCCCAGCATGAATTTGTATGATTCTTATTTGAAAGTTTAGTGTTTGTTTTCGATGTTTGTTTGATTTGTTCCACCCGGGGCGTAGTACCTTCGTCTAACTTTAGATCCCCAAGCATACTCAAAACATTATGGTGGAAGATAGTTTTGGGTTCTGTGGTTTTTCACATAATTTACGACGCTAATCAGGACACAACTTTTGTAAGAATCATTAAAACAAGCTATCTGTCTGGAGATCTGAAGAGAATTTTCTCTGTTTTTAAAAAGAACGTAAAAAAGGATAGCACACTTCGTCTGCATTTCAATTGAGAAATTAACCCTTTAATTATAGATTTAAATAAACATAGAAAATGCGGGGTTTGTAGTAGATGTATAGGGGGTTTAATAAGTAGTACAACGCAATGCACTTATGTTTGTGCTCGTACAGCTTTAGTATTTCGGGATGCAAACATTTTAGGGGAGTCACCCCATACGATTGCAATTCAAGTGTCATTGGTTATGAAGTCAATTTACAAGTAATTATAGTTGGTAGGCGAGAAAATTGTTCTTTCATGCAGGAAAATGATTCTGATTTCGTTTTCAGTATTTTTTCGATAATAGAATAAATGAGGATTGAAGGTAATTTTTTGGGTCCATAAATCATTTAATAAAAATCTTAACTTAATATAACTGGAAAGCTTAACTTTACTTTAAATTTTTGTTAAAAACTATTTCTCAAAATGACCTTTACTAACGCCTAGTAAGTGCCTAATATTTTACAACCAATCCAATTTCTACATAAAATCATAATAAATATCTGGGCATCCGGAATAAATATAATATAATTTAAATCGATGCTTGATTTCCATTTTCGAATCCATAACATTTCCAATTTTTATTTATTATTACAGTTTTAAAAAATTGTGCTGTTTTTGTGTTAATCACTAACCTGTTACTTACATAATACAAATAAACTGCAACAGTCAACAAAAAAAATAGATGCCGGCCAAAATTCGAGACATACTTGCAAGCATCGGAGAAGCAAGAGAAGGTGCCCATATTGTTAAATATAACTGGTGAAGATGTTTTGGAACTACTGTACTGTATGACTTATATTTAACAATTAAAAAATAAAATATATGAATACCTACCCTAGAAGAAACTATGTAGTTTAAGGTTTGCGAAGAAAAAGTTTTCAGTACTCGACTTAATAAATTGTTTTCTGCAATACTAATTCGCTAAGCATCGAAAATATGCATTTTCTCTACACCTTTTAGTAATTATAAATTGGATGCTGGAAATCCTTGTACATTTAGTTGGGAATACTTTGGAAATACCGGGGTATACCTAGAAATGCCTGGAAATATCAGGTAATACTTGGCAATACCTGAAAGTACTTGAAAATACCTAGGAATATTTGGAAAGGCTCGGAATACTTGGAAATATCTGATGTTTTTTGAAAGTGTTCCCAAACACTGAAAATGACGGTTTTTGGGGAGTGGTTGACTCCTCAGGATCAACCACTGCAGAAAATCACTGTACATTTTGCTGGAAATACTTTGCAAATACCCGGGAATACTTGAAGATACCTGGGAATATTTGGAATATCTGGAAATACTTGAAGATTCCTGGGAATACTTGGAAATATTTGAGAATATTTGGGAATCATTGGAAATACCTGGGAATACTTAGAAATACCTGATGTTTTTTAAGGTATTCCCCTAAAAACTGGAAATCACTGTACGTTTTTAAGGAGTAGTTGACACCTCGCAGAATTTTTTCAAAAAATCAATTGTAGAAATTTTGCTGATGTGTTAGAATTTATTTAGAGATTTATTTATGGCAAGTAATTCAACGTACTCAGGATATCGATGTAAAATTTAACAAAAATAAATTACAATATCATGTACCCGAAGTTAAGTTTTTAGGTTTGATCTTTTTAGAGGATGGAGTTCGTCAAGACTCTGAAAAAGCAAACTTATTTGAATAATTAAATCGTTTCCACACTCTCTAAAATAACAACAAAACAATCAATTATATCAAATAATATGTCTTTTTAGAAAACTGTATATTCAAATAGATGCAAACACTATCTGCCTGTCAGCACTCTGCAGCATCTATTTTTCTCTACCTCAAACCTTAATATTGAGATTTGTATTCGCTTTTGGCTTTAGACTTACATTTACAATGCAAATAAAGGCTGACTCTATTCGTATGTTACAGTAACCAAAAATATTAACAGATAATTTAACATCAAAAATGCAATTCACATTGAAGCAACTTACGTCACTGTCAAGAATTATTTAATTATGACTACGATTGCCAAAACTAGTGATAAAAAAATAAAAGTCGCTTTAACAAAACCAATACTAATTAAACTAGAAGAATTCAGCAGTTAGACATTTAAATTATTAACATCTACCGGAATCCACATTAATCTATTCCCTCAATACGATAAATCCAAGAAAAAACTACAACAAAATTTGCAGAAATTACGTCTAGAACATTTAAATGAAGAAGAAACAACTTTCATTACAAACCTTCTAGAATAAAATCTTAAGACACATACTTCATTTATATAAAAACATTTATATACACCATTTACATACCATATACCCATTTACGTTTACTAAAGAAATAAAACATAACACAGTATGTGTTCACGCTCCTCGGTCATCGCCGCTAAGGGCGCATCGCAGCGAAAGATTAATCTAATTGTGGCTGCTAATTCCGATAAGTTGCAATACCCAAAATGACTTTTATTGTGTACATTTTATATTCTTTACTGTAATATATCTTGGTTAAGTCTAACGACAGGTGCTCCACGTAAAACATTCTTGGATTCTACGGTATGTAATATATCTTATAGAATTAGATAATATAATATTATGATCGAAAAATAGTTGAATCGAATTGTTTATGAATTACATATACTCGTATATTATTATATACTTCTAAAGCATTATAGAGTACATTATATATAATGGTAGGTATTTTATAACTAATCGGATTAGTTTTAGTACCCATTTAATGGAAGTATGGTATTACAAAAAATGTATCAAATTTTTTATGATGCACAGCTAGATTGATCGAAATTACATAATAGGTGTAGATAATATGTGATATAAATTGTCCTAGTATCAAAAATAGATTACATTAATAAATATCCCATTGCATTACAGAATTTTAATAAATAAACCTCATATAGCATATCCCAAGCAGCATCTAAGTAGCGGTAACTGAGATCGGAACTTTGATTGAGTAGCTGTTACGTAACTACAACTAAATTTATGACTTTATAGGTTTAATTATTTCAATTTGGAATATTTTAGTAATTATGTAGTTACTTCTACTATTTATTAGAACTATGTAGTTACATTACTTCTAAGTAGCTTTTTAAAGTATGTGGAACGGTATTGCTACTTAGTATAATTACCTTAATGTTATTGCAACTTCAAGTGAAATTATGATTGTAGCAGTAACTTGCCCGAAGCTACTTTTAAGTTTTTAAAACTTTAAAGTAGCACCGAAAGTTCCTGCCACTGGTCTGAAACCATTGCTTAACCTTTAAAGTAACTGAACTATACAGTAGCATTGAAAGTAAAACTTACGTTTATGCTACCCAGGAGAATCACTTGAAAGTAATTTTAGTTTGGAATTTGGAGGTTAATTGTGTCTTCGCAGTGGTAGTAGTTTTGTAAAGTTTTAATAAAAATGTCAATGGCAAATGCAATAAGAAAAAAAAGAATTTTAGATATACGTCCACCTTTTATAGAAAATTAGAACAGCAGTTAGGTGAAATCAGTGAAAACAAAATCAACTGTTTACAATACAAAATAGAAAAAAATAGAGGTGAGATCACTGATAAACCATCATGTAGTAAACAATCATGAGCCATAATTAAATAATAATTGTTATTAAGTAGCAATCAGTATAAAAATATTGATTGTTTGTTTACGATTGACGTTTAGATTTGAGGTTAAGTTCCAATGGGAATTTTGCAGTGACATCAGGAGCTAGAAAGTGGCTACGGACAGTGGCGGATTTAGGCACAAGCGTTGAAAGCGGCCGCTTCAGGCCTCACAAGTCAGGGGCCCCGCAGAGGCCTCCTGCCAAGTACCGTACTGGACAGCCGATAAATAAAATGGCATGGGAATTCACTTTCTCGCAAAAAGTGAAATAAGAAACAGATCATATCGTATACAAGCTGGTAAAAAAAGTGTACGGTTGACGCATTCGAGTTTCGTACGAAAAAGCAAGTGGAACTCAGAGCGATAGGTAAAATATTCTAACGGAGTATACTGTTCTACAGCAGACCTTCGAGGAATGTATCCTCTGACGGGCCGAATGCTGGTTTTCTCGCACAATCAGCGCGGTCATCCGACTAGTATGATGACTGATTTCTTGAATTAATTGTTTCTGATAGACATTCGGTGAACAGTGACGGATTTACGCACAAGCGGTGGAAGCGATCGCTCCAGGCCCCACAAGTTAGGGGGCTTCGCGGAGGACTCTTACCCAGGTTCGCAGTGGACATGCGACAAATAAAATTATTGGCATGAGAACTCACTTTGTCGAGAATAGTGAAACATGTGAGAACAACAGTTCATATCGTGTACAGGCGGGTAAAAGAGGTGTACGGTCGACGCAATAAAGTTTCGTGCGAAAAGGCAAGCATTCAGAGTGATAGGTAAAATTTTGTAACGGAATATACAGTTTCGCAATAGACTTGTAAGGAATCTATCATCTCTGTGAGTTCGAATGGCTTGCCTTCAATGCCTTCTAGCAAACTCTGCGCGGTCGTCCGATTACATTCGGGGAAGGGGAACTGTACCATTCTTTCAAATGGGTGAAATTCCTTAATGCCATTTGTCAATTGTCAACATTTCCCAATGTGGAAACAATTAAAAAAAAATCTTAACATTACCGATATGTAATGCATCTGGAGAACGATCTATCTCCGTTCTTAAACGTGTAAAAAATTATTTAAGAAATAATCTTGGACAAAGTCATTTAAAAAATCATGAAATAAATAAAGATTATTAAAAGTTTCGCAGTTTTATTAAAATACAACCTGACAATATTGTTTCGACAGATATGCTGTCATTATCCAAGGTAATATAATTATAAACAAACACGTCGCTAAGGTAGATACAAAAATAGGTAACTAGATAAAATAATAATAACAATCAGAATTAAATATCTAATACTTCCAGTAACGGAGAATTACTGAGTTCAAGTTGTTCATTCATTAAAGTTAATTCAATTATTTGACCTTTGTATAAGTCAAAATTATTTCACTTTTAATAACATAATTTATTTACAAAAGGATGGTTTACCTATGGGTAATTCTCTAAGTACTCTATTAGCTAACATATTTATGGACAAGTTTGAAGATCGAATATTTGAATTAAACCTCTCTAAACACATTATCTTCTGGTTTCGTTATGTTGATGACATTTTAGCTTGTTTTGACAGTTCTTTTGAGGTTATCAATGAATTTTTAATTCTTATTAACAGTATCCACCCTAATATAAAATCTACACTAGAAACAGAACAAAACAGGGCTATAAAGTTTCTAGACTTAAATATCAAGATTAACGCAGACAATCTATTCGAATTTTCCATATACAGAAAACCAACACAAACAGACATAACAATACCAAATGAATCTTGTCACCATAATACACATAAAATAGCAGCCTACAGATCATTAGTACACAGAGCTTTAACTATTCCACTAACAAAATCAGATTTTAGCAAAGAGATATCAACCATTAAACAACTAGCACATGCAAATCATTACAATCCGAACATGATTGACACTTTAATTAAACAAAAAGATTATAGGTTAGCTATCAAAAGAATATATCCCATTGACAATCAAACAGAAGACACAAATTACATATCTATACCATATTTTGGCAAAATATCAGAAAAAATTGCACATATACTAAGAAAAACCAACAATTATAAAATAACATTTAAAACCAACACTAACACTTTTTCATTTTTATTTAATGCTAAAGACAGAACACATGATATCATGAAATCGGGCATTTACCGTTTAAATTGTTCTTTTTGTAGTTCGGTATATATTGGACAAACACTTCGAAATTTTGACATAAGATACTGGGTGGAAATAAATGATTTTCATCAAGTTACCATTGCATTCCCCATGTAAAAGCACGACGTGCCGCTCTACGAAAATAGAGAAGGCAGTACCATAACCTCAAAATATACAAATTCAATAAATTCTATGAATTGTTGGACAGATTGATTTCATTTATTGACAGAACTAATTTAGTACTAAATCAAAAAGAGTAGAGCGGTACAGAAAAATTTACATGTGAAAAAATTCCAAAGGGAACTTGATGAAAATCATTTATTTCCACGCTGTATAATTAACACGTACGTCATTACAAAAATAAACATCCTGAAAAATCGAATTACGCCAAACACCTTTTAGAACAAAATCACACAATGACTCCTCAAAATAATATTAAATTCCTACATTTTTGTAATAACAAACGCAAATTAGACATTTTAGAAGCCTTTGAGATATACAAACACAAACTCAGGGTACCTTTAATGAATGAACAACTTGAGCTCAGTAATTCTCCGTTACTGGAAGTATTAGATATTTAATTCTGATTGTTATTATTATTTTATCTAGTTACCTATTTTTGTATCTACCTTAGCGACGTGTTTGTTTATAATTATATTACCTTGGATAATGACAGCATATCTGTCGAAACCATATTGTCAGGTTGTATTTTAATAAAACTGTGAAACTTTTAATAATCTTTATTTATTTCATGATTATGGAGTTCCACAAAGTAAGGCTGGAAACAATAAACAAAATTTAAAACATCTATCAGTAATATTTATTAAAAATGACATTACGCAAAATTTATGTTTTGACTGTTGAAAATATTATTGATAAATTTGATGATTCTAAAAGCAGAAAGTTCCATTATAAATGAACTGATTATGGAATAAAATGTTTTTCTGAAATAAAGTAGAACTTTTACGGACTCATCTGTCACAATGACATATGTCAAAACTGACTTTTACGGACTCATCTGTCATTTTTATTTGCATTGTTTCACATGTATTTGACACATGTCTCACACAGCCATGTTGACTTTCACGATTTCAGAAAAACGTAATGTACACCTCAGCACTAAAGTTGATTTTTTATCATTCATTATGGTTGTTCAACAATCTCCATATTCGTGATAAAAAAGTACAACTTTAATTGGTATACAATAATCTTAATACATATAATAATAATCTTTAAACTGTACGGAAATGACCATGGGAAATGGTTTCGCATTTTCAGTGATTCTATTAAAATGCCATAGATGTCAGCACATGCAATATTTCTAATTATTTGAAATATACAAAGTTATAACTTTTATATAAAGATAAATTTATATTTAAAAGTTAAAAATTTTTAATGGACGACTATTATACTCATAATTTTATAGTGATATGTGTATAAATCACAGACGGCACTTTAAGACAGCTGTTTCGAGCTTTTGGTTATAATCAGTTAGGGGCAACTCGTGTGATTTATACACATATAACTATAAAAGTGCGAGTATAATAGTCGTTCATCAAGAAAACTCACTTTATTAAAACACGTTTGTGTTCATTTTGCATTTTATTTATGTTAATTTATTTTGTTTAATTAATGTTTTACTTTAAATTATATTTTGAATGCAAATTCATATAGAAAAAATTATCACCCCAGCTGGAAATCGAACCCTAGGCCTTCCACTTTCTTCCACATCTCTACCTCTGAGCTACTGTGTCGACTACCAGCATATAAAGTTATTATTACCATATGAAGTTATTATAAAAATTGTTATTGAATTAACATAAAATTGATTTAACGATATATCCTTCTGACGACTTTAATCCATACATTTAGAATAATCGGTCTATTACATGGAAATCTAAAAATGTTTTGGGAATTTATTATTTCAAATTATATTTAAATGAAGCATTAGGTATTCAATGTATTTGTAGAATTGAGGTTATGATTTACTTACATTGACAAAAAAGCAGAGGCGGAACAACACGACGTCAAAAATTCATTTAAAAATGTGTCTATGACATTTAAAATATTATAGACACCAACAAAACTACTATTATTAATTTAAATAATTATTCAAATTTCAGTATTAATTTTAAATAATAAATGATTATTACATTGAGTTATACGCATTTCTTAATTTTTACAACTAACACCTGTTTTCTACAAACTGTGGGGATTGTCTACTTTTGACAATCCAGCATCTCAATCTCAAATCATATTCTAGGTTAAATATATGGTCGTAGATAGAGTATAGTGTGTAACACCTACAAAAACGCCAATTTCACACTTGTGTGACTGCTACATGAGAGCAAGTCGGATTATTTAAAAATCTTGGAGAGGAAATTTCCTCCATCCCCCCACCGTGAATTATATGTACTTAATTTTTGATTATAAATTGTAGTAATTGATTTATACTCTGGGGCCCCAAAAATTTGTAACGCTTCAGGCCCCTTAAGTGTTAAATCCGCCACTGGCTACGGAAACCGTATTTTATACTTCGTGGTAACAACAACCTAGAAGTAGAATTTGTTTAGTTCCCGTTACTGTTTATAAAGCGACACAAACTTTAGACACACATTTTACAGTTAATACTACTTTAAGGTGACATTTTCAAAACAACTCCATATTTACTTGTAAAATGTTGAAGGCTATTAATCAATTTGCAATTTGTTGCAATTATTAAAAAGTGTTTTACTATAACTCTCAATAAAGATAAAAAATCGATGTCAAATTGTGCCTTGGGAATAAAATAAAAATGGTTTCTATCATGTTTATCAGTTTATAAATATTTTTGTCATATTTTATTCAAGACATTTTTTATTAAAAAATATATTTAAAGAAGGCGCGTTGTTATTTTTCGATCTATGATCATCGCATTTAACAAAAAAGTTGCGATGGTTTATAATTTTGGTATGCTAGATTGACAAAATAACGAAACATTCCATCTCTTTATGTATGATGTACGTATTACAAATAAAATAGTAATCCATTTTGTGACACGACCGCGGCATTAGTAGAGAAAGTGAAAGAATATTTGTTAAGTTGCAAGAGTAAGAGAGAACAACGACGCGACACGATGTGTCAAACAGAAAAAAAGTTCCACGAAAGCAGCAATTACTACGCCGCCACGTTCCCGCTACGTAGCCTAAAGGTAGCTGGACAAGTTCCGGAAAGGTTACTGCAACGTATCTGCTACCCGAGAATTGTTCCCCATTTTGGTTCCAGGCACGTAACAATACCGTAGCAGTTACGTTCTTGTGACTAACGGCAAAAACTTTATAGATCCACCAGTGGTTGCTGGTACGTAGCGGTGACTAAAAATGCTGTTTGGGATAGCTCAATAAACATATAGCATATAACTTCAAATGACCGTATTTACCATAATGCTCTGTCTATTTATACTAATTATAATAAAAAATTGGGTAGTAGAAAATCAAATTTGTTATTAAAATTCATTTGATAGATTTGGAGCTTCTGAACAAAAAAAAATCATAATGGAAATCTACAGTATAGTAAAATATATATACACTTTTTAATGGGCATGTTATTGGATAAGCAGACCAGACCAATTGACAGGTTTAAATTTAAAATTTTTAGATTTGATATCCTAGAAATGTGGAACTATTTAATAAGAATTAAAGTAAATTTGACAATCGTATCATGTTAATTAATCCATAAATATTACTTATGCTAAGTTGACATTTTAAATTATATTGTAGTTGGTACTAAAGCAGAACTTCCTGTAAATATGATAATTTATCGTTGACATAAGTACCACTATAATTAAAGATAATGGCGTTTTTATAACTATTTATTTCTTATTTAATCGGCACTTATTGTCTTAAGTCTATAAAGTATACTTACTGCACAAACTGTACATAATACAAATAGTATTAAAATATGTGGAATTTATTTAATTGTAATTAAATTTCAAAATTTTAAACCTCAGGGTTATTGAATTATAACCATTATCCATTATCCATTATATGTATAATTGAATAGCTTATTAAAAATATGTATATTTTTATAAATTGTATATTAATATTTTAAATTAATACATTTTATAAGTATTTGTATATTATTGTTTATAAATGAAAACTTTACATTTACTTACTGAACACTTACTTGTTTGTTGAAGGACCAACAAGTGTGATATTATTTCTACCAAAATATACGAGGTGTATAAAAAGTGTTTCCACAGCAGCCTCAATATTCATACTGTGCTGTTCAAAGTCAGGAAAATTTGTTGATTCATTAACGTCATTGGTTATAAGTATTGACATAAATATTTATGATGTCATTTAGTAACGGCAGCCATCAATGAAGGTATTGAAATTTAATTATCTTTATTATCAATTATTCTTCGACTCTTGCATATTAAACGTGATCGTTAAACTTTGAAGCAGTAAATACACTTCGAAAATATAGCTTTCAACATTATGCGGTATT
This sequence comes from Agrypnus murinus, assembly GCA_929113105.1. NCBI lineage: Eukaryota > Metazoa > Arthropoda > Insecta > Coleoptera > Elateridae > Agrypnus > Agrypnus murinus. The sequence continues at coordinate 249,280,278 of OV816024.1, forward strand.
ATATAAACATAATAGTAAATATTATCTGCATATAATTAAAAAAATTTATTATACATTTACATACAAACACTCCTTATTAATCGAACCATCTTGAAACAATGTCTTTTAAATAGCATAACAATCGAAACATTCTCAGTTTCTCTTTCAGTTTCTTTTGTATTATATTGTAGTGAGCCATTCCACGTCAAATCAACCAAAATAAGTATGGTTTTCAACCTTACCCTTTTAGATATTTTTTAAACTTAGTATATTTGTAGTATTCAGTGAAAGTAATACATTTATTTTTTTTAGATTCTTTTGTTGAATCGTTTACGAGTTACGGACACTCAAAGGCGCGAAGTTCGGCCTCTGGAAAGTATTTACATTTACCAAAATAACATGTTGGTAACTGGGGGGTAAGGACTACATCCACTGCTAGCAACACAGTCTTTGTATGTTTTTATCGGAAGCTTATCGTTGATTGTAAGCTGTGATACTTTGCATCCAGTTAACATGAGTTTAAAATTCTGATGAATGTGCATACACAAACACTGGTCACTTATACTTAGGTCACCAGAACAGTAAAAGTTTTGAACCAAGTCAGTAAGTAGTCTCTTGATCAAGAGTTTTGCCGGGTTTTAGATTAGGAGATGAAAAAATGCTTTAGAGTACACTAATTCTTTCACTTTTCTAACCATGAAGTTTAAAATGTTAAATTCATCTTGAAGTTTTTTTACATTCCAACTTTTAGGTAATACAGTAAGAATCTGCATCTGATCACTTTGGGATGTAGTATTACACCTTTTTTCGGCTTGCTGAAGTAACTTTTACTAGTTTTCTCCTGGGGTAGTTTGACTCTTGTGATCGTTTGCTCTTAATTGGTGTTTCATCAAATGATTGTAAATTAGCATTTAAACATTCAAGACCTACATTGGCAACAATGGCCTCTTCATCATTGGCACTAGATGCCACTTCATTTCAGAACAACCTAGATTCCAACTGTGACAGTTGTTTTTCTACATTTGCACTATTTTCTGCACTAGTGTTAGGAATGCTTTTTTTCTATCATCCATTGCAATCCTGAATACAAATTTCTTTTATGATTGTAATGTCCTTTTTGTTTGAGAAGATTACAACATAGGGCTGAAATCTGAAGCATTATCTTTATGCTTTTATGAGTAGTTTGAATAACTGCACACTGTCTAGATATTCCGCAATTTAAATCTTATGGTTTGGACAGTATACCATAGTCTAATAAATTATTTCACGAATATGCCTTACTTGTAGGCCTATTCACAAACCTGGTTACTTAAAACAAACTTAAAATCAGTGTAAATGTAACTCTGTGGCAGTAGACGTTTTCCCATAAACCAATAATAAGCCCTAATATTAACATCAAATTAACATGTTTTATTTGATACAGCTGAGCCACACTACCTATTACGTTAACACCAGCAAAATACAGCTATGTTTTGCATAGTTGACTAAAATAACATTAGCTTTTATTTACCCACCAATTTGTTCTTAATAAATCATTTCATAAATACAGTCAGCAATAATCCCATTGTAAAATCATTGATGTAGTTAAGGTAGTTTTTTTTTAGTTAATTTCAGATTATTTTAGCATTTAATTTAGCCAACATAAAATAGCATTTATTGGTTTACGTAACTGACCTGATTCTGATAGTTAAGATTTTCAACTTCATGTTACATTTTAATATATTTATTCATTGTTACATTTATTACTGATTCCATTGCAATCCCATCTTTAAACTTTTGTGCCAAGCCAGCAATAATCTTTTCAGAAAAAAATGAGTTAAAGGAATGTGAATTCTCTGAAAACGCAAGCATTTTCCTGATTTCATATTACATTTAAATACTTTTTTTACTGATCCCATTGGAATCCCAGCTTCGAATTTTCAGAATATGCAGAAAAATAGTTCTTCTTAAACATATATTTGTTGAAGATTTTTAAAATTACAGTTTTTTGAAATTTGGAAAGTTAAAGATTTCAGTTGTTTTTTTAAACAATAAAAATTTTACATTCCTATCATGTTATATATCATATTAAAGCCCATAAAAATAGTTGTAAAACCAGCCCTATTTCATTACTATAGCTCAACTGCAACTCAAATTATAGACAAATCAACATTCTTCCGCAACTCAGAAATCACGCTTTTTTCGCGCGTTTGAGTGCTCGTAACTCAAAAAGTATGTAAAGTAAAAAAAATTAAAAACATATTTGTAATTGTTTTTACTCACGGTACTGATTATCACAATTTCAAACAAATCCAAGATGGTGAGGTTGGGGCATTGGTTGTTTTGATATGGAATGGCTCAGTACAATTTAACTGTTCGTAACAGGTGCCATTTTTGAAACTGTTTGTAAAAAGGTTGAATTACAGTTAAATATTTATTAGTAGTCAATTAGAATTCGTTCTAATCAACGTAATGTAGAAGTAGAGTACGTTAAAAAATGTTAAAAACAAAATTTTTCTTATGTCGGAAATCTTGTTCAAACTCGGTAAAAACGTAAAATGTCATTAGAAATATTTTTTCTTAATACAATTTTTCCATATTTTAACAAATAAGATTATTTTTCGCCGGTTTTAAAAAACAATGGCGAATTTGACAGATACCTAATGTCACCTGTCAACTTTGACATGCTGTATTTAAAGTATTTTTGAAAGCAGAAGTGATTGCCCCACAAAGTTTTTTTCCAAGTAGAATACTAAAAAAATTTCCCATATGGATCCAACTTTATGGCAGACACTGTATATCGAACTACAAAAGAAACTTCAAAAATAAATTTGTGGAACTTTCTGCTAATCGCGTTTACTACTGTATTATATCGCAATAAAATTATAATTATCACTATATTGCAATCAACAATAATATTAGCAGGTTTTGTTACAACAGAACTTTAAGATTTATTTATATGTAATTTAAATTTGGAAAATCCCTAACGTTTTACCATAAATTAATATACAAATTAAAAATGTAAAATACATTTTACTTTAAATCTACAATACTAATCTACTTCTACAATAAGTTTTTTTAGATAAAACTTTAACAATTAAAATGCAAAACAAATTAAAAATATAAACTTTTAGATTTAAATAGATGTGCCAAGTAAAATGAAGTAGAATGAAACTTAACAGTCTTAAACAAGAATTTTTTTTAGATTTAAAGAAAAATGTTTTTACATAATAAAATTATGGAAATTGATAATAGAGAGCATCAATCTTCGAAACTTTATTCTTTAAAATATAAAAAATGTAAGTAAACCTTTTAAATTTAATATAAGGTTATTAAAAGCAGAGCTGAAAGAGATTTTAGTAAGCGATATACATTTATATAAATCAGATTACAATTCAAAATCAAAAAAATTGATGCAAAGCTTTCAGTAAATGAAATATTAGAAATCTCCAGCAGATTTTAAAATTTGTCATTAATTTATAATCATATTCAACTGTTATGCAAGATCAAAGTCTGCTATAAAGTCTCATAATCGTAAATTAAAATTAAATTTTAAAATAAAATTTGAGAATTGAATAAATTGAAAATGATGAGATGAAGATCAAAATTTTAAAGTTTTATAAATCTGCTATATAATAGTAGGTATAAAGTTTTGAAATTCAAGAAAAAATTCAATAAAACCTTTATATTTTATAATTTTTAATGACCTTTACTACAAACCCAACTAAAAGAAACATATTTGCGACCGAAATGAAATACTATATTAGTGAATAGATTTCGAATATAAGAATATGTGATTATTTTAGAAATGGACAAATTAACTGAATTATTTGACAAAATTAAAATGAAGTTTAATTGATTTTTTAATTTAAAGTTCTGCAATTTTAAATATTTATTAAAGTTGTAAACTTTGAAACCAATTATCGATTTCAAAATTTTAAAACTAAATATATTCTGAAATAAAATAAACAGAATTTAGATGAAGTAGACTAATAAATAAAACGAAGCATAGATAGTTTTAGACACTTTCTGAACTACTCGCTTTCAAATGCTGAAACTACATAATTCTTGAAATTCGGGCATTAATGGAACTTTGATTAAACTGATAATTTAATTTTTTAACTGCAAATTCCAAACAAATATTATTTATAGTCCGGTCAAAATAGACGAAAAAATAGTGGTAAGTTTACATTAATTCGCATAGAGCTGAAAATTGGTACAGGTCTTAGGTACACTATTACAAATAAAATTTTAAAAATCCCCACCGATCGATCCTACGTCTGTTAAAAAACTTATTCAAGGTCAAAGGTCAAAAGTATCGGTTTTTCCATTTTTTTCGTAAACGGTAAGTGTTATTATAAAAATAAGTCAGACAAAAGTTGTAGATCATGCAATTATCTACAAAAATTGTTCTTATACTTTTTGTCCTACGAATCACGATTCCTGAGATATTGCGATTCTAAAAGTTGAAGAAGTCGTATTCTACATAATATGCACAGATGCACACATTTACGCACCACCTGTGAGATAGTGTACTTGGCGCATGTTTTTAACATGCACTGAAAAAAATATTCAGGTTAAATTAACCAAAAATGAGTTGCAGCAACCCGAAAATATGGTACAAAAAGTGACAACAATACTTATGGGTAACACGAACTATACGATTTTAGTAAAATGTGTTTGGTTAAATTTACCCAATAAGGTTAAATCAATCACACTCCCATATGGTAGAAGCAACCGGTAAATAGTTAAATTTACCATACCGTGTTAGGTTGTTTCAGCCTTGCATATAGTTAAAATAGTCTTAATAGTATAGTTAGATATACGAAATGAAACAGTTAGAAATGAAGCTCATATAGTTAAATCAACCTAGTAGACTAGTAAAAGTAACTCACGATGTAGTTGCATTAGCTTGGCTTTTCTGGCTGATGTAATAATATTGGATAGTAAAAATACCTATATGTCAAGTTAATTCAGCATCTTTCTAAGGTGGAATCAGCTACATATGATAGCAGTCATGACCATTGCATATAACTAAAATACCATTCTGCTTAGTTGATTTTACCCATCGATTCAAGTTCACATTACTATATTTTCTGGTTGTTTCTACCAGATGACATTGGTGATTTAAACTCACTATTTTTGGTAGTTTGCCTAATTTTCTCTTCATAATCTCCAAATTTCCCCCACTCCCTAATTTTAAGTCTTATTTTAAGCTAATTCTAGGAGAAACCCTGTAATGATATGGGAGGAAAATGCACATTGAAAATATGAATGTTTTCAATTTTTATGCCTCATTTCAATGTGTATTACCTTCATCTGCTATATAAGGTTTTCTCACAGAGATAGCTGAAAATATTTTCAGAAACTGATGGAAATCTAGTAATTCTGAAGAGCAAATATGGCCAACTAGCAATAATAGTGAGTCCAAATCACCAATATCATACTTACACAAAAAAAGTCGAAAAGAAACAAATTCAATAAAAAAAACTGTTATTGTTCAAAAATGAAGGCAAGACAAATAAAATAAAACGATATTTAAATAAAAAACTTACATTAGAACGATTAATTATATTGTATTCATTATAGTCAACATCCGGAAATAATTATCCAAATAATTATAATTATGATAACATGTGACAATTATAAGTACAAATTAAAAATTCCAATAAAAATGTAAATCTAAAGACGCGACTTTTTTCCTTGGTTCCTCGCTTAGCTCTCGTCAACTATAAGGTGGCATAACCTCTTTCTGGCTGTCTGATCTAGGATACCTTTCTCGAAGTAAAGATCTAATAAGGTTCTGCCCTGTGGGGCTAGTTGGAGTGTTACAGCATACACTTCCTGCAATGAAAAGAGAACATTATTTAAATTTCAGAAATGATAAGTATGTCAAAAATATTGAAGTAAAAAATAATAGTCAAATCACTATAGTACAGTCTTACAAAAAATAGCGGAAAGTCGAGTTAAGTCCGTGGATTTTTGCATAGGGCTTCCTTGTGGATTGTTAAATCACCCCCTCAAAGTCAACACCTGTAGGTGGTGAGCTCGAAGAGATAATGAGGGTAAACCAGGTCCCCTAACGGTTTTTGTCGTTTTTCTCAAAACTATTAGGTTTATTGAGATGGAGATTAGGTAACATAATGCTTATTTAAATCCCTACCAAAAATGCTTTTTCGTACCTCGCCTTTGTTTTGTGTATTCGAAGAAAGAAGGTATGTCATACATGGATCAGCAATTTGCACCAGTAAATTTGCTCAAGGAACATTCGGGCGTAACTTTTTTGGTCTAATATTCGTCATGAAGTAGCTAAGAAAAATTTGTTGAGATCCGGACGCGATCGTGGTCCAGTCATCTTTTACCTTAGCATCTCTTCGTCAAAGCCCATCAGGCGAGGTTATCGATATTCTTGGTGTCAGTCGGCTGAAAAATTCGTATTAGCAAGTTAATTCTTAGGAGAGTACACTGTACCAGTTAATTTTTGTATCCAACCCAATACGTACAGGGTGTTTCGCCTATTTTGAAATCCGAATTTTCTTTATTTATAAGACCTTGGTATCGAGCAAATTTTTCTCTTGAATGATTTTTGATGTGAAATTGAAATACACGATTTAATTCCTGATTTGCTCGTATTGTACGGGCGCCACAGTAAGGCAACAGTTTCGTTTTAAATTGTATATTTCAGTTTTACAGCAAAAATCATTCCAGAAAACTTTACTGATCTTATAAATAAAGGAGATTAGGATTTCAAAACAAACGAAACACCTTTACATAATAGGTTGAATAAAAAAATTGACTAGTACAGTGTACTCTCCTAAGAATTAACTTGCCAAAACGAATTTTTCAGCCAACTGGCACCAAGAATATCGATAATCTCGCCTGATGGGTTTTGGCAAAGGGATTTAAATAAGCTTTATTTTACCTAATCTTCTTCATCTCGATAAACCTAATAGTTTTCGAGAAAAACGACAAAAACCATTAGGGGCGTGGTTTACCTTTATCTCTTCGAGCTCACCACCTACAGGTGTCTCTTACAATGTCGAGGTCAGGAATATTTTGAAAAGTGCCCCGAGTCACAGATGAAGAATAATTTTCTTTAAACATTCCTGATCGAGACAGAATTTCTGGTTACTAATTCAAGCGCGTGTGAGATTCGGTACGAAGATTTCACACCAAACTTCAAATTCAAAAAAATCAAATATGAAAATAAATTGTCAAGAACTTTCCAGTGTAATTACCTACTGTCAATCAAAATAAGACTATCCTAGTGTGTCAAAAAATACTGGTATGGAATTTTCTAAGATATGTATTTCTGTTTAAAGAGGTTTAGATCGTTATACAGTGATCATGAAACAGTTGAACCAACTGGAGGCAACGGTAAAACACTTTACCCTAAGCAATGTGTTAAATTACTGAAATATCACAACTATTCATACTCACACTTTCATTATTCCCTTCGACCTGGGAGATGGTGTAGGAATGCTGTATGTATCTGTGGCAGGATCCAAAGAAATACTATCCTGGCTGAAGGATGGATTAGAACTATAGGCGGCCTTAGATTGACTTTGAGTAGTGCTGGTGCACTGACCAACTGGTGATGGCAAGTCTCCAATATCTACGTTCTGAAGATCAGTCGTAGCAGCTGACTGAAAAGAACAATGTAATTCTGTTACTGTAATAAATAGTAATTATTAGTTCTTGAAGTTCAGTCTATAATACTACATTTCTTATGGCAACATTTCGAGAGCCCTCCCTTGCAGAGACCAGGTCCAGAAATGTTTATTTAAAAGGTTATTGCCCAAAAATTATTAAAAATCACGTTTTTACGTTGTAGATAATTAAATTTTAAAGTACTAACTATACTTTAAAGCGTACTAACCTTATTGACTGCAGTCCCTTGGAATGTAGATTTCCACTGCTATAGGTTAAACATAAAAACAGAGCGGTCCCCTGCAACCGGTATCAAATCTCGGGAGATAACTGCTGTCAGGCATTTCTCTAGTAACAATAAACGGCATAATTAATTTTCAATAACAATGAACTACTATCCATTTTTTTTCTAGAGTCCTCTGACTTTGAAAGCATATTACTCGGGAACTAATGAACCAAATTAAATATTTTAAAAACGAGCAAGTAGTAAATTCATTTCTACATACAACAGTAAAATATTATATTTCTAACTGGTATACTTTTGTTTTTATCGGACGATACGCAATAAAAGATACCCATTTTTAGGGACAATTTCATTGAAGTAAGTTCACTAATTTTTTTCTCAGAAAGTATATGTCATATATCTATGAGATTTTTGTAGGGGTTAGAAAGAAACCTTGCGGTTCTTATACTATTGTTTTTCAGACAGAAAAGCGTTTTATTAAAGATTTATGTGAAAAAAAAGCGAACAATGCGTTCTTGTTTATTAATATAGAGATAGCGTCAAAATTGTTTCGCTAAATCAACACTTTTTATGCGTAGACATTATTGTTTTTAAACAAATGTTCCTAATTTTAATAATAAAAATGCGGAAACAAAAAAACGATTTTTGATGATAAGCGATTTCGACAAAAAACGGGTTTTTTGTTATTGCACTTTCATTGTTAAAATTCGGAACATTTCTTTAAAGAAAATAATGTCTACATATGAAAAGTGTTAATTTAGCGGAAAAAATTTGACGCTATCTCCATTAATAAACAAGAACGCATAGTTCGCTATTTTTTCATATATATCTTAAATAAAACACTTTTTTGTCAGAAAATTAATAGAATAACAACCGCAAGGTTGCTTTCTAACCCCCTACAAAAATCTCATAGATATATGAGATATACTTTCTGAGAAAAAAAAATTTAACTCACTCTCAATGAAATTTTCCCTAAAAATGGGTACCTTTTATTATGTATCGTCCGATAAAAATAAAAGTATATCAGTTAGAAATATGATATTTTACTGTTACATGTAGAAATAAATTTACTATTCGCTCGTTTTTCAAATATTTAATTTGCTTCAGTAGTTTTCGAGAAATACGGTATCAAAGTCAGAGGACTCTAGAAAAAAAATTGATAGTAGTGAGAAGTTCAACTTATAAAGAATGAAATACGTTAAAATTATGCTTAAAAACAAATACTAGATAATTCAGAAGAATCAATCTTCAAACCTAGAAATTCGATGGGTTTGCTCTTTAAAAATTTATGAATTCGCTGAGACTTGAAAACCGGAAAAGTAACAAATTTTACGCGTTAATGATTGTGGAACAAGTTTATTAACGTACATAAATACATAATTAAATTATGCTTAAAGACCCGACTCATTGTCAGATATCGAATTTTAAAATTTTTTTTCTTGTCATTGTAAGACAGTTAAATATTATTGGTATCATGAACAAATAAAGTGACTTACCTTTGAAGGTGTCTATGTACTCCTAAAACCCTTCTGCCAATAAACTTTATATTCACTTGTAACAGCACTCGATAAAATGAACTCGCGTTTGAAAGACACAATATAAAATGTCTTTTAATTTTCGCATGCTAAAAAGCTGATATATAAAAGCAACTTCACAAATACACCCAACACAGACGTTTTATCAAAACATAAATGCATATTGTACGTGACTGATATATGTTATGGATATCAAATAACAAAGCTACTTTTGTTTTTATGTACGTATGTATGACATCATTATTCTAAATTCAACTTTATTTTACAAAGTGAAAACTACTATTTGGAATGGTAACCGTAAGGTTTGGTTTATTTTACCTGTTTATATAGTCGATTAAATCAATTTTTTAAGCTATTTTAGCCCGAGTTATAGACTGAAATAGCCCTGCTAACGTAAAATCCTTGTTAAGCTGACTTTACCCATACTAATGGTTGATTTTACTAGAAGCCCAGTAAGATCTGCCAAAGACCGATTGACCATAAACAAATAGTTCACTTTACAAATCGTTTGTTTATTTTGACCTAGATTTTTAGTTAACACTGCTAAAATTAAGTTACAACAACAAAAAATCGGTTTACTATAATATAGTTAGTGATATTTTTCTCAGTGTGGTTTCCCCGGTAGGCATACTCCACGATTTATTGTGATTCAGTTTTATTAAATAATATTCAAAAATATTCTATTATGTAACTAAAAAATGGTACTATTGGAAATGACTAAAGTGGCACGAATTATTGTTGATTTCGGAAAAATTTTAGTCTGACTGATAATCTTCAAATGCTACTTCAACAGTAATGTCTTCTTCACGTTCTTCTTCTTCGTCTTGCTGGATATCTGTTAATTGTTCTAAGAAAGATGCATCAGTTGCCTCCTTATTGATATCATAAAAATCCTCATCTGTTGCATTTGATTCAACATTGGAGCAAGACTGGCCTTGACAATTGGTACATACTGGCGAACAAAATAATCAGACTTTTTTACAGCCACAATTTGCAATTGCAAAAAATGGTGTTAAGAAGTATTATTTTCGATGTTTCAAATGGTGATATCTCAGGAATGGTGATTCGTAGGACAAAAAGTATAAGAACAATTTTTGTAGATAATCGCATGATCTACAACTTTTGTCTGACCTATTTTATAATAACACTGACCGTTTACGAGAAAAATGCAAAAGACCGATACTTTTGACCTTTGACCTTGAATAAATTTTTTAGCAGACGTAGGATCGGTGGGGATTTTTAAAATTTTATTTGTAATAGTGCACCTAAGACCTGTGCCAATTTTCAGCTCTATGCGAATTATTGTAAATTGAATTGTCTATTTTGACCGGACTATAATTATACAAGATTATCTGGTTGACATTTGAAAACAATATTTGTAAGCGAAATAATATATTTACACTAATAAATTTATTTTGCTTACTCGCTAAGTTTTTAAATGTACAGTTATTAAATTACAAATGTTTTTAAAATGTGGACCGGATAAAATTGAATTATTCGAAAAAAAAATAAATAAAAAGCGATTGAAAAAATATTAATGAAACCTGATAGACTAAGAAACCACACATTTAGAAGCTCGGAAATTTTATAATTTTTATGTGGTTATTAGCCTTTTTTCTTAAAAATGTAAATTATCAAACAAAAATTTTAAATTTTACAATATTAATAACAACCGAAATAGAACACAAATTAGATTGGTAAACTTTCTGCGGTACATTTTGAATATTAGAATTTTCTCATTTCAATTATAAAATATTGAAGTTTTCAAATTTTATTAATATATGGAAAAAATAAACTAGATATATTATATCCAGAAATTAAATCTTCTGAATTAAAACATGAACTTGATATAAAGACGGTGACATTTTGCAATTTTCGGATTTCTGATTTAAAATTTTAAAATATTTTAAAAAGATCTAAATTAGTACAAATTTTTTCATACAATTTAAAATTTGTTTTAAAGACTACATCTTCAGTTTCTACAATTGAATTTCCGTAATAATTAGATTCAGCCACTAATTTTAAAATATCAAGTAAGCTCTATTATATTACAGGTGGTATAATTGTTCATTATTTTACTGTCTATCATCTATAGTCTAGTCTAGTCTGGTCTGGTCTGGTCTGGTCTGATCTGGTCTGGTCTGGTCTGGTCTGACAAAACAACATACTTTCATACAAGAACGTTTATGATACGAGTAGTTTCGAGGCTACTTAAAACATAATACATAACTTCAAGCTGTAATCTAATATCTACAGTTGAATCTTTAAAAACTCTCTATCCGCTCTGAACAATCAATTACAAAAACTGCATGAGTTTCTGACGTATAGGTAGATAATTCCAAATTTTAATCCGTTTTCATTAATCAGTAGACCTAACATAACATTAGTTTTACCGTAGGAAGAAGGACCGCTCAGAATTGCTCTACAGGAAACAGTCTGACACTAGGTTATTCAGATCAAATATTACTTACAAATCGGAAAGGATATCTATGAAACTCGTGCTGGATTAATTGTAGGAATCTGAATGCGTGGCAGCATCCGTAGCTATTGCATCAACCGTTTCCTCGCATAGCTTTTAGTTTATCTGTGAGAAATTCTATTTTATTTAGTACATAAGGCGTAGATTAGATTATTAATCTACCCAAAAGATTCACCGACAAACTTACTGAAGATAAAGTGGTCAATCTCAACCAGAAGATAGCGAATAAAACTCTGTCTCTAGGATTGGTTTACCTAGGTAAAGTAAAGACAGAAAGATATCAACTGTATGCTGACTGTATGTTTATCGAGACGAATTAGGTATGAAATGTAACAGGTAGGCTATTCAATGAACATTGCCTAATACTTTTTCTGATTCTTCTTCTAGCCTATGGATCCGCAGTTAGAAACATGGACCTGCTAAATGCCTGCAATTCACCTACCCTATCAGTATGTCGTACAATGCAAACATTTAATATTATTATTAAAATTTTATAAATAAAAACGATAAAAGAAGTTTATAGTTTTCATTTATTTTTATGTTAAACATATACGGTAGCAGGATCTAGATCGATACAAATTCATATATGACAGAAATGTTATGTATCTCAATACATACCTAAAACGTATTCTTCGTATATTCAGTAAGAGCTACCCCATTTTTTCTAGACATTCGAATTTTGAACAGCTTAATAATATGTTTTCTCATTTAATCATAATTAGGTTGACTTTATATAGAATTTTTCAGGAAAACCTTCTTTAGAAAAACCCTAATGATTCTTTAATTTACATAAAAAAAAAATTAAAACATTTGATTACACAATAATCCCATTTTCGATACCTTCGAAATATAAGTCTATAACATATGTTTGTAATAGGTCTTTATAACTTTGAAACACAGGGTAGTTACCTCTTGCAAAATTTACAGTTATGAGAACCCTGAAGACTTAACCTGGAGAAATAAATCAGATAAATATTTTACTTTTATTGAAACGATAACTTTGCATACTAATATATGAAAATAATATAATGTATATCGCCTGATAAATAAAATTGAAATTATTCTTATTCTTTTACAATGAAATTATTCTTTTACAATGAAATGTGTTTTGAAAAAACACGATGAAACGTTATGTATATTAATGCAGGAGTTCTGTTAACGCATTCGTTATTTAGAGATTCACTTATAAGTACACTATCTATTTAGCTGATTCAATAAAAATTTCGTTATTTTTAAAATTCCTAACGAGGGACCTACTGATAAGCGTTATATTATACCAGGTACGTATGATACTCTACTGCTGATTGCATACCTGATGAACGCAGTTGTACAAAGTAATATAGGATATACGTTACAGAGAAGTTTAATTTTCCGTGCAACAAATGACCTATATATATTTTATGTACAATGCTGACATTAACATATTTAGCGCATACCTGTTGAACATAGCTCTACAAAGTAATATTTAAAAGACTTAAAAGGCTTATATTTTAGAGATCGGATACAGTCGCATATATTCCTGTATATTACCTCTAAATTTTACTTTAACAATAGTTGTAGTCAGGTTTGGCGTAAATAACAATTAGGGATATCAAAGACATACTAACTGAACGCTAACATAATATGCTCTACAGGTCAAACTCAATTAATTAACCCTGGGGCTATACATCCTTAGGCTAGAAACAGTCTTGAAACAAAAAATGGCTGAGTCCACCTTGTTAGACAAGAAATCAGAGTATGGGCGTGATAAATAAAACATATAAAGTTATTTTACAAACATTTATTTAGTATACATAACATAATACAAGAATATAGATCATAAGTTGTTTTCTATGACGACTGTTGTAGTTCTACGGGTCTTTGAGTCGTCGTATTCCCTCGCAGAAATACTAATACGTATAAAGTCCGACGACTGACTCATTGGAATTGTACCGGTAGCCCTTTCCTTATTCAACTCTTCGTTACTATCATACACTCTAAAAAATTACCGGTGAATTATACCCTAAAAAATGGAGGCAACTATGTTACCTCCATTTTTTGGGGTAAATTTACTTCAAAGTGTAATTTTCATAGGAAGTCAGAAATTTCAACATTAGGTTAAGTTTGCATTGTAATGTTTCCTTTTTAAGTAAATTTACAGATTAAAATTACAATCTCAATGTAATTTTACATTTTAACATTAAAACACCTGTGTAAAGTTACATGACAAAGTTAATATATCATGGCAATAGTACTTTTCAGGGTTAAAATACAAATGTGAAAATACTTCTTGAATGTAACGATGACTTGCGAAAGTACTTGCAAATTCAATCGTTCCTCTGGGAATTGTATGAAACAAAATAAAATCAAAGTAATTTTTATTGAACGTATGTACTTATATAAAGTATAAGACATTAACAGAACTTCTTTTCAGGGGCTTTCGGAAATATTTGGTCTCTCAAAGACATTCAGATAAAGTTTCGATTCCACCTAGAAAATTAAAAAATTATAAATTATATAAACAATTATACACGAGTACCTTTCTCAATTACAGTTATGCTAGTTTATTTCGAATTCTTCAATTTTTGATTCATCCTAGAAAAACATTAAATTAAATATTTTTATTTTATTGGTTTAAATTTGTAATTTTAACATATAGGTACTTACCGATTATTATTTTTTAACTTCTACTATAAAATAAAATTCTTCCCATCTTCGGTCATACGTGTAAATATTTGCCTTTAATAAATCCGCACTACACTACAACGAAAAACAAAATATTAATGAGCAATGAACACTTCGTTCGATATCGATAGAGTACGCCTCGCCGAAATCATAAAAGAATGGTACACACCATTCCGACCATTCCCCAAAAAGCCTATTTGGACTGTTCATAATGGATTCCTGAATTCTTTCACGAAACGAAGGTCATAAACAAGTGCGATCAGCGAAATAGCATCTCAACGGTTAAAAACATATTAAGGGTAAAATTACACTATTCTTGTTCAAGTTCATCTTATCTTTAATATTACACTAAAAATGAATTAAGTTATTGAGCAATTATACATTTGTAAGGAAAAAATTGTCTGAGTTATGTAAATTTATATTATGGATAGTGATTTTAACCAGTTCAATGTAGTAGAATTACTTATATTTGTATAATTTTACATAATTACAGGGCATTTTACCACAAATAGTAAAACTACTAAATGTATAGATAAAATTAATTTTAGGGTAAAAATACCGCAAATAATAGCGAAAAGTTACCTCTTTAGCAAGGTAATTTTACCTCATTTTTTACAGTGTAGTTGGTAAACGAGGAACCACATTCATCAATACCCAAATGCATGGTTGAAGTCATATCTTCTTCTTCTTCTGTCTCAACGATATCAGTAGGTCCATTTGCTTCCTTTACCAGAGCTGTCTTTACAACATCTGCGTTATTATGTACGTTTTTTAAATGCCTTTTATAGCTGTCGATACGTGAAAGATATTTGAAGCAATTAGAACACCGGACTTTGATTGATTCGTGAACGCTTTTCGTATGTCTTTTTTAAGTTGTCAGAGCTTGAAAAAGTTTTGACACAGCTAGAACAGCAGATTCTGTTTGAATCGTGTATGGTTTTTACGTATCTCTTGCAGGTGAATGGCCTCGGGAAAGACTTGAAGCAAACCGGACACTGTATTTTGCAATCCTGTCGACCAGAGCCATTCTTCTTCTTACGCTGCTCCATCTCGACTAATGAAGGAACAGGAACACTACCCGTCTATTTATACTGATCGACCAGAGCAATCGGTTGTTCTATCCTACGTTGAGAAAATAATTATACTATGTAAGCATAGATACGCTACATATGATTGCGAGCCTGAGTATAAGCATAAACCCTATACTACAGATTTTTATCCTTTTTTCATTATATCTACTACAGACGAGGTGAAGAATAGGTACATTTAACATGCGTATGCTACAATTATCTAATTTCTAGTTTTCTAGACGTAATGTAATTTTGAACAGATTTTAACTCTTTTCGTTATATCTACTACCCTTGTAAGCGATTTCTACATATACGTTCTTATTGTTTATACACCATATAGATATTCGTAGCATCTAAAGTAAACTCTTATTTAAACGTTATTTTACAATATATCATACATTTCAGCAGCTCGTATTATTATCCGTCTCTATCGTAACCCAGTATGTAAGGACATTATGTTAAATACTATCTCATACATGTAAATAAACATTTCTTTAAAGAGTTTGTTAGGTCACCTAATCTGTTATAATATTACTATGATATTAGATCTCGTCGATTACAGTTTTACCATTAGGACATACTTAGTAGGTTATATGTGCTAAGTAAAATAATAAACAGATATTTCGAAAATTTTATGCATTCTTGAGAGAACGGGGTATAATATTTAAAAACACACTGTAGAAAACATATCAGCAGAGAAAGGGAATACATAAATACAGTATGTTTTGTATGATGAGTTGTCGTCAGTTTAAAGGAAATAAGTTCGTCGCCATATTTAAACGTTATTTTACAATACATCATACATTTTCAATAGCTTCGAAATACGCAGATATGTAATAATATACTATATACTCTTGTAGGTTATTCAACGTATCTATAGTAAACTCTTATGATTAATAATAATCTGTAACCATTTTCGATACCTTCGAAATATAAGTCTATAACATATGTTTGTAATACGTCTTTATAACTTTTGAAACACAGGGTAGTTACCTCTTGCAATATCTACAGTTATGAGAACCCTGAAGACTTAACCTTACGCCTGTATTCGACCTCTAGAGGGTTCATAAGACTAGACTAGACCAGACCAGACCAGACCAGACCAGACTAGACCACACCAGACCAGACCAGACCAGACCAGACCAGACCAGACCAGACCTAGACTCTAGAGCGTTCATAAGACTAGACTAGACCAGACCAGACCAGACCAGACCAGACTAGACCACACCAGACCAGACCAGACTAGACCAGACCAGACCAGACCAGACCAGACCAGACCAGACCAGACCAGACCAGACCAGACCAGACCAGACCAGACCAGTTTAGAAGTTTATTTCAAAATTCTGTGATAAAAAACATTAATTCTTCTTTACTTTACTTTAAAACCCAAAATTGCATGATAAATCAATATAATATTAATATAAATGATTAAATTAAATGAAGCAATCTAGGTTAGACTCCAAAAATTGTATTAAGGTTATAGATTTTAGACTCCGGTTGTTGCAAAGATTCAAGAATCTCTATTAAGATTAGTTCATAAAACATTTATTAGGTTAGAGCATGTAGCTACTTACAAAAAATCTCTATTAAGATTAGTTCATAAAATATTTATTAGGTTAGACCATTGTAGCTACTTACAAAATCGTCATTAACATTCGAAAAACTTACATATAATATTAGTTGGGTTACAGTCTACGAATATATTTTAGGTTAGATTTAGGTGGCGATTTTCCGAGCAATTAGAAAGGTTGTTTTTCTAATAATCTAATTTGGGGAACAGTATAAACGAGGTCGTTAATTGCTTTTCATTAACAGCTCGGGGGTTACATCCTAATTTTTAAAATGTATTTTTTGTATGTATTTAAGTAAGTTTTGGTAAATCTTATCATGCTAATAATCTAATCTGGGCTATTTTTATTGTAATAAATAAACCCTTTCACGATTGGCTCATATAAGGTTAATAATTGTCTCATCTCAATGACTCATGATAATAATCATAATTGGCTTATAATTGTCTTGTACGTAATTCACACATTAGTAATAATGATTGAAGTAAATGAGAATTTTAACTAGACTTCAAATTTCAATTTTTAAATTAATGTAGAACATTATTTTAATCTGACTTTTATTAATATATATAGTGAAACAGCCTTTAAATACTAAGAAACTTCATTTTGTTCTAGAACAAATACATATTTGCAATTTACAAAGCAGCCTCCAAACACCTGTGTAGTCTTTCAAGATAAAAATATCAATAATAATAACAATAATAATAATTAATGCAAAGTATTCTTACCAACTGCACCATACCAACCAAAATTTGATGACTAGATAGATTTGCAAAATATTAGTTATTCATTAATGTCTTACATTAAATTAAAATAAATCTTTAGGATTCAAAAAGCATTTTTCCTATTATTATTATTAAAATTCCTAAACTTTTTAAAATAATAATTTATGCCGCTTTTAAGATGATGATCTCTTAACAAATTATTTAGGATATCTAAATTCCTTTCAGTCATTTGTAAGAACGTTTGTTTATTCATGGTTGAGATAAAGTTAGTCATATTGTTAAGTAAATAATTGTTTCAAAGTGATTTGAGATGCATTAAGAAAAATTGGACTTTCTTCACGATTAGCTCATATAAGACTGAGTAATTGTCTTGTACGTAATTAGCACATTCGGATAATCTTAGAAAGCATATTTAACCGAGCGTCAATAAGTTTAAATAAATCTGTAGGATTCAAAAAAGCATTTTTCCTATTATTATTATTAATGTACAATATTTATCAATATTTTCCGGGAATTATTTTTAAATAAATTGGATTTAATCAAATATACGTGAAAACATTTTTATAAATAACTCGTATGCAGTAATTTAAAAGACAAGCTCCGTGGTCTCGGGGTTAAGCTATGGAGTTCTAGTCAGATGGTTGAGCGTTCGAACCCTGGTTACTCCAATCGATTTTTATAAAAAAGTGTAACAGGTTGCCTATCTACAGGCGTATAGAAGTCTACTATACCGATCACAGGACGTTACCGATAGATGGCAGTTGAGGCATTAGGAATTCAAATCTAATGGCGGGAAATGATGACAAGCTGGACAAGAGAGAGAGAGAGAGGGCCTGAGCCAAGCGAGAGAGAGAGAGAGAGGGTCTGAACCAAGCGAGAGAGAGGAATCTACTATACCGATCACATGACGTCACCGATAGATGGCAGTAGTAGTACTAAAAATTTGAATCTAAGGGCGGGAAATCCTAGATGACAAATTGAAAATGACAGATACAAAATGGCGGATATGTAAATGACAGATTCAAAATGGCGATTCAAAATGGCTATTCAAAATAGCGATTCAAAATGGCGATTCAAAATGGCGATTCAAAATGACGATCCAAGATGGCGATTCAAAATGGCTATTCAAAATGATTTGACATAAAACGAAACTGGCGCCATCTGTTTTCCCCTAGCAACAGCGTTGCCATTTATCCGAGTGACGAACCAAATGCCGGTAATACAGAATGTCGGTAATGCAGATTCCGTACTTAACCACCTGACTGCATCCCTGTCAAAAACGTCTGGCTCAGGTGACCCAATACCTACTCAGAATGATATTAATATTGTATTGTAAACCATAAATAATAAGCAAAAAGTTTTAATAGCATACAATGTGCGTTTGCGCATCCAACAACTATCCCTTGTGCTTCGATGTATAAGGTGCTTGCTTTGTAACGCGTTGGTAGCAAGACCGCTCTCTGCCCGGTAGCTTCTTTTTATAATAAAAATAAAAAAAACAAATAAAATGTGAAAATATAATTCAAATAATATATTAAATATTTTTTAAACTAATAACAATGCAAATTAAAAAATTACCCGAGCGGAGATTTATCCGGTGACACACGCATTGCGAAGGAAGCACCTTAAGGAGCTAACGCACATTCTATACTTAGTACTATTAAAAGTAACGGGTCATTTTATGTAATTATTCCTTTTCATAAATTATTTATAATCCATATTAAGTATTGCATAATTAAAAAAAAATCACCCAAACTGGGATTAGATCTTGCGTTTTGTAATTATAAATCTAACGTGCCCTGCATTCGGCGGCTATGGTGATGAATGTTAATATACTATCATTTGTATTGTATATAGATTATATTTTGTGAAGTCATTTGTAAACAAATCACCCCCCGTAGAAAAAGATGTTTTAAAATTGAATTTTTGTATTGAAAAAATTGTGTATTTATAAAATATATTAAATATTTCATAAATGTATTTAAAGGAAATTTTCCGAATCGTATTATATACACGTGCGAAACAATATCGCACGCATGCCTGTAGGGTAGGAGGAACCAAATTTGGTATTTAGCAATTTTTTTCAATTAGGTACTGAAAATTGTATTTTCAATCAGTTACCTAGCTTTGGATTTTCCCAGAATTACGCGTAGTTAATATTTTAGGATTTTTCAAAAATTAATCGATTATTCTTATATACTGTGATGTTTTTCTTATATACTTTTTTCCATGAAAAATACTTTTTCCTCAAATTCGAAAAAGCACGGGGATAGAAAAGGTTTTCCTCTTTAGTCTGCTTTAAGTA
Source organism: Agrypnus murinus (assembly GCA_929113105.1). Classification (NCBI taxonomy): domain Eukaryota; kingdom Metazoa; phylum Arthropoda; class Insecta; order Coleoptera; family Elateridae; genus Agrypnus; species Agrypnus murinus. The sequence goes on from OV816024.1 coordinate 249,300,476, forward strand.
GGGTGTGACAATTTTAAGAAATGGCGGAATGAGAAGTATAGAGAGAAAGGTATTTTAGGGATCATATAAATTCCAACGTTCTGTAGAACCTTAAAATTGAAACTAAGGTATATTATGACAGAAATACAAAGTAATCTAACTAAGTAAATTTTGCTTGTTTTATAAAACAATTCTAAAATTTTAATCATGAAATTTTGCTTTCTATATTTAACACATTCTACAATTTGTATCAGAAATACATTTTCTTGTTTAAAAAGTGGGACTGAACCTAGGCTGAGTGCGTACTGAAAATTTAAAATAAAAATTAGATTGAAATAAAAATTCTGATTTTGAGCAGCAGATTAAGTATTTCAAATTAAAGTTTGTAGTTCAAGTTTTTTGTAAAACTTTTTATTTAAATTAGCATTAAACAATACCCAATATAGTTGAACAAAATTAAGAAGAGAAACCATAGTAGGTACTTACAAAACTGCATAAAGGGCAAAAAATCAAAACTCTAAACCTCAAATAAAAGGACAGAATACAATAAAAAATGTTGATAGACAAAGGCGACAATCTTCGTTCATTCTCGACTTGAGCTGTTGTTAGAGCTTGTTAATACAATAATTTCGCGATGGGTGCTACGGAAATCTCTTTTTGCCTTCCTTGCCCGGCGGGGTTATATTATTATTTTCAATTTGTTTTCATATTGAAGATTCTTCTTCTAGCGACTGTAAGACAAAATTGTATCACCGATGTTGGTCATCATAAAACAAGATCATCCAGACGTCCGAATGTTATTTTGTTGCAGCGGTACTGTCACTAAGTACCTATGATACAAATAGTTGGATAATAGTAACATATTATTATGAAGTCAGATTATGACACTTTAAAACAAACTGTGATAATAACAGTACTGATGAATAAATAAACAAATTAAAAACTTGGTGGGGTATTTAGTAAACGCTAGTTTTGTTACAGGAAATAAAACATGTTTATATGAAATAGTAGAAGATGGTATCTTCTTAATGGTTTAATAATTTCATGTCACAATGCTCTTTAAGCAAAACACTTATTAAAGGGAAGCGAAAGAAAACAAATTAGACCTTATACATGACTTTTAATTATTTCTTAGACCTTTCCAAGTTTCTCGCGCATAAATTACATTAACTAAACCCATAATTAACTGACATAAATTTATATCATCAACCACTAAACCTTTCATTAGTATCCTGTTGACAAAAACAGGCCTTAGACGTAATTTTCCCTTCACTCGCACACACCACTTTCTCTCATATCTAGAAATGCTAACCTCGAACTTGAACTTTAACACATCAATCAATCATCCTTTTTTTGCCAGATTTGGGAGATTTTCCCCGTTTAACCCGTTTCTTGTTGGCAATAATGAAAGTAAGTATTTCATGTGTGCACGCATATATTCGCATTACGTGTTATGTACATAGCAAAGTACCTTATAAAAGCTCGCCGACAGTTTTTCACATGTGTGAATGAATGAAGGAAGAAATGACGAGAGAGAAAGAAAGAGGGAGACGAATTTCTTGCGTAATTTTTATGAGGGGCATAATACTAGAACTAAATGAGTATCGGTAGTGTGTTTTCGTTCAGTAGGTGGAATAATCGTCGTGTTGTGACGACGGGTGTTAGATGCGCGCGTGCGTGCGTACGCCACTGGGCGCCTCGACAGCGGGCGTGCAGTCAAGCGACGCACATCGCGACGCCGGCGTTGTTGGTTGCTTCCGTCCGTGTCGTTCCGCGGACTTCGCGATTTTTTAAACATAATAAAAAAATACCTAACATACCACGCACCGGAAATATTTTACAAGTTCGCGATGGTTTATCGAACTTTCGTTAAGTTTAACAGTTGTAGTTTATGAACTAGAATTTGTTTGTTATGTTGTTAAAAGAAGCGTTTTTGGTTTTTTGTGGCATTTTTAGGTTTTGTTAAAAATACCTTTAAGAAATACAAAAAGTGCGTTTGGTTTAAGAGGTAATTAGGTAAAACATGTTTTTTAACATGTTGGGGGAAAAAAGTTTAAATTAATTTGGATAATTTCTGGTGCTTTTCATTTATTGATGAGAATTTTGTTGATAAATATATTTTTATATTTTTTTTTAAATCAAGCTCTTTGAAGTTGATGAATACACAAATTGCAACAATCAGGTTAGAGTTTCATTCGTTAATTAATTTTAAGAAAACAAAATCATTAGAGGAGCGAACAAAAAGAAACATCTTGAATCCATCCTTTTTTCAGCTTCCTGAATTAAGGATGTTCTTCCTGTTCTAAAGGGACATTTTATAGAACTTTGAAGTCAAAATACTTGATCAGATTAATGATATGCTTTATTGTATTTACTTTTCCATTCTTCAGGAAAAGGTGCTAGTAAACTGTCAGGATGATTTGAAATGATTAATTCTATCTAAAGTAATAGAGCTTATTATTTTGAAACAAGAAGATTATCTTAAAAAAAAATATATAGGTATCTCTTACTAATTACGTTTACCATCTTTTTGTAGTACAATCTGTAATTATAATTAAACCGCTACCATTTTCACCATCTCAACAGCTTCTGCTGATTTGCTTAGCATTCATTTAGAATTGTAGTTATGGATTATGGAGGGGAGCCAATTTAAAAAATTAAATAAACTTCTTTTATATGTAAAACACGCAAAAATTGAAGTATATTCTGTGAATGATTAACAGTTTTCGGGTTAAACCGTGTTAATGGGTGCTATCTTGATTGCTTGTGCAGTCACATATGGCGGGGTTAACGCGTTGAGATACTACTCTTACTGATCTCTATTAATTCTGTCGAATTAATTCCTTGCGGTTAGTTAGCTGTTTTGAATATGACAATTCTAAAACTCGTTATTTATACATTGTCTTCGATCGTGCAAGCCTTACTGTTGTCCTGTAATCGAAGGTTTGGATTTTGTATCGCCTCATTTTTTCAAACCAAGTATAGTTAATGGGTTATCTTTCCACGTTGATCTCAAGCATTGATATATCTATCCTGTTGGCTTGCATTCTGAATTTTTTTCGTTTCAGTATTTTTAAGTTTTTGAAATACATAGCTGCGTGTGCTGACACTGCTATTTTGGACACAGATTTTGTTTTTGTCTTTGATAATTTCAAATGCAAATTTTCCATTTAGCAAATTCGAGCCGTTTATCAATCAATCCACATAAAAGTGACATAGCAGGATATGTAAGAAATTCGAAGAAGTCAGTGGCGTGCGGTCCATGGAAGCAAGGGAAGCAATGCTTCCCTTAAGAATTTATCAAAACTAGAAAACAATGCTAACAAAAATATTTTTATAAAATTATGGTTATCGTTTATTTAAATTTGTAACATTTAATCAACTTAAAGTTCAATATCAATTCCGTACAGCAAAAAGCATAATTATTTAGAGTACTATTTTAAATAAGGCTCATTAAACTTGCGCGGAAAGGTAATACCGATTCAAATGTGTTATTTACACCGCATATAAGCACTGATTTCGTAGCTTACTGCACTTCTTGCTTTCGGTAGCAGTCGGGTCGTGGGTGCGTTGTGGGCTACAGTTAACAGCGTATAAGGTCTAGTTATTTTTATTAGCGTGCTCCGTGATCAGATGTTTATTATAATTTCGTTATTTGTTCGATTTTTCGTGTTTGTTAAATGTTACTTAAGCAATGTAAATCTCCGAATGAGATGTATTTTGGAACATTTTATTATTTTTACAATTTATATAAGTTGAGATTTTTTAAAGACAAATAATTGTATTTAATTTGTTCTGTATGCAACATTTAAACTTGTTTTATCGCCATGACTGCATATTCAGCTGCTTCGGTGGAAGGTTCGAGTACTTCCGATATATCCGAATCGCGACGATTTTGTTGTTCAAGTTGTAAAGTATTATTATCATTAGATAAAGAACTTTCTTCGTACAGTTTCAGAGGGAATTACAAATTGTTGAGAAAGGCAGACCAAAACCAGAACTTTTAAATTTAACAACAAAGATTAAAACCTGCACCAGGTATTTTGCTAAAAAAGACCGGAAAATCGAGTTGCATTATAAATAAATAGTAGTACTCTTTTTTTAATAAAGAATAATAGTCAACAAATTCCATAAGTATAAAAGACGTATTCTTTTGCACATTCTGATTAAATCTAAACAATCATAAAAATTTTAAAATGCTTTGTCACAAAAGAACGTTGGCAATAGTTACAAGTTTCGTCACAGCACTTTTTATGATTCAATCATGTCAATCACAGAATTTCTACGATTCAAAGGGGTAAGGCGATTACCAATCATGCTAAAACTATCTTACTAGGTGGGGGTTAATCAGTATTCAAAAGAACTAGATGTGCTAAAAAATTACCAATCCGATTATCATTATAGAGCAAAAGAATACTGCTGAAGTGTAAAAGTTCGTCTTTAAAAAAACCTTTAAGCTTAATAATTATACCACTGTTTTTTATTGTATCTAGGTATATTAAAATTAAAATCGTGATTGTTTCCCTAGCCTAAATTCTCACCGCACGCCACTGGAAGAAGTTGACATACGTAGTTCTGAGTATGGAAAGAAATAGCAGAAAGTGAATGCTTTGACTGCACGGCGTGTATAAAATAAAACTAAGTCATATGGATGCAATTATTTCACGGTTCATTACATGAGAAAACAATCGTTAAAGGAGGTTTGTTTTCCTGGAGGCTTCTGCTTCTATTAAACATACTATAGCTTGTAAAAGTAGATATAAAAATAGTAGATAAGGTAAAACAAAACTGCTTTTAACCTAACCTAATCCAATCTAGCCCAACCGAACCTATAGTCTCTGTCAGGTAAAGTATGTATACTAATGGCTGCTATAAGCTACGATTAGAAATTCAGCTTGTCAAAATTTAGTTCTTCGTAAAGGCCTCCAACGTATTAGGGTGTTCTTAAGGTAGTTTCCGTCCACGTGTAAAACATCTAGGGTACATTTTTTTGGTGGTAGTAAAGGTAGATGTAGCATACAAATCAATGACAAAATGTTGAACTGCTCAAAGGGTATCAAACACACAATTCTGTAGTATTCTGCAAAATTATGAAAAGTTCTAACATAAGATGGATGCATGAAAACAATTTCCGTTATTTCAAGATGAATATTAAGAATATAAATACATTCTCTACTTAGAATAATAACAATTTTTTTATTCTATTCCTTATTTCTGGGTACTATTTGTTTTCTTTTAATGAGTTTTTTGGTGCATAAAAGAACAGTAAAAAATTTCCGATGTCTTTCTGCGACGTTTATTTGCTGCAGATATCACGAATCTTATTTTTAAGATAGTTTGCAGAAAATAGTCACTTTTGGTTAAATCTAGAAATTATGTAACCCCACAAAAGAACATCCTGCCAATAATATCACGCGATTTGAAAAAAATTCTCACAATCATTGGCCAGTCACCCCGTCATGCTGAAACTATTCCGCGTTGTAATAGTTGACATTTTTATAAACAGTTGAATTTTAAAAGACTGCATAACATTATGATGAGATGAGCTGACGTGAGGAGTTGTATGGCATATGAAAGAGGCTTTGACATCGCTCTCGAGATTAAGCTATTTTTGAAGATTTCACACACACGCACTATGGTATATCTGGAAGAGCTCAATGCTTCGCTCGAAGGGTGTTAGTCTTGTTAACCTGGTAATTTTTCATTGGTCGTTTCAGAGTCATCCACTAAACTCGATACACGATTAAACATGTATGTTTTACGTGGGGCTCCTGTAATTACTATATCCCCACGTTCCTTCCAAGACGAAGTAATTGAGATGCGCGGAGCGAGGTTGTCTATCCACCCTCTACTAGCTCACCAGCATACGTGCTCACCCGCCGGAATCGGGTTAAGTTCCTCGTCCAGCTTTAGGACTATTCCCTAACCTAGGTTAGGTACATCGAAACCCTCCAGTCCTCTTTTATGTCTTTATAAGTTCCTTCACCAAGCCTTAGTTGGAGCCCACTACCCGATCGAATGCAACCTCAGATGTGGCAGGACTTGGTTTTGAACGGTTATCCGTTACCCAGGCAGTCCTGGGATTGGGTAGATAACAGCCAATTCTAAGGGTGAGCGCCGTGTGGTCTGTCCACAATCTAGTCTTGGATACTAGTTCTCTCCGACTCCTGTAACGACTGCCCAAACCTGTCTTCTAGGCTAGTCTCAGATACTAATGAGATCCGACACCTCGAGTGACTGCTTGTCCGTTCACCCTGACTAAACTCGATACAGAAATCGAGATCCGTTTCGCAATTCTTCTCCATCAGTTCTTCCTCTTTTCATAGCCAGGGAATATCTTACGGACCAATATAACTCCCTCCAACTTCTCTGTTGATATCAAAATTTCTTTGCGGTCTAGAGCTCAACCCAGTCGACTAAGTCAGAATTTTGTTATTTTCATTTTCATTCTCACTGAATTGGATGCACATCTGACGGACGTAAAGGGAGCTTACATAAAATTATATTCGTATCCAGATTGGATGGAATAATCGAAAATACTTTCAAGCTGTAGTAAGGATACATGCTTGGTTTTCAAAACCAGTTTCTTTACAAGAATCTTACTCTAGACTCGAGAAATCTATGAGAAATGTGTTTCAGAGAAAGTTGACTGAAACGGATAGTTAGTTCTCTGTATACTTTATCAAGTTAGTTAGTTTCGTTTTCAATACCTACTTCTACAGAATGGCAATTCAAGTGGATATTTAGGTCATCAACAATAATGTTTTTGTGGCGGTATGAAGTCATTGCAGGACAGAAATATTGTATTTAAGTCGGCTGATTTGTTTTACCCCCCTTCACTCATTCAGAAATTTTAATATTTTTAATATTTATTTTGTTAGTTGCTTACTTATTGTTAGCCCATTAATTAGATTCGTTTGCCCACCCTCAGACTTAATGGTATATCAAATAGTAATATTTTTAAACGATTCGTTTGACAAGATATTGTCATTGTTTTACGTGGGGTACCCGTGTGAACATACCCCCACGTTCCTTCCAAGAGGAAGTGATTGAGATACGCTCAATCGGCGCGCAATTGCGAACAATTGCTCCCAGTAACTCACTGGTCGGAGCGAGGTTGCCTATCCACCCTCTACTAGCTATCCAGGCTAGTACCGGAGCGATTGACTTAACACGTGCTCACCCGCCGGCACCCTCCCGTCCTCTTTCATACGGGGCTAAGTACCTCGTCCAGCAATAGGACTATTCCCCCAACTTAACTCAGTTGAATAGAGAGAGCCCTCCAGTCCTCTTTCATACCTTCATAAGCTCCTCCCCGAGACAGGGGTTGGGGCCAGTTGACAGCCCGCAATTCTCGAATTTTATTTTGTCAATTGTTTGACCATTAACCATGTTAATCCATCTATAATATTCCTTTCCCCACCCCCGCCCTCCCTAGTTTCAAATTTTAACTTTTCATTTGATTAGTCGCTTGTCAGTTCATGTTGGCCCATTCATTAGATTCGTAAAGTGTGGGGGGGGGCTCTGGTGAAGTTGCTTCCGCAAAATTTATTTTTTTGCTTTTTCCAGTTGGTGGGCAAACAAAAGTTTTTTTTTATTTATCTGCTATCGGTGTGCAAGCGAATCGTACACAAAATTTTGGTTTTGAGTAGCCAACTTCATGGATGTGGTGACGTAAGTTATGTGCATTGTTGTTGATTTCGTCAAAATTTAGATTTAGTCACGATTTATCACTATGTATTTCTGACAATAAACCAACGAGCTCGATAACAAAGCGGCAATTGAAGTTGAAAAGTGAGGGAAGTACACATATATCTCTTAAGAGCGACAGAGATGAGAGTTTACAACGTTTCTTAATTGAATTTAAATCTAGAAAGCCACGTTAAATTTTGTTTTGTAAATTAATTTTCACAATTTGACACCATTTAGGTTATTATTTTTATTTTTTTGAAATTAGCATTCTTAAACTTACTAATTAACACTTAATTAATAACATACTAAAAATAAAACAGTAATAAAAGAAATGTTTCAAATTTTTATAGAATTTTGTAATGAGTATCAAATATCTACTATCCTCTCCAGAGTCCTCTGACTTTGAAAGCGTATTGCTCGTAAACTACTGACGCAAATTAAATATTTTAAAAACCAGAAAATAGTAAATTTATTCTACATACAACAGTAAAATATCAGATTACTAAGTGGTATACTTTTGGTTTTTACCGGACGGTACGTAATAAAAGGTATCCATTTTTAGGGATAATTTTATTAAAAGTAAGTTAAATATATTTTTACATATGAAAAGTATTAATTTAGCGAAGAAATATTGACGCTATCTATATTAATAGACAAGAAAACGTAGTTCGCTGTTTTTTCATACAAATCTTAAATAAAACGCTTTTTTTGTCTGACAATTAATACCAAAGAACCGCAAGGTTTCTTTCTAACTCCTACAAAAATCTCATAAATATATCACATATACTTTCTAAGAAAAAAATATTTAACTTACGTTTAATGAATTGTCCCTAAAAATGGATACCTTTTATTACGTATCGTCCGATAAAAACAAAACTATTAAAATATAAAATATTAAAATTATTAATTTAGTTCAGTAGTTTAGGAGTAATATGCTTTCAAAGTCAGACGACTCTAGAAAAAAATGGATAATACAAAAAGGTACAAATGTTTTAAGGTGAAGTTTTCCAAAATTTAAGAATCGTTGGTCAGCGTTTGCATGTAGTATGTTTCTATCTGTAATATTTTATAATTTACTTGCTGATATGTTAATATTTGTGATTTCTATATATTTATGATAAATAAATGTATAAAACAGTTTAAAAATGGAAAAACCAAAATAAAAGTACATCTGTATTTTATTTTAATTTATATATTTGTGACATTTAAAAAATCTCCAGATATGCCCATATTAAGAATTGACTTTCACTTCTAAAATTTTATAAGGATAACCAATTTAAGAACAATTTATAAACGTATCTTGATTGATTTGACTATTAATGATGAACAATACTTAATTAACAAAACAAAAACTTGATTGTTATTTTAACAGGTAATTTAAAACATGTGCAATTGCCTATTTTATTTTTTATTTTTAACGTTATCCAATCCCTGCTTTCCACGAAAAGCTGATGATCTCTATCTTCCATATCTGTCGTTCTACGAGAATTATATTTTCTTTGCATTTCAACATGTACTATTGCCATCTTCCACAAAATGCTGATCGAGCTGTACATTTGGCAGGAGGTTGTTCTAAGAAAAAGATATTTACTTCCCATTGTGTCGTAAGAATGTTTTGCCTTTCCATTTTCTCATTATGTTCCGAAAAATACAGTATTATACTCTCAGACCCACAGAAAATTCTGTTGTAAATTGCTGATTCATACTTTACGTAAATACTGTTTCACATACAGAAGGAATGCCTTCCAAACTTAATTTAGAGACATTCTGTAACCTCACTAAAAAAGGAACATTTTACAGCTGTTACATACATTGCTATAAATGAAAGCACCGTATCCACAACCGTATCTGTCAATGGCTAAAGTGCATAAAATGTTTTTTACATCGTATTACTATAAATAGTATCCTGAAGTAAGTCTAAATTTGGCATAATATGTATCTAGGATTGGGTTTTTTGGTTTTTATTAGGCTGTGTTTTTGCAGGCGAATTTTTTATGCGAAAACTTTTCAAAAATTATTAATAACAAAAAACGCTGAAACATAGTGCAAAAATAGACATCACTCAAGGGCGTTTATTTTTATTTTTAATTGTAAATTACATTATTGAAGGCTTTGAACCTTACGGCTGTTCTTTTAATTAATTTAATTGGATATAAAGTGACTGAAATGCGTTTATGTGTGTACTAAAAATAGATGTTAACATGAATCAACTTTTAATACGAGCCCTTTTTAATTTTTTTTTTCATTTTTTATCCAGGGTAGGCATTAAGTCTAAAATACATTAACTAGTAACTAAATGGGAATACCTTCCTAGCAGATCTGAAAAGGCGAAAGGGTGTTAAATTCACGCGACCGGAAATCCGTGCTCACATGCGCCTTCATAATCAGACGCTTCTCAGCATCAAACAATGCAAGTACACCTTTTTGCGTGCATAATCGCTTTCCGGGAATCACTTCATCTCCTGGATGCTATCAAATTCAAAAGATTACGCTTCCACCATTAATTGCCGGAAAACACAAACAAGATACGGTTTTTTAAACTTTTTCTTGTCTTATAGGTGTTCATTAAGATATTTCTAGACGGATGCACATGCAATTAAAAATGCAGTAGCTTAGTTTAGTTTAGACGTTATATAGTTGCGTTTCTTTTTTAATTTTAAGGGTTTCAAGAAAGAACAGAAATTTAAAGAAGATGAAGGGAAAAAGAGATGGTTATATATTTAGAGTATTCGGTGAAATATTTATTTTTGTTGCGGTTTCACTTATTTACTTTAGATCTTTATTTGTTTGAATTTCGTTTTAAGAAAACGTTTTGATGTTTTCGTGTGTATTTTCTGCCAGTCATATTTTGTTTTATAAATTCAATAAAAGAAAGCGCTACACTTTTTCATTCTGGAATTTATATTGTATAAAACAAACCTTTCAGGGAGAGCACCAAAAAGCAATATTATATTGAATCAGCATTCAACGAGTCTTCCAATCAAAAATAAGAAACGAAAAGATAAAAGCATCTTATCAGTATTATTTTTTATGACAAATAATATTAAGTTTATAAGAAAATAAGTGCAACGCAGTTTTGTTTAAATGACTGGAATTATTGTGCATATCGAGAAAGTGGTACAAAATAATCCTATTTAATCGGAAATGTTTCCTGGATGTATTCGAGCGCCAAGATCCACCCAAGGATCTACTGACGATATAACCAAACAAACTAAATCAATCGTACAGGTATGTTTGCTTTTGTAGTTTTTATTATCACTAACGACACTAATCCATTGATCCTGGGTGATCCTGGGACAAATTTAACCCTTTTACGGCAGATATTGTTGTTTTGATATTTGTAACTTTTTAGTATGGATATAAAAGAATATCCTCCTTTAGAGTACAAAATTAATAAATTTAATTTTATTTTTACAAGATTTACAAAAAATAAGGTCACATATGCCCTAATAGTGTTATATACAGGGACGAATGTATTCCATTAGTAACTTATAATGAAGTAATGAAATGGAATGAAACAATCCATACATAGGAGTAAATTGCTTAGTACGCTTCTTGTTTGCCAAGAGCAACTAGAACATTTATCTTCTGCACTTCTATGGTGTGCTGTGATCACCAACTGTAGCTTGCAAAATCTATTTCCGGAAACTGGGCGTCAAACGTGTAACAGTCAAAACCAGATTTTATAATAAAACCCTGTTAAATGGTTTCAAGATCCAAAGCCCTACGACTGAGCTAGTCAAAGTCCGACTAAGACAAAATCTTTTTACAGATTTTTCTTCGTGAACGTGGTACAATTGAAAGGTTTGCCGATTCGAATTGAACTGTGGCTGACTATAAGCCGCAATATTTTTTTGATAATGGTATTAAAAGTTCTGTAATTTATCGTTAACTTTCCCCAACATGAGACCACAATTTCAAGTGGTTAATTTCTGGTTAAACAAGCAAAGGTTGCCTTCGAAGGCAACCTTTAGTGACATCAAAATAACACACGATAAATTAAACAAACAATAATTTTCATACATTTATTTCTTATAAAAAAGTCTTGAAATAAATCACTAATCAAAAAGTTTTATTTAAATATTGCTAATAATATAGATTGAATAATTAAGCACAATCTCTTAAGCAACTAGATGTTATAAAAGAAAATAGAAATCAAAAGCATATGGAAGACTTTCGGAAGAACTGTTCGACGATCAAGCTTACCTTACTAGTATTGAATTTACTTTATTGTTTCAAAGCTAAAAAATGTAAAAAATCTATTTTACTCAGCGAGTATTACAAAGGTTAATCTAAATGGTTGCTATTTACTCAAAATAGAACTAGACTTAAAATACATCTCTACAGTTAAAATACATTAACCCTGATTTTATAATTTTAGCTTAAATTTTTTATAAATACTTCTTTAATTACTCAAAATAATCTTAATTATCTTCTTTGCACCATAGGTTACAACAACTTAAAGACTATTACTTACGTTTATTTATTGTTCAGTCAATAATAGTGGCAACTAGTTTAATACATTTCTTTAAACAAATTCGTTGAACAAGTCACTTCACAGTAGGTTCAAATCTTATTAATTAATTTTTGTAGCCAAATAGATTTCCAATATATCCAATTGTTGAAAACTAGGCAAATCCAACTTTCAAACTATGCAATTATATTTTACCCAAAAAGAGGACCTCAAAGAGACTTCCACCAGGGAAGAATACATTTTTACATTTAGTGACTAAAAACCCACACAAACAATTTTATTACGATTAATAAAATGGGCATTTGTGTAACATTCTTCAACACTTGGTGAAGAAGTCGCGTTGTTCCCTAGGGGACAGTCTAAAGGAAGCACGTCATCAAGCAAAATTCAACCTGATTAGCAAATCATATGTCGAGATGGAACGTAAAATATAACGCAAAAAACTGTATGAGGAAATCATCCATCTTAAAGCGAGATTTGGTCAAATTATTGCCTTATGGCGATGACACTATTTTAGTACCTACCTTCTGAGGATTTATGGGTCGTTGTAAACAGGTTTTTAATTTTACCAAAAGGAAACTTATAATAATATGATAATAGCTTCTATCAATTGATCGACGGAATACGAAAATTATCCAGATACCTAATTATCAAAATACAAGGTCGATTTCCTAGATAATACTGCCTCATATAAAGGATTTATTAAACATAATATGTTATCATAGAGAAAAACGAGACCGAATCTTTTTGCACTTAAACGAGTGAACTATTTTTATACTTGTTATAGGTTACTTCCCTGAATACAATAAATGAGATAAACTAATCCTGTGCAGTTTGTAATAAACTTTTCATCACCAGTTTTGCAACGTTCCATTTACGTCGTCTAACGAATATCAACCCCGCCTATTTTCTTATTGTAACGTTTGATAGCCTCTGCACAGTTAATCTCAACCATCGACCACCCATCTTTCGTGTTTCTCTTTTCTTTTTCGATAACCGGTCATTTATTTCTGAGTTAGACTAATCAACTTTTTTCTTATGAGCTCCGTCTTGAGTCTTTCCAGTTTTAGTTGAGTCTTTTTGACAGCTTTTTAACGGCGTATAGCAAAGCAGAAAAAATGATTTTCTTGCTTAAATTGAAAAAAGAAACTTTTCGTGAAGTTGGACATGGATGAATTAAAATATTAACATCGACATTGATTTTTATCTAGCAGGCTGCTTGCTTGTTTGTTCAAAAATAGAAAAACAGAAAAATAGTTATTTATGATACGAAGGACGAAGGACGAAAACTACAATTTTCCGATTTTACGAAAGAAAATGGCTTCGTCCGTGTGTGACTCATTATTTTTATTCGATTGTGATCAGTTTTAAGCAATAATTTAGTATTTATGTTAAAAGACCACAAATAAAAAAAAAATAAATACATTATAAAGCTGCCATATTTTTTCGATGTGTCGTTAGTAAGCGTTTTGGTTTACATTTGCTTTTAAAAATGCTGTATAAATTATTTAATATTTATCTAATATAATATTTATAATATTCTAAAGGATATATAAAAAAACCTAAAATAAAATTTCTTTATAATTTAATAATACGACATGAAGTTAGATCATTTTACGTCATCTATCAATTTACGTTACCTACTTTACCGGCAATCACATGACAGGATGAGGTTACAATGTTCAACAAACATATATAAAATGATGAGAAGCCAATTAAAACACAGTTTTAATTAATGTAAGTACTTTTTAATTTAATATTTGATAAAAAATCAAAATGTAGATAAAACTTGTAAACCTTAAAAAGCACCTCTTGAACAAGTGTCCGAAATTCTTTTTACGATAAGGCCGTAATCAAAAACAAATTAAATATCCACTCTTGTTATGAAAAGACCAATTTTACGTCCAAATGTTCGAACCCTAAAACATGATTTTACGTACAATCGAAGAGTTTAATGCAGTTTATGTTTAATTTCCAAATTGCAAACCAACCGAAACTATTTCAATAAAGTAAAAAAATATTTCAAATCAAAGATTTACACTAACCTGTCCGAATAAACTAACGCTGACAGTATATAATTATTGAAATTATTCAGGATATGCCCTCCTTGTTGTTGAATGCATTCTTTGCATCTTGCAAGCACGGATGCTGCTACTCGTGAAAGAGTATTTCGGTTTATGGACGCTAATACATCGGCTACCCTTGCTTCCAATATATCATGATTTCAGGAGGACCAAACTCATATACATCATTTTTTAAATTTAAGAGCCAGCTTCTTAAATATCGTTTATTTGGAGTTCTTTCCGAAGATTTTTCTTCTTAAGGTCCTAATGTATCATCATTATTTCTGTTTGCTTTAAAGTAAGCTTCCCACTTATCTAACTTTTCTTCATTCGAAAATCTTAATACCATTTTTATGATGTTAAAACGAAAAATAACAGCAAAATGACAAATAGTTTTTACTTGTGCGTTACCTTTTAAGCAATACCGAAATAACAGATTTTTGTTCATTTGTGTTTTATTTTAGAACAAACAGGCAAGCAGCCTACTAGATAAGGGCATATCCAACAATTTAATTAATAATTACACTGTGAGCTTGTTACTGACTTATTTTTTTTAATAATCGTTTTCTACTCATGACATTGAAATCACTTATCTTGCAATTGATAACGATGGTTGAAATCGCATTTCAACCACTAGAGGTCGTCATTTTCGGACTACCGGGATTTCGAATTTGAAACTGTTTGACATTCAACTGGTGACAAGAGAAATGTCACGTTAATGTCATGTTTTGTCACTTAAATGTCATAATTTTTTCTAAAGTGCATTAATTTACTAAAAATTCGGAGAAAAAATAGTATATGCAACGCGTGGCTGATAAAATTTCAACGTCTCGAGTTACTTTTTTCAACTCGCTGTCGCTCGTTGAAACAACCACTCTCAACGTTGAAATTTTATTTCAACCACTTGTCCCATAATATACTATTTTTTAGTTTACTAATCACGTCTAGCTCACGTTTGTTTGTAGTTTAAAAATTAACTCTATTTTTCTGTTTTAAACAGGCAAGTAGCTAGTGCACATAAAGTTTCTTTTTTCAGTTTAAGGAACAAAGCCAACTTCTTTGTGCTTTACGATACATTGTTGAAAAACTCTGAAAAAGACGCAACTAAAACTGGAGTAATATGGCCCCTATAAGTTGATAAGTCTAATTCAAAAACAAGTGATCATAGAAGATTTTTGTTATTGCAGCAGGATGCAGATTCAAAGAGTACCTCAAAAATGTTTAGTTTTAGAAAATATCATAACTCAATTTATGGACATACGGGGGATGATCTAAAATTTCATTTTTCAGTTTTTCCTAATGATTTCAAAAACCATTTTTTTATAGCCAAAAATCATTATCCGTGCAAATTTGGAAGCAGGTTACAAATCGGCATAAACTACTGTAAAACTACCCCCATTTAACCATCTCCCTATCTTTAATAATAAACGAGATAGCAATGCATGCACCCCCAATTTAGGACACATTGCATGCACATGTATGCACAATAGAAAAACTCAAATTGGCTGGCATCCATGGTAATCAGTAGATTTCTTGGAAATTGTTATATATTATGTACAGTGTATGTTAAAATATCACACTGTGAAATACTGGTAACTCGGAAATATTCTCAAATAAATTTACTTCAAAACTTGTTAAGTTATTAATGATGGAAAAAGCTCAGTACATATTTTTCTTTAAATTATAAAATTTTCTAAAACCATTGTCCATAATTTCCTCTAAATTTGTGTTTTTAATAATGTACTCAGTACTAAAGGGGAAAAAATAAAATTTATTTGTTTGTTGTATACATAAAAATAAAACATAAAAAACAAAAGCTCGGTTGATTTCGATAGGTGATACATAAACTTTTCAATCATTAATAACTGATTGTAAGGACTGTGGTTTATCACAACACTATATTTAACGGTGTCTCCTAACCACACATTCTATTTGACTAATGCAATAAAATTTTCCTACAAATCCCGTCTCCTTTGCGCTGTGACCACAACCGCTAAAGTGACCCGATACCAGGTGAGTTCTATTGCAAAAGATGCCCCCCCCCTCGAAAACGAAGTTGACGTGTCTGAACCTTTGTTGAAAAATCAATTTAACTACCCGAAAACCCGTCTGTTTCATTTTCAATGGCTCACCACCCTGTATATAAAACCGTATATAAGACCGTTTTATGCCGAGAAAAAGGTAACATCGTTACCGAAATAAATATTGGCAATTAGTCAAATACAATGTGTGGTTAGGAGACACCGTTAAATATAGTGTTTTCAATCATCCATTATCAACTAACTTCATAAAACAATCGCAATAATTATATTGGCTCAGGTGGTATATCAATAGCAAGAAGTGTTCATTCTGATTTAATCCGAAGCGATTTGTATTTGGCTTTGAATTAAATGATAGAAGTTGGGCGGAAGATATCCGACTATTTGGTTACAAGAAGCAAACATCTAGATATATTATGTATTACGATGTAACAGGTAACTTTTCGCAGAAATCAAGCAGCACCTAAATTTATTTCCAGTAGAATCACATATGATTGGCTAATTTTTATTATTTAAAGTTTCCAATTGGTTGAAATAGATTGAAATATACGTGAGGTGAATTATAGCTGAGTGGATATCGCTGAGTATAAAGTGGGATTGATACCTTGATAAGAAATGCACGAAGTGGTTATCTTATTTTACTAAATATCTTAATAAATACCCTCATTATAATCGCTCCTTTCCAGATAACCATCGTCAGGTAAATGGTCCAGTATTTTAGTAGTAAAGTAATTGATCTATCATGCGATTAGCCAAATAACGAAAATACTGAACAAAAAATGAATGATACTGAATGGTCAAGTATTTGTAATTATCAAAAAACTGAGATCAATTAATTGTTTATATACAGAGTGGTGGACTATTGACATTGAAACAGGCGGGTTTTCGGGTAGTTAAATTGATTTTTCAACAAACCGTCAGACACGTCAACTTCGTTTTCGATGGGGGGCATCTTTTGCAATAGAACTCACCTAGTATCAGGTATCACTTTAGCGGTTATGGTCACAGGGCAAAGGACGACGCGATTTGTAGGTAAATTTTATTGCAGAAGATGTCCCCCTCGATAACGAAATTCACGTATCTGATAGTTTTTTGAAAAATTAATTTTTATTACCCGTCTGTTTTGTTTTCAATGGCGTTGTATGAAAAGGTAGTTTAGGGATTAATTGCCTGAATTCAACTTTTATGAAGATTTTTACTTCTAGATTTTTTTCTTTAAGTTACATTGCAATGATTTATTGTAAAATTAATTATCGCAGATGCAATATGGATTTTTAAAGTTGATATTTGACCCTACAAATGCAATTTTATTCGTTCATGTTCCCAACAGAAACGATTTTACAGCATTTAAACTCAGGGATTGTAAAGAAGGGTTGGACAGAATTTAAGGGGGTTAAGGTAATAAAATAGCCATAAAACTAAATATTGCTTTCTGTATGAATTACTTTTATGTGAAAATAATGTAGTTAACAACTTGTGATTTGTGGTTTTTATGGTGGCGTTGATTACAATCAGTGCATTGGTATAATACATTATCACATCATAAATCAAACGATAATTTGTGCTTGTAAAATTCTACTGTAAAAAATTCCAAAGGTATTATAGGCGATTTGTCGCTCCTGGACATTAGTATTTTTTTTGTAATTTTAAAACTGAAATGAGAAAAATTATGCACATTTCTTTAGGTGTATTTGTATTTCGTTTAAGGGTCTACATGTATACAGTACGTAGGAATTTATGATCCTTAAAGTGCGTTTCCATCTATACTTCTCATTCAGTTATTTCTTACTTATCTCTTCTTAACTCCCACACTCTACTTGAACCAAAATAAAGAGTCCATTCTATCCGCGTGCTTTTCCGGATTTGAGGACAAAGTTTGTTTCATGGAGAAGATTTTACAAGAAAAATCGATGGATTTTTAAAAATTAACAAAGTAATCGCAATTCTGACACACATCAAAAACACGGAAGTAGCTTATTAGTCGTATTTCCTTTGCTTCTGGTTTCATTTTAATTGATGAATTAATCAGATCAGGAGAAGAACAATTGAAAATTAATTTTCTTTGAATTTTCAGTTATTATTGGTGTCAAAAGAGGTCACTGCAGCTACCAAACTTGGTTCCGCCTACTCTAGAGGCGTGAGCGGGTTTTTTCTCGTGCATGTAACGCGGTTCCGGTATTTTTTTTTTAAATAAAATTATGAAATATTTAATATATTTTATAAATATGCAATTTTTTCAATTCAACAATTCAATTTTAAATTTCTGCGGAGGTGGTTTATACACGGTGATTCAGTACTCAATGATCGGACTTTGAGGATAAGCTTCTCTGGTTATTAGAAACATAAAACCTTAGTAACTTTTTTTGATTAAATGAACCTGAAAATTTCGAAAATTTTGACCGACGTTTTCAGAAAAGTACGTATAATTGATGCAGGTCAGTGTAGTTAAGTCGAATAGAAATAAATGCAAGATCTTTAGAAATTGACACCATCAGTAAAAACGTGACATCTGTTTAAGAAGCACAAGGATGCAAACGACGCACATTCCATTTTTTAGATGTTAAAACAAAACGATCTATTAATCCGGGGGATTCCCCTTTATTCTAATAGTAAACGCAGACAGAAATGACATCATTTTAATACTGACCCATTTAATGTATCATTAAATTCGATGTGTATGCGTTAATAAACAGATATTAGTTTTAATTAAGTAAAGACATGTTTAGCTAATTTGATCTATCCATCAATAGGTATTGTTATTTTTATTGGAATTCTAGAATGTTTCATTATTAAAACCTTATTATTTTTTTTGATGTTTTAATTCAACGACCCTGAATGATTGATGGATTTGTTTACATAGTCAAGTACAAGTACTGTTATACGTTTTATTACTAAAAGCTGCAGTGTAAGGGGTTTGCAGTTTGTTATCATTTGAGAAACCAAATAGTATCGGGTATCTCCTTGATCTTGACCTCAAAAGATGTGTCCCTATCACGAGTACTATAATTTTTTATTCACAAACCTGCAGTATTGTATTACACATAGGGGTTAATGTGTCTATTAAAAGAATTTGAAATTGTCTTAGTCATCAGAAACTACACAAAACAAAAATACCATTTTTGAAACAATATCCATCGAGAGGTCGTTCTCAACATGCTTTGTTTATTTAATTCTGTTTATCTGTTGTTATTCTACGAAACACTTGGCCAAAATAAAGACGTTTTTATTACTTTACGCTATCCTTGCACATTCTAGTAGTATTGAATATCTGCTTGAACTAAAATATGTGTCATGTGCATTCATACTATTAAATTTGAAAACATTCGGCTGAACTTCGATGCCGTTTTTCTCCAAAAATATAGAAATACGAGAAAAATGGTATATAGGAATTTTCTTTCTTTAATGGTTATCTAACCACTGGCAAAGTCTGAGTATGTCTTAATGGGTCACGGTGTATACAAATTACTTCACAAAGTTTAATCTACAATTACAAATAAATATAATCATTATACGAGAGGAGTTTTTTAAGTTATCTACCTAGCTATGAAAACAATATACTACCGCGACAATTTTCTATGTCAAGTTGCTGTGACATTTTATAGTGTCATCTCCAAGTTTGATTCCAATCGCTTAACATTTGTCATTTATATATCAGTTTAAAGAAGCGAAAATGAGTGATTTGAAGCTTGAACACAGAAGCGTCATCAATCTTCTAACGAAAGTAGGCAGTAGCCCGAAGAATATCCATGCGAGAATGGTGGCAGTGTATGGAGAAAATAGTCCGTCCTATTTCCAAATCAAATATTGGTGCAAGCAGTTTAAATGGGGCATGGAATCCATTCATGATGACCCAAAGTGTGGAATACCTCTGGAAGTACAAACTGGAGAAATCACCAACAAACTTGAAGATTTGGTGTTGAGTGACCGCCGAGTAAAAGTTTCAGTGATTGCTAGAGAAATGGGAATATCAGAAACGAGTGTTTTTAAAATTCTACACGAAGATTTGGGAATGAGCAAAGTGTCGGCACGATGGATTCTCAGGCTGCTCAGTCCCGAACAAAAACTGTATAGACGACGGATTTGCGAGGAGAATATGACTGCTTTATCCCAAGATGAAGACTTCTTCTATAGAATTATAACCGGGGATGAGACCTGGGTATACCATTGGGACCCTCCTACGAAACAAGAGTCCGTGCAATTGATTCATACGGGCTCTCCGCCACCCAAGAAGGCGAAGACGCAATTTTCTGCAGGGAAAGTGATGGCCACAGTTTTCTGTAGAGTATATGCAAAAAGGGACTACTATAACGGGAAATGTCTACAAAGACCCAATTAGGAACTTGAAAGCGGCTATACGCGAAAAAAGACCCCGCAGTTATGCCTAGAAAACTCTGCTTCTGGACGACAACTGCAGGGTGCATAAAGCACGAATTGTTCAAGAAGTAATCAATGCGGCTTTGAGGAATTACAACATCCACCTTACAGTCCCGATCTCGCCCCCTCTGACTACTTTTTACAAAACTCAAAAAACACTTGAGAGGGCGTCCCTTTTTGTCGAATGATGACTTAGAAAACGCTGTGGAGTTATATTTTGCAGAATTACCAAAAGAGTTTTTTTCGAAGGCGTAGAGTTATTAGAAAAACGCTGGAATAAGTGTGTTAATGATAATGGTTCTTATGTTGAAAATATATAATTTTATCTGTTCTCTAACTCGTTGTTTTCATAGCTATGTAGATAATTAAAAAACTCCCCTCGTATATATCACCATTCACCACCATGGCCGAATGCAGGACACGCTAGATTTGTAGTTACAAAACGCAAGATCTAATCCCAGTTTTAGTATATATTTTTTAAATTATGAAATATTTAATATGTTTTAACTATAAATAAACAATTTTTTTATAAATATAATATTTAAAAAAGGATTAATTACATAAAATTATCTCTTACTATTATATTCATAAACTATATATATTTATGTATTTTTCACTTTTGGTATGCAATTAAGTTAGGTCTCAGTTTATTTAGAAGGTTTTAAATAAACTGAATGCCTAACTTAATTGCATACCAAAAGTGAAAAACACTTAAAAGAAACAATTAATAAATATGTATATTTATGTTAATTGAAAATAAAACTAAACGTTTAAATATATGATATTAGTAATAATTGTAAAGCATAAATAAAACCTAACATTAGGTTTAATAGTACTATAGAACTCGCGTTAGCTCATCAAGTAACTATTCCCTGTGCCTCGATGTGGAAGGTGTTTGCCTCGTAATGCGTGTGTCGCAGGATCGATCCCCGCTCCGGTAATTTTTTTATTTGAACTTGTTAGTTTTTAATAATTTAATAATTATTTAATTATTCGAATTATATTTTTAAATATTATTTGTTTTTTATTATTGTTATTATTATAAAAAAGCTACCGAGAAGGGATCAATCAGCATCTTATACATCGAGGCACAGGGGATAGTTGTGGGGTGCGCTAAAGCGCATTGTATGCTATTAAATATTAACCTAATGTTACATTTTGTTTGTGCTTTACGATTAAATATTAATATCATTATGTTTAATCGTTTAGTCTTATTTTCAATTAACATAAATATTGCGGCCAGTGGCGTGCGGTGAGAATCTAGGCTAGGGAAGCAACCACGAATTTAATTTTAATATACCTAGGTACAAGCGCGGATTCACGGGGGGGGGGTAATGGGGGAAATCCCCAAATTTAGAAATAAGTATACATAGGATAGAAACAAATAATGTTTGTTTAATTACTATTTATTAAAACAATTATTTTTCCAAAAATTCCCCCTCCCAAATAATTCTTTGGATCCGCCCCTGCTATGTACAATAAAAAAACAGTGTTATAATTATTAAGCTTAAAAGTTGTTCAAAAAAGAACTTTTACACTTTATACTTATGGAATTTGTTGACTATTGTTCTTTATTTCTTAAAATAAAGAATAATAGTCATTCAACTCAATTTATAATTCAACTCGATTTTCCGATCTTTTTTAGTAAAATATCTTATGCAGGTTTTAATCCTTGTTGTTAAATTTGAAAGTTCTGGTTTTGATCTACCTTTCTCAATTAATTTGTAATATCTCTCCAACACTGTATGCAAAAAATTCTTTATCTCATAATTTACAAACTGAATCACAAAATCGTGGCGATTTGGATGTATCGGAAGTACTCGAACCTTCCACCGAAGCAGCTGAATTTGCAGTCATGACGATAATGCAATTTTAAATTTGCATACAGACCAAACAAATAGAATTATTTGTCTTTAAAAATTCCAACTTATATAAATTGAAATAATAAAATGTTTCAAAATCCAGTCTAATTCGCAGATTTACATTACTTAAGTAACATTAAATTTAACAAACACTAAATCGAACAAATAACCAAATTATAATAAACATTTGGGAACAGAGAACACTTAAAAATAACGATCTTATACGATGTCAACCGCATCACTATGCGCGGACTCGGCGAGGAGAAGAGCAGTAAGCAACAAAATCAGTGCTGATATGCAGTGTAAGTAACACATTTGAATCGGTATTGCCTTTCTGCGCAAGTTTAATGAGTCTAATTTAAAATAGTACTCTAAATAATTATACTTTTTGCTGTACAGAATTGATATTGAGATTTAGGTTGATTAAATATTACAAATTCAAATAAACGATAACCATAATTTTATAAAAATACTTTTGTTAGCATTGGTTTTTATTTTTAATAAATTGCCTTCATGGACCGCACGCCACTGATTGCGGCGAATTCGCTCTAATTAATTAAATTTAAATTTGGCCCACGTTGGGACAATTCAAGTAAATATGCGATGAATCACACTAAGGGAAAGGTGAAATATATAAATTATAATATATTAAAATTAATAATTCTCCATAAATAAACGTTGTAAAATGCCCTTTGTTGACTAGCAACTTCAATAAAAAATTTTATAAAATTTAATATGTTAGCTTTTTTAATTATCATAGCATTTAATTAATTTTTGTAATAAACTACAAAATCACTTTTTTCTTAACATTTTATTTGATTTTAAAATACTTTCATAGCATGTTTATTAACCTTTATTCATAAATAAATTATGTAAATCCTCATTTAACTTTAAGATTACGTAATAACTAGTGAGAATGCGCAGCGCTAGCATTGCCATGACGAACAAAAACAACTGTATACTTAATAAACTAATTTATTTTTGAAAACTAATGTTGACGTAACACATTAGTTGTCCTAAAATTTTTCGTTAAAAAAAAAGTTGCTAAAAATGTTTATTTTTTCGTAAATTTTTAAAAAATACAAAATTTTTCATTTTTCAAAAATTTACCGAAATATTCGGTGGTCATTTTGACCACTTTCCCGAAGAGATACAAAAAAATGTTTCAACCAAAAGTTTCTTAGAATTTGATGTACTATAAGATTCCAAAAAGAAAATAAAATAAAATTCAAAAAGTCAACAGGGAAAAAGGCGACAGACCGACAAACAGACAGACTTCACGAATTCAGAGACGAACTTTTTGTTCGTCGAATATCCATGAAAAACTTGTCTCAGAGCGATGTTAGATTCTTTAAGTTGTGAGGTAACTTCGAAACTAACCAACTATAAATTTAAAATATAATACATGAATCGAAGTGTGTAAATAGCTTCATTTAATGATCACTCCGCCATGGTCTTGTTGTTCTGCAGGTTCCAATTAAATAGAAAGAAAAATATTTACTTTCCTACCTTTAGTTTTGTCGAGCCAATCTTTTTCGTTGATTTGTCACAATTCTACCGAACCATTGAGAGAGCATTTAACTTTTATCGCCATTTCCTGTGCCGGTATATTTGCCTATGCAGCTAATTATATCTTCCATCATCATATACAATTTTCATATATTGACCAATCAAACAACTTTTTCACACAGAAAAATAACAGCTATTAAATCACTTCTGATTTATTTTCTAAGTAAGGGTTAGATTTTCCCTTTTTATATTCGTAGAATATTTTGTTAATGACGGTTACTTATTTGTTTTTTATGGTGATTTAAATAAAATACCATTCTGTGTATGTACGAAGATTTATTGGATATTGTAATTTATTCGATACTACGCAGTTTAACATAACATATTAATTCGCCTTTACACTCTGCTTTAATTAATGTTTATAACTTGTTATATTAACTTGAGCAAGTTCATTTATTCAAATTAATATATGAGGACTGCTTTTTATAACGATATAAATAAGACTGACTTTTACAATTTAACTGTCTGTGCAAGAGTAACTCTTGACAATCACGTTCTTATTGTAGTGTATCTTGTATACAATTATTTACATAATAATCTTAATCATAATAATTACTTAACGACATATACAAAATCCTAATTCATTGTAACATAGTTTGTAATAGTTGGCACATATTTATTTATATGTTACATATACAAGTATTAATGTATAACAGTATGTAACAATACCGATTTATTTAAATTAACCAAAAAACTTTTAGTGTATCTCTCATTGCCCATCGACCTTATTCAATCGGAATTTATCCTAAAAGAATTACATATAAAATAACTTTCACACAACTGTATATTACGTATTCTTAACAATTTCGTGACTAAATGTTTAAACATTTAGTTTAACATTTAGTGTTATTAATAACAACTAAAGAAAAAAATGTATTTAACCTTTGTAAAAGTACATAACATATATGTATCGTGTAATACATGACACACAAATTGAATGATGTTACGTACATTCTGAACTAAAGAAGTTATGATGAGTTATTCCAAATAATTTTAAATGATTATTTTTAAATTTTCTAAAATTTTCAAAATTTTGAGCTTAGAATCCACAGCAATATACATAGTAAACAATGACTATAAAATTACTGGATAATTTTATGTAATTATTTATTTTTATAAATATTATATTTAAAAAAATTGTTTATTTATAAAATATATTAAATATTTAAAAAATAATTTCCCAGACTGGGATTAGAACTTAGTTTTTAAAATTGGAAATTTAGGGCGGCCTGCATTCGGCTATGGTGACAGCGGTCATACCTTTTTTCTTTAATGAATGTCCATTTATCATACTTTTTTGTTTGTTTTTTTCTATTATTAATTACTTTTTAATTATGTTTTTATAATTGATTAATATTAACTAATCAACAACCAATATCAATTCATTTACACATGTAAAATGTGATCTCAAAATATAAAACTTCGTTCATTTTGGTGTTGGAATTCTGTAACAAAGAGTAGAAAGAGATCCATAATTTCCATTACTCAATATGGACGTGTAATGTTAGCAAACGAATCCACCCACATTACAGAAGATTATTTTGAGTCCAAAACGATGAATGCTCCTGCATACTATAGGCCCTTAAGGTTAAGTAGCGTTTATCCCCGTTTATTCTATTACATACAATAATAAACATGCCTCATTTCCTTCCAAGAGATTATTACAGATGTTTAATTCAAGGTAAAATTACACAGAAAATACTAATACTAAGGGGAAATATCTCTTATCGGGATAAAAGGAAGTTATAAAGGGAACTGTCATTTATATACTGGATTATTAATCACGAACTTGTGCATTACCTCTTAGTAAAAATCACTTAACATTTATTGAGATGATGTGGTCAGCATGTGTTATATTGGATTGTTTTGTCCCAAAAAGAATTTATCAAATGGTAATTTTATGGGAAATATACAGGGGGTCATTTAGTGTGCAATTGTTGGATATTCCGGAAACTATTAAATATCCAGAAACACTTATAATGCAAAAGTTTCTTGAATTCTACTTTCATACTACTATTCTGAAATTACTGTATTTTGTATTATCAAACATAACGAAACATAACTAGAATAATGAAACGAAATAAATAATGACTAAATTAATGATGTAACCAGAAGATATTCCCCGAACCATGCTTTGAATTCGTGTTTTCTTCGTAGTAAAATAAATGTAGGCCTTACCTCATTCTGATGCATCTAGGATTGTAACCTATTGAGCTTTTAATAACATTAGTATTATGTGCTCCATATAATGAACCACGCCAAATCACTTTATCCAGTGTTCCAAAATCAGTTGCGATAAATTGTATTTCAGGCAAATCCAATAAATTGTTGTAATCTATACACTGCTTTCTCCACAACAGTTCCAAAACGAGTTGCAATAAATTTGTTGTGTTTCATGTAAATCCAATAAATGTTGAAGTAAATAATTATTTACGTTGTAATTTATGCACTGCTTTCTTCTTATATAAATACATTAAAATGGCTTTTCTTTCTTCCAGCTAGACTAATGCACTTGCTAAAGCGAATACCAAATTCTAATTTAATTTTTATTTTTGCAATAAAATTGAAACGAAAGGTTTTTCTAGGCCCACGTTGGACCGACAGTGAAACGAAAGGTTTTTCTTACTCTAAAGTAAACTTTTTAACCGGACACAATACCTTAATTATTTTGATAAGTTGTAAACAAAACCAATACTAAATTGAACGATATTGCCTTTTGTACCACACAGAAACCATTACTGCTGAATGATAGAAACTGGAACGAGTTCATGTAGGGCGGCAGTTACATAATTAGAACGCACGATGTATTAACCTTCATAACACTTTGTCAAGATGAACTGTTTATGATTAAATTCACCCTAACAAAATTTCTAATACAACCATATAACTTAGATAACGTTGATTATTAAATTATTATTGGAAGCAATCCACTACTTTTCATTATTATGTTTTAGTATGATCCGTTTATCACTTAAATCCAGACTGAATTTTATCAAGCACTAGAATTTTAATAAAAGTTTTAACTTAAATTCGGTAATTAATTATAATTTTAGTCTTTACTTCGATCAGAATTTCTTTATTATTCAATAGTTCAATCACTTAGGACAAAATCTGTAGTTATTTATTATTATTGTTGAAATACTGTACGAGAATTGTACGAGAACTTTGTCGTTAAACTGTATAAAGATAAACAATACTTTCGATAAGGGAATGAATTACCCACTATTTAATAGCACAGAAGTCTGGAAAATTATAAACACAACGAGACTTTTACTAAACGCAATTTCAAACTCATGCGAACGATATCGAAGTTTTTCTTCTTCAAGACAGTCGACTTCATTATCTTAAGTCGAACTGACTACTCGGTAGCTCGACTTAGTTGAGACTGACTGAAACTCAGGGTTATTTTTCTATATCGGAGTGTTTCCTAGCGGGGTGCACTTTTACATTGGCAAATAGCAATCGCATGATCTTGTTTAAGCGAATCAAAATTAATGTTTCTCACACAAAGAAGTCTGAAACGCAATACTTCTTGCAACGTAAATTGCAGACGGAATATATTTTGAAATGCAGATGGTTTCTTTAAAAAATACCATTTAGCACGTACAAGCGATCATTTCTTGAAACGAAATAGGTTTTTATAACATTTCGGGGAATAAAAAATTGAAACGTATATGAGAAAGTTTTGAAAACATGATTTCACACCTATCAAAAATGTCAATCTTTTAAATTTTAACAACGGAATCATTTGGGGCTGCAAGCACATGTCTAAACAATATCCTTGTTTACGATGGAAGCTATAATAATTTATTATTTTATTATACGAGACGACTCCACTAGTCTGGAAAGATTTTAAAAGATGACTTTTAACAATTTTCATGAGGTTTATTTATACGGCATGCCAATATAATTTTAAATTACAAGAAAAGCGCAGACTTACAGGACCGCATTTAAGATTGTTTAGCAACTTCGCGCCAAAATTTCATTAATTCAAGACTGGTAAAAAATACCGTTACAAAATAAAAGGCTAGTCACTATAACATGTATAATCAAATTGTAGTATTTCATAATCACTTTATAGAACTTATTTTTCCAAGCCTAGAGACAGAACTTGTCTACTGTTCAAGACCGAATTACTTTACTTGCCTACACTTCAATTCAAGATAACTTTTTAACATAAGCTACTTTGACTAAAATGACTATATACAAAATGATTATAAAACATACTATACATTACAAATAACAAATTTATTATATCAACTGTGACTGAAAATACAGAAAAATTATTAAACTACCTAACGTACAACAAAAATCTAAGCATAAAAAAAACTTATTAACGAAACATTTATTAAATCGACTATTTATTTAACTTTAATCAGCACCCAAATCGAGTTCAAATTTAGGAGCTTTTCAAGTTCACATGTCCTATTGGAGTTTGATTAGTTGCTTTATCTTCATGATGGTTACAGCAAGGTTTGAGTTCCGACAATGGGTTCGTTGAAACCACGGACATGTTTTATTAATATTACAGCTTTCGTTTTCACAGTAATCCCAAAAAATCTTGAATTTATGTCTTATAGAATTACTAAAATTGTGAGTGATTGAAAAGTATTAGCTGTTCCTGGTAAAATAATTTAGTTTCACCGGTGTTCACGAAAGTGGAAACTTATTAAAGTGCTTCATTACTACAGCATCATAAGACTGTAGTTAATTGCCGTACATTTTTAAATCTTATTAAAAATAACCTGTACTGAAAAACGGAGTTTGGTTCTCTGAAAAGCACCAAGATGATTTTAAAAGTCAAAATGCCTATCTATACTATATGTATGTGACGTATATATTTATACTATAATATTATAAAAAGCGAAAACCAAATTATATTAGAAGTGAAAAAATATTCATCTTCTCATCCATATTCAATTTCAATTTATTCTTCCATAAAGCAGCTTTCCGTTGCGCTCGAATACACCAAGAAATAAAATATAAGGTGCGGTTGGTGATTCCAGACGATGAGATCACATAAAAGAGATCTAATCATCGTCATCATCTTTGGTGCCAGTAAAAATAATATAATGGGAAAACTAATCAATTTTTTAAGATGTTTATATGACTCATGTCATAACGAAATCTCAGTACCAAAAACATGTTCTAAAGAAATAAATTAAATATGCAAAAAGTGACAATAGATTAATGGTATTCATAACATCAATTGTTGTCTTTGCTCTTGATGAATTTGTTACTTATGTCTGCATTAATTTTTAACATCGACCTTGTTTATAAAACAAGAAAAAAGCTCCCAAATCTAAAATTACAGCTGTTAAACTTTAATCAACCTAAAAGCTGTTATTTCTCTTACTTTCAGCTAATTTTAAAACACATAAATAACACTTGCCCTCTATGATTCAACAACTTCGTTCGTGCACTCCAGTGTGTGTAACATTGCTGGAGTGGTAGTAGTAGATTTAACCTAAAAATAGAAATTTTTAATAGACATCAGAATACAGAAATATCAGGAAAATGTTTTTCTTCTAGGTATATTAATTGTCACCGATGAGCGAAGTAAACTTTTCATTTTTCTTTAGAGATATTCCTTTTGTTGTTTTATAATTTTCGCCCTCCATACTTTACCTGCATGTCAGAACAAATGATTTACGAGGATGCTGAAACAGAAACGAGAAATCCAGCACATAGTGTCGGAACTTCCCTCTCCTGTGATCTCCCACAACCAATTCCCTTCACCTTCACGTTTTGATAAATCTATGTCTGTCTCGTTGTTTGACGAAAATTCTGTTTACTTTTCTGACTTCTAGACGTGACGTAACTAATGAAGAGAAGGTGAAGATTTACTTGATGTCGGATATAAAGGGAGGGAGGAGTGAGATGTAATTAAGGTAAATTTTATGGGGGATGTGGAAATGGCTTTTTTCTTTGGTTTTATGAATCTAGTTATGCATTTTTTTATCGTTTTAGAAATGCTAATATAAAATTTGTAATATCAACGTGTGGTTTTTGTTAGATGATTAAAATGGCTGAAGAAACATGAACGTAAGTGTAAATAATAATAAAAAATATTATGTTAGGAAATACAATTTGAGAGAAAATTTGTATCTCTAAAGAAAGCGTTATTTCCTTTGCAAACGGAAATGAAATTTAGACACTATATTTTGTAAATTTTTATTTATGTTATCTGTTCAATGTTTGTTAAACGAATGCTGAAGGTTTGCATTTTGTTTCCTACTACGATCGCCAAGTGTTATGTATTTCCGTAACATTGTATTTCAAATTGGTTTGTTTCACCTTTTTCCAAATTACTTATTGATTGATTATTTCGTTATTATTGCTAATGTACATGTAGGGTACAAACAAAAACTGATTTTTCTTTACCAGTTTCGAGACTTCTGAAAATATAAGTATTTTAACAAGTATTCCTTTTGCGATTTAACGTTCATACGTTTCTTGTATTATATAACGGGTACTACTCGTTATTTAACGGATATTGTCCAGTGGAATGAACGAGAACGACCAAAAATATATTTACTAGCTAAATTTACATGCAACTTTTCGCTTATGTCGTATCTGTTTTGACAACGAAATTACTCGGAGTTCGCCACGTGGAGGAGGTTACGAAGCGAGTCACACTTGTGTAACAATCCTATTTTATTAAGGGCAAGAATAAAATGCCCATCGTTCAGTAACAAAGTGCAACAAGTTCGTAAGATTCGATCTATTAATAATTCCTATCATACCGAGGCTAGCATGATCTCTCAGTAAAATGATTGCTCTAAATTAAATTATTTAAATAGACCACTGGGAAATTAAGAATTTGCTAAAACTAAATGGGTTCTGTTTCTGAACATTGACTTAAAAAATAATAATGATGATGATGCAAATAAAAATTATTATTGTTCATACATGTATATTATTATTATAGCTCTCAAGTCTAGCAAATAGAGTTAAAATCACAACCATTAACAATACATTGTATTTAAATCAAAAAGGGAGAAAAGACTCGCATACGAATTTAATTTGTCTTTTATTAACGACTGTAAATATATCTATAAAATGAAAACAAATAGAAAATCTGTTTAGTGCTGTTAATACTGTTAAAATATCTGAATTCCGGTTTAATTAAACTTGAGAGTATTTAATAAGATCAGTTACAGTCCGTTTATTGTTTGATTTCGTGTAACGTTTATTTCGATCTCTAAATATACGTTAAGTTGCTACAAACTAATGGTAAACACTAATTACGGTAGTCGAAAAAGAAAAGTTGCTCAGAGTTTTCAATTTTGATTCGATTTGATGCAGTTGGTTTGATCAGAATATAAACAAGGTAAATGTTTACAACGTGAACCTTTGTTAACTTAACGCAATTCTTCAAAAAGGTATATTCCCCTTTTAGCATTTTGACCGTTTATTTCACCAGTTACACAAGTAGACAAGTTGCTGGGTTCTAGGATTCTTGGCATCAGTTTTATAAATTACAGAATTTTCGTTCGTTTTTAGTTTTTCGTTTTCTCTAAAGATCTCTAAAGATTCAATTAAAGGAAAACCAGAAGAAAAGCTTTGTAAAGGTTGATGACCTTTCGAATGGGAATGTCCAAATTCCTATAACGAAACTTTAATTATCCAAAATCTACTCATCTCTTCTTGCAAATTCACCAGAGAAGGTACTAACAGTGATGTTAAGATTTGATGACATTTACTTATCGAAAAAGGAACAACATTTCTATGAAAACCTGCTCATTGGAAAAGATCCTTTCTAATAGGTTTTCCGCTTGCCAAACCTTTTTTGTTCTTGTGAGTTTTCAGTTTTCTACATTCTTAAACTAGTTTGCTGAATGCGTCGCAACATTCTTTATAACTGTCCCCGAAATTTAAAATACACAAACGCCATTGGTGCTTAATACTTAGTACTTAATACACGTATCTTAAAATCGTAAAATTAATTACGATTAGTTTTCTGATAATTGCTTTATAGCTTGCGGTGATGACGTCACACATTCTATACCTATGACTCATCGTGCTTTTTCTTCTGGGTTTCTTCAGTTTTCCGCATTCTTAAAATAAGTTGTTAATTGCATTGCAACATTCTTTCGAATTGCTCGCGAAATTTAAAATATTCAAACGCCATTGGTGTATTTTTATCGCTAAATTTAAAATTCGACTAACACTGCTAGATAATAAAAATACTTAATTATGAGTGGTTTTTTTTTCCAGCAAGTATAAAAAATTTAAGTAAAACAACGGATATGTTTTGACGATTTGTTATGTCGTTTAATTACTTTGTTTTTCATCTTGGCTCAGGTTTTGCATAATATCACAACTTTCCGATTTACAAATGAACGAATTTCACAATATTCTTTGGAGACTTCTAAAATTCTGCAAACGTAATAGTGTATTCTTACTGCGGAAATTTAAAGATTTAAATAATTTTGCGGGAAATCTAAAATATCCCGCGAAACTTAAAAACATCCGGCACAAAATATCCATTGATTCTTGATTACACATTATAGAATTTCATTCCGATGAATCATTGCGTTTTTAAGCACATACATCAATGACTTCTACGAATTTGAAAACTTCCAATCACCATTATTTAATGTTATTTATTTATTTATTCATTTATTTAAATGTAATAGCCAGTCTCGGTGGACTAGTGGTTTGCATGTTTGCTTCATAATCCAAGGGTCGCAGGTTCATAGCGTAGCGTAGTTCATAGGTAATATTTCATAGCGAAGAAAAATTAAAAACATGCCTTCTTCTCGGATAGGAAGTAAAACTGTAGGTCCCGTGTCAATGCGATGTTTGGTACGTTAATAATCCCTACTGGGGGTGGAATTTCCCCCGATTCGGCTAAATTCTAGTAGGGTCAATGATCATAGCAATCGGTGCCATGAGGTACGAAGGATGCTCCGCCATCCTGATTCCTCGCCCAAAAATAAATAAATTTAGATGTAATGACAATCCGCGCAGGCATGGTATAAGAATTATTTATTTTGAAATACACAAAAGACTACAAAAATTCGTATTTGATCATGTTATTGATAGTTATATTTGCAAAAGAAAGGAGAACACTACGATATATAAAAAGCAAAATAAAAATAGTAATGAATAACGGATTTCTGCTATATTTATCAAAATAATTTAACACTTCATACGCTTTATCTATCAAAAATAAGGAAATTTAAACAAAGCATACCAATTTAGTCATGGAAGAATTAGCACAAAACATTGTAGACAACATTATTAGCAACAGGCATATGACAAAAAAATCTCATTTCCCAACGATACATAAATCTCCAATCAAATGTACCTTTTAAATACAAAATCAAGGTTATTAATAACCCCGTTATAAGTAACCCATCAGATTTAGAAAAAGTTTTAATAATAAAAAGAAATAATCATGTAACTATAATAAAAACGTACATAAAAAACCAATAAATTGTATTTACAACATACAGGTATAAATGATCGATTTAAATACATAAGTAATTAACTAATCAGTAGGTATAATCATATCCACACAGGTATACATTTATCTTGTATGTAAACTAGTTAAAACAGACCGCTAGTATTATGGACCGTATTATTACTAACTAAAAGGTAGTGAATGCGGATTGCGCCGGCCGGCCGGACCATAGTGCACGCACTGCCTACAACGCGCTCTTTAAAGATTTTTGAGTATGTGAATCAGTAGCGTATTTAGAAATTTTTTCGTGGGGGGCTACTTTATAGAAATTCCTAATCAAAATACTAAGATTTTCACATAACATAGATTTTGACACTATTTGAAGAATTTCGGGGGGGGGGGGCTTCAGCTCGATACCTAAATAAATACGTCACTGATGTGAATGATGACGTGTCGTCGATGAATAAATAACGAATGAATAACACGAGTCAAATTGTAAATCGATGTGTGACAACGAATCGATGAATGAGAAGTTGAATCGGTGAATGAATTAATGAGTCAGGATATGAACGATTGCATCAATCAATGTATGAACGAATCGTTGATTGATTGGATTCCAGGATTGATTCCTGAGAGGACGAATCATTCGATGTATGAATGGATGACACGATTAGTGAAAAGATAAATCGATGAATGAACGAATGAATGAATGAATCGATGAGAAATGCATAAAACAGTTAATGAGTTAATGAATCGATCAGTGAATGAATCGCTAAATGTTTAAATGAATCGCAGAGCAAATAAATAAATCACTCAAAAAATAGAGGAATCGTTGAATAAACAAACGAAACAATGAATGAATACAGGAGTCGACAAATTAATTGAAGGATAATTGACTAAATCGATGTATACATTGGCGACTGTAACATGACTTCGTCTGGCTGCTTTTCAAGAGAAAAGTATTTCATAGAAAAAGCAGGTTATAGATCTAAGGTGCCGTTTAAATCATTTTTACTAACCATTTTTAATCATTAAATTAATATTTTTTCTTGATGTAGGTATTGAACAAATAGATCTTTACTCAGTGTTTTACATTACAATTAGTGATAAGACCTGATTATGTGTGTTTTATTTTTTGCTTGGCCTCACTGTCTAGGTTTCGGGCTACTTGAGTTAAGAAGTAACTTTATGAAAATAATTTGTTAAATTTGCTTTTGCAAGCTCAGCGACACTCTTAAGCGTCTTAATTTAGTTTTTATCGTCTTATAGGTCCCATGCCTTGTTCGAATCTCACTAACATTAATTATATATCCTTATGCTGGTCGTAGCATAGTTGGATTAAACGTATCTGTTTCTGAGTCGCAGTTCGAAAATTGAAGTTATTCTTCTCATAATGAACTAAGTTCATGTTTAACATGTTAGCCAGGAGTAACCACAAATAGAAGATCATGAATCTTTGTCTTTTTGTATTTCTGTAATAAATTTTATAAAATAGAATATTTGCTTAAATTTGTTGTAGAAAGAATTAATCTTATTTATTTGATAACATTCGAAATTAATTGGTTTTTCTTTGTTTTAGGTGAGTCACTGTTACAAAGCCGCCAAACAATTAAATGTCGGTAAGATAAATACGAATTCGTATTATTTTACAATTCATGGACTACAGCTATAAAAAGAAATAAAAAGTAAACTGCGATGCTTATTAATTATTACGATATCCATTAAGAGTCGATAGACACTTGAAATATTAATCAATAATGTTAAACCAATAAAGAACTAAAAATATCTCTTCTTGTAAAGTCCAAAGTAAAGGTATCTAAAAATATGTATTGGTTAGACAAAGAATATTCTATTCACGAAGGAATTTTTTTGACACATCTATGTATACCTATATGTAAATTCCAAGTGACGAGCGCTTTTAAGTTAGCGATTTGGCCGTTTCCTTCGTAACTGTTTGCGACTTAATTATGTTATATTACTTAATTGCTTAATATCAAGCACGAGGGTTCCCTAGTGCTGTTTAAATTCAAGTTTAAAATTTAGCACTTATTACTGAATACACACCAAGTTGAGGTAAAAGTTAGTTAAGAAAAACTGAACCAATCGAAATGAACTTAAAGGTAGGAATTCGAAACTAAATTGCAACAAGAGGTGAAGTAAGGGTATAGCAGTTGGTATCCAAATATATGTACAATAGTGTTTGGATTTACGTGAGAACAATTCATCAATTTTGATAGATCACAAACAGCCTTGAAGTCATTGATAATTGTGTAAGTCAACACAAACTATAAGTAAAAAAATTGGTCCTCGTGAACCGGAAATAATGTTCGGTACGCTTTCTTTTATTTATACCTCAAGTGTCAATAATAGTAATAGTAATTTACAAATAAGCGGTTATAGTAAATCATTTTAAAAGAGATTACGGCAAACGAATGCGAAACAATTAAAATATTAAAGGCTTGGCTCTTGAGTGATGCTTAATCAAGGCGAATTCACTTTTAAAAGAGGTCGTTTGATGTGATGATCCCTTTGAAGTTTCATACTGCTTTATTTCGTTCTTGGCTTGTAAATGTAATAATACCTTAAGGCTGTATAATTTGAATTTAAACAAATATTATTAACTCTTTAGAGATGATACGTTTTAATAAAAGCAAAACGTTTGTGGTGGAAATTAAATTGTTCGTTACTTCATTTTTCTAACTTTTAAAGTGAAATTAAATCATGTTAAAAGCTACATCAATTGTGAGTGATACTAACGAGTAAACGGTTTTTTATCCTCTGATAATTTATTTGTAGATGCGGCTAGGGAGTGCAGTTAAGTATTAATGAGAGCTGTTACGCAACATTCTAATAATATTAGATGCAACTGAGTCAAAAATAATAATTCCGAAGAATATGTAGAGAATGTAGCAGAAAGAGTGTAAGGTAAAAATGAATATTAACCTGAATCGAAGGAATTATACATATTTGTATTGGCTAAAAATAAATGAACATTCTCGATCTTAGTTTATGCAACAGCCGTTAATTATTAATTTTAAATATAGACACAGATCTAGTTTCTAATAGTAATCCCCAGGTTTCTTTAGTGAACTAGCTTAACGTTGTTTGTTTGAATACCAATATTGTGAATCGACCTAATCACAAAA
Organism: Agrypnus murinus; assembly: GCA_929113105.1. Classification (NCBI taxonomy): domain Eukaryota; kingdom Metazoa; phylum Arthropoda; class Insecta; order Coleoptera; family Elateridae; genus Agrypnus; species Agrypnus murinus. The sequence goes on from OV816024.1 coordinate 249,337,086, forward strand.
ATCAACAGTTAAAAACAGACTTACTGATCATTTAAATAAATTTATATTCAAATAACGTATCAATTATACAATTTAGTAAAACACGTAGGTATGTCACGCTAATGATTCTAAACGACGAAGTAGCCACATTTGGACTATAATCGGTATTGAATTCTTAGTATCGAATTCCTTGCACTCGAATTCTGCTGGATTCGGACAACTTTTGATGCTACCACTGTGCATTCGACCTTTAAATTATCATAATATCCAACATAAGATATATCTACTAAGAACCTGATTGTTAATTTGAACTCTCTGCAACCCAGAACGAAGAGCTAAAAAACACATCCAATATCACCGTAGTTAAATAATAATACACTATTACTCGTAATACGTTTATTTATTTCATTACACAAAAAGTAAGTGCTTAATTTAAAAAATGTTAAGTTAATAATAATCTTTCTTAAAATAAAAAAAAACTAATAGGAAAATTAAAAAATTAAAAGGCCTTTTTTTAGAGTCAGTTAATTCTTGTTTTAAAAAATAAACTGTTCGTAAAAACAAATGATACAAAATTTTAATTAGCTAAAACTAGTGTCACGATGGGTATTGTCCTAACTAGGGATGTAGTGAAGGGTATAGAGTTAGAATGAAACACACAGTTCAACTTAACAATACATATAATGAATAACAAAACCACCACTTTCTAGATTACGTACAGTTAAACGAATATTAAAGGTACTTACTCCGAGATCTGGCTCCAATATTATGACTGTAGTGAGCTCCGGAAGGAACTGAGCTCTTCAAGTCGAACCTCGTTTATATATCTTTTTGTAAATCGCAAGTTCAGTAGAAGCTAGCAAGAGGGGAAAGGCAATGTAGGGAAATTGCGAGCGCGTGCCTCTAAGGTCATACGTCTACTCGTATATCTTTCTTTGACATTTGGTTCAAGACCTGGTGCAGGTACCAGGTTAGGTTATTAATAGCGCCAAGCTCGCAAGAGATAAGAGATATGTAAGTAATATTGGAGAACATTTAAGGTAGTTGAAAATGCAACTTAAAAAATAATTAATAATTTAGTTTTAAATTATTTTGTATGTAGCACTAATCACCGAATGAAAATGTGAAAATATTGAGAGGCGGCGATAATTTAAATAAGATTAAATAAGATCTTTGTCTTAACAAAGATTAACATGCCAGAACGGCTCTATTGAAAGAAATAGTTGGAGGCATGTTCCTATTTCCTTGTTGGTCCTAATGAGGAGTCCGAGAATCTAGAGGATTCTTGTGGTGAATTTTAACCCACGGCTATTTGTTAAGTTTATTATACCATTCAAATTATGTAACAAGAAAAAGTCAACCCCACGAATAGGCGTCAATTCGTAACACGAATTTTATTTTACCAAAAACAAAAGTAGCGTTATTGCTAACAATACGAAGCTCTTGATCTTAAAATGAATCAGTCTATTTCTAAATCTCTATCACATAATTATAACAATCCACTCTTAAATTTTGATAAAATAAACTAATTAACGTTTCCACAAAATATAGGATATAAAGAACCCACCTGGTTATTTCTATAAACTTAATTTAGTTTACAAACGTGAAGATGATCTCCAGGTTATTTTGGTACCTTTTGGAGAAAACTTCTAGTCCTCACGTGTAGAGATTCAAAATACTGCTGCTTTCAAGACCAATACTACGGTGTCACATCCAAATGCTTTCGAATTTCCGAGTCAATGCAATTAACGGATCTTTTTTAGAATTTAACACTCGCAGTTTGAACTATGGACGTCAAACAACAAACTAGGCTTTAAAGTCTGTATCGATTTTCTTAAATCGAGAGACAAAGAAAACTCTAATTTCGATATCTTCTAAACTTTCAAACGACGATTGATTTTATACTTTTAATAAATTACAAAACCATTTTATGCACTAATCAAACTATAATTGGCCCATCAAAAGGGAATTTAAAAGAAATTTGTAAAGTTAAACAGAGTACAATAATTACGTGTTCACTTCTTTTAGGCTCCCTCAAAAAGGGAGGGAAAGAAGTCACAGTTTTTTAATGAACAACAAGCGTGGGTCTCGTAACCAACAAGCTGCCCTTTAATTGGTTGAATTCGGGCGTCATCGCCATGTCGTGTCGCAAACAAAAGATTAATAAGCATTCTTGTAAAATCCTTAAAATTCTTTTGAATTTCAAGCAATTCTTTTAAATGTCTTATAGATCTTTGAAATTCTTTTAGAGTGTCAAATCACAGATACATTTCCATTTCTGATTAAATTTAATACGAAATTTTCAATAGTTATATGAAATTAAAGTTGTGAAGTTCAAGAGGCCATCGCTGTACTCGCTTAGTCTTAGCCTTACTCTTGTTGAGACTCGTTATTTGAAATCTTGAATCTTACTTCATAAGAAGCAAAAGCTTTACTTAAGAGGCAAACAGGCAAAATACCATCAGACACCAGATATATGTACCGGCGGATTTTACTTTTTTACCAATATTCATTTTATAAAAATTCTATATTGTAGAAGTTTGTGATCACAGGTAAAATTATTTTCCAAATACATATTCAGTTTTGTAGGTTTATAGTGTTGTACACTTCTTCCAAATAAATATCACCAAACGTATTAAAATCTTTATTAAATTATTTCAATTTTTAACACGCCAATAAGATGTATCATTTTTATCATTTCCCAAAAAACAAATATGAATTGTTTATTTATTTACAATCACTACCAAAATTGTTTTTCGCTACCTGATCTTTTTTATGTACAATTTATTATGGTTGGCAAGGTAAACTTGATTGAATTATTTAATGAAACTACAAAAAAGTCTGCAGCTTTAAATGCATTTCTTTTAGATCTAAATAATTATTTACAATCATTTCATATAATTAACATTGTGCATTCTTAGATTTTACTAACTTACCTTAAGTTATTTCAGAAATCGTCTAAAATGATTATTTAGTATTTCATGCTCTTATCTACAATATCTACATGCACAAACCAAGCCCACAATAGAAGCAAATAGGAGGCAGCTAGTATTTGGATAGGAAAACATGAATCTCCCATTAATTCATATTTATTAGAATTGAATATTGAAAAGAGAAATCAAAATCATACTGACAGCAAACGGAACGATTTTAATATTAAATTGTAAGGCATTGCTTGGAAAATTAATATTGATTATCGTTTTATAGAGAGTGTATCATTATTCACGACCAATTAAATACAAAATTGACCCCGGTGTGCATGCAGGTCTATTAATAAATCATGCTGGTAGAAACCCTCGCCCCTGCTCTCTTAACACTGTACAGAAGGGTTTATAATTATAAATTTATCGTTGATTGGAAAAATATCAAAACAATCAGTGCTTGAATTTGTTGGCAAACTTTCACTGTACGTCTTGAAGAAATAATACCGAAACCGTAATCAGCCTATTAAGGCCTCAAACTTTTAATTTTTATGTAACTGTCAAACAATAAAACTCAAAGAATTGACATATTGACAATACTGAAATGTTTTATTGGGTGTAGAAGATAATCCACACAATAGATCAGTCGAGATCAAATAATTTCCTTAACTTGTTTATTGTTTCCAGCCTTATTTTGTGGAACTCCATAATCATGAAATAAATAAAGATTATTAAAAGTTTCACAGTTTTATTAAAATATAACCTGACAATATTGTTTCGACAGCTATGCTGTCATTATCAAAGGTAATATAATTAAAAACAAACACGTCACTAAGGTAGATACAAAATAGGTAACTAGATAAAATAATAATAATAATAATAAAAATTAATAATAAAAATCATAATTAAACATCTAATACTTCCAGTAACGGAGAATTACTGAGCTCAAGTTGTTCATTCATTAAAGGTACCCTGAGTTTGTGTTTGTATATCTCAAAGGCTTCTAAAATGTCTAATTTGCGTTTGTTATTACAAAAATGTAGGAATTTAATATTATTTTGAGGAGTCATTGTGTGATTTTGTTCTAAAAGGTGTTTGGCGTAATTCGATTTTTCAGGATGTTTATTTTTGTAATGACGTACGTGTTCTTTATATCTTATGTCAAAATTTCGAAGTGTTTGTCCAATATATACCGAACTACAAAAAGAACAATTTAAACGGTAAATGCCCGATTTCATGATATCATGTGTTCTGTCTTTAGCATTAAATAAAAATGAAAAAGTGTTAGTGTTGGTTTTAAATGTTATTTTATAATTGTTGGTTTTTCTTAGTATATGTGCAATTTTTTCTGATATTTTGCCAAAATATGGTATAGATATGTAATTTGTGTCTTCTGTTTGATTGTCAATGGGATATATTCTTTTGATAGCTAACCTATAATATTTTTGTTTAATTAAAGTGTCAATCATGTTCGGATTATAATGATTTGCATGTGCTAGTTGTTTAATGGTTGATATCTTTTTGCTAAAATCTGATTTTGTTAGTGGAATAGTTAAAGCTCTGTGTACTAATGATCTGTATGCTGCTATTTTATGTGTATTGTGGTGACAAGATTCATTTGGTATTGTTATGTCTGTTTGTGTTGGTTTTCTGTATATGGAAAATTCAAAAAGATTGTCTGCGTTAATCTTGATATTTAAGTCTAGAAAGTTTATAGCCCTGTTTTGTTCTGTTTCTAGTGTAAATTTTATATTAGGATGGATATTGTTTATAAGAATTAAAAATTCATTGATAACCTCAAAAGAACTGTCAAAACAAGCTAAAATGTCATCAACATAACGAAACCAGAAGATAATGTGTTTAGAGAGGTTTAATTCAAATATTCGATCTTCAAACTTGTCCATAAATATGTTAGCTAATAGAGGACTTAGAGAATTACCCATAGAATTATCTTCCACCACATTCAAAACTTGTTAGTTTTGATATTTGCAACATGTTCTCCAGAATACCACCACAAGAATGTATTCCTTTATTAGATAGTTTCTTGATCAATAGTAATATAGAATTAGTTAAAAGGTTAGAGTTAATTCAATTATTTGACCTTTGTATAAGTCAAAATTATTTCACTTTTAATAACATAATTTATTTACAAAAGGATGGTTTACCTATGGGTAATTCTCTAAGTCCTCTATTAGCTAACATATTTATGGACAAGTTTGAAGATCGAATATTTGAATTAAACCTCTCTAAACACATTATCTTCTGGTTTCGTTATGTTGATGACATTTTAGCTTGTTTTGACAGTTCTTTTGAGGTTATCAATGAATTTTTAATTCTTATAAACAATATCCATCCTAATATAAAATTTACACTAGAAACAGAACAAAACAGGGCTATAAACTTTCTAGACTTAAATATCAAGATTAACGCAGACAATCTTTTTGAATTTTCCATATACAGAAAACCAACACAAACAGACATAACAATACCAAATGAATCTTGTCACCACAATACACATAAAATAGCAGCATACAGATCATTAGTACACAGAGCTTTAACTATTCCACTAACAAAATCAGATTTTAGCAAAAAGATATCAACCATTAAACAACTAGCACATGCAAATCATTATAATCCGAACATGATTGACACTTTAATTAAACAAAAAGATTATAGGTTAGCTATCAAAAGAATATATCCCATTGACAATCAAACAGAAGACACAAATTACATATCTATACCATATTTTGGCAAAATATCAGAAAAAATTGCACATATACTAAGAAAAACCAACAATTATAAAATAACATTTAAAACCAACACTAACACTTTTTCATTTTTATTTAATGCTAAAGACAGAACACATGATATCATGAAATCGGGCATTTACCGTTTAAATTGTTCTTTTTGTAGTTCGGTATATATTGGACAAACACTTCGAAATTTTGACATAAGATATAAAGAACACGTACGTCATTACAAAAATAAACATCCTGAAAAATCGAATTACGCCAAACACCTTTTAGAACAAAATCACACAATGACTCCTCAAAATAATATTAAATTCCTACATTTTTGTAATAACAAATGCAAATTAGACATTTTAGAAGCCTTTGAGATATACAAACACAAACTCAGGGTACCTTTAATGAATGAACAACTTGAGCTCAGTAATTCTCCGTTACTGGAAGTATTAGATGTTTAATTATGATTTTTATTATTAATTTTTATTATTATTATTATTATTTTATCTAGTTACCTATTTTGTATCTACCTTAGCGACGTGTTTGTTTATAATTATATTACCTTTGATAATGACAGCATAGCTGTCGAAACAATATTGTCAGGTATATTTTAATAAAACTGTGAAACTTTTAATAATCTTTATTTATTTCATAATTTCCTTCACGTCTGTAGCTGGACATAAAGTGCTAAAACTGAAACATTAGCATCTTTTTTAAATGCACCTGCTTCTTGATTTATCTGAAGATAATGCAGACTGTAGAATGAACTTTATTCAATTATTAATGAATATGTGCAAAGATAACTAACCGTAAAAAACTTTTTTTCGAATGAGTCCCCTTCTACTTTAAATGGTGAAGTCAACCTCCAAAATTAGACAAAACTTCATTGGATTCGAGAGCATCATACGCATCATTGAGCCTGATTTTTTTTATGGCAGTATAAAAAGATCAAAATGGGGCGCCATCCTATTATGCAGATTCTGCAGATATTTAAATGAGGAATTTCCAAACAAGTGGATTGGAAACCGTGACCCCATAGAATGGCCAGCGAGGACCACTGGACTGGAGTTGTGTTATTTGTTTTTATTTTTTTTATCTAACTGTTCAAACAACAGTTGAATGAATTACTTTGTAATTCACTTGTTTTTAATTCTTTTTGTTTTAATTTTCAAGAGGAATTTGAGAATTCAGAAATATACAGGGTGTCCCATTTAAAATAAAGAAGTTACTAGCGGTATTAAAAGCTTGCTAACTAGCACAGACCCGGGTAATCCGACTGTCTAATTAAAACAAATCATTGCGATGGCCCCTGCAGGTGTTGGCGCAATGTGATTTCTGCTCAGTGCTCTGAATGTCAACGTAAAGAAATTCAAGCAAGCGCCAGTAAACGGCGGGAGTAACTATGACTATCTTAATCATCTCTCACAGCACCTCAGAACCTGATGATACTCCGATGACTGTTTTAAGTGGTCTCCCAAGACGCACGTTACGTAAGAGAGCAAAGATTTTTTTCTGGACCCTCAAAGGGAGACCTTCCCTCCAGTTATCATATCTAGTGTTCCTTCATCCACGAATAAGTCTACAAACCCTTCTAGTGATATGTTTAATTGTGAAAAGTGCGGGAGAAGTTATTTTATAACTTTTAGGAGATCAGGAAAAGTCAACTCTGCGGGTTTTCGATGCTATGCTAGATGCTATTTAACATTTGCCTATATAGGCGTAAAACGCCTATGGTACGATTGCCGATTGCGGTAATTGCCAATGGTACGATCACAGAACAACGTTAATACTTAAAAGTGGTGACCGACGCTCCCTCGCCAATTGAAAACCAATAACTACTGGTTCGTCACTCCAAAGGCTATTCCATAAGATACTCGCCAAACGCCTATCCAGAGTTATTGACCTAGACCCTCATCAAATGGCCTTTATTGAAGCAGATGGGCTCCTTGCTAACTCCATACTTATAGACCATTATATCAAGTCCAGGAAAGCTAAAGGGAAAACCTATAATGTGATATCCCTAGACATAGTAAAAGCCTTTGATACGGTGTCACATTCCTCCATTTCAATGGCCCTTAAGCTCCATGGGGTTTACTTGGCTTTTATTGAACACATTCTGAGTTCCCTCAAACGCCCGATTTTGTTACAGCGATCCAATTGCGAACCGCTAACCTACCTACGATGGCCATACCGTTCAATTTTCCTGAATTGAGACGTTGAGACGTATCCTTCAAACCTGCCCAATCACTCATGATGTCGGGATCAAAAGGTACAGCGAGATAGTTAAAATAGTCGCCAGCCTCACGAGGAATAAGAATCGACTAACAGAAATTGAGCCAAGAGTGTATTATCACAACCGCCAGCTTTTGAAACCTGGTCTCACCATACACCTCCCGGGAAACATCACAGCTATCTGTGACGTGTAAGTCTCCTGGGAGGGCAACCGTTCGTTAGCGGAATCATGGCAGTCCGAAACGATTAGTCTACTATAACCAGGCCTTCAGAGAAACAGCTGCGAGAAAATGGCCAAATAGCTCCTCCGTTTTCATACCTCTTAGCCTGAGGGTTAAAGGGATATGGCCCACAGCCAATCACACAACCTAGGCAACTCTACATTTTCCGCAACATTTTAAAACTAGCTGTGTACATTCAACTCTGAAATGGAGATCCACTATCCACAATACCTTCATGAGGTCCATCTGGAGGCAGCGCTAGATGCGGTAACCACCTCTGCTCCCGCGGACTAGTGCGGTTGTACCCGTTTGGGGTGTCTGAGTATGGCCTGTTTTCAGTTTAACCAGTACGATTTCTTCGGTATGTGAGTTAAGTGAACTATGGCCGTTATAGTGTAATCTGTGATTCTCAAGCTCCAATCCGCTTTTGGTGCAATCACCATCTGAACTATCTGTTACGTTGAACTTAATCAACACATTGTCTCCTAACCTATCTATTGTAAAATTTTATTTGGGAGCAGTAATTATATTCACTATCTAGCCATAAAAGATTTGAAATTTTAGAATGTTTAGTATTAGTTTGAGGTACCTTTCCAGTAATTAACCTACCACGTTTATTATTATTTGTTATTTATTTCTATCATTGTTTATTATTGAATGTGGAAGCATTATATGTATATTAGCTCTTTGTGCATGATGCATGTGTATTTTATTATTATTAATCTTTTCTACTCATGACATTGAAATCACTCATTTTGCAATCGATAACAATGGTTGAAATCGCATTTCAACCTCTAGAGGTTGAAATTATCGGACTACCGCGATTTTGAATTTCAAACTGTTCGACATTCAATTGCTGACAAGAGAAATGTCACTTTAATGTCATGTTTTGTCACTTAAATGTAATCTTTTTTTCTAAAGTGCATTAATTTACTAAAAATTCGAAGAAAAAATAGTATATGGAACGCGTGGCTGATGAAATTTCAACGTCTCGAGTAACTTTTTTCAACTCGCTCTCGCTCGTTGAAGAAAACCACTCTCAACGTTGAAATTTTATTTCAACCACTTGTCCCATAATATACTAATGCCTACTGTAAAGGCGGTAACCTGGTCACATAAGATATCGATTGTAATTAATCTAAAAAAAAAGATATTTGAATGGCCAAATGACGAGTCTAATTATTGACGCGCATGAATGGATTAAGGAGATTCCCACTGTCTCTGCCTAGCGAAACCTACCTACTATCTAGTGAAACCACTGCCACGGGTACGGGCTTGGAAAAATTAGCGGGGAAAGAAGACCCTGTTGAGCTTGGCTCTAGTCTGGCACAGTAAAGAGACGAGAGGTGCAGCATAAGTGGGATACGGTAACCATCCTGACGCCGGTGAAATGCTACTACTTTCATCGCTTCTTTACTTACTCGGTGAGGCGGAACGCGAAAAGGGCAAAATCTGGCTTGATTCCGATGTCCAGTACGCATTGGGACTGCGAAAACACGAGCTATCGATCCGTTTGGCTCTTGAAGAGTTTTGAGCAAGAGGTGTCAGAAAAATTACCAAAGTGATAACTTGTGGCGGCAAAGCGTTCATAGCAACGTCGCTTTTTGATTCTTCAATGTCGGCTCTTCCTATCATTGCGAAGCAGAATTCGCCAAGCTTCGGATTGTCTTACTCGCCACTAGGAAACGTGAGCTGGACTTTTTCTTTTTAGCCGGGTTTAGGGGTAGCGGGTTTAGACCGTCGTGAGGCAGGTTAGTTTTACCCTACTGCTGACTCGTCGTTGCGATAGTAATCCTGCTCAGTACGAGAGGAACCACAGATTCGGACATTCGAAAGAGTCGAAAGACTCGAAAAAACACACCTTTATTAGACAAAAAAAACTCAAGTCCAACTTGCCCCATCAATAACGAAGATACACAGGAAACTACCCATAACAGCACCATATTTTCACTTATCCCCACCTCGGCCATGGATTTCTATTTTACTTTTTTTAAATATATTTATCATTTAGATGCGGTTTTTGGCACTCCCAAAGCCAGTAATATCAAACACATGTTGTTCCCATTTTGAAGCATTTGTGGGCTTATTTCTTAACGGTTTGATTCGTCGTCGCAGTTCTTCCATAGACTCCCGTTCTTGAATCTTGAATATATGTTTCTATTCTAATGAAAACAAGCCGAATAGAGTTAAATCTGGAGATAGAGCCGGCCATTTCATACCACTTCTCCGACCAATCCATTGTCCAAGAAGCATCCTGTCCGAAGATTCCTTAACAGCCCGTGCAGAATGTGGACGCACTCCGTCTTGTTGAAACATCAAATGGTCTTCCAGGTAACCATCAGCATTTTTAATATCAACGAGGAATAGGTGAACACGATATTCTACTAATTCCAAACACATTTCACCTGTCAAGTTGCTATCGAGAAAAATGGGTTCAATCAGACGGTCTTCAAAGGTACAGGCTCAGGCATTTAATTTTGGGAGTGGACTTCGTGAAAGACTTTTGGATTAGCGTCGACAGTTATGACGATTGACAGTTGAGTTTAAGAAAGGCGTAGACTCGTCAGAAAAGCATATGTTAAGAAGAACATCTTTCAACAACTATTCGTGCAGTCATAAGCAGGCCCGGATTGTAGTGAGATTTTGCCCCGAGTTTTTCATCGGACCGGCCCACTGTGGGGCCTTTTCGCTAAAATCCGGACATTCTCCCATATCGCCGTTATTTATTGTCTGGTTTTCATGAAACTTTTACCATATACTCATAACTATAAGTACTTTTAATGATACAGAAATGATGAACCATTTTATTTTAGTTAAACGAAACTGTAAACTTTATATTCCAAATGGTTACAGTAAGTAAATTTATTAAAACTATAAATAGATTTGTTTATCAGAACTTGGTTTGTCAGAATATCACTTTTGGAAAAATTAATCTAATTCCAATAAATTTTTGCCCTCGGGTAATAGTTCTTTAATATTCTTTTTTAACTTGGGTTTTAAAGCAGACACAACGGGATCAAAATTCAGTAGTAAATTATAAATAAAGATATCTCTGTTATATACTATTCTGGATATTTTTGATGATTAAAATCTCTAAATTATTATGGCCAATTGGCACTAAATTGTGTATAATAGTATGCCCACCGTGAATCAAAAGTTTGTGTATTAAAGCTGGCATATAATCAGCCATATAAAGAAATTTAATTCTGAACAGTTTGAAACAACTGAAAAAATTCCCAGCTGCTTTCTTTGAATTAAAATTTACTAAGACGACAAAATCTAACAGATAAAGAACAATCATCTTGCCAAACAATTGCATTTGTTTCGGTATTCATCATGTGAATAGACACAAAACTACAAATAAGTACACTAGAATTTAACTGACTACTGGACTCTTCAAAATCAATTTCTATTGGGATTGGCTAGACGCACCATCTACATCCCATTTGGCAACCATAGTTAACTGAGTAACATTTTCTAAAGTAGTTGCTATTGTTATTGACGAAAGAAAACGTGCACTTGCTAAATGTTTGTAAATTTAGAGAGAGCAATACGATTATTTAAAAATTATCGTGTTTTTTTGGTCTGCAACAGTAATAATCCGTAAAAACTTAACTTTTTACAACCAGTTAAGTATGGAATAAAATTACAGAAATAATAAATATTCTAGCAAAATGAAAACAGAGTAGCGACGACAGGCGCCACAGAAAGTGTTTGTTGATTTACACAAGGCAGCTTTCAATGACCCTACGCGATTAACTATAGTAAATAGTTTTAGTGCAAACTTTCGTTTGCAATTTAACGCCACTACAACAAAACGACGTGTGTCTTTCTCTCGTGTGCACATTATATAAATATTTTACTAAATATAAAGCCTCTCTGCGTGCGTAAGTGCTGTGAACGTTATGGCAATTATTGTTCTGTACATGCATTATTCCTCCACATAATATAACTTAGCTTCTTGTTGAGGGATTAATTGATCTAATGGGTTTGCATAACGCTGTACTTTGTGTCTATAAAGTACTTGATTATATGCTTTACACATCCTTATGATTTATTACGGCTAGGCTATTTTAAGATCAGCAGTAAATTATATCTACAGAGCCTTTTGCTCTTTTAAAAGCTAAAGCTGAAAATTGGTTTAATAAGTGAGGGGATAGTGTAGTATATCTTTGATTCGGACAGGAGAAAATGAGATAAAAGTGAAATACATACTAATATTAATGTAGACCACGAGTGGGTGGAATTGCCCCGTCATAATATGGTGTACATGATTCAATTTTCAACGCTCCATGAACTGGCCGGCACATATCAATCTTTAAAATATATTACTGTTTCCCTTGTAGATCGGTCAGGTTAAATGCATTACTTAGCTATTTTCACATTTTTTGGCAAAGCTTTAACATTTTTTAGGAAAGCTTATGGTAAATAGTGCTTAAATTTTCTATGTCTGTTTTATAATTAATGGCTGTAGGACTTTTTTTATTCCAATCATTTCGTATAATAGTCTTTTTTTTAAATTTGTTTCTTTTTGTAAAATTTTACGACTAGTAGGCGTTGATTTCTGGTTCTTCAATTAATAAAACAGAACTGTCTAGCAAGCTTAGGTAAATAACCAAACTTTAGTTGTTCCAGTGACGTACTTACAAATTTTTCTCTGGGTGGGGGATGGTACTCTATAAAAATTCTAAATCAAAATACTTAGATTTTTACATAAAATCTTTCGGGCGGTCAATAATACACTTCAAAATAAATAGCAGCGCTTACACAGTAACTCTCGTGGCCAAAGAAAAACTTAAATCTTATTTTATCATATCGAAAACGAGTAATAAGAATATGACCTTAAGACATTTGCATTTCAGTCGCTCTGCAAAGCACGCTCGTTTAAAATATTTCGGGTGGTCTCTACTGTTTCTGGCAACGATGGTTTGGTATCCGTTATTATATAAAAAAAGATTATTAGAAAAAAGATCTAGTGGTAAAAATACTCTTTCACTAATGCAATACATCAATACATATCAATCATTTCATATTGCGGCTGTCTACAGTGTCTACATATCTATTAGCGGAATTCTAAAATAAGTTTTTCATTTTATCTTATTTATTTTTGTACCGTTTTGTTCTACATTTTCCCTAATTGAAGATTAAAGACCATCTCAATAACTGAGTGGCATACTTGTGGGGAGGGGAGGCTAACGGGATGGAGTCACCCCCGATTTTTTTTAATAGTCCAGGTCATTTATGTCAAGATCTAAGTATTTTGATTCGAAGTTTTTTAGAGTAACCCCCCCCCCCCCGAGAACCATTTATAAATACGCCACTGGAACAACTAATGTTTCGTTATTTAACCAAACTTGCTAGATACTTCTGTTTATTTCTGTTATTAATTGGAGAACCAGAAATCAAAGCCTATTAGTCGTAAATCATTTTTCACGTTTTTCTTGAAAAAATTTTCTTATGTCAGAGTATGAATATTTATCATGGTTGAAAAGAGAACACAATACTCTATCGATTTCAGTAAAAAAATATTTATCGTGTAATTTAAAAAAGCTTGATGACGTCATCACGCTCACGCCGATTTAGTAAATATAAAATTTTCTGAACCAGAACAGCGAATTGTATGCCATTTAATAATATATATGGTTTATACCATTTCTAACTGAAAATAAAGTTGCTAAAAGCGAGGTACATTAAATTGTGTTGTTGATTAAAATAAGATAGCTAGATGGGGCCCCAATAGCCATAGGGGCCCCGGGCATACGCCCGGTTAACGTACCATAGGGACGCTTCTGGTTGCATTTGTATAAGTTGCAAAATTTTAAAGTTCATGTCAATACCATGTTCATGCAACTAAGCAGGAATTAAAAAATAATATTCGTTTATTTTTATTAGTTATCAGTTTACAAAAATCTTTAACTTCAAGATTTTCATGCAGTTTTATTTTGAATATTAGTTTTGTTATACTGAACTTTTTTTATACTAAAACTTTTAAAATATTAATTCATATCAGAATAATTTCTATTTTTACACTTAATAAGTTTACGTTTGTGTAAATTTGTTAAGAACTTAGATTTATTAGGTAATAAAACTTATAAATTGGAATGTTACTGTAAATATAGTAATAGTATTTATACTTGTTGCGGAATTATTTAAATTTAAGAAATTTTGCTGAAAAAATGGCCTTTAAATATTTTGGATTTGGCAGGTGTTTTGAAAGAACGTTGTGAGAAGTTGCGACATGCAATACTGAATCAATGTGGAAAAAAGTAATTAAAACATTAAAATCTTTGCTGGAAAAAACAAATTATTAATTAATTTATAATAGTTAGCGGTATTAATTAAATTTTAAGTTTTACGGTAAGAATACACCAATGGCGTTAGGGTATTTTCTTCGCGGGCAAGTCTTAAGAATGTTGCTACGAAACTAATAATGTCCAAGTTTTCATATAGTTATGTTAGTGTGGTGCCCATCTTCAACGTTAAAATTATAAATCTTGGTGCTCTACAGCCAAAGCTTTTTCTTCCACTAGTTTTCTATTATATTTTTGTTCTGAAGAGTAAAGGGTTTTTAACTTAGGTACATAACAGATACTTCCGCGTGGTTTTATCTATCCCAATAAAAATATTCAAATTCAATCTTCGTAATCTAGTGGCTTTTACGGATCATTAACTAAAATATAGCGGAAAATTATAGTTGTTCATATCAGAATGCGCTCGACCGCTGATGATAATTTGTCGATATCAAAAGCACATAATTCTTCGTTGTTGTTTTTTATATAGGGAGCCCAACAGTTAACACGCGAATAACAAATTAGAGGGTTTAAAAAAGGAAACATCAGATGATATCCACTACAACAACCCAACCCCCTTTTCCAAAGGGAAGTTCCGTCGAGAGAAACAGAGAGTGATGCGTGAAAATTTGTCGTTAATGTAGCGGTTGGTGGTGTGTTTTTCGGATTTCCCTATGAGAAAAAGGGAAGGAAACGGAAAACATTTTGAATTAATTTTATTACTGTTATTAGTATTAGAATTATTTCTATTGGGTTGTCATATTTTTAAGTAGATGAAAATGAAATAAAAAGGGGATTGGTGATGGATTTGTATTAAGAATCCAGTGGCGTAGTTAAATTTAATTTTGATTTATGAGTGTTATTATTTATTATATCATTACAAAGGTTTGTTTTATCTCTTTAAAATACAAGACCACACACGTATTCTTACCGATGAAAAAATGAACAGAATGGCGATGCCTAAAGTTCCCAGCTGGAAGCTTCTTTATATAAAACCTTTTGAAGAGTACTCGGGGCAAATAAACTTTTGTCTGATATATGTGTGTAGCAGCCGCTTTGTGCTTATCGAAAATTTTAAGTGCGGTTTTGGCCGTCCTCTTTTGTGATACAAGTACCTTTATGGTAGAATACTGCTACTTCCTGATAGTATACACTAAACAACTTTCTTCTTTCTTTACACCTTTAAGTATAATATATTTAAAGAGATTTATCGTTCCTGTCTCGTGTTGGGG
The DNA here is from genome assembly GCA_929113105.1 of Agrypnus murinus. Lineage (NCBI taxonomy): Eukaryota > Metazoa > Arthropoda > Insecta > Coleoptera > Elateridae > Agrypnus > Agrypnus murinus. Next base: position 249,352,705 of record OV816024.1, read on the forward strand.
ATTTAGTAAATTGAGTAGGTAGGTGAGTGAGCGCGCGTGTGTATGTTTAATATATGAGTGGTTTAAGGTAAAATTAGGCTATTTGTGTCTGTTTAAACTTTAAACGAAGACTTTAACGTTCGTCGAAGTCTTAAGAAATTGTTGACAAGAATGCGGTTATAAATAAGGGACTAAGTATCTTGGTTGATTTGTGTTCTTAAAGTTAGTGGAAGCTGGGAGATTCATTAGTTGAATGTTTTAAAGTTATCAAAAAGAAAACGGTTAGACCTATTTATAGAACATGGAGAAAACTTAAATAAAGCGGAATATATATATCCGCCTCAGACTAAGAATATTATGGTAGATCCAATTAATTCACGATATAAATTATTTGGGGTCGATTGCACTAAGCCAGTAGTATTGGGGGAAAGATCCGTTCGTCCTTGGTTCGCTTAATCTTCAATCAAGTCACATACTATTATTATTAGAGGTTGTCTCGATTTCTCGGAAGAAAATGTACAATAATAATTACGTTTTCAAGGACGTGCAATATGCTACGTGATGTTTAATGAATAGACGTTGTGAATGAATATCAAACAGTGGTACCTATTTCCTTAAGGCTGTGTCACAAAATAATGAATTATTTAAAGTGTTTAATAAAGTAGCTGTTTTTCCATACGCGAGTATCTAATATTTATTATCAATGCATAGATAGATATCTGGGGTGTGTTAGGTACAAGGACTCGCAAAGAGAGTGAACCAAGCGAACGATAATACTATTTACTTTATAAGAATTAGAGCACATAAAACCTTAATTGTTCGATATTTTTCAAATCCATAAAACGTATGAATTCAGAAATATGAAAACGTCTGTGAAAAATTCATTGGGGACTCAGTGTTATTATATCTGTAGTACATTCTAACAGTTTTAGGGAACAGAGATTTTTTTAGAGATTATTTATTTTCCCTTAAACATACGAATATTGTAAAAAAACTAAACCAGAACAATTTAGTAAAAAAAATAAGAAAATAGAATTTTGTTACAAAAAAAGCACTAATGTGCTGCTGTAGTTTGGGTTGCCTATAGGATGCATACTAAATAACTACAAATTTGATATTTGATGATTGTATGGTCGTGGTCGCCCAATGAGTCTTGGCAGTTTATTATTGGCAATTATTGGTAATAAGTCTCAGTTGTATAATAATTTGTAATAATAATTATGAACAATAGCTATTTTTTTCTAAATAAATTATTAAATTATAATAAAATAACTTCAGAATTAAAAAACGAAAACAAATGCATTATTGAATGTTAAAATTATATCCTGCATACCTACTTCTACGATATGGAGTTATAATTTTTTTTAACTATTTATTATATAAATACAAAACATCATAAAAAAAATAGAGACAGTACCTTGCTCCTTACCTTGTCTGAATTGATTCTGCACCGGATTATCTTTATTGTAGTGAGTATAATTTTTATATCCACAAAATTGAGACTTTCAGGTTGGGTCGCTTCAATATCTCTTAAGTTCTTATTTTATAAAGTGAGACAAGTAATAAAATACAGACAAATGTTCATATAATAATTACAACAAAATTCTTTATTTTCATCAACACAAATAAACACAATAAAAATTGATTCCAAATTGAATTTTTTTTATTCCAAAAGACTGATCTTTCTCATAAATAACATGAGTTTTAAAATGAATTTTAATTTGTGAAATATGTTTAATGACATGACTCATAAATCTATCTTTTTTGCTTCTTATTTAAATTAATCAATATGATTCATATGATAAATAACTTTATAATTTTTTAACTATAAAACATTTCAATTATAATTTGTTTATAATTATTCTTTTATATTGGTACCTTGCTCTTAATAATAAAAGTTTATACGTATTTATATATAAAAAAACTCACAGTTTATTATTTACTTGAATTAGATTTTTGGTCACAGTCAAATTCTATCTCCAACTGTAGTTAACCCCCATCTCTGTACTGATCCTTTTTAATTTCCAATAACAGCTGCTGGCTTCCATTTATTGTTCCCTTATACGATCTCAAGATAAATATTTCAATTCGATTATTAATTAATAAAGAAGAGCCATACAGAATATAATTATTTGTTTGTATTGCAATATCAATTAATTAGTTGGGTGAGTTTTGTTTTGACAAATCAACAGTTGGCTTGCGATCTGAATAATGTTAAAGTTCTTAGTGGTTAACAAGGGCGAGCTTATATTAATAGTTGACTAAAACTCTACCTTTTCAACTTCAATTTCAGAAAAAATAACATTAATTTTGGAAATAATAAGTTTAATTTCGGAAAGGATAAATACAGTTTCAGAAAAAGTAAATCTAATTAGAGAACATAAATAGCTAGTGGCGGATTTAGGCACAAGCGTTGGAAGCGGCCGCTTCAGCCCCCACAAGTCAGGGGGCCCCGCAGAGGCCTCCTGCCAAGGACCGCACTAGACACGCGACAAATAAAAATTATTGGCGTGGGAATTCACTTGTGAAACAAGAAACAGATCGTATAGTGTACAGGCTGGTAAAAAAGTGTAGAGTTGACTCATTGGAGTTTTGTACGAAAAGGCAAGCACTTAGAGCGATAGGTAAAATATTGTAACGGAGTATACTGTTTTACAGCAGACCTGCGAGGAATGTATCATCTCTGTCGCTTTGAATGGCTTGCCTTCAATGCCATCTAGTAAACTCTGCGCGGTCGTCCGACTTACATTCGTGGAAGGGGAATTGTACCGTGCTTTCGAATGGGTGAAATTCCTTAATGTCATTTGTCAATTGTCAACATTTCCCAATGTTGAAACAATTTTTAAAAAAATCTTAACATTACCTAAATGTAATGCAACTGGAGAACGATCTATCTTCGTTCTTAAATGTGTAAAAAATTATTTAAGAAATAATTTCGGACAAAGTCATTTAAAAAATTTATCAGTAATGTTTATTGAAAATGACATTACGCGAAATTAATGTTTGTCATTGAGGATAGAGATTATAGAGATGACATATGTATTTAACAGGGACTGGACCCTTTACAAATACAGGTTCCGGTTCTAGTTCCGGTTCTTGAAAATTCAAAATAAGGATTTTGGTTCCAGTTCCAATTTTAATTTTCTAAACATTAAGGTTCCGGTTCCGGTTCTAGGATTTTTTAGGTTCCATAAGGGTTTCGGAAGCAAAATGCTCTTTTTATGGTAAACTGTATTCTTTCTATATTACAATGTATAAAAATTGTTATTGAAATAGTAATTTATGTATTTAGTGTGTAAAGAGAGCCATTTTGGTATGAGGATGTGAGTTTCGTGCCGAGCGTTAGCGAGGCACAAAACAGCAACCGAATACCAAAATGGCTCTTTACACACGAAATACACACAAAATTTTTTCTACGGTCCTAGATATCTGATAAAATTGTTACATAATTGAAACTTCTTTATTATGGGCAACCAGAAATACATTTGTGTGTATGCGTAGCATTGTAGGTTGTAACTACCTACTACCTACTTGAACAAATTGAATTTAAGTGAATTTTAGTGGAACACGAGACATTTTAGGCAAATAAATATCTATTGTTAAACTAATATACATAATAATAAAATTATTTTCAACGAGAAATTGGTTTTAACATTTGTTATTAATGGTTACGTTAATAGTAAAATTAGAACACTGCTGGATATTGACCCCAGATACACTCAGTGTTTTTAAGTTAGGATCAACGTTGTTTGTAATCGCAGTGCTCATAGAACTTTGAATGCTTTGGTTTTCTGCAGGCACTGAATGTGTATTAACTTCATTGAAATGATGGATGCTGGATGAGGTCCCCGGAATAACACTACTTGAACTGGGCCCCAAAATTTTTTGTGCTGCTTCAATTTTATTTGAAAGGCCTTCCTCAATGTACCCCTCCGCAACACAAGCTGATCGCCAACCCCCGTGTCTTTTAATTCTAGTAATATTGGCCCCAGAATTTGCCAATATAGTGGCCGAGGTCCTACGGAAACAGTGGCCTGTATAAAGGTTGGAATCTTCCAGATTCAGGTAATGAGCAATAATTGATGGCAGTCTACCAAATGTATTTATGCCAACCACCTGGTTGATGCAACGGCCGTTGGCAAATTAAAAAAAAAATCGACGAGAACCCGCAGAGTTATTGGCACGTAAATTGGCATATTTGCTGAACAGTCCCACATAATCAACCGCAACATTTTCGTCATTAATTATTGTGAATGTTCGCGACTGATAAGTTTTAGTATCCGGAATTGTTACTATAATCATATTTTCCATGGTTTTTATATTTTTAGCCTCTAGTTGATACAATTGCGGGCGGCAAGCTCCAGATATTCCCATTATTAATGCAACCTACGAAGGACAGAAATTAATTTAACAAATGAAGGAATTTGATTGCTTACTTTTATCATTAAATAGGTGTCATCGGGGGCCTCTTCCAAAAATTTCAGTACTTCCGTTTTAGATAACACCTTGGATTTCTTAGGTTTGTAACCAACATGCTTTTGCTTTAAAAAAGCAATCACTTTTTTGTAATTGCCAGCATTCACATTGTGTTTTGTCAGGAGTGTTACTTTTATCATGGAAAATATGGACCACAATGTAGGTTGCTTCATCACTTTTGATAACTCGGATAGATAAGCCAACACCACGTTTGTACAACTCGTTGTACCGCTGTTCATAAAGGCCGCTCGATTTAGCGCTCATTGGTTGCTGCCTGGGCCGCATCAGATATTTCCGGCGGCGTGCAGTTATCTTCAGATTCAAATGATCTTCAAGTCACAAAACTCGATAAAAAATGTTTCGGATGATGGACGCGCCGCGATACAATTACTAATAATGATTTTTGACAGTTCCTGACAAATGAGGAATTACATTAATAATCAGGTAGCCATGCGGTGCGTAAAGTAAAATAAAGCCACGTGATCATTTCATTTCGACATTGTTTACGTGGTTGCGATGTTATAATGGCTGCTAGGGAAAAAATGTGTGAATCGCTAACTTTACACATTGACAATGAGCTTTTAATGGTCAGTTTTAGAGGTGACCGTAGAAAATAGTATATTATGGGACAAGTGGTTGAAATAAAATTTCAACGTTGAGAGTGGTTTTTTTCAACGAACGACAGCGAGTTGAAAAAAGTAACTCGAGACGTTGAAATTTTATCAGCCACGCGTTCCATATACTATTTTTTCTTCGAATTCTTAGTAAATTAATGCACTTTAGAAAAAAATATTACATTTAAGTGACAAAACATGACATTAAAGTGACATTTCTCTTGTCAGCAATTGAATGTCGAACAGTTTGAAATTCAAAATCGCGGTAGTCCGATAATTTCAACCTCTAGAGGTTGAAATGCGATTTCAACCATTGTTATCGATTGCAAAATGAGTGATTTCAATTACATGAGTAGAAAAATACATTTATGTATAACGTAAAAATAAAATTATTGTTGTGCAAATAACTGTGTAAATACCTCTCTTGATTTATCATAAACAAAGTAATCGTGAATTGGATGCGTTTTATTTCTCCCCATGGTTATTATTTTATTTATTTCCCCCTTCTATGTAAGTGACACTTTACAGGCCTTTATGTAACTAAGTAAATGAGTAATTACAGCCACAGCCCTGTAAAACTTTACGGGCTGCTAAAAGAGACTTGTAAAGTTTTACAATGCTCATCAACAAAAAGCTATGGCAACTAATGTGTTGCTTAATCACAACACCATGGCAACGCCTACCTATAAATTGTGCTACCGCCTTTGATTCCAAAATGTCTTTTTATAAAAAATATACAATTCATAAAAAAATGCTGGTGAAGGTGGAAATAAAAGTTTGTACGCGACACGCTTTGCAATTAATCGTTACTGGGCTCGCTGGATTATGGAGGCTCGCTCCTTCGTCGCTCGCCCCACAAACTTTCCAACTCTCCCGTAAAAATTAATTTACAAAGCTTGGCACGTAAATAACTATTACCATACACTTTATTTCTAGGATCGATTTATAATAAACAAGCAAACAAATTAACAAACACAGAACACCAACGTAAGCTCTCCTGCGTGAGCGACTACTTGCGGGCGAAGCGAGCAGAGTGGCCGTCGCGGGTTTATAAAAAATAAGCCTAATAGGTAGGATAAGTCAATAAACAGAGAAAAGTAATGACGTCACATTTTATGTTGGTATATAGCTCCAAATCTTTCCAAACAAATATGACCTTGATAACTGACAGTCGATGCATGTTAGGTTAAAATATTGTTTATAACATGAGTGATAAACATATTTTCTGGGTTCGGTATTTCAAATATTCGACTAACAAAAAGTTCATCTCTGAATTCGTGAAGTCTGTCGGTCTGTCGCCTTTTTCCCTGTTGACTTTTTTGAATTTCTCTTTTTGGAATCTTATAGTACATCAAATTCTAAGAAACTTTTGGTCGAAATATTTTTTTGTATCTCTTCGGGAAAGTGGTCAAAATGACCACCGAAAATTTCGGTAAGTTTTTGAAAATGAACAATTTTGTAGTTTTTAAAAATTTACGAAAAAATAAACATTTTTAGCAACTTTTTTTTTCTTTTCTTTTTTTTAACGAAAAATTCTAGGACTTAGAATTTTAGTTTTTATGACAACTAATGACAACAAATTAGTTTTCAAAAATAAATTAGTTTATTAAGTATACAGTTGTTTTTGTTCGTCATGGCAATGCTAGCTCTGCGCATTCTCAACTGGTTTTACTTTGAAAGCTCTGTTGTTATAGTTACAATTATTTACAACAATGGATACCATGGAAACTGAGCTCTTGGAGTAAACAGCATGTGAAATACCGAACGCGGCGATTAGTAGTGGAAGTTGATCTAGTATCAACATCAACTCTGTGAAAAATGGTTATGGTAGCGCTGTTGGGAGAATTTCGGGAGAATGTTGAACTGTTTTTTTATTTACCAGTAGAACCGCAATGTGGAACCAAAGAATACCGGTTCTTTCGAAAATTTATAACAGTTCGGGTTCTCATCTTAATGTTAACACGGATTTTAGTAAGGGTTCCGATTCCGGTTTCGGTTACATAAAAGTAATCGGTTCCGGTTCCGATTCCGGTTCTTTTGGGTTCCTGTTCCAGTCCTTGGTATTTAATAACAAATTATGTAAATTAAGCCATATCTGATATCACAAGACCTATTAAATATGGCCGAATTACGGAAATCTACCAGGGTTGAACTTAATTCCAATGGGAGTTAATTAATTAAATATCTATTTTCGTGATAAAAAAGTACAACTTTATTTGGTATACAAATAACTAATTTAGCTATGACCACTATAGAAAATTACGCATGTCAGACTGTCTAGTAACGATTAAAATGACTCATTGTTCATAATCTTTAAACTGTACGGAAATGACCGTGGGAAATGATTTCGCATTTTCAGTGGTTTCATTAAAATGCCATAGATGCCAGCACATGCAATATTTCTAATTATTTGAAATATACAAAGTTTTAACTTTTAGATAAAGATTAATTTATTTTTAAAATTTATTTTTTTTATTTATTTTTTCACATAAAATTATACTCACAATTTTATAGTGATATGTGTATAAATCACAGACGGCATCCTAAGACAGCTGTATCGAGCTTTTGGTTCTCCTCAGTTAGGGGCAGCTCGTCTGTGATTTATACACATATCACTATAAAATTGTGAGTATAATAGTCGTTCATCAACAAAATTCACTTTATTAAAACACGTTTGTGTTCATTTTGTATTTTATTTATGTTAATTTATTTTGTTTAATTAATGTTTTACTTTAAATTATATTTTGAATGCAAATCCATATAGAAAAAATTATCACCCCAGCTGGAAATCGAACCCAAGCCTTCCACTTTCTGAGCGACATCTCTAGCTCTGAGCTGCTTTGTCGACTACCAGCATATAAAGTTATTACAAAAACTGATATTGAATTAACGTAAAATTGTTTTATCGATATATCCTTCTGATGGCTTTAATCCATACATTTAGAATAACCGGTCTATTACATGGAATTCTAAAAATGTTTTGGGAATTTATTATTTCAAATTACATTCAAATGAAGCATTAGGTATTCAATATATTTGTAAAATTGAGGTTATGATTTACTTACATTAACAAAAAAGCAGCGCGGCGGAACAACACGACGTCCAAAATACATTTAAAAATGTGTCTATGACATTTAAAAAATTGAAGACACCAACAAAACTACTATTATTAATTTAAATAATTGTTTAAATTTCAGTATTAATTTTAAATAATAAACGACTATTAGATTGAGTTATACGCATTTCTTAATTTTTACAACTAACACCTGTTTTCCACAAACTGTGGGCATTGTCTACTTTTGACAATCCAGTATTTCAATCTCAAATCATATTCTAGGTTAAATATTTTTCCTAGCTTTGGGTGTTTTATTACGTTTTTGTGGTCGTAGATAATAGTATAGTGTAATGTGAAAGTATAGTGTATAACACGCCAAAATAAAACGTACAAACGTACGTAACGTACAAAAACGCCAATTTCACACTCGTGTGACTGCGGCATAAGACGAAGTCGAATTGTTTTAAAAATCTTGAGGAGGCAATTTCCTCCATCCCCCCTACCGTGAATTCAAGCCTGATATTAATAATTATATGTACTTAATTTTTGATAAAAAAAAGAATGGTATATAAATTGAAGTAATTGATTTATACTATGGGGCCCCAAAAATTTGTAACGCTTCAGGCCCCTTAAGTGGTTTAGGTTATGGGTTGTAGTAATTATTATTATTATTATTTATTATTATTATATGTTCTGAAATGAAATTTACTTTTTCCGAAACTGTATATACCTTTTCTGAAATTAAACTTACTATTTCTGAAATTAAATTTACTTTTTCCCGAAATCATAATCAGCTTTTCTGAAATTAAAATTGAAAAAGTACAGATACTATTGCTAAGCATGAATTATCACTACTGTTAATAACAATACAGAGATAAGTATTAAAATTATCTAATGGTTCATTGCATTATTTCATGTTCAATTACACTTGTTTGCTTACTACGAATATAATTGGCTGCAGGGGCTTATGTTAGTAAGCGCAGGAATTTTGAAATAAAACTTCATCACCGTTAATCTCACCTCCGTTATTATCAAACAAATGTTTTTTTTTTAATGAAAAAATTAAAAACCAATTATTAAGCTCAACCATTGTGAACATCCAGTATTTGATACTATATAATACACCCGTCGAATGAAAGAAAAGCCAAAGAGCTAGCTTTTATATTCCTTTATTTTAAACATCCAAAATTCACAATTTCGTCAGAAGCACCCATTTATAAACCAAAGGTAAGTCGACTAATTTTTCATTAATTTCCTTTAACTTCAAACATCTTGATCTCATTATGAAAATGTCCCTTTATTGTTGAGAAAATATTATCTGACGTGTATTTCATTTATTTGGTTTGTTGTTATTGAAGATAACCTTTTAATTAATTAATTAGTTTTGAAGCGCTCTAGGAAAGCATCTTGTCTCCTCAACGCTTTAGAGTTACTAATTTGTTAAAAAAAACGGTTTCCTTTATATACTTTACTATTTCAAACAACAATTGAATTTTCAACATGAAACAATGAAATGCGACATTTACAAATTTCCACTAACCCTATTGCATTTCACAAATTATCATTTACAGAAAAACTATTTATTCCATCTTGTAGATCACAAAATTGTGAATCTGCCAATGTATAACATTTGGCATAAATAATAGATTATACATCTATATTTTGTTGTCGACGGAACAACATTGTATTAAACTTTATTACTAACATAAATTGATAAAAACACAATTACCCTAAAACTATACATTTTATGCTCTTATTTGGATATTTTTCCAGATGCTACAAAACACTATGAAATCCAAATACATAAAATTATTGCACGTTACAAAAGCACAGCCTGTAATGCTACACTACTCAGTTCCAATAAAACATTTTATCAAAAAGTTTTAAAAATAGCAAACTTGAATGTTTCACAAAGATACTACACAAACAAAATACCTCCTTAAAATGAAACACAAATTTCTGTAATAATTTCTACAGGTGATCTTAAATACAACATGTTCTGAAAAAGCATCAAAACTTGATTGATTAATTTAATTTAATTAATTTGTATACATTTTTTAAACAGTTTCAGCTAAATTGTTTAATTACCGGTTTTGCTTGCAGTAAGTGTTGATTATGGTCAAGCATGGTCATTAATTAATCTTGTCATGATTCAATATTAATAAATTTATAATATTAGTACCATGGAAAAAGGTGATATTTGTAATAACTAATTTATTGGAGCTGTGGGAATTGGTGTTTTTGAGAATAACATTTACACCAATATTTCAAGTTAAGGAGGCTACAGCAAACTCTGATCGTATTAAATTTTTCTCTTTTTAATTTCTGTATGTTCTGGTTGGCTTCAGACCCCTGTATCAATATATTTAAACAACATTCAATATGTATATAATATTAAATATCAAATGTTTTTTAAATTAAAAAAGGTCGTGTCATTTTCTATGTTTAACAAATATTGGTAATTAGATATTTCATTTATACATGATGCTACTTGGGATACAGTGTTGTGGTTTTATGTGTGTAGGTAATGTAGAGCTGTATAAATTCCACATTGTTATTTTATTATGTCTAGGATAGACGACGTAGAGTAGTGGTTTATTGAATTTTTAGATAATATAAGAAGACATCAGCTAAATTGTTAATTTTATGGTTCATAACCTTGAAAGTGCAAGGATTCTAGGCTTTAATGTGTACTGTCTACTGAATGTATTAATGTAAATATTGCTTAGATCTGAAACTTTTATTAATTAAATTCTGAAAGTCCACATTTCTTTTGTCTTAATTGTAAATTGTGAATACATCAAGTTGTTTGCAGTATTTATTTTCTCAATACAATGGTTGGAACAGTGTAATTGTTTTACGAGTTGACAATTGAGAGTAATTTGATACGCGATGCACAACCATTTATGATAACAGTCCTTGCAAACGCAATTACTGTTGATGACTATACGTACATTCATTGTATTGCAGCAATGAGATTAATCAATTTTACAGTAGTTAGCTTTATTCTTGTGTAAAGGAATTGTAACTCGTTGAGGTACATGAAAAGATAATACAATTACGTTAGATTTTGTCATTGCAAAAGTGCCTTAAATTAGAAGTAAATATTTCCACCAGGAGTGGCCATAGAATTTGGTAAGCATATCATTATTGTAACATATACTTATATTTAATAAGTAGTTTTTTTAATGATAATTGTGTGTCAAAAGAACGTACTTTACATTAAATTACATAAGAATAAATTAAAATTCTGGTATTCTAACATTCGAAGCTATTCTATAAAATGTACGACTCTTGTCCTAAAAAATTCCTATCTTGATTCAGATCCCCATGTGACAAATATTTTACAAGAAAGATAAACGAACAGAAAAAAAATAAATTTCTTTTCCTACTATCACTAGAGAAGAAAACCTTGCACCTACTAGTACAAGAGAAAAAAAGCCAAAGAAAAGGAAATACTGTAACAAAAATATTTTTTAGGGGTGATTTGGATATATTGAATTTTTGGAAGCATCTGCAGAAATTGAGGGTTGCACGATTGAAGGCTTTGGAGGAACTAAATTGCGTTTTGCCTAGAAGCAAAGATGTAAGCGGTTTATGCCATTTACATGGCTTCTTCTGGAAATGAGGTAGAAGACAAGAGAGAAAACCCCGTTCTCTCTACTCGGAACATTTATTATGTGTCTACATGCATAATAGTGAAAAGTTTTTGAGGGGAATAATAACGATCCCTTCAGGACGAGAAATTTGTTATAGAAGGTGGTAATAGTGAAGATTAAGCGTACTAAAGAGGGTTATTAAGATAGAAAAGTTAAGGTTGAGTTGATATAATGTTTTAATTGGATTAATATTGGATAGATTAAATACCTTTGTATCGTAGCCAAATAATTTCATAATAAAGGGTTGTTTGCTTAAGTTTAGTTGCAGTAAGATTGTAGAGTCAAATGTTACTACACTAGTTAGACCATATACATCTAATACCAATAATAAGTTCACAAAATTTGTATATAGAATTATATCAAAGGAATAAGCAAGTTGGCCATCTGAATGATTTTTTATAACAATTTTAAAACATAACGATTGTATACATATAAGCGACAGTTACAAGCTACCACCGTGAAGAAAATGTAAACAGATAACATTATTTTCTGATTGACTATTATTGACTATGTTTCTGGGCGCCACTGAAATCATACTAATAAAAGTTTCTGTAAAAGACGTCTGTTTTGACCTGTTTCTTAATTGGACTAGGAAAATAAAATCTGGTACCTATCCAAGAGTTCTTCGACAAAATCTTCTTTGATTACAAGTCGATAAATATCTGTAGATCTCTCCCATCCCCCCAACATTTTACTGATTGCTTAAACTGCACAAACTGCTTTCTCTATCTGTAAATAAATCTAAATTTTCTACTAATTGTTATTGTGTTGAATTTTTACTAGTTGCACAAAAAATAGTAGTTCTTTCCAAACATTATTTAAATAAGTAACAGTGATTACAATATTGAACTAAATCCTACAATAAATTCTAAATAAAAAGATTCATAACCATTTCTCCTCACAAATTGATAACAGAAGGAACAAATAGTCGTTATATCGGCCAAACAGGGATAAGTACTGTCGATTAATTCGTCTAGAATACAACAAACATATTTTCGTTAAAAAATATTCTAGCTCATTAAAGTATAAAAACAGTAGAAAAGGTGTATTACATGTGAAACAAACATGTTGTAAAATATGTATGTAAAATAAAAAAGATGAATAATTTTCTTTATTGTCCTTGCTTCTTCTTCAGCCCTTTTGTGCACTTGAAAGTATCAAACTACCAGCAGAACGCTGCACTTTGTACCAAATGAAGCTGAACAAAGAAAAACTTTCGAAACAAAATTATATTAAATAGAAGTGTGAAAGAGAGTGTCGATTCTTCGAGCTTACGGTAGGAAGTAGCTTTATCCACTCAACATGTCGATTTACGTACAGAATCATGCCTCAACTTTTCAGTTGAAATTAAGTTGGATAATAATTACGACAATTTCAGCAATCTATTTGGGAAACTGAGTATTGCAGTTTTTATCGAAATACTAAATTAGAAGCTTTACATAAATCAACTTTGACATGCTCTTACCAAGGCTGCCGACTTTTTATTATTATTATATTTATTCATATACACTGGGTCGCCATATTAATAGTTACACTAAGCATTTTTGGAATGTATCAAATTAAAAGTATTGTGTCTGTAAAATCGAGTTTATGATATATTGTCATGATATTTGATATGCAATTAGGAAGTATGTACCCCCATTCAAAAAGATGTTAGATGGGTTGCATAGCCTCGAGGCAGTAAAAGGATAAATTTTAAAGTAGATTTTTCTTACAATCTTGATTTAATTTCTAAATTTTCATTGTTCAACTAACGATGCATTATCGTTGCCTATTATGCAAGAAAAAATGAATTGGAAGCCATTTCAAGACATGTTTTGACCTAAAACAGACAAGGTACATGGTTGTAATGATGTATGCAGGTATTTGCTACCTTATCTGCGGTTTTAATATTAAAAAAGTATATTACAAGTTAACGACTTGGTGAAATCGTTAAAATTTTCTTATTTACTTGGATTATGCAGGTTGTGGCTAATTTGTTTCATTGAGTTGTTGTCAAGCAGTACCTTGGGCACAATTTTGAAATAAATGTAAATGTTGAGTTTGTTTTTTTGTAGAAGATATCATAGAAATAAAGATCCAAAATTCTGCGTTTTGACATGGCAATCTGAAATAAGGTAATTTAGCTATTATCTCGTAGTTTAGATACCTAAAAATAGTGAGTTCGGACAATTTTTGTATATGTCGCAGGCAGATAGTCAAATCCGGCAAATAATTATCTGCCTAGTCATTTACTAAGTGACGGGGCAGATGGTAAAACGCAAATAAATCTAGACGATTTTGCTATATGACTAGGCATTTACTAAATGCCGTTGTTTAGAGCAGGCAGTTAGTAAATGACTTCATGTGCTATCGGCAAATAAGGTAATAACATCCACATTTCTTTGCAAAACATTCTTTTTTACAGGAGCACTTGTAGAAGCTTTGCCCATTGTAAAGAGAGTACTTTTAGAGTCTTAGAAGTTGTTGCTCGCACAGAAACCTTCTTATTTGTAGGAACATCTTGAATACTTGTTTATTAACCGCCTGTTCTAAACAACGGCATTTACTAAATGCCGCGGCATTTAGTAAATGCCTAGGCATATAGCAAAATCGTATAGAATTATTTTCATTTTACTATCTGCCCAGTCACTTAGTAAATGACTAGGCAGATAGTTATTTGCCGAATTTGACTATATGCCTGCGACATATACAAATGCAAAGGTTATATTATTTTTAAAATTTCAAGGTGGTAAATAATCGTTATAAATCTTTGAACTTTATTTATACTTTTAATAATAATTACATTTAATCGATTTAATATTCAGTGCTATGGATAATGAAATTTTCAATCTTCGTTACAATTTGGATGCAGGAAATGCATTGTTAAAATAAAATTTAATCATTAAATTGACTTGCCGTATTACAAGTAAGTAACTGGATTTCAATTTTAGTTATTAATGCCATTTATTTGTACTTTATTTGAACAAGAGGTAAATGTTGACATTCCACCATTTTAAGGTATTTATTTAGTTATAATTTAGTAATTAAGATTATGAGGATGCCAGAAATATTACTCCCCGGATAAAAGGCATTTATTATCTTAGGATTGTTTTTTCTTTTTCTATGATATCAAAATTTTTAGTTTTTAATACTAAATTTTTTTTGTTGTGTTATTTGTGTTCAATAATTAATAATTTTTTCAATTTAACGAAAATTCTGGGGTTTATATCTTTGTTGTGTGTACTGTATTTGTGTTTCCTAGATCCATATTTATTTAGTGCCCTATATTAACGACCTGCTTGAAAGTCTCATGGTGGTGGTGTTTATTGAAGTTTCACCACGTTTGTTATTAGCGGGAGCAATTTTTTTAAGAAGAATAAAGTATGTGGTTTATATTTCGTATATATCAGTGCCATAGTCGCAGTCTCTATTATTTTACTTCCACAATTTTTATGGTTGAGACTTTTTGTTGCCCGAATGTGGGACATTCCTATATAATTAAATATATATCTACCTTTCATTATCATATTAATATGTATGTTAATATCTATGATTTTATAACATACATATAGTATTTGGTAACCTAATTAAGCCAAATATCAAAACACTAACAGGATTTAAATGAAATTGTCATTGATGGTAAATGACGTTTAGCGGAAGAACTTGGAATTATTTGACTTGTTGCGCTAAACGCTGTTTACAATCAATTGACAATGCCATTTAAATCCTGTTATTGTTTTGATATTTGGCTCAATTGGGTTAAATACTATTAATATGTATGTTATAAAATCATAGCTATTAAGATACATATATCATAAACTCTGTTTTACAGACACAATCCTGCAAATAAGTGAATTTTAATTTGATACATTCAATAAAATGTTTAGTGTAACTATTAATATGGCCACTCACTGTATACATATAAATACGTATAACACAGACTAGCGCAATATTAATTTGCCTGTCTATCATGAATTAATTCTATATTTAAACATGCCGATTTGAAAATGCTAAACAGATACATTGTAAAGTTGGTTACTTAGAATATTGTAAGATACTTTTTTTCTTCATATTAGCGATTTTTTAAATTAAATCTCAGTTACAAGTAAAACTTATTAGTCTACTTTGTAAATGTTAAGTCAAAGCTATAAGTAACTTTTAGCTATTAATTACACTTTTCTGTTTTCTATTTGATGTAATCGATACAAGATACTCGAGGTAATTGTAAGTTTGTGCAGACTTTATACACATGAGAACTGTGGATAGTGGTTCGTACTATATTGGATTCAATCGATTGAACGGAAGGACTAGCTTAATGGAATTGCAAAACTTGAGAATAATTCTGCAAGTTCAATTTCCGCTAATGCCGAGAAAATTAAAAACTAATTGAGCTGTGCAATATTTCAATAACTCTATTAATATAATATACTGCATTGGTAAAACTTTTGCTTAGAAATTGGGTTTTCATGTGTGGCAAAGGAAAAATAGCGAATAGCAATACATCTGAGAAAGATAGATATTATGACATACTTGTCAAGTCTTAAAATATAGTCACTTTTTTGTAAGGTTGGGGCTATAGATAAGAATTTTTAAATATAATTGACGTTTGTCTTACTGGCACAATAATCTAAATTGTGTTTGAAACGTTTTTGCTGCACTTCAGAAGAATAGTACCATTTTATAATTTGTATTTTTTTCATTCAATGGGACTAATTTGGCAACTTTGGCCCAGGAAATATAATGGCGTGTTTGTCCTCAGCGACCATATAGGTTTGTATTGCCTTATTGTTTTTCCAAATTTTTTTGTTAAAGTTAATGGCGTAATTGTTTGTAAATGGATTAACCTATGGTGTAAGTATACAGGTGACGCGTTGTGCATCTAGAGAGGTTTGTAAATAGGGACATAATCCGTGAACCAATGAAAATTGGTCGGAAGTGCAGAATTTGAAAATATTCAAAAGGAAATAAAAAAGAATGGAAATAATTACTGAATATACTTACTGAATACTGTGCAAAACACCCCACTATAGCGTTCTGTGTTAAATTTTTTCCAAGATATAAGTGGTTTTATGGTATTGGAAATTAACATTGTGAATCAGAAATTCGGTAATAGCAATTGCCATGTTAGATAATATACATATTAGCTGTAAATGTAAAAATTATTAATAATTTTTACATTTTACATGCTTAAGCATAGTTTCATGGTGCAAAATCACTGATTAGAATTTTACGATTGCTACCGATGTGGAAGAAATAGATCAATTTCCCCACGGAATTTAATTTTCTAAAATCTTATTAGCCTAAACAACAGTTGTCAAATTATTCTAAAGTATTACTGCTAGATTTGTCATTTTAAACTATTTAACTATTGATTGATTAACTGTTGTCAAGGCTAATACGATTTTAGAAAATAAATTACTTGAATAATTCTCATTTCTTTCTTCCACACCGGTAGAAATCTTAAAATTTTGATGCGCGGTTTTGCTCAAAAAAATGTGTATTTTTATACCTTTCTGGTAAACAAATCTATGCTAAACTCTATACTGAAATTTTTATTGAAACAAATGAGCACTGCCATTTGATTTATAACATAACCAAATTATTGTTTATAAATCTTAATTAATTCTAAAACTAACTAAATAAACGAATAGATTATCAAATTTCCAATCTAATGGTATAGAACACTTAGGTTTTCACTATACAACAAGGTCACTATTGAATGTCGATGGAACCAATTTTCACACAACTATTTATCAATTTGATTACATAAAAATACCATTTTAGGCCTTCCTATCTTCACAAATTTAAACATTATATGGTAATAAACATTATTTGCAATAATCTCAGACAATCAACAACATGGAAATTTTAACCACTTATAATATTTCAATCTACGATGCAAACGCAACATAAATATATGTTGTTTAACCGATTTATTTATAAAAAGCAGCCAGTACATTTAAGATATTTAAATCATGTGGTAATGAAGCAGCTTTACAATCCTACACCAAAATCATTTAACCAAGAGCTATAAAATTTTGAAATTATCACTCGCAAATGAAAAAAAATCGATTCTTTTCTTTTTTATCATTTGTAAACGAATTTCTTATTTAAAAATTTATGATTCATTCTTTCAAGAATTAAATTTTAACGAAGACAGTTTTATTCGTTCGCGAACGAATGGGAATTCGGAATCGAAAAATTCCATTTATGAATGAATACAAACGGAAAGGAATCACTCGTTTTCAGTTTTTATTCTTGTACTACTTATAGTTCATACTACTCTGCAGTTTTATTTATCAAAAATAATTTACCAACTTTATACAATATGGGCCGACACAAACAATTTAATTTAACCAAATATATTAATTATGATAATGAAACAAATAGCTATTACTTCCACTTGTTTAGAGTGTGAGAAGAATTTAAAAGGAAATCTATTAACTTGAAATATTAAGCGGCATTATGCTGACGTACGTAATGAATTGAAATTTCTTGGTGCAAACAAATAAATCTAAAACAAGGTATCAATTAATTAAGAATTATCAAACAAAACCCCGCAGGGTGGCTGAAAGCGGGCAGCCATTAGGGAGTAGCGCCCCCACGGGTACCAGCTCAATGCACCTCGTTCCAACACACATACCTGCCCGTATACAGAATCATATAAACACACAGTTTTCTAAATTAATCCAAACACACGCACACTACACACACCTACACTGCATACGGGCAGGTCACCAACACGCACACTAATTTCTAGTTTGACAGCGTGGGGAACTACGTAGTAGCAGTCTGAAATCCTTAGGCTCGCCTGCTGGAGGGTACAGCGGATAGAACTGGGTTCCGGAGTGTGCACTCCCAGGCTGCAAGATAGTACAGGGCCCCGGGTCGGTCTAGCCAACACTTCCTCAAAGAGCCAACATGACCTGGCTGCCCAATCAACTTGCGAAAATCTCGCTTATGCCGTAATGCCAGGTGGCGCCTGGACCGAGAACCTTGCGGTATAATGCGGGGGGCTCCGTCGAGGCCACCAGAGTCGGGTTCTTTGGAATCCTTTGGCTGTTGCTGGTTCCCCAAGTTTATGTCACACATAAAAGGAATGAAAAACACATACACTATACATACACAACGCACACAATTAAAATTAAAATTTATGATGGAAGACAGTAGTACAAACGACGTTTTAAAAGTGTCCCTTGATCAACGAACGGAGCTTCCCGGCTCCACCCCCCTACAAACCACTCCCTCATCCCCAATTAACCCTTTAACCCCTAACAATCCCATACCCGGTTTTAGCGGAGAAGTCTTAGGCAATGCCAACTCCCCGCATAAAATAAGGCGCGTCCGACCGCATGGCGAATCGTCGCCAGATATGGAATCAGTGGAGCCAGTTTTAGATTTAGTTTCTATTAGTTATTCTAGGATCAATTATATAGTTATAGAGAGAGATGACGGTAGTAATTTCTCGAGCGTTAGTCCGTTCATTATATCCAGAACTTTAAAGAATCTAGTGGGAGAAGTGAAAAATGTAAGAAAGATTAAAGAAAGTCTGTTGGTGGAATCCACCATCGCAGCAGGTAACATATGCAAGAGTAGCTTTAAGTCAGCAGCAACAACCTCTTATATCTACTTTAATGCCGGAAATAAAGAATACAATAGTCGAAGCAGTAAAAGCAACCCTTGAAAACTATAAAATAGTACAATCAAGATCGACAAAAACCATACCTGCAGCATGTACACATGCACCTACTATAATACGAACAATTCATCCCATTAACCCACCCCAAGAAACACCCATACCTACAGAAGACTCAGAAAATCCACCACCCATTGAGAAATGTTCCTCATTCCCTAATTTCCTCCCCATTTTCCCAACACCAACATCTCAGTTGATATCCTCCGATTCTTAATCCTCGCTTGTAAAACCTGTCCTTGTCGAAGGTGAAAAAGAAAGGATGACCTAAGGGCAAAAAAAGAGGTTCAAGGTTCAAATCACATCCTTATATTTATATTTATTTATTCATTTAACTTCTCCTACTTGTAGTCTTATAATTTCTTCTTCCAATTCCCTACAATGATCTTAAACAGGTATATAATAACATCATATTTATAAACAATTACAACCCATGTAATGGACAATAACAACAACTTTCTAATACAGATAAACTGCAATGGCTTAATACATCATTATCCTGAAATTAAAAAGATTATTGTAGAAAAAAATCCATTTTGTCTATGTTTTCAAGAAACTCGGTTAAAACCCAATCAGCATTTTAATTTAAGAGGATATAAATGTTTTCGTACAGATGGTATAGACGGTGATAGAGCAAGCGGTGGCGTAGTTGTCTTTGTTAGAAACGATATATCGGCCCAGGAAGTCGTCCTCAATTCTACCGTTCAAGTGGTGTCAGTCAAGGTATCGTATCCGGTCAACATGACTACCTGTAATATATACTTACCTAGGGGACCGAGGAACCTTGCAGATATGCAATCGATAGTTGATCAGTTACACACCATTTCTTCTACTAGGTGATTTAATTCACACGATTAAATATGAGGATCAGAAACCACTGATATGAACGGTAGAATTATGGAAGATATAGTGTCTAACAACGACCTATTTCTATTAAACAATGGTCAACCTACGTTTGTGAACTCCGGATCTAACTCTTTTTCCACCCTCGATTTGTCAATCTGCTCTCCGACTATATCCACGCACATAGACTGGAACACGATGGAAGGAGAAATCTTCTTTGACCATATTCCTAT
The DNA here is from genome assembly GCA_929113105.1 of Agrypnus murinus. Taxonomy (NCBI): domain Eukaryota; kingdom Metazoa; phylum Arthropoda; class Insecta; order Coleoptera; family Elateridae; genus Agrypnus; species Agrypnus murinus. The sequence continues at coordinate 249,373,239 of OV816024.1, forward strand.
ATGCATGTCCTTTTCTGGACATGCTAGTAACTCGTCACTTCCACCACGCTGGATTATCGATAAAGCCGACTGGGAAAAGTATGCATCGACAATAACTGAAATCTTTCCTACAAATAATATATCGGAATATGTCGATAATTTCACCACAGTTATTTTAGAAGCAGCGACATCCAGTATTCCGAAGTCGTCGGGACATTTACCGAAGAGAGTAGTACCATGGTGGAATGACGAGGTAGCAAACGCAATATATTTGCCACCTTAAACAGAAAGTTATATCTATGTGGCAAAATATTTGGTCCAATAACCAATCACAATTAAAGGTGGTTAAACCAAAAGTATTGAAGTGGTGATATCCACCAGACTTAAAGAGACGAGAGCAGGTGGTAGTGTGCAGATTGAGAATCGGACACACTCGTCTGACTAAGACATACTTACTCTCGGGAAGGCAACCTCCAAAATGTGATAACTGTGGAGGACCGACCACTTGGAGTCGAACATGTACTCATAGACTGCCCGCAATATGCGAACCAACGAGCAAACCTGGATCTTGCAAATAATTTAGAAGAGTGCCTTAAGGATAATTCAAGTTTTGTTAAAAAATCAATCTCGTTCCTAAAAAATCAATTCAATCGTCTGTGATAATAGATAAAATCGTTTTATTATTTATTCATTTATTATATATACATTTATTTACATTTATATTTATCTACATACAATTTTGTTTATACATTATTTTACTGTGCAAACGTGCTGCCTTTTCCACATTCCATTCTTTATAACCTTCCACCACACCCCTTAACACCTTTTGTTACCCCAATGCGCACGTCTATTATACCACATCAAAATGGTCTAGGGGACAAGGCTAAAAATAAACGTTGTTGCAACTAGTGGAAGTATTATAACACAACGATGAAACAAAACATAAATTTGAACAATAATCTTTAATTGTTATAACAAAAACAAACAGAATTTACTGTAGTTTGCTTATACAGGGTGTTTAAAAAATAGAGCAAATTTTTAACTTGCAAATAACAGTAGACTATGAATGAAAAAATGAAAGATTTGCACATTTAATACAGTGTATGGCCACCTTGACTGTTAATCACAGCTCGACACCTATTGGGTAAACGTCTAATCAAATTGTCTATTTCATTTTGATCAATTTGTTGCCACTGGTCTTGTAAACAATTTGAGAGCTCTTTCCTTGTTTGAAACACCATGCCTTGATTCAGGGCACGTTTTCCCAGCATATCCCACACATGTTCTATGGGATTCAAGTCGGGGGATTGCGCCGGCCACGACAATACTGCGATATTGTGCTCATGTAAAAAATTTCTAACTGTTCTCGCAACGTGTGATCAAGCGTTGTCCTGCATCAGTAAAAATTGTCCCCCGATTTGTTCCGCCTGTGGTAGGATGACAGGTTGTAGAATTGTGTCCCTATATGCGTTTGCCGTTAAAAAGCCTTCAACAAAAACGAGCTCAGTTCTACGGCCGATTCCAATTCCAGCCCAAACCATAACTGTTCCCCCTTGGTACCGATCAACTACCTGGACAGTTGCCAAGCGATTTTCATTTACAGGTCTTCTCCACACCCGTAGTCTTCTAGAATCTGGCCTCACTCCGAATCTGGATTCATCTGTGAAGAGCACATGAGCCCAGTCTTGTTCTTGCCAGTTGATGTGTTCCGCGGCCCATTCTAATCTCCGTGCGCGATTGCCACGTGAAAGCACGGGAACTTTAACAGGACGTCGAGCGTGAAGATCAACCTCATGCAACCTATTTCTTACAGTTTGACCACTGACTACCACTTGATGGACATTTTGGAGCTCAGTTTTTAGCTGGTTGGCAGTAAGATTTCGGTTACGAAGACATTGGATTCGGAGAAATCTATCCTGTACAGCATTAGTTTTCCTGATGGGGCCAGGATGTCTTTCTTTTACATCACCAGTTTCTTGATAACGTTGCCACAAGCCCAATGGTACTTTTTCAAGAATTTACAGCAGCCGCCACATCTCGAATAGTCATACCTCCCTGTATTATGCCCACAGCTCTTAACTGAATATTACGACTAAGATGCACTCTTTCCATCTTTATTGATTCTAAGACACTATAAAACCCAACTAGTTTCTTAATTCAATACACATAAACTGAGTAATCTAAAGAGCAAAAACACCGTTTCGATACAAATGTCACCAACTGCACACAACTGTTTCACAAAAACAAAAAGTAACATCGCCAACTGCATTAACAGCCTTGGTAGTGGAATGTCTGGCGTGCCGGACTTTCACCCAAGCGGCCCGGGTTCGACTCCCGGCGCTGGCAGATCTGGTTAAGGTTTTCTGCAGTTTTCCTTAGCTGTAACACAGATGTGGGATTTGCGCTGTTCCATCTGTAAGTCGGCTGCAGCCGCACTTTGGGCCTACATAATAATAATAATCGCCCCCTCCCTCCCGCACAAGCTTATAGCTTCTGGGGCCTTGGTTTAGGTTATGGGTTGTAGTAATTATTATTATTATTATATATATATATTATCTAGAAATTGTCAGAATAAAGCTCTGTATGCTATAGTCACAAAACATTTTGATTAACGTTTGCAAACATACTTTTTACGTTTGTCCCTTAGACCATTTTGATGTGTGTATGTCTATTTTAAATCGAAATTGTAATGTTTTTGTTTTTTACATGTATGTACGTACGACCTGTCTATGATTTATTATCTAGGGGGTCACGAGAGTAGAATAAGATCAAATTCTTATTTAAACGGCTAATAGCCCCAGATGCTGATGCCGCTAAAAAAACAAACAAAATTCGAAGTGCGCATACAAAACCCGTATATTAATAAAATTGCATCTTTACATATTAAAAACTTGCATTGTAAAATAACTGCAGAATGAATCATACGTGATAAATTTGTGAACGATAAATATTTTGCAACTCTCAACAAATATGATTCGCTCGGGAACGAAAATTTATTTATACCAGAAAATTAAAAAATAAAATTTGTGAACGAATGAAAAATTAAATTCTTATAAGAATTATTCTTTTGCCAGCGAATTAAATTTTTTTCGTTCTTCCTACCCTGGTAAACGTAATGGTTTGAGATGATCATTTATTTATAAAATATACACAGAGAAAAATGTATTTAAATTTCATCAACAATTGTGTGGTATTGTAAAACAAATTGGTCTTAAAAAAGTGACAGGGACAATTTGTGTACAATTATAAAACAAGATTGTGTCATTTAGTTTGTCAAGATTTTGTGGAAGTCAATAGTAATTTTGTAGAATCAAATGAATAGTTGTGTATAAGTTTCCATAACAAATTGTGTTACTTATTAAAACAGAATGTGTAATGTTATTGCATACAATTTTATACAAAATTGTACAATTGTTGCGCTAGTGCCACAATTGCTTAATAGTATTTAACACAATTACTTGTTCACATTTATACAAATTGTGCAATACTCTGGCACAAATATTCTATACAGAAGGCTAGATATCACAAATAAAATATATATTTTTACATATATTAAAATATATGTAACTAATATGTATATAGCTATACAATGTATAGTATTTACATACTATACAACGTGTAGTATATACACGTATAACACTAAAATTTTCTTTTGCCGTCGGCTGTTTATATATAAATTTCGAATTTACATTAATAGCGACAATTACAAGTGGTGACATCTATAGGATGTCATCCATAAACTTTGCGAAACACAATAATTAGTAGCAAGCAGTTTGAACACTGGATTATGATTTCATTCAAACAAAATATTGTATTTTTCTAAACATTTTTTACAATTATACTTCAACATAATATGCTAGCTTATCCTCTACAACATTGTTCCAAAGAATGCAGAACTAAATCTGACTGTGTTAAATAATTGTCGTAAGTTCCTGTTAGACAATTCAGTAACGAAATCCTACACAACGCTGGACAATACGATTCTACAATTATAATATAAATTTCTCCAACACCGTTTTAAACAATATTGTGCAAAGCTCTTATGAAGTATTTCTCTCTGTGTAGTATAGAGTATATTGCATTTTAATACCACTATTTATTTATATATTTATTTGTATCGAAAATAAGGCGGTATATTTTCAAGTCGCAGGATTTTCCAGATTGTATAAGTAATAAGATCAGTTTAGAAAATAAATTTCAATAAACTATTAATTAATGAACCTTAGCAGCTTCTAAAAAATGTGTTAGTGTTTTCTTGAGTTTCGCCTTTAAATTCTACTCTGTTTAGAATTAAAAGAAGCCAGCTTTGTCAAAAGTGAGTGGCTTTAACCACAGGCGAAGACAGGAGATGAAACAGAAGATGAAACAGCATGGAATTAAAAGAAAAACTCTAGAAAACAACAACAATAGTAAATATTTTACAATCCGATTTTCATTTGTTTTTATTTATTTGTAGCAATTTTTATATCCTACCAGATTTTATAAAAAAAATTTAAGGGAGTTGGTTGTATAACTTAGTGCTTAGTGCATAGGAAATATAATCAGGAATAAACCCTATTACATCAGACTGTATAAGTGTATACATTGTAAGGCGAGCAGTGCTTAAAGAGTTCGTCATGAGCATTTGAATATAGAAGTCGTTCGTAGCAATAGTGCATTTTATTTATTTAATTACACCTTGTTACATAGAGGAATTCTACCGGAAGTAGCAAAAATCTAAAAATTATTTTAAAACAAAAGCACGTAATCCTGCATTACCTTCAAATCGCAACTCTATTGGTTTCCCATATTTTTAAAAGTCCTAAAGGTCCTTGTAATGGAGTCTGTTTTTACTATGTAGATTCTTGTGTAGTTAATTATCTCCGCCACTGGCCTGGTGCACGTAACGAAAGTTTAAAACTTTTTAATCAACGTCAACCAACCCTCCACAAATGCATAGAGTATGTGTGCCTATATTATGTTTTTCTTCTTCCGTGTGCATGTGTGTGCAAATACCTTTTACGTTGTTGGCACGAAGACACATGATCCCTACGAGTTTGAATTTTTCGTTCGCCATCAGGCGGATATTTTAGTGGCAGCAGGGTAAAAGTATAGATTTTCGGATAAGTTGCGGATAAAGGTGGTGTAAATAATGCAGGGCACGTACGGGAACCCCGCGTGTCGAGTCAGAAATAGCACCAAATAGGGAGAGAAACGGGGATCTTGATGTAAAGACTTCTTCGTTTTGTGAGTAGCGTCGGTCGTCTCTCTGTCATTTTTGTCGAAGATTTCCTGGTAGCTATAACGACGGCAATTTTTTTCTCTTTCAGTGTACTGTTTTTTAATTTTTTTTTCGACAAATTTGGTCTCGTTTCAGATATTTCTCTCGTGTTATTATGAAAACGTTAACAAAGGATATTTTTTAAATTTATGATGATGGTTCGGAATGTATGTCACGTAATCAAGATAGCTTTTATATATTTTCTTTTTTTTTGTAGAACAGATAATAATAAATCTTTATAGCAGCATATTTTAAACCCTTGACTCATCAATTTTTAAATTTTATATGTCGAGGATAAACGAAAACCTTTGTAGTTCGAATACCTTAAAAGTTTGACTTCGAAATATATAAATCATTTTTTATGAAATCGGCAGTAAACTAAGAGTAATATAGTCAGTAAAGTAATAACATGAAATCGGCAATAAAATAATCCATTATTGTACGATTTTGTGCGTAATGTGTTGCACAATGCGATCCAAGTGATTTTCATAATGTTTACATGAAGTGCATCGAATTTTATAAATTTTACATAGTATTTATAATTTGTCGATTTCAGAAAAAAAATAATGTGCACCTCAGCACTAAAATTCTTTTTAACACTCGTGTGGCTTTATGTTTACTTATGGCTACGAGCTGTTTTACACATCCGAGAATTTATCCGAAATTCTTAACCAAGTTTTTGCTGAAATGTTTGAACAAAATTTTGGTAAAGAAAGTTTGACGTGTAATACAGCGTTTTTATTCCGAAATTTATTGTTAGATTTTAAAAGTTTTAAAAATTTGCTAGTAATCAACGCGGAAAAGTGAAATAGGAAACGCAGAAATACATACTTATATGTACTTTTTCCTTGTGCTTTCTTCCCTAATCAATTTTCCTATCAATCCATGTAAATTATATGATAGTTTACATAAACTCATTCATGAAATCTAAAGGCTCAACTCATTATCAGCCCGGCTATTAGCCCCACTGTCAGCGGGGTTGATAACCGTGTTTACATTTGCTGAAATTACAACAAATAAAAGCTGGATTTTACATTATGTTGATTAACTAAAGAAATAAATATTATTACCATCATCATTTCCATACAAATATGTTTGTTTAATTGGAAGTATTAGAATACCATATAGATTTAACAATCACCTCTTCCAACTCAAGTACAAGCAAATATAGTAATAATAACTAGGATAATCGGCCCTACGGGCCTAAGCACTTAAGTATGATAGAAATAGCATTTATCGATTTTTTTAAAAGTAGGTCAGTATTTACATGACCTACATAAATCTCCAATCGATTCCCTATCGATAGAGCACATATTAGTACCAAATAGCACTCAATAGCACTAAATAGTACGATAGAATCAGCATTTATCGATTTTTTAAAACATGACCTAATTTAAAAAATTTTAAAGCCAAGCCCATCTCTGCAGCCCTTATAGAACGCGAGAATGGGGCTCGGACACACTCACACACAGACCAATCAACTTTAGTAGTATAGGATAATAATTTATTAAATTGTTGCCGCCAAGTTTAAATCTTTAAAATCTAAAACTTAGTCAACAGGTTTACAGATTAAAATGAAAGCTTCATGGGCGAACCGTAATGATACACGGTTTATATTTACGTAATTTATTACGTAAAGTAAAAGATAGGCCTACTCAAAAAATAAAATTAGTTATTATTTTAGATGTATGCGCCTTTTTTGCTTTCTCTTCATTAAAATATTGCGTTATTGCAACCCCTTCATTTTTATGGTTGTTTGGGAACTTTTCCAGAAAAGCTTTTAAAAGATTTTAAACAGTTTTATTTAAAACGTAAATCTATGGTATTTTAATTCAACTTAATTCCAGGACTATGTTTTTACTGTTTTAAAATACATCTAATTATACAAATATATTTGTGTATACATTATGATGCTAATAAGTAAAAACATTTATTTCGTTAGATAATAATCAACACAATCAATGTAATGATCTTCTATTTAGTGTAATTCCCGCATATATAAACGCACTTATCAACCCCGCTGACAGTGGGGCTAATAGCCAGGCTGATAATGAGTTGGGCCTTTTAGATTTCGTGAATTAATTTATGTAAACTATCATATAATTTACATGGATTTATATTAAAATCGATCAGGGAAGAAAATACAAGGAAAAAGTACATATAAGTATGTATTCTATTAATTGCTTTAGTTATAACTGCAAGAACGTTTACAAATGGCATGGCAAAGATTGCATAATAATAATAATAATTGTAACTCAAAACCATGTTAACACTAAAATAAAATAAATTTACTCAACGATACTAATGGAAATGGCAATGTATTGAAAATACATGATTTAATAATGGCCAAGTTTTATGGTAATTTACAAGATTTAACTATTTACAGGTTTCAACTGAGTATAACTCTGTTCTTAGACTAATATCAAAGTTGAGATTTTCACCACAGTTTGCCATCATGTACTACTTCATTCTCACGCAAAATAACAAAAATTCATCGGTGCCTATCGGAAATATTGAGGGCCAAAGTTGACCAAAAATGAAAAAACGAGAACTTCAAAAGCCCATAAATACCAACATAGTAAAGTTTCAGATTTGAAATGTTTTATACATAAACTACCCCTAACTGTGTACCATTAACAATAAAGCCGACCCTAAGACTTTATCTGGAGATATAGCCCCCTAAAAAGTGCGAATTTTGTAAAAATGTTATTAAACTTTGGGGTTAAATTATAACCCTAAGTAACCATCTTACAGAAATTATTGTCCAATTAAGAATTGTAGTCCGACATGTGCACAGTACAATGGTTTTTAGCGCAGGTCTCTAGGATCAACCGTTCTTGAGATATCACGATTTACGTTTACATCAAAAAACGCAAAAAACGTCGTGCACCACGAAACAAATATGGCTGGCATTTTTTAATCAAAAAGAATAAAAGTAAAATAACAGTGGTTTTGAACTACCAATACTTAGGGGTGATAACACACAAAAAACGATCGTTTTCTGAAATGGTCGAGCGACCAGTGCTGGACCACTTCATATGGATTGACCCAGTGACAAAATGCGAACGGCCATTTTGTCTTTACAGGTAACAGGTCCGGAATTCGTTAATTTTGTTATTCTATGTTATAAGTTAATATTAAGTTGTACTGTATCCTAAAATAAAGGTTAATTAACTATTTATAAATGTAATGTAATGTGTGTTTTGCTTGTTGTTCATTACGTTTTAAACTGTACAGCTACATTGTTATTTCAAGATTTGTAAAATCTGTAGTTAACTTTACATTGTAACAAAAATATTGTTGATAAATATGCGTGATATTTTTATGCCATTTATTTTAAGAGTTATATATATATATATATATATATATATATATATATATAACTCTTAAAATAAATGGCATAAAAATATCACGCATATTTATCAACAATATTTTTGTTACAATGTAAAGTTAACTACAGATTTTACAAATCTTGAAATAACAATGTAGCTGTACAGTTTAAAACGTAATGAACAACAAGCAAAACTTAGAGATCAAAATTATGTTGACTAGATCAAAAACGGGTATCTGCACATAAATAATAGTACCTACATTAAGTCACAGTATATATAACATACAGTAATGTGACTGTCGCAAATAATTTCCATCCACCACACTACATGCTGGCGCGAGTCGGCAGTATGCAGACAGCAGTTCTGTTTCAAACACGCAACAGAACGTATCGAACTTACCAGAGCCGGATAAACCCATAATCGTGCAGTATTAGTGCCAGTAAACAATGCATAGTATTAGTCGTTGTGCCGCCAAAGGCTGTAAAAATACCTCGGAAAGAACTACAATTAGTTTTTTCAGGTTTTCGATTTCAGGTTATTTTTTCCTATATACTATTATTTTTTAATAAACACGCTCGTAAAAACAATGCCGTATTTAAGAATTCACTTTTGTATATATTTACCAATTGCTTAAAATTGAATTACTAACACGTAATAGAACAAATAAGCGATTAAGAAATCCTACATAATAAAATTTTTTATGCTGATTTATTAAAAGAGTTCAACAATAAAGAATCTAGATCAAAGCCTTATCAACAGGTGTGAACTACAGCATCTTTTGTTATTCTCAACTGTTAAAAAAAGTCAAAGCGTGCGTTAGGATTGTACTTTGTAGCATTTCGTTTGTCATTGTGTCTTTAATTTAATATGAATGAAAATAAATTTTATTATTATTAATTATTATTATTATAGTGTAAATTGATTTCATCTCCCCTATTTTGTACGTATGTGATTTCGGTGACCTCGATTCTCCATTTGTTTGTTGAACAGGTATTCAAATTGTACACAGCTATGCATTTGTTCGTGATTATTTCTAAATAAAATGAAATGACTATTGCAGCGCAAGAATATGGTTAATGGCTTGAAAGAATAATGTAACTTTAGTTGGTAATTAACGATGTAACAAGAAACAACTCTTCTAACTTAGTTTAATAAATGTTTTAAATATCTAAATTGATTATCGTTTTATTTATTAGATTCTATAAGTAAAACAACTTCAATCAAATGGTTCACTACACATAATTCTACTTCATATTTTACTATACTATTATATAACAAGAGATTTTGTTTACATGCTTGTTCGAGACATTTCACTGAATGCGGCCCTGCGTTTTATTTACCGGCGTTTTATTATTATTCGTAGGCGATGCCGACCGATAAACGTCGGTCCACTACTTCATTTATGGGCGTGATATTCGAAGGTGGATTAATAAAATGAATGGTGTCGCATGCAAGTGAACCTACTGATTGTTATATATACTGTGATTAAGTTTAGATTTGTAAAATCTTGAAACTCCCGCTAGTTTAACTTCAAACAATTTTATACCTTAAACATTGTATTAATACATGTATTATTTTATAATTTTAGTAATTAGTGTTACTTATGATGAGTAAGACAGGAGGTAGGGATTTAAAGAAGCTTTATTTTACCTAACCTCCTTCATCTCGATAAACCTAATAGTTTCCGAGTAAAACGAAAAAAACCGTTAGGGGCGTGGTTTACCTTTTTATCACTTCGAGCTCACCACCTACAGGTGTTGACTTTTAGGGTATTAGTTAACAACCCACAAGGTTGCAAAACCCTGCAAAATCCAAATGCAAAAATCCACGGACTTACCTCAACTTTCCGCTATTCATAAAAATTTGTTATAAATTGAATGGACTATAATGACAGAATAAGAAAATAATCATTCATCAAGCGTTGGTAATTAAGATAAAATATTATAAATTTTAGTTGAAGGTTAATTTTTATTATGATTAGTTAATGATTTACATTAAATTATATTTTGAATGGAAATTCATAAAAATGTATTACTTACTAGGTGGTATATCTATCAACTGAGATATGGGACGACGACTATCAGCATAGCGATAAATTTTATTCAATAATACCTAATATTAAATTATTAAATAATATTCAAAAATATCTAGTTACTTTGTATATGAGCTAAAGTATCTAATTCATATGGAAAATCTGTCGCTATGCTGATAGTCGTCTTCCGGTAGTTCAGTTGGTAGAGATACCACCTAGATAATGGAGGGTCCTGGATTCGATTTCCAGCCTGGGCGATACATTTTTCTAGTATATGAATTTGCATTCAAAATATAATTTAAAGATAAAATACTGCTAATATTTATTTATTAATTGTTCTTTTGTATGTTTTTTACTTTTGGAATGCAATTAAAATCGGTATTCAGTTTATTCAAAACCTATATTCCGACTCATTTTAGATCTGCGTCGGGGTTACATTAATATGGTGGAACTTAATATTGATATTAAAATGTCAATAACAAAATAATTTTTGAGATGTATCTGTCACTTTTTCTATTGTTTACGTGAGAACACCTGCATGTCTGATTCATCAACACCTGCATGTATGACTCATCAACACCTGCATGTGTCATTCATCGTATGTTCCAGAACTTATTATGAAAGATATAAATTGAGTCGCGGGGGAGAAGGAACTCAGTTAATGTTTAACCGGCGTAGTGAAATGTACTCTGTGTAAATTAGTAATCGAATGTTAGTGAATAAATAAATGTTAATAATTGTTGTGATACATAAATAGTTCTTATATAAATAGCCTACTTTAAATTTGTAAATATCTAGAATTTAAGTTTGTTAAACAGTTTATAATTATAGTGTTTTTAATTAGTGTATGTAAATTAATATTTCTCTTATGAATAGACGATTTAAACAGCATTTTTGTTATTATTTTAAAAAGGACGTTACATTATATTATATGAGCGGTTATATATTGGCCAGACTTCACAAAAAGTATCGGTAAGATTAAATCTACATGGAAATGACATTAGAATCAACAAAGATTCGACAGCTTTGGCTATACATGCAAAAAATGAATTTCACAAAATACACGCACTCTCACACATACATACTTTTCTCGCGCAAACAATGGTAAATGTGACAAATACATCTCAAAAATTATTTTGTTATTTACATTTTAAAATATTAATTATTAAGTTCCACCATATTAATGTAACCCTGTAAATATAGGTTTTGAATAAACCGATACAATACACCGATCTTAATTGTATAACAAAAGTTAAAAACATAAAGATAAAATATTTTAGTAAGAAGTTGACTAAAATCTGTTTCATTATAAGGGCTGTATCGAAAAGAAAATTGACACCTTCAGACTCCTATACCGTTTATAATTATGCAATAATTTTATAACAATACTTTAATATCTAGAAAATGTAATAATTTACAAAAATGTAAAAAAATTATTATTATTTTGTCAGTTCTCTCACTTTCTTTGTCAGGTTACGCATTACGTTTTGGACGACTTCCTTTGTGACTGCTTTGGCGGCCTTAGTCCACATTTTTTGGAATCTTTTAGGCTAGTTGCAGCTTGAACGTTTTTTGAAGATATTGTTTAATAATAGCCCAATATCTTGCAATAGGACGTGCTTCAGGGTAGTTTAGGGGATTAGGCTCTTTCTCGGCAAAATTGACTATGTTGTTTATACCATTTCCTAGTGGCCGCTGCATAATGACATGCAGCTAGGTACTGGAAAAGTAAAGAGGAGCTGTATGATTTTTAATTATTGGCGACAGTCTTGCTAGAAACATTCTTTTCGGTATAAATCTGCATTCTTCTTGAATTCATGCCGCATTTACAGATTGCTTGCGATACAAAGACCTTTCTCTCATATTTTTCCACAAAAATTTACTTGTCCTTTTGCTCACATATGCATTTTTCTCAGTAGTGTAAAACTGTGGCGCTGCCAATGTTTTATAATCAAATTTGCAGTAAGTCTATCGTTCATTATAACACACTGGTCTTTCTTTGTTAAGATGTTGTCGTACAGTTTTCTTGTCTGTTTTCTTATAGCTACATACTGTTTTTCATTCATTTTAAATTTTTTTGTTTAAAGCATCGTTTATAAGTTTTTAAACTGTACTTTTTCTTTATCCACTGAATAATTCCTACTTATGTTTCTGCTTTTTTCCGCAGTGTCGCGACTGACAACATTGATTTACTTTTAAATATTTTCAACACCTTACTATCTAATCCTGGATTAGAGGGTCCATTTTTAGGACCAGATTTCGGTAGTGTTTCAAACTACAAGTCTCGCCATACTTTTTAATCAATTTATGGCACGTTCATGGCCAACATTGTAATTTTTAGCCCTTAATTTAACCCTTAATTCTGCTCTACTCGTCTAAAATTGCTTTTCTTTCATTTATATTAATTCGCGTCATTGATGTATATTGTACACAAACTTGATTTTTTTATACAAAGCGATTGTCAATAAACAAATTATTATCGATATTATTTTAAAAATATTTCATAGTTTGCTTTTGTGATTATTTAAAAATGTCAACTTTCTTTTCGATACAGTCCTTATTGGACGTTCACATTGTGTTTGAAATGACCCAGGACGTATAAAGATTAACATGGAAAAATGAAAATCAGAGCTTATTGAGGCTTATTATAACATAGTGTAACTTTCTTTTTAAAATAATAACAAAAATGCTGTTTAATCGTCTATTAACAAGAGAAATATTATTTACATACACCAATTTAATCTTAACTAATTATTTAACACTATAATTATAAACTGTTTAACAAACTTAAATGCTAGGTATTTAGAAACTTAAAGTAGATTATATAAGGACTATTTATTTATTATTACAACAATTATTAAACATTTATTTATTCACTAATATATTTGATTATCGTTCATACCGATCGTCGATACCGTTATCGATGATTCATACATGCAGCTGTTGACGAGTCACGTCTATGAGTCATGTCGATGCAGTCTCAAATGTTCGACGGCGGCGAATAGGGGATTTTCCCATTGGTTACAAAAATTTTTTTCTTTGATGTGCGTAAGTAACTAAATTAAATTCACTATTATGTTTTACTATAATGATAAAACAATTCTTGCTCTTGTGTTTAATTGCTTGTTTAGCTCCACTTTCCGGGTATTGGGTAGTAACCTCGTTTTAATCTTTTCTTCAGTCCTATAATTTCTATTTCTTACTGCAAAATAATTAAGATTACTTGCTGTACTGGTATTCTACCGCAATGCTAGCCGTGGTATTGTTTGACTAAACCTAAATTGGAGCTTTGGAATTTTTATGTTACACGGGTTATTCATCCTATAATATTGGATTCATTCAAAATAACTTAATATTAGCGTAGCTATATGTAGACCACTTGATAAATAATAATCAGAATATACAGGCTCAGAATTCAGTGTTCTAAATAACCAATTTATTCGTTTTGACGTTAGTATTTAATTAGTAGAAACGACATAAAAGGTGTATTAGCTGCTGAAGATGCTACAATAAAAACGATAGCCATTTTCAACGCGATTTACATATTTATAGGCTTTCTACCAAATTTGCTTTTATTATCACTTAAATAATAAAATAAGACAAACTAAACTACTTTGGAAGTATCTACACACAAAGAGTATTGTTTCATTTTGTAAGAAGATAAGTTCACTTTACGACTTTTTAAGCAATAAAAACAGACGTATACCTTTAACATTCTTAACTGTATTCTCTGGAAATTTTAGGTCAAAGGAACAATAACTCGCTTGATTTATCGTAACAAATGCTCATCAACGCCAAGTGCCTGTTCATTAACTACTATGAGCAAGTAACAAAGTATTTTGTTGTCGTTTGTTATTAATGACACTCATAATTTCGAAAGATCGTATTGGTGTATGAAAAATGAATCAGAATTGTACTCGATCCAGCCCTGTTAGATGATGAATCTGGAATCGCGCAACTTTAAAACTGGTGCCCATTCTCACATTGACCGCTTCTTTTATATAATCGAATTCATCAATAGCTACCATATACGGATAAAATCTTTTCATGAGAGCGATTGTCACATAAGGGAAGAAGGCCTTTATCGCCTCGAGGTATCTACCAGTTTGTTGTCGTTGACTTATTTTGGAGAGTGCACAATTCGATAATAACGATGTTTGTTCGGAATATAAGTCTCAACTTATCTGCTATTTTCAGGAAACAGAAATGCACAAAAATAAATACCTTTTGTTTTCGAATGTGATGATAAAAACAAAATGAAATCTTGAAAGGAAGTTATCTTTATTGATTCAAGTGGACTTTTTCGATTTGTGTATTTTTGATAACATAACTAATAAGTCCCAAGAGCTTCTGTCTCCTTCAGGATTTAAATACTGAATTGTTAAGTTTTCAATTACACTGTTAAAACTGTATGTAATATTCCATCCTTAGATCTTCTGTGTATCATATCTCTTTATTTCAAACTCTTAATCCTCCTCTTTGCCTAACACACAGTTGCAGATTTTGTCAAGAACAATGTGGATTAAAGTCATTTACAGGACGCGTCGTGATTTTCGGGGGGGTTAAAATACACCGAAATTCGCCCATTTCCTTCCACGATCTGCACTAAATAATTCTCAAGTTCCTGACAGACGCCTCTGAACCATGTAATAAGCGCCCGCTCGATTACGCAGATCAGAGAGGGCTGATATCCTTAAATACGAAATGATGTTGCTGGAAAATTCGGATGAGAAAAGGGGGGTCTGAAGGATTTTCATAGTAAAAATAAACCGAATTGCTTATTGTTGTTGTAGTCTTTCCGTCTGGAGTGCTTTTAATGATTTTATTTTATTATACGCTTCAGATAGAGATTAAGCTGTTAATGAGTTTTGAATAGGCAGCACGTTTTTCAGCTGGTTCTAGCATATAATAAAGCGCTTTTCAACCAAAACCAAAAACTAGATTATTTATTATTGAATATTGTAGCGGATTGCAAACTAAGAGTTAGCTTTTGTTTTCAGATTTATACGGATTGGGCAAATCACTACTTGGAAAAGGCCCGTAGTAAAAAACGTGTCAGTTCGCTAGCCACCGATTGCAGTGACGGAGTTCTTTTAGCGGACGTCATAGAATCAGTCAGTAAGTATTTTATGTTTTACTATCTTTGTTCAAATTATTTACATTTAAATGATTAGAATTTATTACTAGCACTTATTCAGACAAAAAAAAAGCTATTTTAAATTAACTAAAGAAACCCTTACCATTAATTAGTTGCTCATCTTAGATAAACCTGTACATATTATTAAATTAAAATGAGTACTAAATTACCTTAATGGGTACCAAGACAATTAGGATATCAAATATAGCCTAACGCACGATTTGCTAAATTACCCTGAATTATGGGGAAGTGTAAAATGTATAGCCATAAAAAGCTAAAATACAGTTTATTTATAAATAATCACATTAGTCGACAGACTTTTGAAATGATTACTAAAATAATAATTGTCCAAAGATTGTTTTTCAAATAACCTAGTTGAGCCGTTCAGATTTTAATGTAGCAGTATGTAACTTCGAATCGTATTAATTGAAGCATTAAGAAGCATTAGAGAATTTAAACGATCATATTAGCAGAATAGTGTGAGATCCCTAGATTAGTTGTATTAGAAATATTCAAATATCTAAAATTATCCAATTTTTATTCTAGAATTGATTGTATCTAAGTAGAATTTTTTGAACTACTGAAAACGACCCACGTAGTGTAAGTGCGCTAAAACGTCTTATGAAACGAATACTTAATACTATTTTTTTCTATTTGCGTTATTTAATTATTAAATAATTAAAACGATTACTTAGTTTTAAATAAAATGTGTTAGGGATATTGATTGTCATTATTGTTTTACGTGGGGTACCCGTGTGAACATAACCCCACGTTCCCTTCCAGAAGGAAGTGATTGGGGTACGCCCAATCAGCACGCAAGTTGCATAACCGGCAGTACAGCAATTGCTACCAGATCAGCTCACTGGTCGGAGCGAGGTTGCCTATCCACCCTCTACTAGCTATCGCAGGCATAGTACCGGAGCGATTGACTTTCGTCACGTTCTCACACGCCGGTACCGAAGTACCTCGTCCAGCAATAGGACTATTCCCCAGGTATGCGCTCTTGCAAAGTGGGACCACTGCCCGATCGAATCCAACCTCAATTGTGGCGGGACTTGGTGTTTAATGGTTTTGCCACCCCGATCTACCAATTTTAGGCTTGGTGGGCCCTCGACAGAGCTTCGTTTAAGTCTACACGTTATAGACTCCCGGTGTGTACCCGTTTTTGGTGAAGTTGTCTTGATAGTGAGGGGCTATGTCTTCGCTTCAACTCTCCTTAAGTGTAATGGCTTTCAGAGCTTCTCCCAATCACTGTACCCGGCTGCAGTCCAGATCATAGGGTGGTCGGGATAGCTCCTAAGCACATTTACCTGGCGGCCTGCAGTTTCCACTTACCCCAAAAGCAGGGTAAACCTCTTCAGTCAAACAGCGGATTCCTTTGGTGACCATAAATGACCTCGGTCAAGCAGCGGGTTCCGTTGGTGACTATACATGACCTCGGTCATGTAGCGGGTTCCTTGGTGACCATAAATGACCTCGGTCAAGCAGCGGGTTCCTTGGTGACCATAAATGACCTTATCCCAGACGAGATTCGAATCCGCCCACACCGGTCTCATCTACCGGGGCTCCCCCTGATCGGTATGAGTTACCGTTGAGAATTCTCACGAATTTCTCTACCACACACTTAATCTGACTGCTTCATCTGTTGCCCTTTATAGGGATAGGGTAGAAGACAGCCAGTTTTATGGGTGAACGTCGTGTGGTCTCCTGAACACCCAATAACGTGAACACCGAATGTTAGGGATATTGTGGTAAGTAGCATGACAGTTGGCAACACTAGAAATTATGCAAGTGTTTATCACGTAGCCTCGCTAACTTTAGGTAATTCGCGCGACGTAGGAATTCCCATCCTTGTCTGATACACACAAAGCCCGCTAAGCGGTAGGACCTTGTTCAAGTTTGCCAGGTGTTTTATACGTACTGTTGTAAATTATTATAAATTCAAAGTAGAATGTATGCCAATATATTTGTGACATAAATGATAATTGATACTTAATGAATTAAGAAAATGGATGAAATAAGAATAATTATATTTCATTTCATAGAATAAATACCTGATTTAGTAAAGAAATTAATGAGATAATAATAATAATTGCTACAACCCATAGCCTGGATACCAGACCCAAGAAGCTATAGCTTGTGCGGGAGGGGGGGGCGATTATTATTACTACGTAGGCCCTAAGTGCGGCTGCAGCCGACTTACAGATGGAACAGCGCAAATCCCACATTTGTGCCACAGCTAAGAAAAACTGCAGAAAACCTTAACCAAATCTGCCGACACCGGGAATCGACCTCGGGCCGCTTGGGTGAAAGTCCAGCACTCTAGACGTTACACTACCAAGGCACCAATTACGCACCAAAATGTAAATGAAATAGTATATTCAGCAAAGAATGATTTGTGTTAACAAAAATAATTATTCATTGGATCTTTAGGATATTATAAGATAAAGATAAAGAAATTTTATGAAACTGAATTTTATTACGTTAAGTTTATCGTGAGCATATTGCACTTATACACAACACAATGCATCTCATGATGCCAGTATCAAAATTTACAATTTCGTTAATAATAAAGTAAAAACTGATACGACCGCAACGGGGCTACGAAGACGCGCCCCCAAATTGCCAAATTGCGTGTCGTAATGGCTTAATTAAAAAAATATTTAATACTAAGCTTCCTGTAGTCATATTATACCAGAAAAGAATTGTTTAATAATAATAGATTCCGGATGTTTCAGTTTTTTGTAAACATTTAGGACATTTGAATATGTGGTTTTTAATGGTGTTTATTAATTTTAAGGAAGATTTGATTTATCTAATATTTAAAAAAGATTAAATTTAATATGCAATAAATGACAAGAGCATGAAAGTGAAACAAAACACTTTTTTGGGAGAAATTCTGAAACATGCCCATTTTATTTATTAAAATACATATTCAGTTTAATAGCAAATTCATTTTCTAATATTTTCTTTGTTGTTTGTTTTTAATTAATGATGTCATCATCAATTGCTTTTAAGCAGCAACTTCCAATCTTTTTTCTTTATTTGGATAGACTTTGTTATTGCCTAAATATCTGTGTAAAAATTTACATTATATTACATAAGAATGTTTCTGGAGAAAAATTTAATGTCGAAAAAACTCTTGTAAAAACGTTTGTAACAAAGAGTATAAATAATTTTGCTTCATAATCGTGTTTGCAGGTACTATATTCAATTTTATGGCTTTCAGTCATAAGAAAAATAATTAATTTAAATTCTTTTTGTACGACCATGCTATTTCGGATTGTTTACCATACTTGGTTTTAGAACAGTAGGTTATATTTACTGGTTGCTAAGAAAAACGCGTCGGTAAGTAATTACTTACCGTTCAGTTCTGTCAAAAACAGAACGGTAAGTAAATTATATGGAATTTATAAAATAAATGCATGATCTTTAGATGTCTCTTTCGCGAGAAATCATTTATTTTCTAAATAATTGGACTATTTAAAAAAATGTATGTTGTTTATTTAAATTTGCTCAGGCCTCTTCAATATCCCAATTATATTCGTTTTCAGATTCACTCATTCTCACGAGTTTGACAAATGTGACATTCAAAAATAATAGTAATTACAAACGTATCCATGGTAACGACAAAACCTACTTAATGTTTGGTGGATATACAGGGCAAAAATAAATTATCTTAAATCTATTTTTTTCGGGGATATTTCCTTAGTTAATACCTTTGTATTCATAATGGTCGTATAAAAAATAGTATAAGCATCTCAAACAGTAAGGAGTTTACCGATCTCCTCCAATATTGGCGACTGATCGAAGCAAACATTGTCGTCGATCGGTAAACTGTCCTTACTGTTCTTGATACTTAATATACTATAACGTTTCGGTTTATTTTTTTAAACCATCTTCAGAAGAAATGTAACAGTATTCATTTACATAGCAATATGTTTGGATAGTCAGAAAATTTATCTAAAATTCTCCATCTTATTATAAATTCTCTGACTACTGTTATATTTCTTCTGAAGATGGTTTAAAAGATAAACCGAATGTTAAGAATTTAATTTATTTTTCTTATAACCCGACCCCATAAAATTTAATAAAAGTGTATACTATGTATACATCGCGGATTTACATGACACACTTGCCTTATGGCTTACTGTCACAGTCTCCTTGTGGACAAGGAATTGGGATACGATCGCGTTACTTACTGATACTAGTTCTACCAGTTCTTACTGACTAACGAGGTTGCTTTCTACCCTCTACTAGTTTTCCAGACTACAATGCCTACGGAATTAGGTGTGGGTTGCGCTTGGACAATTTGCCTTCCCCAATATATCAATTATAGTGCTGGTGTGGCTAGCGACAGCGCCAAGGTCTATCTTTACATAAAGTAGAGACGCAGTGTGGATTTAGAGTTGTCTTGAATGTGAGATTTTATATGTTCACGTCAGCATCCCTTAAGGTAGATTTCGAATTAAATTTACTCGACTGTGTCTTATTGGTACCTGCTTGGGAGACGCCAAACACACTTATGGTCGTTCGTTAACTTCAGTTACATTATTATAGTAAATTCTCAAAATAGCATCCACTGACTTCTTGCCAATAAGCAAGCTTATTCTTGTTTGTATTGTTGTAAATTGTTGTATTCATTCGATGCTTTCAACTTTGAGATTTTGTGGTTTATTAACGTGACCTTTGAGTTTCAAGTGGTCCTATAAGAAACAGTCGAGGGTCAGTCGACCTAAGTGGCCACTCTATCGGTCCTCAATTGCACTCAGAGTGCTCCGTTTGGTTGTATTTTACAAGATTCAATAATAGAGTTTTTACTTGCCCAACGAAATATACAAAGATAAATCAACAAATGTAAGTTATATCAAGATTTATTTATAAGACAGTTGCTTATAAAATTAGACGAGCAAGTTCAGCGGGCGTTTATCTACGCCCCTAGTTTAATTATATTACTGATTTTTGTTTTCGGCTTTCCGGATTCTTGAGGGGATAACCCCTTTCTGCATACGCCACTGCACCACTGCATGGAGAGGTTATAAAAGTATTATCTTTTTCACATTAGACAAATCCGTATGGCTTTAACCATTTAGCAGCATAATTCTGTTCCCAGTGTCACGAATTCGGCTACATCGAGTAGATACGAGAGTAAAATAAAAAAATAGAGTACGTCGTGAAAATACTCACTTTTGGATTTATTAAATTAACTGGCTCGCAGGGTTTTACTCTTCTGAATTGATAGTTTAACATAAATTTAAAATATCCCCCAATATACTTGATTCAGAAAAGGAGACTAAAAATCTAACGTTATTTGGATTACCCTGTATAAAACAGTTTTGATAGGAAAGAACAAAAAACGTCACTCATCTCTTTAACCACTTTTTCTAACCTAGAAATGTTTCAAAACACCCCGTTTACATGAGTCCTACCATTTAATGTAGCCCATGTCCCGAAGAATCTTCCGGTGTGCATCGCTTGATTTAGTATTATTAAATAGGATTCCGCAAGGAGTCAAAACGGAAGCCAACTATAAACACATTTACCGTAATTGAAGATTAAAGACCATCCAAATAACTAAGATTTCGTTATTGTAGCTAAGCTTGCTAGATAATTTCGTTTTATTAATTGGAATAACCAGAATACAAAGCCTACTACACGTAAATCACTTTTTATGTTTTTCTTATATAAGAGTATGAATATTTATTATGGTTGAAAAGAGTAGACAACACTCTATCCATTTCCAGTAAAAAATCCTCTATCCAGTAAAAAATACCTATCATGTAATTTAAAAAGTTCGATGACATCATCACTCTCACGCCGATTTAGTAAATACAAAATTTCTTAACTCGTTTGTACCATTTTTGACTGAAAATAAAGTTGCTACAAAGCGGGTCGCTTTAAATCAAACAGATTGTATACGAGTGCAGGTTAGAAACTTCTCGGCCTGAGATAATAAACAATGTTTTTAGTAGTTAATTTTACCTTGATTTGATATTTAATCAAGTTATGTTATGCTATCTAATCTGCCTAATCAGCCGTGCAAGGACGTCGGAAGTATTTTCACTTAGGAGAGACATCTGTAGACAAATTGCCGAACGTGGTCAAAACTCCGAAACACATATGTGAACAAATTGCCGAAAGTGGTCAAAATACCGAAATATATCTGTCGGCAAATAGCCGAAAGTGGTCAAATCGCCGAAACGTATTTATGAACAAATGGCCGAACGTGGATAAAACACCGAAAAATATAAAACGATAGAAAAAAAAGATAGAGCTGTTTATCAAAACCAATAAATTAAATCCGAAAACTTAGGGCAAGATGTTTCCTTTTTAAATTAAAACTCCAATATTGGTATGTAACATACATATATAGTTTCAGTAAAGCGGTCTATCCATTTTCTATCGTTTTATACTTTTCGGCGTTTTGTTCACGTTTGGCCATTTGTACACAGATATGTTTCGGCGATTTTACCACAGATGAGTTTCTACGATTTCGCCTTCGACAAGTTATCCAAATATACATTTCGGCGTTTTGACCACTTTCGGTGATTTGTCCACGGATGAGTTTCGGCGTTTTGACCGCGGTCGACGATTTGTTTCCGCTCTATTCGGCGTCGTTTCATGCTTTCGGCGATATGTCCACAGCCTCTTTTCGGCGTTTTGACCAACTTTCGACAATATGTCCACAGACCCGTCTCGGTGTTTTGACAAATTTTCGGCGATATGTCATAGACCCCAATAAATAACCTCGAGTATTGACCGGAACGCTTTATTACACGAAACAGTTGATACCATTTTCGAACATAGTTGGCATTTCCGCTTTTGTGAGTGAAATGACTGGTCGGGGAATTAAAATAATAATTTTTTAATTATTAAGAATAAGTAACTAAGAGAAAACAAATAAACAATCATTAAACTTAATTTAATAATAAGTTAAGGTAGTAAGTTAATAATAAGTTTAATAATAAGTCGGGCCAATAAGAACATTGGAGTTGGATACAAATTGGTGCCCGTTGGACGTGTATATAAGTTGGTTCCTGTCGGACGTGCATGTATGTTGATACACGGCGGACGTATTTCTAGCCACTGCCTTGTTTAAACTGGGATGCACCGAAGAATTTCATGAGTATTTTCGGAGGTATTTCCTAAGTTTATGATTACATACGATTTGCGTATACACGTTCTTGGATGTATTGGTAAGTTGTGTAAAACAGGCGCGCTCTACACATTTGCGCTAACCTTTACAAATCTTATAGTAGCAATCCGATGAAAAGAAAACTCGTAAAATCGAGAAAGTGGAAAAGCCAATGGATCATTTGCTTAAAAATGTATTCAGAAGCTTTCACAGCATACCGGAACTTGTCAATTAGTTGGATTCTTAAAGATCTTGATTTTCCGTATAGTTACGTTGTGTGTGGAAGACCAGGCCATTCGATTAGCATCAGTCGCGACTTAATTACTGCCAGTGATACAATGAAGTTCTCGACTCTACACAAGTACTTTTGGTACTATGATGCATGGTTTCACCTTTCAGGATGCTTCAACAAGCAAACAATGCGCATTTGGTCTATTATTAGGGAGAATCCTGCCAAATTAATTGAAACACCTCTACATTGAAAACAGTAACACAATTCTTTTAAACTTTCCTTTGATCATATGGTGTTACTAAGCGTGTAAATTGATTAGAATTTTTCATGCGTTATGAATTGTATTAAAATGGGGATAGGATCGTCTTGGACATGTAGGACAGGCATAATTCAAATAACACTTTTTGTTCACGGCACACCAATGGTGGGCGCCAAGGAAAATAGGATTTTTAACAGAAGATAGGGAGTGTTAATTTATTAATGAGTGAATTTGTGTCAGAACTTTTCTATTTATAAAAGAGTATTTTACATTAACCTTTATAAGCAGTGCATTTATGAGGCTCTTAATAACATTAAAATGCTTCACCATTCCACCATACGACAATAACATGAAATCACTTTTTAATTTTAACTTCATTTTACCTGCTGAATATTTATTACGTGCTATGTAGGCTTACTTTTTAATAATATAACAATAGTTGTACTTTGGTCTTGCTTAGGCGTTAGTTTGTCTTCTATATGGTGTAGGTGTTGGATTTTGTGGGTTTCATTTTTTAAAGAAGTACTTACTGTTGGAAAGTAGAAATTTAAATATTTGCGTCATACAAAAGAAACGACCGAAGCAGAAAAGGGGGAAGTTTTAACAGCGAAAACGAGAAGTTTTAAGTAAATATCTAAAGATAAATCTTAATCAAATAGATTAAGCAATTAATTTTTTTGACGATTCGTCCAATTAGTTGGAAACTGTAGAGAATGTGCTACTGCCAGGTTCTGTTTGTACAATTTTAACCTGTAGATGTTTTAGGCTGAAATTATACTTTTTAAGTTTTGATTTTGATCCTGTTGATTTTGCATTATTATATTTATTTGCATATCATTATCAGAATAATCCATTGAAAATTGTTTTCAATCAAAGTCACCATTTAAGCTTACTCCTATATTATCTTTTTCTTCATCCAAGTTACCACACAAGCAAGCGACAAATAGCACAGGTTGGAAGACCGGATAAGAGAGCACATGCATCAACTTATTTTTTTGAGATTTTTTGGATAAAAAATGGCCTAAGTAGAAATTTTTGATAATTTAGATTTTTTGCAAGTTCTGTCCGTTACTCGACATCGTGTAACTAAAATTGTCATAACTCCCTTATTTGTTGAGTTATCTGGCTCATCCAAGTGTCAGATTAAAGCTAGTTTTTGGATTTTTCAAAGCATAACGCATATAAGAAATGTGACATAGCATACCACAGTAGAAAAGTAGCAGGCTCTGAAGACAGATTTTTTTCAAATTTTTTTCAAAACTACAAAAAACACGTTTAACTTTAACATTTTTTAACTTTACCACGTATATGCTAAAGTGATTCTGTAAAAAAAGTTGAAAGATGTAATATTTGTAACTCAGGGGTAATGTTAAAATTTGTAAAAATACTAAAATTTGCTTTGAGAGCCTGCTACTTTTTTACTTTGCAATATATTTGTACGTTTTTTAATATATCTGAAAGACCCAGCAACTAGCTTTAAATTGACACCTGGATGAGTCAGATAACTCAACAAATAAGGGAGACACAACTAACAAATCAGATGATGTTTTTAGCTCATAAAAAAATTACCTGGTAATGTCAAAATAAAAAACGTTACACATGTTTATTTGTGTTAAAGAGCATTATTTTACCTTAAGTTTTACCTTTAATTACTTTTATTTAATTTTACCTTTAAGTTTCCTGAATTTGTATGTTCTATTTTAATTTTACCCACCGATCGTTCTTAAACAATGAGTATAAAATTAAGGGATAATTTTATGTAATTATTTCTTTTTATAAATATTATATTTATAAAAATTGTTTATTTATAAAATATATGAAATATTCATAAAAAAGATTACTCAAGCTAGGATTAGAACTCGGGTTTTTGAATTTGAAATCCAACACTCCATGTATTCGACTATAGAGCTGTTGTTGTCATGTACGTCTTCTTTAATGAATGTCTATTTATGATACTTTTTTGGTTGTTTCTTTTTTATTATTAATTACTTTTTATTTTTCTGTAAAATAAGCTTTAACATTAACATTAACATTAAAATCTTTTTGTTGGAATTTTATAACAAAGAGGGAAAATAAGTAAGAAAGAGATGCATGATTCCCACTGTAACCTACAGAAACACAAAGGCTATTTTTATATAAAGAAATACTTAACCAACCAAAATGTAGCTGTGCTGGAAGTATCAGCTTGATCCAAATAACACTGCTTTAGTTTTTGCCAGCTAGCCCCCAATAAGTCGGAGAGGGGCGGGGTAATACAAGATATAAAAGATAAAAAAACAAGCGCCACTTCGTTTAAAAACAATGCTTATTACTAAAGCTTCAAGCTTATCAGGCAAACGAAGAAATAGATCTTCTACTAAAATATGGGCAACTTCCACAATTTTGGCCGTACCGTACATATATACTTACAAATGATGTACTGAAAAGCAATATTAAAATCACACAAACAAATGAATAATAAATAAATAAAACACACGTAGTGAAATGTAAACTTTCTAAGTAGGGCTTTATTTAAACTATTGGCAGATTTTAAAAGTTAACTTTAAATGCAATTTTAATGCTTAATAGAGAGAAAAAAAAGGTGAATGGTGATCTGTATCACAGTTGGTTGTACTTAAATCTACCCTACAATTCCACTAGTCGAGATCTCGTTTCTTAACATTAACATGCATGAATAAATTGTTGTTTCTTAAAATTAACATGCATGACGAAATTGTAAATACATTAAATAAATATAGATATATATAACTAAAACATAGACATATAATACATACAAATTTTCACAAACGTCCCACCATTCGAAGATCTACGGATGTATGTTTAAAACCCTGCTTAGGGTTATCACTTCACCCTTCGATGTTTGTTGTTTAATTCCGTCCCGATACCTGTATAGATGTAGGTACGGACCCAAAGGGGAAGGACCTTCTAAATGAAACCCACGATCAGGGAGCAGGAACACAAATACGACAACGAACAACAAAACCCAAAAGAAAGAAAAAAAAAGACCTACAAAAAAAATCACCCTGTATATTGTATTAATTTTAAATATTTGAAGAGTTTTACCTTTCTATAAACTGAAAGGTCTTTTACAAAACAATTCCCTCAAGGTGACTACTAGGGAAATATTACCTAAAAATAAAAAGACATTTGTAAGATTTTTAGCGCAACGAGGTTTTAACGAACAGAAGTTACCTAAAATGGTTAGCACCAGAACGTAATCCGTCCAATTTGACGATTGATCACATATAAATAATCAAGCGATCGTTCTGTTGAATGTGAGATTTATTCCGCTAAAGCGAATTAATATTTAAAACCAATTTCTAATATATCTCGCCCATTCAACTTCTAGTACCAAAAACCAGCCATTTTGTTACTTCACTCTACTATTGAGCAGGGAGCTCAAACGCGCAGGAGCGACTTCACGATAAACCGAAAGAAAGGGAAAACCAGTGACAACCAAACAACGGAGAAGCTTGGTTTTAAACAGTGACCATCAAACAAATAATGGGTTGTGAATTTCAACGTTATAATTCCCCCCTCAACTCCCAGTCGCGAAAACCCTTTCGCGGCTTAGCATAACCTAGCCTTGCTAAAATCTAACTTGCCCAAAATAAATTGAAAGAACAACCCACCAGGATGAAAAATACCATGACCCGAAAAAACATGACACCAACAATGAACACCAAAAGGGTGATCCAAAAAAATCCAAAAAAAACAACAAAGGACAAACACAAATTGAAGGTGGAGATAAGGAAAGAACAGAGGAACAAAAGGTTCCACCCCGAAGCATGAACAATGGTCGGGCAAGCAGGGTTCATTGCAAAGACGCGCTCCACACACGGTACTGGGCACAGTGGTATTCCACGTCGGGAAGGGACCACTGAGCAACTCCCAGTGCCCGAGGCTTGGCAACGACTCACAACAAAACCTACCAGCACGAACCACTGAACATGGCCAGCAAAAAGAACTGAACAGAGAGCCGCCGACATACTCTCTGCTCGCACCCAAGAGAAGGTAGTATAGAGGAAAAAAGAAGAAAAAGAAAACAGAGTGAAAAAGAAGGGCTCGCCCGGACACATGTGAAGTGGGCAGATGGCAGAGCCACCGAGGAGCACAACTTCACACACGATGCGGGGCACTGCCAGTTCCAACATCGTGGAGACTGAACAGCGCCAAACCCCCGCATCCGAGGTTCGGAAGCACTACTCAGCAACACTAACCACCCGGACACCACACACGTACCGTTTGAGACAGAGAACAAGAGAAGAAGAAACCGAGGGTTAAAAAGGGAGTTCAGCCCAAAGAAACCCAAAAGAACCACGGTCTTGGGGATCCAGCCCAAGCCGTGCTATTGCAAATATGGAGTCAAAATCGGTATAAGAAAGAAGGAGAAGGTAAAAAGGAGAAGAGAAATTGTCAAATCCGGTATACAAAAAAAATAGTTTGGCTAAGCCAAGACAAAAGTCGAAATTGCTATATCAAAACCCTTGGTATAAAAGCCAAAAATAGATACCTGCAAAACAAAGATCTAAATAAAAACTAATAAGCCCTAACAAGTCGACAGATATTAGGTCGAACTGAGCGTATCACTAAACGCTCCAAATGAGGATAGCCCCAACCATCGCTGAACTCTGTGGAACCCAAACCACCAAATGGTTCCCCCAAAAAAAAACAACCAAATGACCCTAATCTCCGACATGATTCGGAACATACTCTTTCAAATCTTTGGCATGAAATTTACCGGCTTCCCTACCAAGTTCATCAGCTAAAATATAAGTCCAAGGAGACACCTTTTTGTGAATGGTAAAAGGACCAATATAACGAGGAGCAAGTTTATGTGAAAAATAATACTTATGTACTCGCATCGGAAAGAGCAAAATTTTTCCTTAAAACTCTGTCACCAATAACAAATTGAGTATCTCGCTTACGTAGATCATAGTAACGTTTATTGCGATCAAAAGAAGTTTTTATTTTATTACGCACTACCTCAAAAACTCCCTGCAATTTATCAGGAATAACAGTAGCAGATGAACGATCAACTTGCAGATCTTGAACTTTATCAGATATTTTATGATCAGTGCCTTTTAAAATATGTTCCCTACCAAAAGTTAAGAAATAGGAAGTGTAACCAGTAGTCTCGTGACGACCAGTTCTAAGGGCACACCCAATCTTTGTTAATTCATCTGCCCAAGAACGCTGATTCTCTTTAACATAGGAACGAATCATAGTTTTAACATTTCTGTTCGCTCTTTCTGTGGGATTTGATTGCGGGTGATAATGCGCATTAAAACGAATTTTTACAGAATAGTTACTACAAAGAGTGCGAAACTCACGACCAGTAAACTGGGCTCCATTGTCTACCAACACCAATCTAGGTACTCCAAAAACTAAGAAGACTTCATCTTCAATTCTCGAACAAACCATCTTCGCTGAACTATTCCTAAGAGGAAATAGCAAACAAAATTTACTAAAATAGTCCACGATGACTAAGACATATGAATAACCTTTTGTACTCCTCGGGAGAGGACCAATCAAATCTATACTGACCATCTGCCAAGGGCGATCAACAATTGGTTGCGGAACTAACAGTCCAGCAGGAGGTCTTAAATCTGGTTTACATTTTTGACAAATTTGACAAGTTTTAATATATCGAGCTACATCAGCTTGCATTTTTGGCCAATAATATTTGGGAGTTAATCTATGATATGTTTTATATACTCCACCATGACCGGAAGTAGGATGATCATGTGCCTGACGAAGAATAGCAAGTCTATTTTCTTTCGGTACAACAAGTTTCCAAACGGTATCATAATCATTTTCGGTTTTCATAGATTTATATAAACCTTCATTAGTAATACGCCATTGAGAAAACTTAGCAGGTTTAGCCCGAACCCTATCAACCATACTATTATACCACTTATCGGTAGAAACTATAACAGGCTCATTACCTGACTCAATACTGTCAAGAATCGGTACGGAACGTGATAACGCATCAGGTACCAAATGGTCTTTACCTTTACGATGGACCACCTCAAAGTCATATTCTTGGAGTCTCAAAGACCACCTAGCCAAACGACCTGTCGGGTTTTTTAAATTATGTAACCACACCAAAGAATAGTGATCGGTGATCACCGTGAAACGACGGCCTTCTAAATATGGTCTAAGTTTTTCTACGGCCCATAAAACTCCTAAACATTCCCTCTCAGTCGTAGAATAATTTCGCTCTTGACGAGTGAGAGAACGACTAAGGTAACATATTACACTTTCCTCACCATCAATATGTTGCGTCAAGACAGCACCTAAACCAAAACCACTACTATCGGTTTGAACAGTAAATGGTAACTCAAAATCTGGACAACGTAAAATAGGTGCCCTAACCAAAGCTTCTTTCAAAGACCGCAAACTACATTCACACTCAGATGACCAATAAAATTTGACACCTTTCTTAAGAAGGGTTGTCAACGGCTGAATGATATCAGAAAACTGTGGTACAAAACGACGGTACCATGAAGTCAAACCTATCAGACTTCTAACTTCAGTCACATTCCGAAGAGGCTGAATATTCATAATGGCCTGAACTTTCTCAGGATCCACATGAATTCCCTTCTGACTAACTACATAACCTAAGTATCGTAGCTCAGGAACACAAAATTTGCACTTATCCGAACTTAAAGTGATACCAGCCAAAGACAATCGATTAAAAACCTCTCTTAATATTTCAATATGCTTTTCAAAACTATCTGTCACGATAACTATATCGTCCAGATACACCAAAACATATGGTTCCAAAGATGGACCAAGAACATTATCAATGAACCTTTGCCAAGTCGCAGGGGCATTATGTAACCCAAAAGGCATACGAGTAAACTGGAAAAGGCCACGATTGGGGATTGTAAAAGCCGTGTATTTACGGGAATCCTCAGACAAAGGAATTTGCCAATAGGCAGACTTAACATCCAACGATGACAAAAATTTGGCATTTCGAAGTTTATCCAAAGTAGCACTAACATAGGGAATAGGATAAGCATCCTTCTCAGTCACACGATTAAGACGACGAAAATCTATGCAAAATCTGTAGGTCCCATCTTTCTTTTTGACCATTAGGACTGGGTTGGACCAGCCACTAGAAGACGGTTCAATGACACCTAAGCTCAACATACGATCGAGTTCTTCATCGATAAGACGTTGCATAAACGGACTAACTGGATAATATCTCTGCTTAATCGGTTCAGAATTTGTACGAATAACATGCTCAACTCTAGACGTACAACCTAACATCTCACTTGGAAGTGCTTTAGACTCATTCAAAATTTTCTCTAACTCCAATTTCTGTTCAAAACTAAGTGTAGAATTACTAAGAGGCATAACCTCAATAGATTCCAGTTCAACAGACGAATTATCAGAATCTTTTACAAATCGCCAACTGCCTTGCCTCAAATTGGGAACAATACCCATAAGGTTCCAAAAGTCAATACCCAAGATCAAAGTCTGTGGAAGATCCGGAACTACCAAAATAGAAATAATATGCATTCGATCCTGAAGTTGGATCGGTACATCAACTTGACCAATGCTCTTCACAGTTTGACCATTTGCTACACGACAATCAGTCGCTCCAAACTTAGATAAACCAGCACCAAAACCTAAACTACATAAAAACGACCAACCTGGTTTACCAACTATAGTCCGAGAAGCACCGGAATCTAAAAGACCTTCAATCATGACCCAAAACTTTTATAGACAAATACGGGCGTTCATCTCCTTCGGCATGAGCAAGAATAAAATTTAATAATACAGTGGTTGCTTGAAAAGAAGACTCGGTACTAACACCACCCATTAATGCCGAATTAAAACCGTTTCCTGAATTATTATCCCTAGGAGAACATTTCTTACAAGAAGTCTTAGTGACCCCCATCTCACCACAACCAAAACAACGTTTAATCAAGGGAGAAGAACATGCAGAACGCACGTGTCCTGTTTTCCTACAATTAAAACACAACCGTGATGAAACATCTGAAGCAGCACTACTGGAATTACTAGCAGTCTCAACAAAAGCTAAATCTGGCTCTAAGTCGGTTTTCCTTCTAGTTGGAGGAACATAACTGTCCGCCCTCAACCTTGAAGCTTCAAGCTGCCTACCAAATTGTAGTAAATCAGAGATAGAATTAATTTCTTTAAATGACAAATGAAATTGGTAAAATGGAGCTAAGTTCTTTAACAGTAATCTTAATTTAATCCCTTCAGAAAATTTTGTTGATAATCGGGAAAATAAATTATCCATAGCTACTAAATAAGTTCCTAGCGGTTCATTAGGACCTTGAGTCCTCCTACGAATTTCTTCTAAAAGCTTATCATCATAATCTAAAGGGAGATATTCCTCTTTCAAAAGTTTAACCAAAGAGTCCCAATCAGATACTTCATTTCTTCTAGATCTATAAAACAAAAGTGCTTGGTCTTTAAAAAGATCCAAAGCAGATGCAAATAACTGGGTCTTTGATACATTCCGAGCAATAGACAACTCATCCACTTGTTGCAAAAATCTTAGAATCATGTCCTGCAAATTTATCAAGTCCCCATTTAAAGACTGGTACAGACTTCGGCTGACCACATTGAGGATCAGGAGCAGCAAGTGTAGAAGAAGCTGCTGGGTTGCCCGCAGGAGAATTAACAATAGCTTCCCCAACGCTTAAACCTAAACCTAACTGAATAGCTACTTCATCAGTTACCTGTGGTACTGAAGCTTTATCATGAATATCGCTCATTAATCCAAGAATGGATTGAATGAACTCGGCCCGCTTTGATGCAGAAGCCTCATCTTTGGCTTTCATCGCCGCAGCCCTACCTAATAGGTGACTTAACCTAGTTTGCAATTTTTTATACGGATTAGAATCCACACTATCATCAAATGACTCCAAAGCCGTATTAAGTTCAATAAGAGCTGTAGAAATAGCATCTGAATCTTCTTCAAAAGTAAACGGATGAGCTGGTAACTCAAGTACGGACTGATCTTGTTCCATTTTCATTAACTGTCGAAGAGACTTTCGCATACTATCAACATTAGATTCAGGAAGACCTCTAATAGCTAACTCATAAGATAGTTCTGATTTACTTAACCTATCTATATGGATCTTCCGTTCCATAATGAACTAATTAATAATCAAGGCTAACAAAACAAATAACCAATTTATAATAAGATTAATAATCCATACTAATCAAATAACTTGTAACAAGAATACAACAAATTACAAAATACAATCCTGGAGTTGGTTCTTTATCCTAAATTACTAAATACTTAATCTATCAGGCAAAATATATTCCCCAAAAATATCCTAACATGCAAGAACAACAAATCTTAAGTGGTTTTAACAAAGTGGAATTTTCAACAACAGGCCGCACGCATGGGCGCTAATTTACTATAACCTACAGAAACACAAAGGCTATTTTTATATAAAGAAATACTTAACCAACCAAAATGTAGCTGTGCTGGAAGTATCAGCTTGATTCAAATAACACTGCTTTAGTTTTTGCCAGCTAGCCCCCAATAAGTCGGAGAGGGGCGGGGTAATACAAGATATAAAAGATAAAAAAAACAAGCGCCACTTCGTTTAAAAACAATGCTTATTACTAAAGCTTCAAGCTTATCAGGCAAACGAAGAAATAGATCTTCTACTAAAATATGGGCAACTTCCACAATTTTGGCCGTACCGTACATATATACTTACAAATGATGTACTGAAAAGCAATATTAAAATCACACAAACAAATGAATAATAAATAAATAAAACACACGTAGTGAAATGTAAACTTTCTAAGTAGGGCTTTATTTAAACTATTGGCAGATTTTAAAAGTTAACTTTAAATGCAATTTTAATGCTTAATAGAGAGAAAAAAAAAGGTGAATGGTGATCTGTATCACAGTTGGTTGTACTTAAATCTACCCTACAATTCCACTAGTCGAGATCTCGTTTCTTAACATTAACATGCATGAATAAATTGTTGTTTCTTAAAATTGACATGCATGACGAAATTGTAAATACATTAAATAAATATAGATATATATAACTAAAACACAGACATATAATACATACAAATTTTCACAAACGTCCCACCATTCGAAGATCTACGGATGTATGTTTAAAACCCTGCTTAGGGTTATCACTTCACCCTTCGATGTTTGTTGTTTAATTCCGTCCCGATACCTGTATAGATGTAGGTACGGACCCAAAGGGGAAGGACCTTCTAAATGAAACCCACGATCAGGGAGCAGGAACACAAATAAGACAACGAACAACAAAACCCAAAAGAAAGAAAAAAAAGACCTACAAAAAATCACCCTGTATATTGTATTAATTTTAAATATTTGAAGAGTTTTACCTTTCTATAAACTGAAAGGTCTTTTACAAAACAATTCCCTCAAGGTGACTACTAGGGAAATATTACCTAAAAATAAAAAGACATTTGTAAGATTTTTAGCGCAACGAGGTTTTAACGAACAGAAGTTACCTAAAATGGTTAGCACCAGAACGTAATCCGTCCAATTTGACGATTGATCACATATAAATAATCAAGCGATCGTTCTGTTGAATGTGAGATTTATTCCGCTAAAGCGAATTAATATTTAAAACCAATTTCTAATATATCTCGCCCATTCAACTTCTAGTACCAAAAACCAGCCATTTTGTTACTTCACTCTACTATTGAGCAGGGAGCTCAAACGCGCAGGAGCGACTTCACGATAAACCGAAAGAAAGGGAAAACCAGTGACAACCAAACAACGGAGAAGTTTGGTTTTAAACAGTGACCATCAAACAAATAATGGGTTGTGAATTTCAACGTTATACCACTACTCAATATGGGCGTGTAATTTTACCAAACGAATCGATTATTTCGAGGTTATGTCTAAAACGGTAACTGCTATTGCAGAGTATACGTCTTTAATATTAACGCAGTTTTCGAAAAAGTTTTGTTTATATCTCGAATGCAAAATGCTCATGGTGAAAGGTCTCAAATTAGTTCTCAGATAATTTTAAACATACATATACAAAAATAACTATTAACACACATTTAAATAATTTATTACATAACAATAAAAACTAATCTATAGAAATAAATGTTAACCAAACTATTAATTACCTTAATTACCTCTACTGCATCGTTATCGTCAACTAATAAATATTTGACGTTGTTGTCTATAATTCGTCTAATAAATACGCAAACTGGATATGAAGGAATCCGAAGCTAGTTGTAAATTGTTTAACATATCTCTATTATCAGCTTCTACAGATATTCTTCTTGAATTGTTTTACCTACATTTCGTAAAAAAGTGTATAATTTGCCTTTTGAATATTTTCAGAAAGTTATGCCCAATTTATTCCTTCTCCTGTGATTTCCGCTGTAATCTCGAGTTAGGAAAAGAACTCTTGAGCAGTATTGCCATCATTTGATGTGATCTGTGCCTGTTTTACATAATCGATGGGTATGGATATTATTTCTGAATTCACTTTGAACGTGAACGTTTGTTTTTTTTGCTCTTTTAATTTTTTATTTTCAGGAATGTTATGCTGATTAATCTGGACATGAAGGCTGAAAACTGAACGAGTAACACTCTCTCTGGTTATTTATATATTTATCACATACTCTATGTACATAAAGTATCGAATAAATTCATTATATCGAAAAGCAATTTGATTGCTACAAAGATTTGCACAATGGCGTTTTGAGCTATGTCAAATTCGAATTTGATATCGGCGTTGTTGTCAAACTTACGCTTTTCTTCAATACCACTAGCAACTTTTTTACTTTAAATTGAGTACCTTGTATGTTTACAAACAACATTAATAGGCACATCTGTTTTAAATTCCAACAAGGGATAAAGAGGAATTTTTAATGCATCAAATTCAGCAGTCGAATGTATTAACTATGTTTCACAATATTATCGAAAATTTTTGTTGCCAATATTTTTCAAATTATGATTTACACATTATTAGAAAATGCCGCGTAGTAATTCTTTTTCACTCACAAGCTTACTTATGTACAGATAAATTATAGTAATAATATTGTGCTTTCATTGCCAGAAAAAAAAATTTTGTAGTTGTTTGAACACTGAACTGCATCGATAATAATTACTTTGAAACCAGTTATGATGATAAATCTTTGTTTATTGCCAAAGAAGTTTAAACTTAAAGCTTTATTCGTTCACCCAGGTTGTTGTTTTACATCGATAAAAGCAGGCAATTTCCAGATTTCTACACCATTTGAATTTTTTCGTTCTAACAAATCTTAGAAACAATTTTCATTGTTACCCAAATTTAGGATTATAAAACTGGATTAAATATATTCCTTAATCATTTTAACTTGAATTTATCTAAATTGTGATCGTGTTTAAACAGCCAAAACTGATTTAACTTAACAACTACGTTGCATGCTTGAAAGTTGATATAGATATTACGCTCTGGTCCTCTTGTCATTCTGTTTCCCGTCAGGTAGCCTCTCGCGGTAGCGAGAGAGAAGAACATAA
The DNA here is from genome assembly GCA_929113105.1 of Agrypnus murinus. NCBI lineage: Eukaryota > Metazoa > Arthropoda > Insecta > Coleoptera > Elateridae > Agrypnus > Agrypnus murinus. Next base: position 249,409,119 of record OV816024.1, read on the forward strand.
CCACAGGACGTTAACGAAAAGAGCAAGAGGTGTCTACCGAAATATTCTAGAATATAATGCAGGTGTTTCTAAAAACCAGGAAGTCAGTATCGGTTAATAACTAAACGAAGTTTGGTTTTATTTTTTATGGTTTTGTTTTCAACTTTAAATGGATTTTTTTCTTAGGTCATTAAATTGTATTACAAGGGTAAGGGTACATTTGGATTTAATATTTGGATTTAATGGATTTAAATACACCTTTTCTTTTAAATAACGTCAGAAATAAACCAAAAACAGCTTAATATTTAATGTATTGTAACAACCAAGAAATAAATCCGAAACGTTTATTTAATATAATTTAATTAATTACTGTATAAGGTGGCCAGTATGGTGTAGTTTATAAATTACTGACATTCATATCAATTCTGGATACTTCGATATTTCGCCCGATGTGCATAGCGTCGTCCCATTGTGCCTTGCCAGCACTGTAAAAAATCAACAGAACGAAATACAAATGGAATTAAACAAATTATTTTTAGAAAATCAATTAAAGAAATGTATACAATAAGATATATGCAATAGGTGCTGTTATAATGGTTTTACTTATTTGTTGCACAATATCATGACATAAAAATGAAATAACTGAATTTTTAATCATTTAATTCAAAACAAAAGGCAGATTGTTATCATTAAAATTTTAATTATTAATTCCTGTTATTGTACTTCGTTGATTAATTAAATAACTGTAACACTTTACTTCAATAATCTAGCTTCCATACAAAGACTATAAAACTTTGATTACTATTATTAAATGCCATAATATTTATTGTTATGCAATTTTAAGGGATTATTTTATCAAAGCAACCGCCGTCTTTTAGTTTCATTAATTAAAAGAATGACGAATAAATACACAACAATCAGAGTTAAAACAACTTCTGGTTTTACTCGTTTCCTTCTATATAATTGTTTCTTAATTTTGTTTCAGCTTGTCAGAAGATTCCAGACATTAATAGAAAGCCTAAAACGCCTTCACAAATGGTGAGTATGATGATAAACCTTTTTCCTGAATGTCCTATTTTTTTCATTTCTGTTAAATATGTTTTAAATATGCCATCAATATGAAAGGATTTTTTCGTATTACGCGCGTTTACAAAGTCATATTTGTGATACTGTTTGGGCCAAAAACAGTGCCACAAAGTTCAAGTTTGCAAGACTGTTTTTAGGGACATTTTTATATGTGAAGTTGTAATTGCATTAAATTACTAATTTAATAAACGCGAGAAAAAACATTTCTTTTTCAATCTAACTACCTACTATAATTGCATTTATTTTGTAATTTAACTTGCCTACTATAACTAGAACTATTACTGTTTTTGCTAATTTTATCTAGAGTTCCTAAATATAAATAGTTAAATCACGCATGTCAACTTTTCCTAGTGACATTTCATATTTTGAAACTATTTATTAGAAGGTTGGCAATAATGAAAAATAAATTAAACTATCAATATGACAATTATATAAATCTGAAATTGGGTACAGTTGATACTACATTAAAAACGGTCGTAAATTACTAGATATAAAATTGATATGTGTATTATAGCAGTTTTAAGAATTCTCTATACGGCCTGGGCCGACGGGATTTTTCTAATTGGAAAATTCCGCCACCTCAACTATGGATGTGTGTATTCGTGTTGCATGTTAGATGGGGGACAGATGACCTTAGCTGTTGGTTCCCCCGCAGTGTAGGCGCGAAATAAAAAAAAGAAGAATTCTCTATAAACAACAAATAAACAATAATGTGCACATTAAAAACTTCTACATGCAAGAAATAAACATAACATAAAGCATAACCTAAAATTTATAATTGGCAGCTGCTGAATTTTGTCACTAAAATAAAAACAGACAAAAATATCTCGGTGACAGCTTAGTTTTGGTCTAGAAAGAGATAGATTGTAATAGTGCGTGTGTGTGTGTGCGTGTGTGTGTGTGTGTGCGTGTGTGTGTGCGTGCGTGCGTGCGTGTGCGTGTGCGTGTGTGTTTTTTTTAAATACATTTATTCTACATGCTCCATTGCAATATTGCAACACTACATGCATTTTTGAACTTTCATAATAATTAAATTTTTAACATTTTAACATTAAATAAATTTAACATTAACATAATAACATTTTAACATTAATGACATTATAACAATAAAATAATAATAACATTTTAACATAAATAATGTAACATAACAGAAAATGGATATATCCCAATATTTTTCAAATTAAAATTTTGTTTTCATATTTATGTTTCTAATAAATCAAATTTAATCCTTTTAACAAAAAGTATGAATGGTCTTAGATAGTTAGTAATTAATTCCGCTTTTGACACAGGCCAGTTGCCACCATTTAAAATAATCGAATTTATTAAATGTCTTCTCTGGATTCTTAGTTTGTTGCATTCATATATTAGATGGTCAACAGTTTGACTTTCGTTGCCACATGAGCACGATGGGTCGTCTATAATTTTAAACCGATGTAAGTAGCTTTTTATTCTACCGTGACCTGTTAAAAATACTGTTAATTCTGGGAATGTAGGTATTTTCGTTTTGAGTTTTTGATCTATTAATGGAAAAAATGCTTTTGTCTGTAAACCTTTTTCTGAGTTAGTCCATCTTTCTTGCCACTTTACCACACTTTCACTTAACTGTGCTAACAATTTCACTTTTTGGAATAGCAACGTAAACCGCAACATTTTCTGGTTTCTGAGCTGCTTCCTTCGCCAGTTGGTCTGCAAGTTCATTACCTTCAATGCCCACATGTGCTGGAACCCATTTAAAATAAATATTCCATTCTTCTTTTTTAAGGAAATTGATTCTTTGTCTTATTTTTTCTATTATGGTCTTATGATTTGAATAATTTTGAAGTGATTCCAGTACAATTCTGCTATCTGTGTATATAGCTAAGGTTTTATCTTGAATTTGGATGTTTTCTAAACTAATGAGTTTTTCCAGCGTTTTGAGGATTGCTACACCTTCTGCTTGATTGTTGCTGCACTTCCCGCTTAGTCTGTATTTTAGTGTACTTATTAGTTGTTTATTTTTAAAAATTACTGCACCGGATACCACTTTATCTTCAGTCTTGCTACCATCAGTAAATACCTCATAGGTGTATGAAATATCTTCAGTTTCTTGTATCGTTGGAATTTCGGCTGGATGTATCCATTGGATTATTGGTGCTGGTGTATCATAAACTAAATTATTCATTTTCCTTCCCTGTATGATTTTATAAATGTTTGAAATTTCTTCTAACTGAATTATTATTGGCGTTACTCCTGCTATAACGCACGATGCCTCATAAGATAACGTACGGCAAGCTTTTGCTATTCTTATGTTTATTAGCCTTTGTATTCGTTCTAATTTTGTTCGATGGGACTTTTTCGTTAACGCTTTTTCCCAAACTGGTATACCATACGATATCAGCGGTAGTATAGCCCCGTTGTATATTATTTTTAATGCCTCGCTGCGTAGGCCCCATTTCATTTTGGCAAATCTCGCTAGTATATTGATGAGCTTGTAAGATTTTGTTGTTATGTAAGTTACATGTGAGTCAAAAGTAAATTTTTCGTCAATATTTATTCCCAGATATTTTAGTTCCGACACTTGCTTTAGAATTTCAGCGTTGCGGGTGCGGGCATGCGTGCGTGCGTGCGTGCGCGGGTGCGTGCGTGCGTGCGTGGGGGTTTGTGTGTGTGTGTGTGTGTGTGTGTGTGTGTGTGTGTGTGTGTGTGTGTGTGTGTGTATATATATATATATATATATATATATATATATATATATATATATATATATATATATATATATATATATTGCTGTGGATGGTAGTTTCAAAATTTTGGAAAATTTTGAAAATTTTGTGAAAACCTAAAATTTTTGTTAAATACTAACACTTTTGAAATATTTGTATCAACATTTCCAGTTAAAAGTAAATTTAAGTTATTTAATGGTGTGTCATTGATTTTGAAATCAATGTGTATACTTTTTAATAAGGTAAAAATGTATATAGATCGTTATTATTGCGTAAAAATATGGTGTAATTAATCTGTAATAGATGTGTCACTTTTATAAAGAATATTAATCTGCTATTATGTATTATATGAGTGTACAGTTTGTATTAGTTCGTAAGGTGACGTCAAATTGTGTAATATAATTATGTAAATAGTCAATAGTATATAAGCTTAGAAAATCATAATTTTGAGACAGTCAGGAAAATAAAGCGACGCAGGAAAATTGTATTAAAAGTTAGTAAAATAAAGCAACACAGTAAAGTTGTATTAAAAGTCAGTAAAATAAAGAACGCAGTAAAGTCGTGTTAAATACAATAGTAAAAATGTCAATAGATAGTTAAGTTGATTGATGAATTGAATGCGGCGAAAGTGTAAAAAGTTACAAATTGTAAAAGTGTGTAGAAGTTTATAAAGAACCAACCTTTTAAAAGTTAATTTACTTGCTAAGTAAGCAAGATAATAAATCTTCGATTAAAACTATTAATTGGTGTTTTATTTAATTAAACACAAAAACAAATACAGATTCTTCGAACAAGGGAAATTGTACCCGCAAATAATAAACAAAAGTGAGTTACCAAAATCAAGTTTTGGATGATATTATATGGAATCCATGCAAATGGAAGAAAGTCAACCGGAATTGGAGACCAGCCCTGGGTCAACATAAAGTGATCTACTCTACCAATGGTTTGGGAAAGAGGACATCTATAGTGAAAAGGAAGAAGAAATATTATAAAAAGGTAGGAAGTTATTTCCTTTTTGTATTGGCATTTGCTGAAGAAAAGACTATCGTTTGTAAAGTGTAGTAAAGTGATTTGAACAATTTTAGTAATAGTTAAAAATTAATTAAGATTTCAATTTTTAAAAGTGATTTTAAATTTCAATTTGTATATTTTTTTTAATACCACAAGAATCCACATTCACCCTGAGATGAGTCTTTATTAAATATAATTCTGTTATTTTAAGTTATTTAACTGGCGCCCAACTCTCTTACGTAAATTTGAGTTATTCAAGAACTAACGTAATATTAATTTTATATAACCATTGCATTATTAAATCTATTAAAAGGTATTTTCAAATCATATTAGAATTTATCAAAAGAGGAAAGTTGAGAAGCATTTCCAAAGTTTACAGTCATTTTTAAATCAGTTTATTATAAAGTAATTATCTACGATCAAACGGCAATTATTCACAGTTTTAAAACATAATAAAATTATTAAAAATAATTTATTATTTTTAATCAACCAATATTACAGCATTTATTTATGTCGCTGTCAACGCGGGGCATTTGTTAATGTGGGGCAAAATACTATTATTTTTTTAATGAGATATCACTGCAATATATATATATATATATATATATATATATATATATATATATATATATATATATATATATATATATATATATATTGCTGTGGATTTTAGTGTCAAAATTTTGGAAATTTTGGAAAATTTTGGAAAATTCTAAAATCGTTGTTAAATACTAACACTTTTGAAATATTTTTATCAACTTTTCCTGTTAAAAATAAATTTAAGTTATTTAATGGAGTGTCATTGATTTTGAAATCAATGTGTATACTTTTTAATAAGGTTAAATAATACATGTTTCTATTTATTATCAAACAGCTTACTCACCGATTACTTAAGTATACGTAACATCCAGTTGTGCACAAGTTATTGTTGTGATGTAATTCAATTATGTATAATTTCAAATGAGTATATCGACGGGTTATGTGATTCTTTTAAGGTTTTTGTTCATGTAAATAGTTCGTTATTATTGCGTAAAAGTACTGTATAATAACCTGTAATAGATGTGTCATTTTTATAAAGAATATTAATCTGCTATTATGTATTATATGAGTGTACAGTTTGTATTAGTTCGTAAGGTGACGTCAAATTGTGTAATATAATTATGTAAATAAGAAATAGTATATAAGCTTAGAAAATTATAATTTTAGGGGAGTCAGTAAAATAAAGCGAGGTAGTAAAGTCGTGTCAAAGACAATAATAAAATGTAAATAGACACTTCATGGTAAACAACGACGCAGTAAAGTCGTGTAAGAAATACAGTACAAATGTAAATAGATAATTAAGCTGGTTGGTGAATGGAATACAGCGAAAGTATTAAAAAGGTTATAAATTTACGTTTATAAAGAACCTTTTAAAGTTAATTTACTTGCTAAGTAAGCAAGATAATAAATCTTCAATTAAAACCATCAATCGGTGTTTTATTTAATTAAACACAAAAAGCAAATACAAGTTCTTCGAAAAAGGGATATAGTACCCGTTATTAAAATAAAAAGTGAGTAACCAAAACCAAGAGTGTGGATGGTGTTATGTGGGAAAGCCATGCAAAAGGAAGGAAGTCAACCGGAATTGGAAATCGGCACTGAGACAACATAAGTGACTTGCTCTGCCAATGGATTTTGGAAAGAGGACATCTATAGAAAAAGGAAGAAGCATCGCTTTATAAAAAGGTAGGAAGTTATTTCCTTTGGTATCTGATGAAGAGAAGACTATCGTTTGTGAGGTGTAATTAAGTGATTTGAACAATTTAGCCATTAAACTTAATTAAGATTTCAATTTTAAAAAGTGATTTTAATTTCAATTTGTATATTTTTAAAACCTACAGGAATCCACATTCACCCTGAGATGAGTTATTTTTATAAAATTTAATTCTGTTATTTTAAGTTATTTAACTGGCGCCCAACTCTATTACGTAAACTTGATTTAGTCAGAATTCACGTAACATTGTTATGTAACTAGTGCATTATTTAAAACTATTAAAAAGTATTTTTGAATCATATAAGAATTTATAAAAGAGGGAAGTTGAGAAGCATTTCCAAAGTACACAGTGTTTTTTTTAATTTAATTTATTTATAAAACAATTTTTCTATGATCTAACAGTAATTATTCGTTATTTGTAAGCATGTAATAAGTGAATATAAAAACAATATTTTATTTTTAATTAGCCGAATTCAACGCTTATATTTTTATTTCTGCTAGCCGAGGTGGGAGAAAATCAAAACTTATTCTGTTTATGCGAAGTCACCGCATATAAATTTGTCACTGTCAACGTGGGGCATTTGTGGTAGATATAGCCTTTTGTGGTTTATATAATCTTTTGAAAAATAGTAGGTTATAGTAGCTTTTAATAGATTATTTGGCCTTTATTAGCTTATTAGTCTTATAATAGCTTATTATTAGTTTGTGAGAAGTAGAAAGTTTTAACTAGTTCAGTAATGGAGGGGAACGGCGAAGAAAGCAAATCAGCAGGACCTACACTTCGTGATCTTATGGAACTTATACTAAAACAAACAGAAAAAATTGACAAAGAAATAGAAACAATTAAACAAGATCGAGAAAAACGCCGTAAAGTAAGGGAACAAGATAAAGAAGAAACGAAACAAGAAATAAGAATTAATACAGAAACATTAGAAATAGATAACGATAGAAATATAGAATTAGAAGAATTAAGTGTAGGTAACAATGATAATAAAATTATAGAACAGGCAATAATTAACAAATTGGAATGTAGTGAAAAATATAAGAAAGAGGATGATCGTTTGTTAGAGGTAGATAAAAAGATAATTAATGAACAATTTAGTATAACAAAGAAAGATGAGCAAAAATTAGAAAAATTAAAAAATAGGCAGAATGCAGAATTAGTAAAGTTAGATGTAGGGAAAAATATTGTTGATAAGAAAACTTTAAAAGAGAAAAAAAGTACCAAGTTAGATAATAGAAGAAAATATAAGAAAAAGGCTATTAAACAAATTACGTATAAGAAAGTTAATTTAAAATATAAAGAAAAGAAAAACAGAAGTAAAATTATGTTAGGAGATTTCAAGAGGAAAAAGAAAAATAGAAAGTCAGTTCCAGGTAGTAGGAAAAAGATTAAAATAATAGATAAAATTTGGAAAAAACAAATTTTACCAATAAATAATATTTATCTATTAAATTTTAAAAGCAGAAGGAAGAAATACAGATCTTTTTAGGAGAAATATTAAATTAGAATTATATAACCGGTAGAGACATTAAACCGAAGTATGATAAATTAAACTGATTTAGACTTTATGTAACGGATATGACTTTATATAATAAACAGGCTTTTGGAATTTTATACCCGATTAGGTCTTATGTTTATGTATTTGTTATTAAGAATAAAAAAGGGAATAGTTTGAATATAATTGAAGAAAGATAATTGAAATTATTATTAAAATAGGGGAAAATGGGGTTTAAATTATAATAATTATATGTTGAAATAATGAATGAAGAGGGAAATAATGATAGGAATATTGAAGTATATTGAATGATGATTTTTAGATTAATTGAAGATAATTGGATAATGAGAAGATAAGAGATTATGAAGATGAATGAAGGGTGAATTTGATTATGATTAGTATAAACGTTTTATTGATAATAAAAATAAAATAGAATTGTGGTTAGAAGAAGTTAGAAGTTTAGACATATTTTAGAAATGAATGTATGAAATATGTTATTGATGAGGAAAAGTTTAGTACAGTTATTAAGAAAAATGAAAATGGAAACTTAATGATTATTATGAACTAATATTTATGACTATATAGAGAAAAAGGATTATAGAATAAATAGAGATTTTTGATAAGTAAGGTGAGGATAAGATGTAATTATTATTGTAAATATTGTAGATAGCTTGTTATGATAGATTAGACTAAGGAAATTTATTGGGGATAAAATATAAAAATACAAAAAAAAATGAATTGGTGTTTAAGAATAAAATTATTTAACATTTGTTGTGTTTAAAAGTAAAATTGCATTTACAATTTTATTTCAAACAGGAGGGGATAAATGCTGTGGATTTTAGTGTCAAAATTTTGGAAATTTTGGAAAATTTTGGAAAATTCTAAAATCGTTGTTAAATACTAACACTTTTGAAATATTTTTATCAACTTTTCCTGTTAAAAATAAATTTAAGTTATTTAATGGAGTGTCATTGATTTTGAAATCAATGTGTATACTTTTTAATAAGGTTAAATAATACATGTTTCTATTTATTATCAAACAGCTTACTCACCGATTACTTAAGTATACGTAACATCCAGTTGTGCACAAGTTATTGTTGTGATGTAATTCAATTATGTATAATTTCAAATGAGTATATCGACGGGTTATGTGATTCTTTTAAGGTTTTTGTTCATGTAAATAGTTCGTTATTATTGCGTAAAAGTACTGTATAATAACCTGTAATAGATGTGTCATTTTTATAAAGAATATTAATCTGCTATTATGTATTATATGAGTGTACAGTTTGTATTAGTTCGTAAGGTGACGTCAAATTGTGTAATATAATTATGTAAATAAGAAATAGTATATAAGCTTAGAAAATTATAATTTTAGGGGAGTCAGTAAAATAAAGCGAGGTAGTAAAGTCGTGTTAAAGACAATAATAAAATGTAAATAGACACTTCATGGTAAACAACGACGCAGTAAAGTCGTGTAAGAAATACAGTACAAATGTAAATAGATAATTAAGCTGGTTGGTGAATGGAATACAGCGAAAGTATTAAAAAGGTTATAAATTTACGTTTATAAAGAACCTTTTAAAGTTAATTTACTTGCTAAGTAAGCAAGATAATAAATCTTCAATTAAAACCATCAATCGGTGTTTTATTTAATTAAACACAAAAAGCAAATACAAGTTCTTCGAAAAAGGGATATAGTACCCGTTATTAAAATAAAAAGTGAGTAACCAAAACCAAGAGTGTGGATGGTGTTATGTGGGAAAGCCATGCAAAAGGAAGGAAGTCAACCGGAATTGGAAATCGGCACTGAGACAACATAAGTGACTTGCTCTGCCAATGGGTTTTGGAAAGAGGACATCTATAGAAAAAGGAAGAAGCATCGCTTTATAAAAAGGTAGGAAGTTATTTCCTTTGGTATCTGATGAAGAGAAGACTATCGTTTGTGAGGTGTAATTAAGTGATTTGAACAATTTAGCCATTAAACTTAATTAAGATTTCAATTTTAAAAAGTGATTTTAATTTCAATTTGTATATTTTTAAAACCTACAGGAATCCACATTCACCCTGAGATGAGTTATTTTTATAAAATTTAATTCTGTTATTTTAAGTTATTTAACTGGCGCCCAACTCTATTACGTAAACTTGATTTAGTCAGAATTCACGTAACATTGTTATGTAACTAGTGCATTATTTAAAACTATTAAAAAGTATTTTTGAATCATATAAGAATTTATAAAAGAGGGAAGTTGAGAAGCATTTCCAAAGTACACAGTTTTTTTTTTAATTTAATTTATTTATAAAACAATTTTTCTATGATCTAACAGTAATTATTCGTTATTTGTAAGCATGTAATAAGTGAATATAAAAACAATATTTTATTTTTAATTAGCCGAATTCAACGCTTATATTTTTATTTCTGCTAGCCGAGGTGGGAGAAAATCAAAACTTATTCTGTTTATGCGAAGTCACCGCAATATATATATATATATATATATATATATATATATATATATATATATATATATATATATATATATATATATATATATTGCAGTGATATCTCATTTAAAAAAAATATAGTATTTTGCCCGCCATTAACAAATGTTGACAGCGACATAAATAAATGCAGTAATATTGGTTAATTAAAAATAATAAATTACTTTAAAAAAATTTTATAATATATTTTGAAACTGAATAATTGCCGTTCGATCGTAGATAATTACTTTATAATTAAATTGATTTTTAAAATGACTGAACTTTGGATATGCTTTTCAACTTCCCTCTTTTATAATATCTAATATGATTTGAAAATACCTTTTAATAGATTTAATAATGCAATGGTTATATAAAATTAATGTTACGTTAGTTCTTGACTAACTCAAGTTTACGTAAGAGAGTTGGGCGCCAGTTAAATAACTTAAATTAACAGAATTATATTTAATAAAGACTCATCTCAGGGTGAATGTGGTTTCTTGTGGTATTAAAATTATACAAATTGAAATTTTTAAAATTACTTTTATAATTGAAATCTTAATTAATTTTAACTATTACTAAATTGTTCAAATCACTTTACTACACTTCACAAACGATAGTCTTTTCTTCAGCAAATGCCAATATAGACGGAAATAACTTCCTACCTTTTTATAATATTTCTTCTTTCCTTTAACTATAGATGTCTTCTTTCCCAACCCATTGGCAGAGTAGATCACTTTATGTTGACCCAGGGCTGGTTTCCAATTCAGGGTTGACTGTCTTCCTTTTGGATGGATTTTCCATATATCATCCACACACTTGATTTTGGTAACTCACTTTTGTTTATTAATTGCGGGTACAATTTCCCTTTTTCGTAGAATACTTATAGTTGTTTTTGTGTTTAATTAAATAAAACACCCGTTTATGGTTTTAACGTAGATTTATTATCTTGCTTAACTTTAGCAAGTAATTTATCTTAAAGGTGGTTCTTTATCATCATATACACTTTTACAATTTATACTTTTTACACTTTCGCCGTATTCAAATCACCAACTAACTTAACTTGTCTATATTTAAAATTTTATAATATTCTCAACCACGACTTTACTCTGTCGCTTTATATTGGTAAGTCTTATTTTATCTTACACGACTTTACTCCGTCGCTTTCTATCAGTAAGTGTCTTAAATTATTATTTTTCTAAGCTTATATACTATTGACTATTTACATAATTATTACACAATCTGACGTCACCTTACGAACTAATACAAACTGTACACTCATATAATACATAATAGCAGATTAATATTCTTTATAAAAGTGACACATCTATTACAGATTAATTACACAATACTTTTACGCAATAACAACGATCTATTTACATTAACAAAAAACCTTAAAGAATCACATAACCCGTCGATATACTCATTTGAAATTATAGATAAATGAATTACATAATAACAAACTTGCGAACAACTGGATGTTACGTATACTTAAGTAATCGGTGAGTAAACTATTTGATAATAAATAAAGAAACATGTATTATTTAACCTTATTAAAAAGTATACACATTGATTGTATAATCAATGACACACCATAAAATAGCTCAAATTTATTTTTAACTGGAAAAGTTGATAAAAATATTCCAAAAGTGTTAGTATTTAACAAAGATTTTATATTTTCACAAAATTTTCAAAATTTTCCAAAATTTTGAAACTACCATCCACAGCAATATATATATATATATATATATATATATATATATATATATATATATATATATATATATATATATATATATATATATATATTTATTATTAAAAATAATTATTACTGTTTAACAAATATATTTCTCCTACAAAGTAGGCATCATCAGTGTTGTAAACAAACTAAAATCAACAAATTAAAAATACATCCAACAACTCACACATTAAAATCTTATTTAAAAGTGGGGAGTATGTCAAATAAAACGTTATGGAGGGGGGCTAAATCAAAATTCATAAGATGATCTTTGTTTAAAAACATATATATAGCTTCCTTTATATTAAGGTATTGATACTGGTTCACCTCTTCTAATAGTTTTACGCTTTTTATTTTATGACCTTCCCTCCATACATGCTCTGCCAAAGCGGACTTATCAAACATTTGATTTTTAATATAATATATATGTTCTTTTTCTCTAGTGCGTACATTTCTTTTAGTTTGACCTACATATTTTTTGTGGCAATTATTGCATGCAATTTCGTAAATCCCTGCTTTATCTAAAGGGTTAATTTTATCTTTGGTAGAACCTAAAAGATTTTTAATTTTAAATTTAGAGGAAGAAAAAACAGTTTGTATCCCCAGAGGTTTAAATAGTTGCTTTAATTTGTTAGTGGTAGTCGAATGATAAATAAATTTCTTTCTTTTAAGTTCATCTGTATATTTTTTTAAAGAAGTAACAGACTTCAACTCAAATTTTAATTTTTGTCTATTTATTATTTTTAAAATGGTATCTTTTTCATACCCATTAATAACAGCCGTATTGATAATGAAGTCCATTTCTTTATTATATCTACTTTTGGTAAGGGGAATATTTATCATGCGATGGACCATACTGTTAAAAGCAGCTAATTTTTGACTCCAATGGTGATAGGAATCATTGGGGATGTATCTGTTAGTATTGGTTTCTTTTCTATATATGTTGAACTCCAGCTGGGAACAAGCCTTGATAATTCTAATATCTAAAAATGGTAATGAATTGTCAATTTCTTTTTCAACAGTGAACTTAATGCTGTCACATCTAATATATATATATATATATATATATATATATATATATATATATATATATATATATATATATATATATATATATATATATATATATATATATATATATATATATATATATATATATATATATATATATATAATAAACTTTTTAATAAGGGTATAGGTCAAATTTTATTCTTTTTATTCTATTTTTATTTTCAACGGCCAATATTTCGTAGATGATTATCTACATCATCAGGGCTCTACAAATGACAAGTTAAGCAAATTATAAATTAAAAAGAAAAACTTACTTACTAGAAATATAAAGAATAACAAGACTCCACAAAAAGCATAAACCTCAAAAACTACAAAAACATTAACGATAGGTAACAATAAAATGTAATATACAAAATTTTGATTTTAATTATACATCAAAAAAATTATTTTTTAAATTTGAGAGGGAAATTTTGTTTTAATATTAGTTGTCAAAAAATATCCAAAGTTTCTAGATTTGTATTTTAGTTTTTAATTAATAAGTTATATTATTATTAGCTGTTGTTAATATTTTTATAATTGTGATTAATTAGACAATTGTATAAAATGCTTAGATTACCAATATCTGTTTTAAAATTCATTGAATTTGTTTCACGGTTTCACAAATTCAATGAATTTTAAAACAGATATTGGTAATCTAAGCATTTTATACAATTGTCTAATTAATCACAATTATAAAAATATTAACAACAGCTAATAATAATATAACTTATTAATTAAAAACTAAAATACAAATCTAGAAACTTTGGATATTTTTTGACAACTAATATTAAAACAAAATTTCCCTCTCAAATTTAAAAAATAATTTTTTTGATGTATAATTAAAATCAAAATTTTGTATATTACATTTTATTGTTACCTATCGTTAATGTTTTTGTAGTTTTTGAGGTGTTTATGCTTTTTGTGGAGTCTTGTTATTCTTTATATTTCTAGTAAGTAAGTTTTTCTTTTTAATTTATAATTTGCTTAACTTGTCATTTGTAGAGCCCTGATGATGTAGATAATCATCTACGAAATATTGGCCGTTGAAAATAAAAATAGAATAAAAAGAATAAAATTTGACCTATACCCTTATTAAAAAGTTTATTACATATTAAAGGTCATTAAACGATTTTATTATATATATATATATATATATATATATATATATATATATATATATATATATATATATATATATATATATATATATATATATATATATATATATATATATATATATATATATATATATATATATATATATATATATATATATATATATATACCAAACCTTCAGATAATGCTTCAAATGTGAGCATTTTTCCATGTGAGCTTTTTTCTATGTGGGCATATTTCCGTGTGGGCTTTTTTCCATATGAGCATATTTCCGTGTGGGCTTTTTTCCATGTGAGCATATTTCCGTGTGGGCTTTTTTCCTGTGAGCATTTCTCCGTGAGTATTTTTCCTGTGGGCATTTTTCCTAGAACCAAAATAAACAAAGCTTAAACTTTCAAACAAAAAATTCACATTACCCAAACTAATTTAGGACACAAATACGATACTTACTGTATATAAAATACTCAAAATTGCCGGCTTGAGATCTTGTCTTTATAAATTTAAATTTCAGGTCGCAGGTGTTAACCCTAAAAGCTTCTAATTAAATAATTGAGTCAGGAACAAATAATAATATGTTGGGCGCCACCAAACCTGAGGATGTTTTTCATAAAAACATGAGTAAGAATTGGAGGTTATCAGCTAAGGAACTAACCTCCTTATTAATTTTGACGTTAATTTAATAAAACATTTATCAAACTATAAAGAATCTTAATTAACCAAAAAAGCAAAAAACATCAGCAGTCCGTTTAGCCAAACTACGTCAAATAATCAAGTAAATTTGAAATCTGTATATTAAAAACAAACAAATGGTACATACAATGCACATGAAAATAGTAACACATTAATAAAAGTTAGCAAATTCAAAATACAAAACACATCAAATCAAAATAATCATTATTCGTTAAAGTGAGTAAAATTTCGGGATCCCAAATATTACATAAACAATACTATATTAAGAAAATTCAATACCTTATATATAGTTTTTTATCGTCCAAATTAGTGTTCATAAAAATTCCTTTCACAAGTTGAAGGATTCAAACGCCTGACACTCAAAACACCATAAAAGCTCCAAACAAAGCTACAAAACAAACTGCTGAACTGCAACGATGCGGGAAGAAGTCTTCTGGATTTTGAACTAAATGTTATTAACGAGATTCATCAAACTTTAACATAATTGTTTGCAATAACTGCCTTTGATAATAAATTCTTTATTATTCTTTTAACTGGAACGATACTCAAAATCACTTGAATGTTGCTCAAAATAATTGTGGAAATTATTATATAACAAATACTTATTCTTTATTTGTTATGTTTCCATTACTTCAAAAAATCGGTATATCGGTATGAAAATCCCCTTTTCTTATACTTGAGAATTAACACTGAATTCTATTGACAAATGTCCGGCAACTAAACTATTCTTCTATAAATGAAGATTCACGAAATAACTTTATTTAAGCTGTACTGTAATACTGTAATTTTGTTGTTAGATCAAACAACTCAAAGAACTAAACGGCACTTTAAATAGCTAATTTGTTATTTTATAATAAACAAATCGGACGGTAATCACAACATACTCAAACGGAAAATTACTAAATTCACTTGACGGGATTGAAGTAATACCCCGCCGAGGCACGAGGTACGCCGCGAAAAAACTTTAGCTGGACTCTCTGCAACTATACTGTCTGGAATCTGAAACTGAAGTCAAGTGAGTCCTGGGTTTTTCAAAACTCCTGGTTCTTTTCTATGTCGGAATGTTTTTTTAGATGCAAATCGACTTCATCCAATAGCGAGGTCGCGTGGTTTCGCCTAGACGAATCAGGGTTATACAGTCCACGTGTTGATAATAAGGGAAGTTTTCTTAATTCCAATATTAGATTTTGACCCTAAAAGACTAGAAATTTCGTAGTCTTGTTTTCACGAAGAAGAAAATAGAAACCCAATAATGTTTCAAAGCGAAATTTTGCAGACGTATAGTATTTTAAGCGCAGATGTAAATAACCAAAATGGATTTTTAACGCGTATCAAGCATTATTTATTAGATAAAGGGGATTTTTTATAATGTTTTCAAGGAACGCAAAACTGCAATATCTATGGGAACTATATAAATTTAGGTTTACCACGAACCATGTTTATTAATTTTCAAGGTTTTAACAACGAAGCCATTTTAACCAACGTACACGTGAGTAAATAAGACACAGAAAGAAATAATTTATTACCCGAATGTCTTTATAATTCTAAGAAGATTTGAAACACAACCTTTTAAAATAATTTTTATAGGTTTATTTGTACCAAATGCTAACATGATTTTAAATTGCAAGAAGCACGTAAATTTGCAGGACCGGAATTTAGATTTTTCAGTAAATATGTAGACAAAATTACATTTATTCAGGACTGATAAAAAAACCGTTACAACCATTGCTTTCGTTAGGGGGCGTTGCGTTGTGGTGATACAGTTGACATCGTTTAAGTTATTTTTACTGTGCTTCGTGTTCAGACAGTTTATTTATTATAATTTGATTATTTGTTCCATTTAATGTTTGTTAAATGTTACTTGAGCAATGTAAATCTGCGAATGAGACTGTATTGTGGAACCTTTTATTATTTCAATTTATATAAGTTGGCAATTTTTTTAAAGACCAATTAGAATTTTATTTAGTTTGTTCCGTACGCAACATTTAAAATTGGTTTGGATATGACATATGGCAAATTCGTCTGTTGCGGTAGAAGTTCGAGTACTTTCGATACATCCTAATTGCGACTATTTTGTATGTATTTTTTGATAATATTAAAATATTAAATTGCTTAATTTATTAAGGCTTAAAAACAAATTTGACGTTTCTATTAAAATCTTAGGTGCTGCTCACT
Source organism: Agrypnus murinus (assembly GCA_929113105.1). Classification (NCBI taxonomy): domain Eukaryota; kingdom Metazoa; phylum Arthropoda; class Insecta; order Coleoptera; family Elateridae; genus Agrypnus; species Agrypnus murinus. The sequence continues at coordinate 249,426,390 of OV816024.1, forward strand.
ACGACACCACGAAAACAAAAACCAATCCTAACCTCTTTTTATTTAACCATTTTGTTATGCCTGTCGAAAGTTTTTGAAACTTCTAATGAAATGGGGGTGGACATTATACATCTGTATTTTTTAAATACTAAAATTACTCCATGTTACCCAGGGCCAAGAATTTGATAATAAATTCCATTAAATAAAAAGTAGTTTGAAGTCATGTAGTTTCGTGCTAAACAGCCGGAAGAATAGCGGATTATGCTAGATAAAAGCGACGAAAAACTATTATAGCATGTTTAATTCATACAAAAAAGGCATTTTTGAGACTCATAAGATTAACTTTCTAATTCGTCCCAACGTTACTAATTAAACAAACAATTATCAATCAATATAAAATGAACAGTGCTAATAGAATTAGTTTTTTTTTCTAATTTTGAATGTGCTAATTGTTTTTAAACAACATAATACAAATCAGCAACTCCGTTTTACTTTTAAAAATTCTTAACCTTACAATTTGTGATGTCAAATGCTATACCGGGCAAAATCTGCCAAAAATTCATGACCAGCTCTCATTTTTGGCATGATAAAAAAATCAATTGTAGATTTTTTTAATTATCCTGATAGTGCCAACCCAATTCAAAAAACATACTGATGATTACTTTGTATGACTCACCTACTACTTGCTTATCAGCTATCAATACGTATTTTAAAAGAAAAATTGGAAAGCAAATATTATAGATGTTAAGTTATAGATCAATTTATATATTGATATTGAATAAACAAATAATAATATAAAATCCTGGCGAAGTTTCGTTAACTCTTCAAATATTCAAGTCACATATTCCAATATTTGCATTTGATTTTTGCTTGGGTACACAAAATTCACTTCATCAATACAGTGGTGGATGACAAAAGGGAAAAAACCCAATAACGACTGATTTCACTGTTAAAACATACTAAAAATGTAGCAGTTATTATTATCAAATCCTGCATTTTCATCAAAGTTTAAACACTGCAACGGGACAATCGTAAACAGGGCAAGATATCAAATGAAACTTTTAATTACTGAAAATTGACAAAATCCAATTATAAGTTATCGACAGATAGCATTATTCGTTTATTATAAAAGGGACGGACCCCAATTTTTTGTTAAAGAAGTGAGATTTAATAACAGAACTTCTGATCAGAGGAGGGTCAATTAAATCAATCTACTCAACAAAAGAAATAAATTCAAATTTTAAATAAATCTCTTTTCACGCCCTCCACAAAAAATTAGGAGTTTTATAAAGTTTTTTCTTTTATCTTTGTACAGTAGAAATAAAAAGAATACGTTTCCCTCTCCGTTTTAAGATCTCTCCAGGTATACCATTTATTTCCTGAGATTGTATAATCCTCTTTCAAGATAAACGCGTATAAATCTATCTGGGAGTCTTAACTATCCTGAATCGGACAGCCCACGTTTAGCCTTTTGTCGGAAAGGAAAAGCTTTGACACTTGAGATATTAGATGGGGACCAGGAGGCCTCCGGCATGGCACGTCTTGAATACGTTCAATTAAGTGTTTTTCTTTTAATTTCCTACTTCATCTAATTCCATGTGTGTGTGTTTACTGATAAATTGATACAGACAAGAACCATATATTTTTAAATGGAGTTGCGACTAATTGATTCTAATTATTTTTTCTTATTAGTCCTAATTCGATTAATAAATTTTGGTGTTTTGTTTTATACTTGCTGACTAGAAATGTTGCCAATAGGCATTGCCCATCAATTAGAATTCTAGATTTTCTGCAATACACATGAAATGCATGTTATTTATTAATAAGTGCAATAAACTGTATTTATATAATTAAAGCTGTTAATTCATTATTAAAAGAATTATTTAAAGATTGAAAAAAATTAAAACCGCGAAAATCTGCAGTAGATTATGTTTTGATCCGATTATCCAATAACGACAAAATTCGTACCTTTGTCAGCATGGAAACAGCTAGAGGAACCCGACTTGCATGCGTCTGTAAGGGAATCCAGAAAGTTTGACATTCTTTTTTTTGTTTCCAATATATTGAAAGCTACTAAATTACGTAGTGGGGTTTAGACTCATTGAAATCTCTCAATTCTTGAATAGCTTAAGGCTGCGTATACAAGTAGACACCAGTGACGGCTGGTCAGGGTCGGCCGAGCCGTAAAAATAATACTACGAATAAAAATCATTATTTTCTGTAAAATAAATATTTTTATCTATTTTAATATTTTAAATAATAACAAATATTAAATATTAAATTAAATAAGTAATAATTAAATTACAATCATGAAAATGTGATGTAGAATTATATACATAATATAATTATGCCGATACTATTTTATATATTTTCATCGCTTTTTGATTTTGAGATTGCAATTAAAAATACTGTAGTATCATCTTGCTTTAAATAGATAACAACTGTTTGCACTTTTTTTGCATAAAAAGTCAAGTATTCCAGTTTAAAAAGAAAATTCTTGTAATTCTTTAAAATTATAAAGTTACACCATGTCGCAATATATTGCTAATGTAATTATAAGGATGAATCTGTTAATTCAGATGTTATATGTTAAAGCATAAATTATACATTCTGTGCTTACGAAGTATTGAATACAAATATGTTTAGGTAATTAAAAAATTGTGATTTACCGGGATTCATATTTCTAATGTAAAGCTCGGCCAGCCGACCCCAGAGTAAAGAGAGTAGCAAACACGGTAGATGGTATCTAGCAATAGTGTATTATTTAGTTAACATAAGGGGGTAGTAAACCTAATATAAAATTTTGATATATAATGTGTTTAATCGTTTGTTTGTAATGTTTTTTTAGTAGGAGTGTTGCGATGGTGCACGTAATTAAAACTTTTTTATCGCGATGGAGCACGTAAATGGCGATTTGATTCTAAATAAATTTAGCGGGTTGTCTTAACGACGATTAAGTTTTTATCAAACAATAGCCTCTTCCCGCAATCGTAGCAACATGACTGGATTTATTTTAAAAACGAAATTATTATCGATGTGCTCGAAATATATAGTTTTGTTTAATTGTGTCCCTCCTATCCACATCTGCATCCATAGATAGAAGTTTTTCAAGGTTAAAACGGGTTATAAATCAAACAGCAGGAACACCACCTCCCAATCGCATTTAATTTATCATTTTTAGCAATAGAACACGAATAAAACGGGTTGGTTAAATAATTAATGAAATACCACATTCTATAACAAAATAATCGATGCTTTCGCAACAAAAAAAAACTTCTAGAATCGATTTAATATACAGTGTGTTTCACTCCACAGCTTGACACCCCTGCATTTTTGTTATTTATAATCGAATCAATTTTAAATTTTGATCAGGTATAGAACCTTATAAAACAAATTTATGGGCAATTAAAAACCCCCGTTATTATAAACCAGCAGCCTACTACGATCGAAGATAAATGCAAAAAATTGAAACAACATATTAGGCCTTATTTAATCGGAAAAGTCATTCGAGAAGTTTGTTCTGGGCCACTTGAAACCACAAAACTAAATTTTGGTTAAAAAATCTTGATTACTAATTATTTTAAATTTCAGCTTTACAGCCCTGCATTTTTTATTTATAAATGAATCAATTGCGAATTTGTATCAAGTATTGTTTAAGTCTCCTTAAACGAGATTTGTGCAATTAAAAATCGTATTTATTACAAACCCCTATTTATTACAGACCACTAGCCTACTATGATCGAAGATAATTGCAAATAATCTAAGAAACATAGCAGGCCTTGTTTAGTCGTAAAAGTCGCTACGAAATTCTCTTTTGAACCAATTGAAAACCACAAAACCAACTTTTGAATAAAAAATCTTCAATAATAACTATTTTAATACATTATTAGAATTATATTAAAAGTTTTGTTTCAACTTGATACCCCTGTATCTTTGTTATTTATAATCGAAACAATTCCAAATTCTTATTATGTATAAAGCCCCTTCAAAGAGATTTGTGTGTAACTAAAAATCCTATTTATTAGAAACCAACAGCATACAACGATCAAAAATGCAAAAAATCGAAAAACATGGTAGACCTTGATAAATCCTAAAAGTCGTTACGCGAATTTGTTCTGGACCACCTGCAAACCTTAAACCAAAATTTTGGTTAAAAAATTTTGAAAAATAATTATTTGAAATAAATTATTACAATTGAATTAAAATTATTTTATTTTTTATTATTTTATTTTTAATATTTTGAAAAAATATTTTTTATAAATTAGACACTTCATATACACTAACTAAATTATTTATTCAAAAAATATGATTAGAGCCCTGTCTACAAGGAAACTACTGAGACACTTTAAAGCCCGTGTAGAGTCCACAGGAGGGCATTTTAAGCATTTGCTTTAGGTTTAAAATAAATTCAATATATAAAAAATAATTTTTCAACCACTAAATGCACATTAGATAATTAAGTAAGGCATTAAGTATGCAGAATGAAGTTAAGAATAAATTTCCGTGAAAAAGACAGAGGGTGCAATTTGAATTTGAAAAGTTGGCGTGATCTTTTAAACGTTGCTATGCAACCAGCGTTTAAGGATGTTTTCTGAAGGGCCATTTTGAATCATTCACAATAGTTTTTGGTTGATTTCTTTATCTTTTCAAATAAGGGAGATATTGCGTGTAAACAGCATTGTGGGACACCCTATTAATGTCAAGTTACTCCGAATGGCACGTCCTTAAAAAAGTAGTGGTGGGGAAACTTTTTACTGGAGCTTCATTTTGGCCGACCCACATTCTGAAGGTACGAGCCGTTACTGGTAAACACTTTTGTATATGTATCGACAAGTGTATAGACTACTCTAGATTGTGTTTACATTAAATGTCTAATTAAAAAATATAAATATCTATATCATAATTGTTAGTACAAAGTGAGTGTAATTTAATAAGGTGCAAAATTTTCACACTCAATCTTCTCATACATCACAAATCTTCTCTTATTCCATTTAGTCTCACGTCTCCATTTTTCACGTTTTTCTTGAAAATTTTCTGATGTAATAGTATGAATATTTATTATGGTTGAAAAGAGAACACAATACTCGATGAAATATCGATTTCAGTAACAAAATACCCATCATGCATTTTAAAGAAAATTCGATGACGTCATCACGCTCACGCCGATTTAGTAAATACAAAATTTTCAATTTTCTAAATTTTACAACATAGAGAGTTTTAGGCCATTTAATAATAGATATGATTTATACCATTTCTGACCAAAGATAAAGATGCTACAAAGCGAGGCGCTTTAAATCAAACAGACTGTATATGTAAAAGTTCGAGAGGCGTAATTAATTAATCTTTAACTCTAAAGTATAAATGCATACTGAAATTGGGGACTAAATTATCTAAAATATTAGGAAACTAAAAATTTTCGAAAATGCAGCTAGTTACTTCCTGAGAATTGCACCACCCTGGGTTCTCCTAGATTTGGCAATGACGTGCCATCATTTAAAAAAAAACTACGTATTATACAGGGTGGGATTAAAGTATGGAATATTAAAAAAAAAGCGAACTCAACCGGTTTTTTTAAAACACTGAAACACGTCGATTTTGTTTTTTAAAAATACACATTATATGTGCGATTCACCTTCCGACTTTCATTTGTTTCTAAGTTATGACGTAATCACAAAAAAATTTAAATGACAATATAGATTTTTTATAGTGGAATCCGATAGCGATTTCTCTTCCCTTTATGATCATGCAAATAAATCATAAGGTTGCATTACAAAAATTCTGAGAAAATCGAATTGAACTTTGTAAATGTTTGTTTAGTTGTGACGTCATCATAAAAAATTTAAATGACAATATAGATTTTTAGTAGTGGAGTCCGATAGTCATTTCTCTTCCCTTTGTGACTATGCAAATAAATCATAAAGTTGCATTATAACATTGAAATTTACAACTCGTTGATTGTTTGACGGTAACTGTTTAAAACCAAGCTTCTTCGTTAGTTTGGTTGTCACTGGGTTTCCCTTTCTTTCTGTTTATCGTAAAGTCATACCTGCGCAGTTAAGCTCCTTCTCAATAGTAGAGTTGAGTAACAAAATGGCTGTCTGGCATTAGAAGTTGAATGTGCGAGATATATTAGGAAATTGGTTTTGGATATAATTCGCTTCTGCGGAGAAAATCTCGCATTCAACAGAATGATCGCTTGATTATTTATATGCGATCAATCGTCAAATTAGACGTATTACGTTCTAGTGCAAACCATTTAGGTAAATTCTTTTTGTTTTCTCCAATGTGCTAAAATCTGATAAAGTATTCTTCTATTTTAGGTAATATTTCCCTATCAGTTACCTTGAGGGAATTGTATTGTAAAAAACCTTTCAGTTTATAGAAAGGTAAAATTCTTCAAATATTTAAAATTAATACAATATACAGGGTGATTTCTTTGTAGGTCTTTTCTTTTGGGTTTTGTTGCTCGTTGTCTTTTATTCCTGTTCCTGCCCCTCTGACCGTGGGTTTAATTAGAAGGTCCTTCCCCTTTGGGTCCGTACCTGCATCTATATATGTACCGGGTCGTAACAAAACAACAAAATATCGAAGGGTGAAGCGAAAACCCATAAGCAAGGCTTTAAATTATACTAAAACAGCCGTGGGTCTTCGAATGGTGGGATGTTTGTCTAAAATTGTATGTATTCTGTGTCATTCTATTTATGTTTATATATTTATTAAACGTGTATACAATTTATTCATGCATGTTAATTTTAAAAACTAGTTAACACGAGATCTCCAGTAGTGAAATTGTCTTAGGGTAGTTTTTAAGTTTACAACCTGCTGTGATATAAATCACCATTCATTCATTTTTTTTATTAGACATTAAAATTTTTGATCAGCATAATAATTACAATTTCAATAAAGCCATACTTAGAAAGTTTACATTTCACTACGTGTGTTTTATTTATTTAGTATTTATTTATTTGTGTGATTATAATATTGCTTTCCAGCTCGTCAATTGAAAGTATATATATGCACTGTACGACCAAAATTGTGGAAGTTGCCCATATTTTAGTAAAAGATCTATTTCTTCGTTTGTTAAAACTTTTTACAGACCCTACTTTTCCACACCCAAATTGTATATTTTTTTATTGCAGTTTTAGGTAAACCTTATAAACCTTATCCTGTAGACCTCGAAAACATAGGAGAACGTTGCCAGACCCAAGCCCGAATCTGAGAGCGTCGAAAATGGTCCGACAAGTCGGTAGAATATAGCGAAACGGGTGTGTATAAGCGGTTTGACAAATATATATATATATATATATATATATATATATATATATATATATATATATATATATATATATAAACAGCCTTGGTAGTGTAATGTCTGGCGTGCCGGACTTTCACCCAAGCGGCCCGGGTTCGACTCCTGGTGCTGGCAGATCTGGTTAAGGTTTTCTGCAGTTTCCCTTAGCTGTAACACAAATGTGGGATTTGCGCTGTTCCATCTATAAGTCGGCTGCAGCCGCACATTGGGCCTACATAATAATAATAATCGCCCCCTCCCTCCCGCACAAGCTTATAGCTTCTGGGGTCTTGGTTTAGGTTATGGGTTGTAGTAATTATTATTATTATCATATATATATATATATATATATATATATATATATATATATATATATATATATATATATAGAGAGAGAGAGAGAGACAGAGAGAGGGAGAAAGACAGAGAGAGTTCTATTTCTTTGCTTCTCAGATAAGCTTGAAGCTTTAGTAATAAGCATTGTTTTTAAACGCAGTGGCGCTTGTTTTTTTTCTTTTATATCTTGTATTACCCCGCCCCTCTCCGACTTATTGGGGTTGGCCGGCAAAAACTAAAGCAGTGTTATTTGGATCAAGCTGATACTTTCAGCACAGCTATATTTTGGTAGGTTAGGTATTTATCTATATAAAAATAGCCTTTGTGTTTCTGGTTATAGGAAATTGGCGCCCAACGTGGGGCCTTTTGTTGGAAATTCCACTTTGTTAAAACCACTTCTTGTTCTTGCATGTTAGGATATTTTTGGGGAATATAGTTTGCCTGATAGATTAAGTATTTAGTAATTTAGGATAAAGAATCAACTCCAGGATTGATTTTGTAATTTGTTGTATTCTTGTTACAAGTTATTTGATTAGTATTGATTATTAATCTTATTATAAATTGGTTATTTGCTTTGTTAGCTTTGATTATTAATTAGTTCATTATGGAACGGAAGATCCATATAGATAGGTTAAGTAAATCAGAACTATCTTATGAGTTAGCTATTAGAGGTCTTCCTGACTCTAATGTTGATAGTATGCGAAAGTCTCTTCGACAGTTAATGAAAATGGAACAAGATCAGTCCGTACTTGAGTTACCAGTTCATCCGTTTACTTTTGAAGAAGATTCAGATGCTATTTCTACAGCTCTTATTGAACTTAATACGGCTTTGGAATCATTTGATGATAGTGTGGATTCTAATCCGTATAAAATTGCAAAGTAGGTTAAGTCATCTATTAGGTAGGGCTGCGGCCATGAAAGCCAAAATGAGGCTTCTGCATCAAAGCGGGCCGAGTTCATTCAATCGATTCTTGGATTAATGAGCGATATTCATGATAAAGCTTCAGGTAACTGATGAATTAGCTATTCAGTTAGGGTTAGGTTTAAGCGTTGGGGAAGCTATTGTTAATTCTCCTGCGACCCAGCAGCTTCTTCTACACTTGCTGCTCCTGATCCTCAATGTGGTCAGCCGAAGTCTGTACCAGTTTTTAAATGCAGACTTGATAAATTTGCAGGTCATGTATCTAAGATTTCTTTAAATGCTTTTTTGCAACATGTGGATGAGTTGTATATTGCTCGGAATGTATCAAAGAACCAGTTATTTGCATCTGCTTTGGATCTTTTTAAAGACCAAGCACTTTTGTTTTATAGGTCTAGAAGAAATGAAGTATCTGATTGGGACTCTTTGGTTAAACTTTTAAAAGAGGAATATCTCCCTTTAGATTATGATGATAAGCTTTTAGAAGAAATTCGTAGGAGGACTCAAGGTCCTAATGAACCGCTAGGGACTTATTTAGTAGCTATGGATAATTTATTTTCCCGATTATCAACAAAATTTTCTGAAGGGGTTAAATTAAAATTACTGTTAAAGAACTTAGCTCCATTTTACCAATTTCATTTGTCGTTTAAGGAGATTAATTCTATCTCTGATTTACTACAATTTGGTAGGCAGCTTGAAGCTTCAAGGTTGAGGGCTGACAGTTATGTTCCTCCAACTAGAAGGAAAACCGACTTAGAGCCAGATTTAGCTTTTGTTGAGACTGCTAGTAATTCCAGTAGTGCTGCTTCAGATGTTTCATCACGGTTGTGTTTTAATTGTAGGAAAATAGGACACATGCGTTCTGCATGTTCTTCTCCCTTGATTAAACGTTGTTTTGGTTGTGGTGAGATGGGGGTCACTAAGACTTCTTGTAAGAAATGTTCTCCTAGGGATAATAATTCGGGAAACGGTTTTAACTCGGCATTAATGGGTGGTGTTAGTACCAAGTCTTCATTTCAAGCAACCACTGTATTATTAAATTTTATCCTTGCTCATGCCGAAGGAGATGAACGCCCGTACTTGTCTATAAAAGTTTTGGGTCATGATTTGTTAGATCTTTTAGATTCCGGTGCTTCTAGGACTATAGTTGGTAAACCAGGTTGGTCGTTTTTATGTAGTTTAGGTTTTGGTGCTGGTTTTATCTAAGTTTGGAGCGACTGATTATCGTGTAGCAAATGGTCAAACTGTGAAGTGCATTGGTCAAGTACCGATCCAACTTCAGGATCGAATTCATATTATTTCTATTTTGGTAATAGTTCCGGATCTTCCACAGACTTTGATTTTGGGTATTGACTTTTGGAACCTTATGGATATTGTTCCCAATTTGAGACAAGGCAGTTGGCGATTTGTAAAAGATTCTGATAATTCGTCTGTTGAACTGGAATCTATAGGGGTTATGTCTCTTAGTAATACTACACTTACTTTTGAACAAAAATTTGAGTTAGAGAAAATTTTGAATGAGTCTAAAGCACTTCCAAGTGAGATGTTAGGTTGTACGTCTAGGGTTGAGCATGTTATTGGTACAACTTCTGAACCGATTAAGCAGAGATATTATCCAGTTAGTCCGTTTATGCAACGTCTTATCGATGAAGAACTTGATCGTATGTTGAGCTTAGGTGTCATTGAACCGTCTTCTAGTGGCTGATCCAACCCAGTCCTAATGGTCAAAAAGAAAGATGGGACCTACAGATTTTGCATAGATTTTCGTCGTCTTAATCGTGTGACTGAGAAGGATACTTACCCTATTCCCTATGTTAGTTCTACTTTGGATAAACTTCGAAATGCCAAATCTTTGTCATCGTTGGATGTTAAGTCTGCCTATTGGCAAATTCCTTTGTCTGAGGATTCCCGTAAATACACGGCTTTTACAATCCCCAATCGTGGCCTTTTCCAGTTTACTCGTATGCCTTTTGGGTTACATAATGCCCCTGCGACTTGGCAAAGGTTCATTGATAATGTTTTTGGTCCGTCTTTGGAACCATATGTTTTGGTGTATCTGGACAATATAGTCATCGTTACAGATAGGTTTGAAAAACATATTGAAATATTAATAGAGGTTTTTAATCGATTGTCTTTGGCTGGTATTACTTTAAGTTCAGATAAGTGCAAATTTTGTGTTCCTGAGCTACGATACTTAGGTTATGTAGTTAGTCAGAAGGGAATTCATGTGGATCCTGAGAAAGTTCAGGCCATTGTGAATATTCAACCTCCTCGGAATGTGACTGAAGTTAGAAGTCTGATAGGTTTGACTTCATGGTACCGTCGTTTTATACCACAGTTTTCTGATATCATTCAACCGTTGACAAACCTTCTTAAGAAAGGTGTCAAATTTTATTGGTCATCTGAGTGTGAATGTAGTTTGCGGACTTTGAAAGAAGCTTTGGTTAGGGCACCTATTTTACGTTGTCCAGATTTTGAGTTGCCATTTACTGTTCAAACCGATAGTAGTGGTTTTGGTTTAGCTGCTGTCTTGACGCAACAGATTGATGGTGAGGAAAGTGTAATATGTTACCTTAGTCGTTCTCTCACTCGTCAAGAGCGAAATTATTCTACGACTGAGAGGGAATGTTTAGGAGTTTTATGGGCCGTAGAAAAACTTAGACCATATTTAGAAGGCCGTCGTTTCACGGTGATCACCGATCACTATTCTTTGGTGTGGTTACATAATTTAAAAAACCCGACAGGTCGTTTAGCTAGGTGGTCTCTGAGACTCCAAGAATATGGCTTTCAGGTGGTCCATCGTAAAGGTAAAGACCATTTGGTACCTGATGCGTTATCACGTTCCGTACCGATTCTTGACAGTATTGCGTCAGGTGATGAGCCTGTTATAGTTTCTAGCGATAAGTGGTATAATAGTATGGTTGATAGGGCTCGAGCTAAACCTGCTAAGTTTTCTCAATGGCGTATTACTAATGAAGGTTTATATAAATCTATGAAAACCGAAAATGATTCTGATACCGTTTGGAAACTTGTTGTACCTAAAGAAAATAGACTTGCTATTCTTCGTCAGGCACATGATCATCCTACTTCCGGTCATGGTGGAGTATATAAAACATATCATAGATTAACTCCCAAATATTATTGGCCAAAAATGCAAGCCGATGTAGCTCGATATATTAAAATTTGTCAAATTTGTCAAAAATGTAAACCAGATTTAAGACCTCCTGCTGGACTGTTAGTTCCGCAACCAATTGTTGATCGCCCTTCGCAGATGGTCAGTATAGATTTGATTGGTCCTCTCCCGAGGAGTACAAACGTATTATTCATATGTCTTAGTCATAGTGGACTATTTTAGTAAGTTTTGTTTGCTATTTCTTCTTCGGAATAGTTCAGCGAAGGTGGTTTGTTCGAGAATTGAAGATGAAGTCTTCTTAGTTTTTGGAGTACCTAGATTGGTGTTGGTAGACAATGGGGCCTAGTTTACTGGTCGTGAGTTTCGCACTCTTTGTAGTAACTATTCTGTAAAAATTCGTTTTAATGCGCATTATCACCCGCAATCAAATCCCACAGCAAGAGCGAACAGAAATGTAAAAACTATGATTCATTCCTATGTCAAAGAGAATTAGCGTTCTTGGGCAGATGAATTAACAAAGATTGGGTGTGCCCTTAGAACTGGTCGTCATGAGACTACTGGTTATACTCCCTATTTCTTAACTTTTGGTAGGGAACATATTTTAAAAGGCAATGATCATAAGATATCTGATAAAGTTCAACATCTGCAAGTTGATCGTTCGTCTGCTACTGTTATTCCTGATAAATTGCAGGGAGTTTTTGATGTAGTGCGTAATAAAATAAACACTTCTTTTGATCGCAATAAACGTTACTATGATCTCCGTAAGCGAGATACTCAATTTGTTATTGGTGATTGGTGAGGAAAAATTTTGATCTTTCTGATGCGAGTAAATATTTTTCACATAAACTTGCTCCTCATTATATTGGTCCTTTTACCATTCACAAAAAGGTGTCTCCTTGGACTTATATTCTAGCTGATGAACTTGGTAGGGAAGCCGGTAAATTTCATGCCACAGATTTGAAAGGGTATGTTCCGAATCATGTCGGAGATTAGGGTCATTTGGTTGTTTTTTTTTTGGGGGGAACCATTTGGTGGTTTGGGTTCCACAGAGCTCATTTGGAGCGTTTAGTGATTCGCTCAGCTCGACCTAATATCTGTCGACTTGTTAGGGCTTATTAGTTTTTATTTAGATCTTTGTTTTGCGAATATCTATTTTTGGCTTTTATACCAAGGTTCTTGATATAAAAGCAATTCTTGAGCAATTTTGACTTTTGTTTTGGCTTAGCCAAACTATTTTTTGTGTATACCGGATTTGACGATTTCTCTTCTCCTTTTTATCTTCTCCTTCTTTCCTATACCGATTTTGACTCCATATTTTCCATAGCACAGCTTGGGCTGGATCCCCAAGACCGTGGTTCTTTTGGGTTTCTTTGGACTGGACTCCCTTTTTAACTCCCGGTTTCTTCTTCTCTTGTTCTCTGTCTCAAACGGTACGTGTGTGGTGTCCGGATGGTTAGTGTTGCTGAGTAGTGCTTCCGAACTACGGATGCGGGGGTTTGGCGCTGTTCAGTCTCCACGACGTTGGAACTGGCAGTGCCCCGCATCGTGTGTGAAGTTGTGCTCCTCGGTGGCTCTGCCATCTGCCCACTTCACATATGTCCGGGCGAGCCCTTCTTTTTCACTCTGTTTTCTTTTTCTTCTATTTTCCTCTATACTACCCTCTCTTGGGTGCGAGCAAAGAGTATGTCGGCGGCTCTCTGTTCAATTCTTTTGCCGGCCATGTTCAGTGGTTCGTGCTGGTAGGTTTTGTTGTGAGTCGTTGCCAAGCCTCGGGCACTGGGAGTTGCTCAGTGGTCCCTTCACGACGTGAAATACCACTGTGCCCAGTACCGTGTGTGAAGCGCGTCTTTGCAATGAACCCTGCTTGCCCGACGATTGTTCATGCTTCGGGGTGGAACCTTTTGTTCCTCTGTTCTTTCCTTACCTCCACCTCCAATTAGTGTTTGTCTTTTGTTGTTGTATTTTTTTGTATCACCCTTTTGGTGTCCATTTTTGGTGCCATGTTTTTTTGTCATGGTATTTTTCATCCTGGTGGGTTGTTCTTTCGATTTATTTTGGGCAAGGTAGATTTTAGCAAGGCTAGGTTATGCTAAGCCGCGAAAGGGTTTTCGGGACTGGGAGGTTGAGGGGGGATTATAACATTGAAATTTACAACTCGTTGATTGTTTGACGGTCACTGTTTAAAACCAAGCTTTTTTGTTAGTTTGGTTGTCACTGGGTTTCCCTTTCTTTCTGTTTATCGTAAAGTCATACCTGCGCGGTTAAGCTCCTTCTCAATAGTAGAGTTGAGTAACAAAATGGCTGTCTAGCATTAGAAGTTGAATGTGCGAGATATATTAGGAAATTGGTTTTGGATATAATTCGCTTCAGCGGAGAAAATCTCGCATTCAACAGAATGATCGCTTGATTATTTATATGCGATCAATCGTCAAATTAGACGGATTACGTTCTAGTGCAAACCATTTAGGTAAATTCTTTTTGTTTTCTCCAATGTGCTAAAATCTGATAAAGACTTTTTCTATTTTAGGTAATATTTCCCTATCAGTTACCTTGAGGGAATTGTATTGTAAAAGACCTTTCAGTTTATAGAAAGGTAAAATTCTTCAAATATTTAAAATTAATACAATATACAGGGTGATTTCTTTGTAGGTCTTTTCTTTTGGGTTTTGTTGCTCGTTGTCTTTTATTCCTGTTCCTGTCCCTCTGGCCGTGGGTTTAATTAGAAGGTCCTTCCCCTTTGGGTCCGCACCTGCATCTATATATGTACCGGGTCGTAACAAAACAAAATATCGAAGGGTGAAGCGAAAACCCCTAAGCAAGGCTTTAAATTATACTAGAACAGCCGTGGGTCTTCGAATGGTGGGATGTTTGTCTAAAATTGTATGTATTCTGTGTCATTCTATTTATGTTTATATATATTTATTAAACGTGTATACAATTTATTCATGCATGTTAATTTTAAGAACTAGTTAACACGAGATCTCGAGTAGTGAAATTGTCTTAGGGTAGTTTTTAAGTTTACAACCTGATGTGATACAAATCACCATTCATTCATTTTTTTTATTAGACATTAAAATTTTTGATCAGCATAATAATTACAATTTCAATAAAGCCATACTTAGAAAGTTTACATTTCACTACGTGTGTTTTATTTATTTAGTATTTATTTATTTGTGTGATTATAATATTGCTTTCCAGCTCGTCAATTGAAAGTATATATATGCACTGTACGACCAAAATTGTGGAAGTTGCCCATATTTTAGTAAAAGATCTATTTCTTCGTTTGTCTGATAAGCTTGAAGCTTTAGTAATAAGCATTGTTTTTAAACGCAGTGGCGCTTGTTTTTTTTTCTTTTATATCTTGTATTACCCCGCCCCTCTCCGACTTATTGAGGTTGGCCGGCAAAAACTAAAGCAGTGTTATTTGGATCAAGCTGATACTTCCAGCACAGCTAT
Source organism: Agrypnus murinus (assembly GCA_929113105.1). Classification (NCBI taxonomy): domain Eukaryota; kingdom Metazoa; phylum Arthropoda; class Insecta; order Coleoptera; family Elateridae; genus Agrypnus; species Agrypnus murinus. The sequence goes on from OV816024.1 coordinate 249,441,504, forward strand.
ATTTTGGTAGGTTAGGTATTTATCTATATAAAAATAGCCTTTGTGTTTCTGTAGGTTATAGCATAACAAAAATTCTGAGAAAAATCGATCTGAACATTTAATGTTATTGGTATTATGGTATCAATATATCAATATATCAGATCGATTTTTCTCAGAATTTTTGTTATGCAACCTTATGATTTATTTGCATGATCATAAAGGGAAGAGAAATCACTATCGGATTCCACTACCAAAAATCTATATTGTCATTTTAATTTTTTGTGATGACGTCACAACTAACAAACATTTACAAAGTTCAACTCGATTTTTCTCAGAATTTTTGTTATGCAACCTTGTGATTTATTTGCATGATCATAAAGAGAAGGAAAATCACTATCGTATTCCACTATAAAAAATCTATATTGTCATTTAAATTGTTTTGTGATGACGTCATAACTTAGAAACAAATGAAAGTCGGAAGGTGAATCGCACATATTAATGTGTATTTTTAAAAAACAAAATCGACGTGTTTCAGCGTTTTTAAAAAAACCGGTTGAGTTCGTTTTTTTAATATTCCATACTTTAATCCCACCCTGTATTTAATGTTATGTTACTTTATTAATTTAAAGCTTTAAATTTGATTTTTTCCATACTGGTTATACAGGGTGTGTCACTGAAGATTTGTGTCCTCTGGACATGTGATATTGCTCGTCAATAGGAACAAAAAATTCTTATGCCATTTTTTATTAGCCTATAATAAATTAGCCTTATTAATTAGCCTTTAATTCTTCATAGGTTACTTTTTGAAGTGTGCGTTCTACATTAGATTTTTGATGCGGGTTCCGCTAACTTTTTCTAGCTAGCGAAACCCGCGGTTTTAGAAAAATTAGCTGAGCCTTAAATTTGAAAATAGGGCATTTAATCAGCCTTTAATTAGCCTTTCATTTCCCATATGATTTCCTGTTATCCTGGTGTATGGGCTTCGCTAACTTTAGGGACGTTAAATAATCTAATTAAAGTGAGCCAACCCGCTACAACACCACAATCTTTGCAAAACAGTCATATTTGCACATCGGCAATAACACATAAACTTGATTTTTTGACATACAGCTTGCCTGTTGCTTTTTGCGTTTTTCTACGTATACGTTCCCAAGTTTGCTTGCATTCCATATAAAAGTTTATTTTAAATACTTAAGCAAATAAATACAGGAAGTGATGTCGGTTTTTTGATAAGAATTAATAGGTTCTGTAAAATAATTGTAAGTTTTTCTTAAAATAATAATATTCTAAAATAGTAATAGATTAAATCAGCAATTTCCTTGATTCTATTGTTTGCTCTGTAAATTCTTAAAACATGACTAACGGTATGATCTAGTCTTTTAAAATTAGTAATTATGAAAAATTCACAGATAAATGAGTCCTGTCTCTTGAAATTAATACTTTAAGACATAATCACAACATTCACAACCACAAACCAAGATAGATACAAATTTATTCATAAATCATTTTCTTTCTCTCTCCATTTATATATTTCTAAGCTCATAATCTTCTGTTCCTGTTTTAGTTTCATTATAACATCACCTCTACAAAGCGCGAATACCCCAATAAAGAATTCTGCGAGTAGAATAAAATAAAATATAAATATAGTGCCAAGGTCATCTAACAGTATCCATCTAGAATTTCGCCAAACAAAAAACAAACAGAAAAAAAGAGGAATTAAAAACCAGGTGAGACCCTCGCAGCAAATCTTCTTCGGTAGGCTTCCGCAACCTGTTATTCTGTTATTATTATTACCGAAGATCTTCAGGGGCGATAAATCTTAATTTAACCGAACCGAAAAAAAAGGATGAAAGGTTATCGACGGTCAGATAAAATACTTATGGATGGACAAACTGGACATTATTATTCGGTGGTCCATACACACTGTGGGAGTCTGACCGATAGAAGCAGACGTGCTTTTCTCGGCGTGTATTTAACCGTTTTACTACACTACAATTTTAAAGGTAGGTGGGGGATTTGGACCTGTAGACGACGACGAGAAATATACTCTGGTCCGGCGTTAACTTCAATAGTGTTTCACATGAGCACAGTATATATTGTGTTTGGAAACAAGTTGTGCGGAGGACGTGGATTAGAGTACAGAGATCTCGGGTTCTCTTCTTTTGGGCACTACGCGGTCAGATTGCGGAATCGCGCGCGTGTTTGCCTAGGTATAGCGTTTGTGTATGGTGCGTTGTGTTATTATTGACTTCACTTTACGGTTCCGATTTTAATATAGTGCGTGTGCAGTTTTGTTAATGCTATTTCCTGTTTGGATGTTGTGTCTGGAATATAATTTTTTCAAAAATGTTCTATTGTTTTTTGTATTTAGTTAGGACTTGCAATTAAAAAGGAACCGGAATACTAATTACATAAATAAATAGCGAGCACCATCCATAATACTAGGGATATATTTTTACGAAACAGTTTCAGCTTATGAGAACAGGTAATCTTCAAACATAATTGTTTTTGATTACTCGTAATTCATTATCATTAATATTAATTAAATACTTCTGAGATTTTATAAACAAATTTAAATGATTACTTAAATACATATGTTTAATTACAGTGATTTCAGTTTAAGTTACGTTTTGAAAATATTTTTAATTACATAATTACTATTCATTCTGTTAATTTTACCGCGTCAACTTGTCAACCCATTCCAAATCTACTTTACTTTTATTGTAACATTTGCAACTTTTTTGTCCATTCTTTCAGACGCTTTTAAAGAAGAATTACTATTAATCTTATCGTCTCCAAATTTTATGCTCAGATTCCAAGGTCATTTTAAATAAGTTAATTACAGTTTCCAGCTTCAAATGATAAATTTGTGCAAAATTAAACCAATTTAGGTTCTACTGAGAATCCCATAAATTTTAATATTAGACAGAGTGTACATTAAAAGTCCTACAGAAAATATTTTTTGTAATTGTTTCTTTTAAAAGACTTACTTTATTTAAAATGTACTAGTATATGTATACAATTTAAAAAAGTTTTTAATCTCTGGACTTTATATTATTAATTATTTAATGATATTAAAATTTATATTCTTGTAAATAAGCATCTTTATGCTAACTTGGTTTCAATTGGCTAACTTTTAATCTCTTTTATTTCATCTCTGTGTAAAATACAAAAAAGCGATGTAGCAGGTGAAGAAATGATTGATGAAAAGATTTATTTACATTCTTGTAATAAATAGAAAGAAACGTGTATTTCTAAAAAAACATCTATAAAAATTGTAGTTTTCTAATGTTTAGAAAATTCCTCTTTAAGCAAGATGAGTATTACGTAAGTCTTTCGACAAATAATAAATGCTTTTCATAATTAAAAATTATTACATTAATTTGCTAATATTCAAACATGCGCGACCAACCGACGAACTTATAGCACTCTCCATATTACGTATGCCGCACTCTAATAAACACTAAAAAGTTATTGAAATTTATAACCTATAAAAATTAATAATAGATGTTAAGCTAAACTAAATTTAATAATACATATTTCTTTTTTTTAATTAAATGATATGAATTAATATAGACAAACTCACCTACACTGTTTATACAACTATAAATACTGTCATGAAAGTAATGTCATGTTTTGAAAATTTGACATTTGTCAGATCTTATACTATTTAAAGGGTGTGTGTGTGTGTGTGTCACAAAATTTACTATTTATTTACTTAAAACAGGTTACATTGACAGTATATTATTATTTACAATGGATGACAGACATAATGTCGTGACATAAGTATCCTCACTTGAGTGACCGTGCTAAAAATGATGAAAATGTATCGTTATCTAAGAATTCTATTTTTACGTCAGTATGAATGTTATATATAACTTTAAGATTTCGCTTTTTTATTCTGACTTATTATTACCTACATTTCTTCATAATAACACAGGAAAAATTGATAAAATGCTCAGTACTGAACAATTAAATTCGTATCTGATAATTCACATGTGAATTGGTTATTGAATTATTTTATATTCCTTATAGAGTTTCCACATCTCTTTCATCTCATCACATAGTGTTACCTACTGGGACGCGCCAAAGATTGACCTGCATTCTAGCGGAATTTTATTAAAACTAATTATACAGTAGGATAATTCTCATATTGGAAGGTTTGAAGATGATGTTACAACTAAAGCATGCGTTTTATTGGTTGCCTGCTCGATTATCTCACATCGACGTTATTTTGTACATTGTACAAGGCCATCTATTATGTCATTTTGTTTGCTGAAGCTATTTTATTTGAATAACTGCTGCCGGATTCAAAGATTTCTTTGTCTCCAACCATAAGTTACAGATTCCTTTCTCCTTTGTTATGCTGAAATATCTAACTTCTCGATTTTTTCTTCTATTTCTCTTTTCTTTTGTGCTGCTGCTGAAGCGTCAGGAACTTTGCTAGAGTCCCATGTCACCAACCCACATGCCTTAAATTTATTTATAATTTGTTTCAGGCTTTAGTCGCTTAAGCACTGATTTTTTTGAACCTGTGGAAAGCCATGGCTAATTCTGAACTACACCACTTACTGTCTCTAAGCCGTCTTCAAAGTATTAACGACTGCCATTTCATCGTATGGAGAAGGTGTGGAGTTTAGAAACACCAATTCTGTTCCTTTGCTCATGCAGAATGTACTAAGAACAAAGGGCATAAATATATAGCAGAACCGGTTTGTCTATGCTCATAATGATGTACTCATAGAATGTTTCCATCCTTGGTACCCTAAAGGTACTGCCTCTGCCTATTGTTCTGGAATTCTCGCATATCTGTAACGACGTCTGGTACTCCCAGTCTGCATAAGTGTAAATAACAGTAGGCTTGTAACTAACAAGGGGAAACTTGGGAGAAATCGTTAAAGAAAAACAACAACAGTCAAGTTCTTTTTCGTCGGCGTCCTTCGTTATATAAACACTTTTTAATCTCTTCTTTCAAGAATTTATAATCTGGATTTTTAATCTAAAATTCTCTAATTTGATTTCAGTCTATTGTCACCTCTGTGTTGCGTAAGTCGCAATTTAAGTTTATGTCCAGACTGACCAATACAGTTCAGTAAACAATCCAGCTATAAATTTTTATTTTAGTCTATAGTTATCTTATAAATATAACTTTTCTGTCATTTTTTCACTTTTGATTCACTTTTTGAGTTATAAATCATCATCTTAGCACTGTAATCTTTTAGTATTGCAAATTCTGCCAGTTCTACGTATAAGACCGCCTCTGATCTCGCCAGCTCTTCAGATGCACTTAATCCACGAAGTCGTCTTACAAGAACAGCTAATAAGTCTTTGTAATGTATCGTATACATTTGCTACGAATATTTCGCATAATACATTTACAATTACAAATCTTAGTATCAGACATGCGTGACATTATTATCAAGGTATAGAATGCTATTAAAGGTAAATGTACGAGCCCTGCGCAAAAAAAGTACATTCACTGCAGCGAAAGTGATTTCATATGATTTCCAATCCGATTAAATCTTAAGACATAATTTCAAGTTTTAATTAATTAATGAGCTAAATTCCCAATTCAGAGCAATTTACACATATTTTACTCATGGATACTGCGAAAATGCTATCGATACCACGTCAAAACGTATTAAAGCTGTTTAGCGACGGTTACTACGTACCTGAATGTTTTGTTAGCGAGCGGCAAAATGTAGCCGTATAGTCACGACTCACGAATATGGTCAAAAGGGTAGCGAATGGGGAGATGAGTCAGTTGATAGAAATCTTTTGAATGTAAGTACTACCTTGGTATCTTGATACATTTTCTCTGGCTTGTATTTTTTAGTTAGATATATCTAAAAATGTTTTTACATTTCTTAAAAAATACATAAATTGATAGAATTTAATAAATTAATCAAATACAATAAATGAATAAATAGTTATTTGTATGCCAAGGCACAAAAATTGTACTTTTTTATCACGAATATGGAGATTGTCATATGGAGAACTAATCATAATGAGCGATAAAGAATCAATTTTAGTCCTGAGGTGTACGTTACGTTTTTTCTGAAATCGTGAAATTAAGAATTTAAAATACAAAATGTGTTTTTTAATAACCGTAGAGTAGGCAACTAAGTCAATGTGTATGTGTGCGACATATGCCAAATACATGTGAAATAATGCAAATAAAAATGACAGACGAGTCTGTAAAAGTCAGTTTTGACATAAGAGTCTGTAAAGTGTTACTTTACAGACTCATATGTCATTGTGACAGATGAGTTCGTAAAAGTTTTACTTTACAGACTCGAATGAGTCCGTAAACACTATTTCAGAAAAAATGTATTTAGCTTTCATTAAATGATTTAAGTGATGTACAAGATAAACATTTGCAGGTGCAGGGCTCGTATTATAAATTAAATCAGGTGATCTTAAAAGGTATATAGACTATGCAAGCGCATAAATGATCAGGTCCATGAAGCTAGCACAACCATTATACAGCACAATCAAATAAAACCTTCGTAAATATTTAGTACTCATTAATTACTAATTAATTACTAAAATGAAAAATTTATTACTGTTGCCTTTTAAAAAAAAATCCGGGTTGTTCCAGCCTCACAGTGAAGCTAGCACAACCGCACCAAAAATAAGCAACGATTACAAAAAACTAACGTACTTATTAATTACTAATTAATTACCAAAAAATCAAATTTATTACTGTTGCAGAAAAAAAGATATTAATGTTAAAACATCTAAAAATGTAACTAACGTGGAATTTTCCATTTTGAATAAAAGAGAACGGGACTACAATTTATTACTCCAGCACATCCGACAAATTATGGTTTATGTCAACAAATCTGATTAGTCAGAACTAGATTCTAACATGTTTCGATAAAATTATCCTGTCTAAATTCATTAAAACAAATGCAGATACACCTTAATGCGGGAATTTCCAATCTGAATGAAGTAGGACGAGACTACAATTTATTACTCCAGCACAACCGACAAATTATCGTTTATGTCAACAAATATGATTAGTCAGAACCAGTTTCTAGCATATTTCGACATAATTACCGTGTCCAAATTCGTTAAAACACATACAATACACCTTAATACGGGAATTTCCAATCTGAATCAAGTAGGACGAGACTACAATTTATTACTCCAGCACAACCGACAAATTATCGTTTATATCAACAAATATGATTAGTCAGAACCAGATTCTAGCATATTTCAACATAATTACCGTTTCCAAATTCGTTAAAACACATACAATACACCTTAATACGAAAATTTCTAATCTGAATCAAGTAGGACGAAACTACAATTTATTACTCCAGCACAACCGACAAATTATCGTTTATATCAACAAATATGATTAGTCAGAACCAGATTCTAGCATATTTCGACATAATTACCGTGTCCAAATTCGTTAAAACACATACAATACACCTTAATACGGGAATTTCCAATCTGAATCAAGTAGGACGAGACTACAATTTATTACTCTAGCACAACCGACAAATTATCGTTTATATCAACAAATATGATTAGTCAGAACCAGATTCTAGCATATTTCGACATAATTACCGTGTCCAAATTCGTTAAAACACATACAATACACCTTAATACGGGAATTTCCAATCTGAATCAAGTAGGACGAGACTACAATTTATTACTCCAGCACAACCGACAAATTATCGTTTATATCAACAAATATGATTAGGCAGAACCAGATTCTAGCATATTTCGACATAATTACCGTGTCCAAATTCGTTAAAACACATTCAATACACCTTAATACGGAAATTTCTAATCTGAATCAAGTAGGACGAGACTACAATTTATTACTCCAGCACAAACGACAAATTATCGTTTATATCAGTAAATATGATTAGGCAGAACCAGATTCTAGCATATTTCGACATAATTACCGTGTCCAAATTCGTTAAAACACATACAATACACCTTAATACGGGAATTTCTAATCTGAATCAAGTAGGACGAGACTACCATTTATTACTCCAGCACAACCGACAAATTATCGTTTATATCAACAAATATGATTAGGCAGAACCAGATTCTAGCATATTTCGACATAATTACCGTGTCCAAATTCGTTAAAACACATTCAATACACCTTAATACGGAAATTTCTAATCTGAATCAAGTAGGACGAGACTACAATTTATTACTCCAGCACAAACGACAAATTATCGTTTATATCAGCAAATATGATTAGTCAGAACCAGATTCTATAGCATATTTCGACATAATTAACGTGTCCAAATTCGTTAAAACACATACAATACACCTTAATACGGGAATTTCCAATCTGAATCAAGTAGGACGAGACTACAATTTATTACTCCAGCACAACCGACAAATTATCGTTTATATCAACAAATATGATTAGGCAGAACCAGATTCTAGCATATTTCGACATAATTACCGTGTCCAAATTCGTTAAAACACATTCAATACACCTTAATACGGAAATTTCTAATCTGAATCAAGTAGGACGAGACTACAATTTATTACTCCAGCACAAACGACAAATTATCGTTTATATCAGCAAATATGATTAGGCAGAACCAGATTCTAGCATATTTCGACATAATTACCGTGTCCAAATTCGTTAAAACACATACAATACACCTTAATACGGGAATTTCTAATCTGAATCAAGTAGGACGAGACTACCATTTATTACTCCAGCACAAACGACAAATTATCGTTTATATCAGCAAATATGATTAGTCAGAACCAGATTCTATAGCATATTTCGACATAATTAACGTGTCCAAATTCGTTAAAACACATACAATACACCTTAATACGGGAATTTCCAATCTGAATCAAGTAGGACGAGACTACAATTTATTACTCCAGCACAACCGACAAATTATCGTTTATATCAACAAATATGATTAGGCAGAACCAGATTCTAGCATATTTCGACATAATTACCGTGTCCAAATTCGTTAAAACACATTCAATACACCTTAATACGGAAATTTCTAATCTGAATCAAGTAGGACGAGACTACAATTTATTACTCCAGCACAAACGACAAATTATCGTTTATATCAGCAAATATGATTAGGCAGAACCAGATTCTAGCATATTTCGACATAATTACCGTGTCCAAATTCGTTAAAACACATACAATACACCTTAATACGGGAATTTCTAATCTGAATCAAGTAGGACGAGACTACCATTTATTACTCCAGCACAAACGACAAATTATCGTTTATATCAGCAAATATGATTAGTCAGAACCAGATTCTATAGCATATTTCGACATAATTAACGTGTCCAAATTCGTTAAAACACATACAATACACCTTAATACGGGAATTTCCAATCTGAATCAAGTAGGACGAGACTACAATTTATTACTCCAGCACAACCGACAAATTATCGCTTATATCAACAAATATGATTAGTCAGAACCAGATTATATCATGTTATACCACATTCTCCGAGCCAAGATTGACTTAATTGTTTATAACCCGGAAAAGCGTTGTTCTGCCACGAAGATTTCACTGGCAGTCGATTTTTCATTTTCATAGGAATAATTGTGCCAAATTACAATTGTAAATTATAACGCTAAAAAAAGTTATATCACATTTTCCGAGCCGAGATTGACTTGTCAACCTGCGTCTGCTATCATTCAGTACTTCTTAATCTACAAAATATCCTAAATCTGTCGGGCTGAAATGGACTCAGCAGTCGATATGTTTATTATTGCGATAAAAACTGTGATTTTCCAAAAAAGAAAATAGCGTTGTTGAAAGTTTCGTCTAGTCATTGATGGAAAGAATTATCGATGAAAATCGAATGAGTTATTGAAAATTGCGTCTGTCGCCGTCTTCGAGTTCGTCTCTGGGGGGACTGCTAGCTCCGGCTGCCAGTTCGAGAAATTCCCGAGACACAAGTCCCGGGAAGTCCCCAATTTTTGTTTTCTCCAGTCCTGGGAAAAATAATTCGAGACACGGGAATTTTGTATAGAAGATATTCAATTAAAATTCTTACTTTAGAATCAAGGTTTTATTTGTTTCAATTTCTTGACCAAATTATTAGTTAAAAATGCAGATCTGAAGAAGAGTGTCGCATTACATAGTTGATTTTCGTTTTTTTTAAAAGAATCTAGTAAACAACTATTTCAAAGACACAAATTAACTATTCACAACCTGTCTATAAATAAGCTATACAGGGAAAGGGATTAGTTTCAGTAAGAAGCTTTTGTTAGGTACAATGATGGCCAAGTGATTCAATAATTAAACTACCTTCTTGTTGAAAATCGATACCCAGTGTAGTATATTAATCCAATAAATAAAACTCCATTGTCTTCTCCACAAAAATCTGAGATTGATCTTGATCTTGATTTTTGTGGAGAAGACAAAGGTTTTTTATTCAACTTTCTATTCAATTATATTCAAAAAGGGTTTTAATCCGGAATTTCCTATCTTGTTTATGAACAGGTATTAATATTTTTAAAAAGCAGTCTTCCTAAAGACCTAAATAACCACAATAAAACAGAAATAATAAAAAGTTGTAGGGTGCAACCATTGGAAACTTTAAATGGATATTTGATATAATACTTGCTGCGTTAAACCATCCTCATATTCAGGAAAAATGTTTTGTTAAAGTTATGAATGACTTAAAACTTGCCGACAAAAAATACAAGACTAAACATGAAAGATTTTGCTATAGAAGAGAAAAAAAAGAAAGCATTTTATGACAGGAGAATCTAATGATGCATTGTTGTGCTTTTAATTAAATATTATTTATTTTTAATGATTATTTATTTTAGTTAAATATTATTATTGATATTTATTAGTTATTTTCCAATGTAAACTTTTAGGGGAAACTGATTAGAGGATTATTTAAAGCGATTTTAAAAACAAATATTTGGATTTTTGTATTAGCCAAGAGCCTAATATTGATTTTGGTTATATCTAATAATTTCTTATTAAATGTAATAATACCTACCTATGTAGAATTACTATCCTGGATTCCAGTGACTATAGAAAAAAGTCTAGAGTCCCGGGAATAGAAAAATTGTCGAGACCCAGAAACCCTAATGAACACCCAATCCCTAAACGTACCTTTACCAATGGTGTGTGTACATACTATTGATTTCATAATTATCTAGTACAGTAAGGCTAACATGATGCTATGTTATTCTTTGTTTTCCCAGTGTAAATGCATGCCTTGCACTCTAAAGAAATACCGGTGAATTATACCCTAAAAAATGGAGGCAACTATGTTACCTCCATTTTTTGGGGTAAATTTACTTCAAAGTGTAATTTTCATAGGAAGTGAAAAATTTCAACATTAGGTTAAGTTTGCATTGTAATGTTTCCTTTTTAAGTAAATTTACAGATTAAAATTACAATCTCAATGTAACTTTACATTTTAACATTAAAACACCTGTGTAAAGTTACATGACAAAGTTAATATTTCATGGCAATAGTACTTTTCAGGGTTAAAATACAAATGTGAAAATACTTCTTGAATGTAACGATGACTTGCGAAAGTACTTGCAAATTCAATCGTTCCTCTGGGAATTGTATGAAACAAAATAAAATCAAAGTAATTTTTATTGAACGTATGTACTTATATAAAATATAAGACATTAACAGAACTTCTTTTCAGGGGCTTTCGGAAATATTTGGTCTCTCAAAGACATTCAGATAAAGTTTCGATTCCACCTAGAAAATTAAAAAATTATAAATTATATAAACAATTATACACGAGTACCTTTCTCAATTACAGTTATGCTAGTTTATTTCGAATTCTTCAATTTTTGATTCATCCTAGAAAAACATTAAATTAAATATTTTTATTTTATTGGTTTAAATTTGTAATTTTAACATATAGGTACTTACCGATTATTATTTTTTAACTTCTACTATAAAATAAAATTCTTCCCATCTTCGGTCATACGTGTAAATATTTGCCTTTAATAAATCCGCACTACACTACAACGAAAAACAAAATATTAATGAGCAATGAACACTTCGTTCGGTATCGATAGAGTACGCTTCGCCGAAATCATAAAAGAATGGTACACACCATTCCGACCATTCCCCAAAAAGCCTATTTGGACTGTTCATAATGGATTCCTGAACTCTTTCACGAAACGAAGGTCACAAACAAGTGCGATCAGCGAAATAGCATCTCAACGGTTAAAAACATATTAAGGGTAAAATTACACTATTCTTGTTCAAGTTCATCTTATCTTTAATATTATACTAAAAATGAATTAAGTTATTGAGCAATTATACATTTGTAAGGAAAAAATTGTCTGAGTTATGTAAATTTATATTATGGATAGTGATTTTAACCAGTTCAATGTAGTAGAATTACTTATATTTGTATAATTTTACATAATTACAGGGCATTTTACCACAAATAGTAAAACTACTAAATGTATAGGTAAAATTAATTTTAGGGTAAAAATACCGCAAATAATAGCGAAAAGTTACCTCTTTCCCAAGGTAATTTTACCTCATTTTTTACAGTGTGCTTCCTAGATCATTATGAAACCAAAAGTACATGTACAATGTACATATAACGTGTGCGTAATTCTCTTGCCAAATGGAAAACTTTCATATTATTGGTTTTTCGAAAAACAATAATATTCATTGTCATTCAGATTAGAAATTCCCGTATTAAGGTGTATTGTAAGTGTTTTAACGAATTTTGACACGGTAATTATGTCGAAATATGCTAGAATCTGGTTCTGACTAATCATATTTGTTGACATAAACGATAATTTGTCGGTTGTGCTGGAGTAATAAATTGTAGTCTCGTCCTACTTGATTCAGATTGGAAATTCCCGTATTAAGGTGTATTGTATGTGTTTTAACGAATTTGGACACGGTAATTATGTCGAAATATGCTAGAATCTGGTTCTGACTAATCATATTTGTTGATATAAACCATAATTTGTCGGTTGTGCTGGAGTAATAAATTGTAGTCCCGTTCTCTTTTATTCAAAATGGAAAATTCCACGTTAGATATATTTTTAGATGTTTTAACATTAATATCTTTTTTTCTGCAACAGTAATAAATTTGATTTTTTAGTAATTAATTAGTAATTAATAAGTACGTTAGTTTTTTGTAATCGTTGTTTATTTTTGGTACGGTTGTGCTAGCTTCACTGTGAGGCTGGAACAACCCGGGTTTTTTTTTAAAAGGCAACAGTAATAAATTTTTCTTTTTAGTAATTAATTAGTAATTAATGAGTACTAAATATTTACGAAGGTTTTATTTGATTGTGCTGTAATGGTTGTGCTAACTTCACGGACCTTAAATTCACATAGGTGTACGTTTTAATTTGCTATGGATAACATGCAGAGTTAATGACATCACGAAATTCATTTTACAAGAAAACAATTAAGTCATTTATTCTAAATATTAATTAATCCAATTCAGCTAAACAACGTGTCGATTCACGTTTTATTGTGATGTGAAAGATTATCCATTATTTGAAAAAGGGCTGTATAGAATTCCAGCACATTCAAAAAGGAAAAGAAACGGCATTCCATCAGTCTAGTAAATAAAAGAGGATTTTTAGAGACAATTAAAGCACTCAATTACGTTCTTGACTACAATAGCAATCATTAAATCTTCCGCAAATGTGTACTTTATTTTATAGAGTGAATAGTTCAACTAAGTGTCTTAATTTCACTAGCATATAGCTCAAGTTCGCTTTAAATTAATTTATTTGAACACTTATTCAAAGATCCTGAATTATTAGTCGTGAGTGAAAACCACTGAGTCAATACGATTGTGATTTTGTTTATTATTATTTCCTATATATCTCGTAAGCCAATTTGAGCTTTTTTATTACTTCGGTGCTCTTATACATTTTATTATTTCGGTACTATTACCTGACCCAATATGATTGCGATTTTTAAAACTATTATTTCATAAATCCCATGTGAGTCAATGATTGTGATTTTTTATTATTCCTTAAATACCATGTCAGCTTACATGACTGTTTTTTAATTATATTTCGTAAATACTACTGCCACTTCGAAACTAGGTCGTCACAATAAATGTACAGTCGTGTGCAATAAGGTGTTGTACAGAATTTGTTGTGTATGAACTTACCCGTTACTTCATCAAGTTCAAAAAAATGTTGTACAAGGAATGTTGCCTAGCAAATCGTAATTTAATTACAGAAAAACAGAAACATTTATTTCGAAATTAAATAACATAGCTAATAAATAAACTGTTTACGAACTAACATAACTTAAAACAATCTTTTCGTTAATATCTTGTCATAGCCCCATTTCTGTCCAAAATTTCTTGCAATCTATCAGGTATTGACGCATATAGATTTGTTGTTAAATTAACATCGTCGGTAAGTTCCTCCCACATTTGATTGATTTCATTTAACAATTCGTTTCTATTTTGTGGTCGGAAATTTCGCTGACTCAATTTCTTGGCCATTAATGCCCACAAATTTTCAATTATATTTATATCTGGACTTCTGGAGGGCCAGACCAATACTTCAATATTATTATCAACAAACCATTCATTAATTAGGCCTGCGGTATGAATGGGACAGTTGTCCTGCTGAAATATGAAATTATCTTCGGGAAAGTGTTGCCTTACTGACGGTAACATAACATTTTCTAAGATATTTCTATATGTCATAGCATTAAATCTCTCTTCAATACTCCAACACACCCCAGGTCCATGGATACTTATCCATGCCCAACAATTAACAGAAAATCTTCCTGCTCTATCTCCGTTGGTAACATACTGCTCATCATATCTTGTTCTAGATGGTCTATATACTTTTACATGACCATTAAATGATGACTGAAAAGTCTTTTCGTCGGTAAAAACTACTTGATGCCAAGTTTCACGGAGCCTATTGTTTAAAGCAAATATTATTCTTGCTTGCTTTTGGTGTTCAGTTAGTCGTATTTTTCTTGCTGCAACGTTATTCTTCAAATGTGACTTTTTAATCCGTCGGCATGCGGTGCTTCTAGAACCTGGGAAGCCAGTTTCTTGTATGGCATGTCTCATAATATCAAACGGATTTTGTTCGAGATGGTGTAAAAGAGCGTTATCTTCTTCTTCAGTAGAAACTTTTGGCTTACCCGTAGACTTCTTCTTTTCCAGAGTTCCGTCGATTTCCCATCGTTTCTTCACTTTTGCAATGGTGTTTTTACTGGTGTGCATAATGTTTGCAACTTCTCTGATGGATAATCCATCATCTAAATATGCAATAATATGTGCTCTATCAATTATATTCATTGCCGGCATTTCAAAATTACTTGATGAGAAAAGCTGTGTCAGTGTGACATTTTTTAAAACCATGGTTACGTTTTAATTTTTTTAAAATCCGATGCACACACATCTGAACTAGCTGTACAACACCTTATTGCACACGACTGTACGTAAATAAATAAATGTGGTATTTCCGAAATAATAATTAAAAAGCCGCAATCATATTGACTTACCTTGTATTTTATAAAGAGCGAAATCTGCCAAATCTACTCTTAACATTTACTTACTTAAGTATCTAATTACTTAACATTTTTGCTTAGTATTCTAATCTAATAAGATGGACTTCTAATAATTAGATAAATAATTATATCAGATACGTATAATTATTTGGGATTATTTTAATAATTAATTGTTGTAATACCTTGTAGCTATAAAAGTTTTAAAATTAGAAAAACTAATTCCTAGGTATGTTTATTTATTTTTATTGCTTTAAATATAGGTTAAGATGGGAAGCAAAATATGCTCTACCATTAGAAAATAAAAGATCATGCGGTTTTTAAATTAAGAAAATCCATCGAAACCGTTTAAAAATGTTAGTTCTCTCTAAACCGCGCTATTCCTATGGACAGATTATTTACAGTTTATAATTAATTTGGACGCACCCACTAAAACATGGAAAAGTACAAAAAAACAATTTTGTGTAGGCATAAACACTTATTAGACATTTCAAGGAACATCATCGTCTCTTCTTCGTTCTTTCTTCAATATGAAATATTTTCTGCTCACTTGACAGATTCCAAAGACGAGCCTGAAAAAAATAACAAGGTAGTTGTTAACTTATAAATATTACAACAGAAAATGCAAAATTATTTATTTACATACAAATACAACAGTGTAAATTTATTTACTATTATCACCATCGTTAATGCTAATACTGTTATTAGTACCTCCTGTTACAACGAAAATGAATTACCTTATTGCGCATAATACTCACAATTTTTATTATTTTTTTTTAATTAAAATTCTGATTTATCTCTTATCTACTCAAAATCACACTAATGTTAGTTAACATACAGCAAAATAATAATAATTTTATTATTATTCCTTCTATAGTATATCTGACCTATTGAACAACAAAAATCGACAGCTCTAAATATAGAACCGAACACTATAAACGTGGGCTTTAAATGAGCAAAGTCAGTGAACCTGTCAGGTGTTTTTAAAATGATGCAATTTTTAGTTGTATATTTATAAAAAAAACTTTTTCTTGTTTATTTAAGAAATTTTCTTTTCGTTATAGGAAGTATCTGAGAAGTATCAAACTTCACTTACAATTTAAAAATATTCCACGGATAGGTAACACCTGGAAAGATGGAAATTTCATAACAAACATTTTAAATTTAAATTTTACCCTGTTTCAATCTTCAACAAACAGAATTTTTCTATTGGCATTATGAAATAATCGAGTAGGCCGATTGAAAGATGATGTGTAGACACGTACACGCAAAAATTAAGTGAATTATTTGATTTCATTGCTGCAACCACGTCCACCTACAAAATAATTGCGGAGATCCTACTACCACTACAAAAATTATTACGTAATCCTCATTTTAATGCATACACAGTACAAATAAATTTAGACGTTTACAAGGTTTTCTATGCGAAGATAATTGCATGTTTCTTTTTCTTCTGTTTCGACTTTACCTTCGGATGATCTATTTTTGACAAGGTTATGTGTTGGGTTTTAATTATTTTTGGGTTAAAAACTAACAATGTTTATAAATATCAAGTTGGATAAGCAAATGTGAAGGAGACTGTGTTTTAGTAATATTTATATTATATTATTATAATATAAAGAACATTTATTAATATAATTGATCTAGAAATATGAAACGAACTGAACGTATCAGGTAGCAGATAAAATTGAAAATTTTTAAATAAATACAGATGTTTTTGATTTTTTCTTTTTGTTTACACTTGATCTCTGCCCGAATACCTTCAATGCCAGTTCCAGTTCCGAGAAAATCAAACCAAGGAACATCCCTATCTTTAGCTGCAGTTTTGTAAATAAACTGGATAAGATGGTTTTACCCCTACACTTTTATTATATTCAAACTGTGTATTATCCATGGACCTCATATTTTTCTAATCGTAAGTAGTAAGAAAGAAAGTAATATCTTGCTGTGCAAGGAATAAAAAGTGTTAACTAATTAATAAGACAGCAAAGAAAACATACAAAATGCTACGTTTTTAAATGATACAGATAGATAAATAAAGAAAAGAACCTTAAATAAGTTATTTACATTAAATTACATTTTTATAAATTATAACATTTCATTATTTTGTCAATCGAGAAAACTTTACTAACGTTTCATATTTCGTTCATGACGACTCATTTAATTCTAACGCATAATGATTTGTATGAAAAGATTTTAATTTTTCGATCATTCGATTTATAAAAGCATCTCTTTCGATCGTTTGTACTTCAATTCCTTTTAATTTTTAACAAAAAGCAATGCACTTCCAATCCAACCTATCCCATTTTATTGCTAGTCATAAATAATAACCTTAAAGTACAAAGGGTGACGTGCAACCGCCCGCTGCCAACTGGAATACTATTACCACAGACTGTACTCCAAACAGGAAAATATATGCTTAAACTATTACGATTTATTTGTATCATTTTTTTTTGTAATTTTTAATTGTAAGCAATTATGGATACTTGGCTTAATGGTCCGAATTAGTCCTTAATTAGAACTAAATGGTAGCGTAGAACATTTTTATTTTTATTAAAGTGGTGAAACTTGATTGCCAGTTCGCGCTGCCAGTGTTGATATGCGAATAGCGGCTATATGGTTGTAACTACGAGAAAAAAATTTGGTCCAAATTTGTCCTTAATTCGAACTAAATGATAGCGTAGAAAATTTTTATTTTTATTAAAGTGGGGGTGCTAGCTTGATTGCCAATTAACGCTGTCAGTCTTGGTATGCGAATAGCGGCTATATGGTTGTAATTACGAGAAAAAAAAATTTGGTCCAAATTTGTCCTTAATTAGAACTAAATAGTAGTGTAGAAAATTTTCAGTTTTGTTAAAGTGGGGGTGCTAGCTTGAGCTCAAGCCAGCTCCTTCACTTTTCAAATGCGAATTGCAGCCAAACGGTTGTTGGTACAAATTTAATTTTTTGGTACAAATTTGTCCTTAATTAGTACTAAATTATAGGCTAATCTTTTTTAAATTTTTTTGAAGTGGGGGTGCTAGCTTTATTGACGTAACTACGAATGCTTATAAGAAAGATACTACAGTCTCTCGAAAAGACTTGTATCCTACCATGTATACATAATTTGTAACTCTTAATTGTTAATTCTTAATTCATGAAGATTAAAAAAAAATGATCGATTTCTATTAATAACCAAACACTATATTAAAGCAATGGGCATAATAAATTTAATTATTTAGTAAGGAGTGCAAGACAAAACTAATTTAATTCAATATGATAATTAATTTTATTTACTAATAAAAAACAAACACTATTTTCAGTGGTCAAACGACTTAGAAGGGACTATTTGGTCATAAATAATACTATCTTGTTTTCTGGCAAAAACGTTTTTAAATACGAAAAATAAAAGATTTCCCAAGAAGTACACACGAGAAGGAGATGGATATATATATAAAAACAATATTTCAATACTATAATTTATATAAGGTTTAAGCAGCTCTAGCTTGTTTTTTATAAGCGAAACCATCGATCAGTAGAAAATACAATCATTTTATACTGTAATATACTCACTTACACTGTAATTTATTACAGTATAAGTGATAATCCTGCAATGCACCAACCTTGACAGTTGTTATTATCTTATTACATAACGTGGGTAAATGAACATAATAATTGTAATAATTTCAGAATTCCATAATAAATATTACCAAGAATTCCTACTTTATAGTACTTATAAATTACTGATAATATGATGTTATGCTTTTTAGGTATCGGCTTGCTACTTATTAATTGTCTGATTATAGATTCCAGTAAGCGAAAACAGTTTATAATTATTATAATGACGATGAGCATTATTTTATATAAATATGTCTTAATGAGTGTAGTGTCGTACAATACTTACTCTTTATCAAAATATAGAGCCTTTTATTTGAAGACAAATCAATAAATTGATTCAAATGCAAATTAATTATAATACATCAACGTCGAAATTATGTTTTTATGGTTTTTCTATGAAACAATTACTGCAAGGTTATAAAAAATTGCAACGTAATAATGATAATCCTTTTTGATTTGTTTATGGTAAATAAAATGTGAAATAACGTGATAACCTATAATTATTTTTGTATTATAATACCTGCGATGGTACGCTTTTATAAACATCTAAGAATCTGACCTTCTATTAAATTAGATTCATTATTACACGTAGATATGGATTAATTATATCTTTATGTTTTATAAAAATTAAGCTTACCGCATCATTTTTATCCTAATCCCTTGTTAACCCTTTGTTTAATTATGATGGATTTGCACTGTAGATTTCAATTTTAACAATTTTATTTGTTAGGTTTTTAGTTTTTACAACTCATTGCAAGACTATCAATTTAACAAACAGATGGATAATGCATTTTTCTTAGATTTTCGAATCGCATTGTGACATCGCTAATTGCAACATCTATTTAAACCCGTACAATATATAAACAAGCATAACCTAACTAAAAAGCAAGATCTGACAGATGCCTATGGTAGAACTACCAACATTAAATAAATATACACTAGTATAGTATCAGGTAATTAACTTCAATAAAGTTGGCATGGAGAAAATGTCACTTAAATGTGTTTGGTTAAATTCCGAACATTATTATAAAAGATTAAAACTGCACGCCTCACTTTGGAATTATACAGTTTTTTACAGATGAAATCTACAGTTATGTTTAAACAGATTTTTATTAATAACGAGGGCAATGTTTAACAGTTTCTCATTGAACTATACAGGGTGATTTTTTGAAAACGATCCGCCGGAGATATTTCAGAAACCAAAAGGAAATTAAAAATTTCCGAAAACAGGTCCACTTATATGTCAAGGGGGAAACGAGTAGGTATTGGGTCCCTTGAGCGTGGGAAAATTGTGATGACCGTGGGCACATAATTAGCATAATTAGTTGCTCTAATTAAATTGATTGATCTAATAAATACGCAAATGAGGCGCGAATTAAATTTATTGATCTAATTAAATGTTTGAATTAGATTATTTGATCTAATAAATATGAAAATGAGGCGTGAATTAAATTGATTGATCTAATAAATATGCAAATGAGGCGTGAATTAAATTGATTGATCTAATAAATATGCAGGTGAGGCGTGAATTAAATTGATTGATCTAAATATGCAAATGAGGCGCGAATTAAATTGATTGATCTAATTAATATGCAGGTGTGACACGAATTAAATTGATTGATCTAATAAATATGCAATTGAGACGCGAGGTAAATTTATTGTTCTAGTTAATATGCAAATGTGGCGTGATCTCGTTTTCTCGCTCTCTCCTTCTCACTCTCTCGCTCTCTCACTCTCTCCTTCTCACACACTCTCTTTCTCACACTCTCTCCTTCTCGCTCTCTCACTATCTCGTTCTCTCACTCTCTCCTCGCTCTCTCCTTCTCGTTCTCTCCTTCTCACCTATTAGAGGTCGCATTAAAGAGCTTTCTCTCTCACTTTCTCGCTCTCTCACTCTCTCCTTCTCGCTCTCTCGCTCTCTCGCTCTCTCCTTCTCACCTATTAGAGGTCGCATTAAAGAGCCTCCTCTTTCGCTCTCTCCTTCTCGCTCTCTCGCTCTCACGCTCTCTCGCTCTCACGCTCTCTCGCTCTCACGCTCTCTCGCTCTCTCGCTCTCTTCTTCTCGCTCTCTCCTTCTCACACTCTCCTTCTTCTTCAATAAAGAAATCTGTATTACCTGCATGTACTGATGCTATTAGAGGACGCAATAAAGAATCTCTCTCTCAGTTCTCAGCGGCACCTCTACCTATACCGTCATAGTAGTTCTCACGAAAACGAATATAATTCAGATACGCAGGAATGTAGTCCTTACGGTCGAAATCGAGATTTAAACGCTGATGTGGGAACACTTGCGAATCTAAATACAACTTAACGTCGACTAAGTTCGAATGAGTAAATGTAGTCGGGTTACCCGTTCTTATACCCAGCTGACGCTCGTCTTGTAAAACTACAAATACCCAGCGCGGTTTCTCTAGATCATTGGAGTTCTTTACGCGCCAAACCTGATTTTTAGTAGTTCCCAACGAGGGTAACTCGTGTAATTCCCAACGTCTAAACGGAGCGATAATAGAAGAATTATCTCTTAAACTCTCCACCAGGTTCACCTTGCTTTCATCTGATAACAGTATATGCGGAACTTCCCACGAGAGCAGCTTATCAATCTTGATATCTACATCGGTACTTGCATCACCCGCGTCGCTTTAATAGCAATTAAAATCGTTCTTGGCGCGAATTAAAACTAACTGAGAACTCATATGAGGTATTACTTTTTTATAATCGTCTGCAAATCCAAAGATATCTTTTAATGGTATTCTACACGTGAAATGAAATACGTTATTCCCCTGGTTATGTAACAAATCATTATCGCTAGTAATCCCTAATTTCCATGCATTGCAGGTTAAAGCTCTATCCTCGGCGCCATGTGAAACGAGACCTTTTATAGTGCTTGTAATGCCAGGCTGTTTACATACATCTATGAGTTGGTTTGCGCCCAATATTAGTTGAATTTCATCAAACAGAAAGTGGGTGAAATTGTTTACCAGAAGGAATTGCTTGTTTGCAGCACGCGTTATGCTACCTTTAACAAGTACATAGCTGTCATACAAAGCTAAAACGTTATCGGAATTTTGTATGCTGATTCTAATGGTGTTGGAATGATTGGCATTTAACGTAAACGGCAGATAGGTATAAAAATCCTCTTTTATTATATCTGTATCGACGCGAGGCTTCCCAAATATGTTTAATTTATCAATGGTAAAAGTGTCGGTGTCAATATGCATTTTACTTCGTTTTGACATGCTGCTGCTGTTATCGTACTTTAAAGCCTAAAGATTCAAGAAATAGGCAACGAACTTTAGTTAGTTTTAATCGAAGGTCTGCACTGGTCGACGTTCGACGGTGAATGACCTTTGATGGACATATGCTGATGTTTTTATAGCTAAAGTTTATTCCCATTTTTCACGTCTAAGTTCTAGCCTGATGCTCGTGAAAGTGTCTTCAGACAAATTTATCAACTCTCCTCTAGCGTCTACCAGTCTAATGGTAATGTTGTCGATCTCGGTGACAGTGAAAGTAAATCACATGTGATGGCGCCTTTTCAATCAGATAACCTGGTGGTACGCAAACACCGAATTCGAAGATTGTATGACCCGATTGATTGTTTCTATATGAACCGCCTGTAATATTCGTGTCTACAAAGATGTTTGGAGTTGAAAGTATATCGACAATTCGATCTGATAAGTGTCTACTACCTGGTTCTAGCACGCGCTTCTTAAATCCTAGTAGGGATCCTATGTTATCGGGTTTGGTAAAGTCGATCAACTCGGTAGCTGATTCAATCTCACACTTTCCCGTATTAGTGTTAGCTTTGATTTGTATTAAAAGATCTCCCTCTTCCGGATCACCACTAATTTGATTCGTTATATAGTTAACTATTTCAGCCAACTCGTAGCTACCCGGTTCAATAGTTATTACCTTTTCTCCGTAATAAAATTTATTTTTGCCTGGGTATATATTCCGTATAGTGTGACTTGTATATAAGCCGACTAAACCTAGCGAATATTCGTAACGCACGTGATCTAGTGTTATAGGTGGATAAATACGATCCGTAGAAAGCTTCTTCCCTGTACCGTACACCGTGATGGTCCTAGCCATACTTATCCGATTTACACTTTCACCTCTCTTTTATACAAAAATCGTAGACACAGATGTCCGCAGTTGTATGTATTGAACTTTTGTTCTTGGGCTACGTTGTAGTATACGGCGCAGCGAGGCCCTAAATATTTCACAAGTTCAGCTGGTGGTCTTAGGTCTTCGAAGGGGTCATAGTACAAAACCACGTTTCGATCCTTTCTATAAGCAACCCAATGAGTGCCCGGTCCTCCAGCGTCGTCAAGATTAACAATAGCTCTTTTGAATTGCAAAGGTTTCGTTGAAGGTAGACTTGTTCTCATATAGACACCTCTAAAATAGGGAATGTCTTTAGCATGTTTTATTATATCTAGGTCTGTAAGTGGTCTCCGAGGCAAGTTATTTAGTTTTTTGACCGCCTGACATATGATTTTAAGTACAATGCAGCTCCGCCAGCTCTATACGGTTTCAGGTAAAGGGCGTTCCCGTTCTTACCGCCTAAAGCGATAGCTTCCATACTTTTATTATGCCGTGTAGTTTCTTCTAGCTGTCTCTTATTACTATTAGCAGTGTTAACAGCTTTTGCTACACCCGAAGCGCCTCCTATAATTGCACCGAGAGCCTAGAGTCCAGCAAAAATTGGTATGAGTGGTAAAATACCCCCTGTAGCTGTAGGCACTGGAATAATTCGGGGTACTTTAACGTTTTTTTCGACCGCCCACGTTCTGAATGATTCTTCTGGCAGCGCTCAGGACATGATGTATTAAGTCTTTACCCGTGAGTCTCTTGCTTGCACGATTCACTATACCAACAAGCTTCTTTAAAACACCACCTTTGAAAGTGACAGTTTTCTTCTTCATCTTTCTAGCGAGACCCTTTTTCGCTGACGGTTTCTTTGTCTTTACGCCCATTCCCAATTTTTTTTTAGCCTTCATTATACCGGTTACAAACAGAGCTGATGCTTTTTCCCCTAATTTAGAGTCTTTAGCCTTAACACACTTCCAAGCAGCTTCTTCTAATACACGATCTGCCTGGTGTCTACTGTTCAAATCGGAGCTTTGAGCGTACGAGATGTCGTGCTGCATACACGCCTGGTCCAAAGGGTTTATACCTTTATCGCCACGTTGTAATCTTTTAGATAATTTAGTACCAGGTCCACAGTACTGATAAGAAGGAAGATGTAGTTCAATAGGTAGCTTGTCTATGAACTTGTTAACAAAGCCGTTACCCTCGTGAACTAACATCTGGTACTGAGAGAAGAGACTGCTTGTACCTGTATTTATACTCGATCGCCGCCGCCGGACTAATCTGTGTTCTGAAATCTCTGCGTATAGATAAAGTCTCTATGATCAACTTGTAGAATTTTACACAGATGCTTTTCAACATTATGTATTCTTGTTTGAAAACGGTATCTGTCCAGAGCTAATGTTTGCCAGTCTCCCTTTCTCGCCTGTCTATATGCATACTCCCATACTATCATAATGATGTATATTATTCATGCGTGCGTCGGCGAAACTTACTTTCTTTACTATATCGATGTGTTGCTGCTACTACTACTACATATCGCTATGTTTGAAGAGTTATTGATATTAGTAAAACTAAAACTTTGTTTAAATACATTTTTTTTTATTTCTTCAACGATACATTTAGGCTAAGATAGAAAAAAAATAACTGATTAGCGTAGATATAAGCAAACTAGGTATCTGCGCAGCATTCCCGTAAGGCTCACCACATTTCCTATCTGCGCTAATCAGGCATTTGATATAATACAGTTAAAACTAGAATAAAAATGGTGTCCATATCAATATGATTAGGTCAACCGATAGTAGTAGTAAATTCCGTTATTAGTCGGTATTTTACACTCTCTTTATGTTGTAAGAGTTCGTACGTGTTGCAGATTCGGCTATTAGGCCATCAAACGATGATCGCATAACTTTTTGAGTATCCTCTAGCGCTTGTAACTTATCTAATAATTTTTTATAATTACTATCTAGGGTATTATTCGTTTCTTCTATCTTTGTCAACACACTCGAATGATTAGTTTCTATCTCATCATTTGCTATTAGGAGATTTCTCTTTGTTTCTTTTTCCAACGTTGTTAGCAAACTGTTAAGTTTACTAGTTTCAATATTAACCTTTGTTACCTTTTGCTTTAGATCTTTAATAGTGTTCTGAGTGTCGGTAGTCATTGTAATGAAGGTTTGTACAGCAGAGTCGAATTGAGCATCTACATAGGCTTTAGAAGTGACATCCGTACCATCTATAGGGTAACATACTGAAACAATACGTTTACCATCTGCATTAAACTGCATTTGATCGTTTGTATGCATAGCTCGCTTGTTAAAATACTGCCTAGAGATTACATTTTTATCCTCTAGAGGCTCCCCTATATTACAAATTCTTCCATCTTTAGCGTCATAGTACGACCCCTGTCCTTTATCCTCTCGTCTCAAACATTTAGAAAGTAATTTTCTTTCAACATCATCCACCAGCTCGCTGGTATACTTTTTCGTGCAAACATCGTGGTCGTCAAGCGGTCCTTTAACATGTACTAGTCTTCTCTTCTTAACATCAATTACACCTTCATCGCTATCTGATAACATTAGTACAGAACGCTTCGTGACAAGATCGTTATCATTGATAGGAGCGCCTACATTAGTTATACGTCGGTTCTCAACATCGAAATTGCCCTCTGGTGTTAATTTGAAACCATAACCTCTCGGTCCACCTTTTGTTGCAGCCGCTGCTTCATCTATCATGCTCATCATAGCTCTGCCGAAGAGATCTATTGTGTTCATGATGACGTATGACAAATAACTGTCACGCACGAACAGAATACACCGTATTTATAGCTGAGATCTTTATAGCGCAATGATGTACATATTTCAATACGTCATGAGATTTATACTGTGGTGATCTATATGAATGAAATAAAATATAATATCTACCGTTCCAAATGTATAAACGTAAATAAATGTAAATAATTTTTACAGATTTTTGTTATTTTTAACCCTAATAATTGTTACTTATGTAGTTATTGTTTAGGTAGTTGAAAAGAAGAAAAAAAAACTTGTCGAAAACAACACGCCCAATCTTGAAGAGTGAGATGAAGAGATATTATCTAGTACACCGGTTAAAGGACGTCTTAATTAAGCAGAACTCTTTTGCTACAAGAACAGAGGTAGCAACCATACTGTTAGATTATTATGAATCTCTTTCAACCTTTGTTAAATTTACAGTTAAACATTAAAGTATATTACCATGTAAATCAGGTTACTTTCTTTCAATCATATCTTATTAAATTTTTTCGCCCCCTCGAGCTCGGCCTGAGAATCTCTGGAATATTTAAAAGTGAATACAACACAGGATCTCGAGGTGTTTGCTTAAGAAGCTATTGTTTTGAATTAAAAGCGACTTATCTGAACAGGTATCTTTTTATATTAGGGTCTTCAAGCGAGGGAAATGCTGCAATTGCTTAATCATGTACAGCTGCACTTAAATGCCAATTTATTTAATGTATCGTTCAATAAATTTAAGATGTTACCTACATACAGATGTAGCAGCTATTTAAGTGATGTTTGTATAATATTTGAAGCAAAATACGAACATAAGCGGTGAAATAACCCGGCAACAATTCAGGTATTCATCAATTTACAATAGTTATTTATGGTACATGTGTGTTATAAGGGAAATAAGTCACGAGAAAAAACGGGTAAGCCACGAGCACTTTGTGCGAGTGGCTTTGTTTTTTAGAGTGACTTAGGACCGATAACACACGAGTTCCATACATAATTTTATCTAACACCGTCAGAATTTCGTTAAAACGCATTCTTTGTCTGATGACAGTTGTGACATTTTTATTTGACAAATTATTTGAGAAAAAATTAGTTCAATTTATGGGAAGGCTGTGACGCGATCACCATGGCAAGAGTGACTTATGGTTTATAACTCACTAGTGACTTATAGGTCACTTTAAATTGCTAAAATCACTATAGTTATGGGCTTAATAACTCACGGTGTTGGATAAAAGGATTTTTTACTGTTGCAAGGTGATCGAAAAATCTTCAGAATCTATTATTGCTAAAACAACAATAATGTTAATACATTTTCCGTATGTGTAGGGCCTTGATTCTTAATATTTGTTCGTGTAGATGGAAACATGTTATATCAATAATCAGTCGCAATCGGGTTTCAACATGGAATATATTAAAGGGATGAATTCGTCTTAATTAACTGTCAACAAGCAAGAACCCTATGGGTCAGGTATACGGATATGGGTCGTAAAAAGCTTTTGACCACCACCACCTCTATGTTGAAGAGAAATTTTAATTCGCTGATATTTTCTTAATATCGCATTCTCTATACTCGATGCATAAAATTCCTCTTTCTGTTTTTAACACAGATAAAAAATGTGTTTTTGTCATAGCGTATTTATTACCCGAAATTACTAAACAGGAACTTTAAGAATATAGCCAGCACACGTTATAGAAATAAATTAATCGTATGCTTTCTATACAGATATACTCTGCTGCTCTTTACAGATAATTGAAAATTATCGTTTGTGTTTGCTTAAGAAGCTGTTGTTTTGAATTAAAAAGTGACTTATCTGGGAAGGTATCTTTTTATATTAGGGCCTTCTGTCGCTCAGGATGTATCCATTACCGAACCGGTCTCAAGCAACACATATAAGCAACGGATGCCGACCGTGTGTACTCGACACGAAACCCTGTATGTAAAACACGGTTGCGTTTATTTCTAATAGTGATTTTGTTTTCATAGACGACGTCGATAAACAGGTATGTTATTATTATTTAAATGGTCGATTAATATTAATTCTGTATATTTACAGAGTTCCTATTCCTGTTCATTAGTCAAGATGAAATAACAGCTGTGTGCGTGTGTGTGTGTGTGTGTGTCTGTGTGTGTGCGCGTGTGAGTGAGTGTGAGTGAGTGTGAGTGTGTGTGTGTCTGTGTCTGTGTCTGTCTGTGTGTGTGAGTGAGTGAGTGTGAGTGAGTGAGTGTGAGTGAGGGTGAGTGAGTGAGTGTGTGAGTGTGTGTGAGAGTGTGTGTGTGTGTGTGTGTGCGTGCGTGCGTGCATGCGTGCGTGCGTGTGTGTGTGATATACGTGGCCTGACCATTCGACGTTCCAATTTCACGCGTCATATGAAGATCTTTCAACTTTTGTTAAATTTACAGTTAAACATTTAAAAGTATATTACCTGTAAATTAGATTACTTTCTTTTTCATACATATCTTATTAAAGTTTTCGGTAGATGAAGGAATGTTTAAAACTGTTACGTATTTAATTATTGTTTAGATGGCTGAAAACATTATACCTTCGCACTTGGGGGAATGATATCGATCTACTACTGTTGTTTTGAAATGGGGCGCGGTAAAACTATACAAATTTATTAGCTTCGGTCTTGTTGTTTTGAATTCAAAATGTTGGAGTGTAATATAAGAGAATTGCCCTGTTTTACCTGTGCAAACATTCTAATTACAAAATATTATCCACATTCTCATATTTTTGGGTGACCTCGAGGACACTCTGTCTCTTTCTCTCTCTCTCTCTCTCTCTCTCTCTCTCTCTCTCTCTCTCTCTCTCTCTCTCTCTCTCTCTCTCTCTTTAAAGATAATTGTAAATAAGTGTATGTACGGCAATAAATTCCAGATATTATCTTGATGTTAAGAACAGCTGCATACAAGTTTGGGGGGGTTCCTACAAGTTTATTCTTGCAGATTGAAGTGACTATAAAAAACCGAGCCTCACCCCTTTAGTTTATTCTTGCTTGCGCTACGGATTGGTAGTGATAATTATTTCTAACTCTCCGGTGATATTATTATTACTTAATTAATTTTTTACTCAGTAGTGCTTATTTCAACATTCAAACCAGGTATGTTAAAACTAATTATTATTATTATTATTTAGTGATTTTGTTTACATCACATTACATTAGTCAAGATGGAACAACGATTGTGTGATATATGTGGCCTGAGCATTCGACGCTCCAATTTCACGCGTCATATGAAGACACACCAAGGAAACAGAGTTCAGTGTACTAAATGTACCAAGTCGTTTTCACGTATTGACTGTTATGAAAACCATTTCAAATCAAGTCATGGTAATTTAGGTAATTGTTCTCAATGTATTTATAAAAATTAGGTTAAACATTTGCTTGTTAGAAGTGCTGTAAAAGCATTTAGTAAAATTTATCTAAGTATTTTGCATAGCTATCTATGTAAGATTATTTGTATGTAAAATTGGTAATGTTAATATAAATTAAATGTAGTAATAATAATAAAAAACATAATTTAATTCTTATTGATTACAGATGCAAAAAAAATTAATTGTAATAATAATAATTCCTAAATAAATATTCTATTTAAACATTGTGTTGTTGTTGTTTCATTTACTAGCATTAGGATGAAGGAGAGAGGGCAAAACGGAGAGAGTGAGAGAGGAGAGAGGGCAAAACGGAGAGAGTGTGAGAGGAGAGAGGGCAAAACGGAGAGAGTGTGAGAGGAGAGAGCGAGATCACGCCACATTTGCATATTAACTAGATCAATAAATTTACCTCACTTCTCAATTGCATAATTATTAGATCAATCAATTTAATTCGTGTCTCACCTGCATATTAATTAGATCAATCAATTTAATTCGCGCCTCATTTGTATATTTATTAGATCAATCAATTTAATTCACGCCTCACCTGCATATTTATTAGATCAATCAATTTAATTCACGCCTCATTTGCATATTTATTAGATCAATCAATTTAATTCACGCCTCATTAGCATATTTATTAGATCAAATAATCTAATTCGAACATTTAATTAGATCAATAAATTTATTTCGCGCCTCATTTGCATATTTATTAGATCAATCAATTTAATTAGAGCAATTAATTATGCTATAATTAGGTTCCCACGGTCATCAAAATTTTCCCACGCTCAAGGGTATAACCTACAGAAACACAAAGGCTATTTTTATATAAAGAAACACTTAACCAACCAAAATGTAGCTGTGCTGGAAGTATCAGCTTGATCCAAATAACACTGCTTTAGTTTTTGCCAGCTAGCCCCCAATAAGTCGGAGAGGGGCGGGGTAATACAAAATATAAAAGATAAAAAAAACAAGCGCCACTTCGTTTAAAAACAATGCTTATTACTAAAGCTTCAAGCTTATCAGACAAAAGAAGAGATAGATCTACTAAAATATGGGCAACTTCCAATATTTTGGTCGTACCGTACATATATACTTACAAATGACGAACTGGAAAGTAATATTAAAATCATACAAATAAATAAATAATAAATAAATAAAACGCACGTAGTGAAATGTAAACGTTCTAAGTAGGGCTTTATTTTACTTGCAACTATTTTCTATTGTGCAGATAAAAAAAATGTAATGTTTCAACAAAAAAAAAGGTGAATGGTGATTTGTATCACAGTTGGTTGTACTTAAAACTACCCTACAACAATTCCACTATTCGAGATCTCGTTTTATCCTTAAAATTAACATGCATGCATAAATTGTAAACACATTGAATAAATATATACATATACATAAATAAAATGACACATAATACATACAAATTTAGACAAACATCCCACCATTCGAAGACCCACGGCTGTATGTTTAAAGCCTTGCTTAGGGGGTTTTCGCTTCACCCTTCGATATTTGGTTGTTTTTCTCCGACCCGGTATATGTATAGATGTAGGTACGGACACAAAGGGGAAGAACCTTCCAATTAAAATACACGGTCAGACGGGCAGGAACAAGAATACACCAACGAACAACAAAACCCAAAACAAAAAAAGACCTTTCTATAAACTGAAAGGTCTTTTACAATACAATTCCCTCAAGGTGACGGCTAGGGAAATAATATTACCTAAAATGGCTTGTACTAGAACGTAATCCGTCCAATTTGACGATTGATCGCATATAAATAATCAAGCGATCGTTCTGTTGAATGTGAGATTTATTCCGCTAAAGCGAATTAATATTTAAAACCAATTTCTAATATATCTCGCCCATTCAACTTCTAGTACCAAAAACCAGCCATTTTGTTACTTCACTCTACTATTGAGCAGGGAGCTCAAACGCGCAGGAGCGATTTCACGATAAACCGAAAGAAAGGGAAAACCAGTGACAACCAAACAACGGAGAAGCTTGGTTTTAAACAGTGACCATCAAACAAATAATGGGTTGTGAATTTCAACGTTATAAGGGGACCAATACCTACTGAAACGGTTTGACCTATGATTCACACTTTTGACGTTTACCCCTGCGCCCCCATCAATACCTCCCCAAAAATTTTAAATGCAATGACTCATCGTGTGGTATCTCAAATGAAACCTTATCTTATCAGGATTATGGTAATGTGTCACTTGCGCACTTTTTTATTTTCGCATACATTTTATGAGAAAGTTTATCATTGCCACTTCAGGAGAACGGTAAGCGCTATCGAAACTTAATTTTAATCCGGTAGGCGCGAAAAAAAAGAAAACAAGCTGTTGACGTTTTGTCTAACAAACTGTCACATTGGTTGTTTCCGTTTAGTCAACTTCACCTACATACTACATTGGTTTCCGTAAAAATGGTGTACTCTATTGCTGAAAGGATGGAAGTTATCTACATTTATGGTGCCGAACAATGTGCTCGTGCCACAGCAAGAGTTTTTAATCAAAGACATCCAAATAAGCATATGGAGCATAAATACGTTCGCGAACTTGTGCAAAAATTTGAAGCAACTGGATCGGTAGAGAACAAGAAAAGGCAGGCTAATCAGGTAGTAGATGAACTGGCGGAGATGGAAGTAATTGGGAATTTTACCATGGATCCAACCAGTTCTTTGCGTCAGGTTGCAGCATCCACCGGACTTTCTTACTCGTCGGTACGCAAAGTGACAAAGCTGCATAACTTTCACCCTTACAAGATGCAGATATTGCAAGAACTTAGCGACGGCGATTGCGACCGACGACTAGAATTTTGCGAAACTATGACCGAAATGATCATTGCGAATCCAAATTTAGTAAAAAACATTTGCTTCAGTGATGAGTGCACTTTTTACTTAAATGGGCACGTGAACAAGCAGAATGTACGATATTGGAGCGACGAAAATCCGCGTATGACAAGAGAGGACCATACCCAGAAACCTCAAAAGATTAATGTTTGGGCAGGAATAGTAGGTGATTCAATAGTTGGACCCATATTCATTAATGAAACGCTAAATGGTGCCGTCTACTTGAATATGTTGGAGAACATCATCGATCCTCTAATAACTGAAGAAGTGGAAAACCAGCTTGATGAAGAAGGTAATCAAATACTCGACGAATATCAATTGTTCTTCCAGCAGGATAGTGCTCCACCGCATTATGCTGCGAATGTTCGTAACTGGCTTAACCGGAGATTTCCAAATCACTGGATTGGTAGACGTGGAACAATCGAATGACCTCCGTGATCACCGGACCTCACAAGTCTTGACTTCTTCCTTTGGGGTCATTTAAAGTCAGTAGTTTATAAGACTAAACCCATAATTTAAATGACTTGCGTCAACGAATTATCAACGAGTGCCTAAACATTCCACGAGAAACTTTTCAGAAAGTAAGGCAAGAATTTGAAAACCGGCTTTACTACTGCATGGAGGCCAATGGTGCTAATTTTGAGCAGTTCCTGTGAATGTTCTTTTTTCAGTTTTGTTAAAATGTTATTTTCAACGCCTACTTAGATGTTTAAAGACTTATTATTCTTATCCTAATGTAAAATTGATCATTTCTCCATGCTAAATAAAAAAATGCGCAAGTGACACATCACCCTAATCCTGATAAAATAAGCTTTCATTTGAGATACCACACGATGGGTCATTCCATATAAAATTATTGGGGAGGTATTGGTGGGGGCGCAGGGGTAAACGTCAAAAGTGTGAATCATTGGTCAAACCGTTTCCCCCTTGACATATAAGTGGACCTGTTTTCGGAAATTTTCAATTCCCTTTTGGTTTCTGAAATATCTCAGGCGGATCGTTTTCAAAAAATCACCCTGTATATAAATAACTGGAAGGGACGCGCAAGCACGCTAAATCAGAAAACGTTGTGTCAGGGGCAACAGACAAGAATGTAGTATTCCCGTTTCTTTCTAACTTATGTTACCTGCATTATAAGGACACGTGGTGAAACTTTTTGCTGATTTTTAACGTAGATTAAGTTTTATTTTGTGTGCGACCAAATGTTTAATTTGAATCATTGAGTTAGAAAAGGATGAGGATCCTACATTGTGGCGGGTTGCATAAAATTTCATTTGCCTCAGCTATTTACACAAGGCATCCATTCCAGTTATTTATATATACTTAGTTCAATGCAGTTTCTACATAATAACTACCAAAGAAATATTGGCCTGATCGTCCTTTTGCTGAGTGGTGAAGTTCATATTTTGGGAATAAGAAGCTTCAGTTTTAGAGTAAAATTCTGCATTCTTATCATTTTACATTCTCAATTTTCGTAATAAGATTTTAGATTCTGTATTGTAGTTGTCATATGAAAATTCCAGTTCTAAGACTAAAATAAAAAATATTTCTTTGTGAATCATAATCATAAAATTCTAATATTAATTTAAATTTATAAAATCTGAATTTCAAATTCAATTTTTTCTTATCTATATTATATATTTTCTGATTATCTGCAATCATAAACTATACAATCTGCCGTGTAGAATGTAATTCATTTGAATTTAATTCCCAGCCCTAAATTAAAATTTTATAGTTTCCAAATTCCATATAATGAATTCTCGATCCAACTTGTTGTTATTAAAAACTAAATGAACATATTTTTTTCTTATTTTCAGGTATGTAACTATTCTGTATGCAAGAATTTAAATCTGGTGAGTTTTAATTTTTAATTAATATTGTTAATTGGTTATCGTAATTGAAAATCAAGTTATTAAATTGATTGCTACATTCCATGATTTCAGCAATATCATATTTAGCTTATTGTCTTATTAGAAAAATTAAGTTCGATTTATAAACCAATACCGAATGGGAATATAACCTAGAATAATTAATAAGCTGAGTTTAAAAGTAGATGTTTAGTTGTAAACTTTAGAATTTACAACGTAGAAAATAATGTTCATAATTCAGAATTTTGAAGGGCCACTGCATTACAAAAATTTTAAATACGTACATTTTGAATTAAAATGTAGGAGTTTACAATTTACGACTTAAAAGTTCATAAAACATTTAATATCCGGTAGGTTGTTATAGCACATATTTAGAATACTAGTAATTAAACTCATTATCTGATTTCAAAGTCAACGGAACTGTTCGCAGAATTTCTAATTTAGAATGCAGAGTTGAGAATTTTGATTTCAAGAATAGGGAATAATTGAATTTATAATGTGAAAATTTAGAATTATACTTTAAATAAAACACAGAATTTTATTTAACAGTTTCGAATTTTTAACCAAATTTGATAAAGAAGGGTTTATATTTTTGTATTCTATTCATTTATTTGAAAGACAATATGATATGATATCTTTTCTTTTTCTTTTGTCATTCGATTAAATGACATAAACATTAGAGTACATACAATAATTACTATTGGTTATTAATTCTACTCCTATCTATGTACCTACGTATTTTACTCTTCTTAATTAGTTTTTTATTTATTGTCAACAAACAGCTATAATTGAAATTTAAATTTTGGACATCCAATTTAAAATTCATGGTGTTGTTAAATTTATCTATGAAACACATTTATAAAAATAATCTCTTTTTGTATTGTTTTCCGTTGCCAAGATTTTGTGTTATCAAAATCAATTTTAGGGAATTCTTTTTTAACATGAAAAGCCAAAACAGTGAAATCTTTAAAAATTTTAATATAATTTTTGTGTTGATTGAGTCTGATTTTTGACTGATTCTTTACGCACTGTAATTTTTGAGAGTCTGGCCAAAATAGCAAAGATCACAATTGTTACAGGGAATTTTGTAAATTAATTTAGATTGTTGATTATTAGGTATAGCTTCTTTTAATCTATAATGCAAGTCATTCTATGATTAAAATGTTCTTTTTAATTAAACATTTGTGTTTTTAGTAGTCTCTTAATTTTGGCTGTTGAAACTAGAACCCGAAGAAAAGTTTTGAAAATAGTACTGAAGTTAATTCTTCTTTTCTTGTAGGTAGTAAAGGAGATTCGACTATTTTTTAGTAAAATTTTCTGGGTAATTGATGTTATGTAGCACATTCTGAAATTTCTGAAGACTTTTAAGTTTATAATTATTATCTGCAATATATTTCCTCACGTTCCAATTTTAACAACCAAATTAACAAAATGCTAAAAAAACAAACAAAACAAATACATTATTTAATTAATTACTTATGTAGACTGAAGTTTAATATAAATACGTATTAGTTTTCAAAAACATGATTTTAGACTCTTTATTAGAGTGACTAGTAATTGCCTATTAGTTAATGTTAATAATAATATGCTATCGTTTAGGGGTCATAGGGTCTCGCTATACAGTAATTCAAAATATCCAATGCATCTTTTCATTTATTTTGTATTTCGTTGTTACGTTCATCATGTGGCTATCTGATAACATGAGACGACCTAGTTTTACCACTTTCTTTCATTGTTGAAAGCGAAATGAAATGTACTGATGCAACTGCGACCTTGGTGTATACGAGATAAATACATATTAGTGCATGTAATAAATATTTTAATAAGAGACGCTAAATGGGACGACAAGATCGGCATCGAGATTTGCATCTTGAAGCAGTTAAAACCGGCACAGATATTTTGGTGAATGTTTGAAAATCTGTAAAAAAGAAACAATTTTTGTTTAAAGCAAAATAGGATGCATTTTGAGTGATTATTATATAAATTATTTTACTTGTTTTAGGTAACGTTTTTCTAAAAAGTATATTTTTATCGCATACATAGGCTGAAAATTGTAAATGTGTCGTAGACCCCTTAAATCAATCAAACCTCAAAAGCGTTTACTTTCCAATCTGCAAAGAGTTCATGAATCTAAACAATGGACCGTAAGCATAAACTGAAGCAAATACTTTTACTTCTATTAGTAAAAAGGAAAAAGATATGATTTTTAATTAGTAAGAGTAAGATCAACTTATAGTAAATGCATTTGCTACATTATGCAGACGGCGGAACATGTAATGCCCAGATTAGGAAATAGGTATGGAAGTGAATATCGGAAGAAGTACTGCTGTATAGAGTGGAGTATTTCGACTAAGATCGTATCCAGCTCAATCGCCAGATTTAAAAAACGATGCGATACCCGGGATCCTCTGTAGCTTTGCCATAAGATAACGACCCTACGCCTCATCAGGGTTACCAGCATCAGATAGGGTTACCTAAATACATAATAGATGATTAGTCAGCTATAACTTACTTTTTTTTGAAATAGCTTTTTTTATAATTAGTTAAAGCTCTGCACAAATACATAAATAAATAAGTGTCTAAAGTAAGCAAATAGGTCGATAAACAAACATAAACAATAATTTCGAGTATTTCGACTATTGATAATGACTTTATGACCTTGTAACATTAAATGACAAACTCAATAGTTTCTACCAAATCAGGTATATCATACTACTGTGAACTCTCTAAGCTCATATATATATTTTGGTCTATACTTATTAAATTCACTCACCCTATCAAAAATCCATAATAAGTTAAAGTAGGTATTTATCAATTCACACGGAATTGTTCTTGTCAAGCTCACTTAAAATTTCATTTTTTCGATAATTTATAGAAACAGATTAAAATGATAAATGATATACAGTATTTTCTAATTTTTATAGGGAAAAAAAACCTTATCAAACCATCATTATTCTAAAGATTTAAAAAAAATCAGCACGGCTATAATTCTCCATACTTTATCATTCCCAGTTTCCTTAACCATAAACCTTTTTTTGGAAATGAGCTTTTTGAATAAGGTAAATTCCAATAAAAATGCAACCTCGATTTGCTCGTTTTCTTTTTATTTCTGTAGAATTTGCTAAACATCAAGAAGAAGTTATAAAAATAATTTGGAATTTGAACAAAAAATCAAATTTAACGAAACCTTTCTCTTCTATTGTATATAATCGATTCGTGGTATTATATAACATATAAAAATAATAAAATAATAATAATCCACAGAAAAGGAGATTGAAAAATAAATCTATTTTGCACGATTTTAACTTGACCTATAAAACTGACAGAACTGGATTAACTACTGACAGATTTGTACAAATGACTTCTAATAATTGCAGAGAAATTAAGGACAATTATTTTACTTGAAGGATAAATTAAGCAATTTATTGTCTATTATTTAAATTTAAGTCCCACAAGAATATTTTAGAATTTCCTTTTCATAAATGGTTTTTTTGAACATAAAAAAGGGAAATGTTTACAAGCGAAACTTTTTTCGTTCGAACTGTATGCAAAATTATCGACGAGTGATGTTTTGAATGTTGGTTTTGCACTTTTGTTGCAACGTCGATGTTAAAAACTTTTACTTCACACATTCCGATCCGTGTTTTTACCAAAAAAGGCAAAAATACCACTCGGGCTGTTCCAAGTTGAATTATGTGTTTTCAGCTCATTGCATCATCGGCTGTATTATATTATACCTTATATACAGCGTGGATAATTAGCAATTTATTGTTTTTTGTACCTTTTTGTTATTCTGTACTTTTGTAATTTCATAAATTTTAAAGAATCTACAATTGCTCAAGATTGCTTTCCTATTTCTCTGTATATTAGAAATGTTAGAGCTTAAAAAACGAGTAAAACCAAATAGTTTTCAAGCCTAGATGTCTATGGATGATAAAACGAATGTCTCTACTATCTTCATACAATAATAAATAATTAGCAATAACTAACTCCATTCAAAACTATATTGTACTGCATAGTAGGGTTAATGTTTATTTCATCTAAAATGACACAATTTTATAAAGTTTATTTAAAGTTTATAAATTCTCTAAACGTTAGATGGCTATATTGTCTATACATAGTAATGCTTTGCTCATTAGAATTATTTTCTGTATTTTTATCGTTAAAAAATAATAATTTTCAAAGAGATGTACTACATACTGACTTGTAAACATCTGTGTCTTGAGCTCTTTCTCTAGTGGTAAAGATTTTTTTAACGGCTAGCTCCTTATGAACCCCGTAATAGTTATTTACGTGTCAAGCTTTGTAAATTAATCTTTACGGGCGATCTGGAAAGTTTGTGGGGTGAGCGACGAAGGAGCGAGCCTCCATAATCCAGCGAGCCCAGTAACGATTAATTGCAAAGCGTGTTGCGTACAAACTTTTATTTCCACCTTCACCAGCATTTTTTTATGAATTGTATATTTTTTATAAAAAGACATTTTGGAATCAAAAGCGGTAGCACAATTTATAGCTAGGCGTTGCCATTGTGTTGTGGAAAAGCAACACATTAGTTGCCATAGATTTTTGTTGATGAGCATTGTAAGATTTTACAGGTCTTTTTTAGGAGCCCGTAAAGTTTTACAGGGCTGTGGTTGTAATTGCTCATTTACTTAGTTGCATAAAGGCCTGTAAAGTGTCATTTACATAGAAGGGGGAAATAAAAATCATTACGGGCTCTTTCCATCAATACCATAGCAACATACATATTTATTTAAAACATTCATATATATTTTACGGTATTGTGCTGTATTGTTCTCGCTATCGCTCGCTTGTTAGGTACCGTGCTCGTACGTAAAGTTCTAGGTAACGGTCTTGCAATGTAAATAACTATAAATATTTACACCACAATTGAAATGAATTAATTAAATAAAAACAAAAAACTTTTTTTTAATTTGTTTGTTGAAACAATAATTGTAGGTCCTCAAACCTGCATGAATTTCCACAAGCACAAATTTTAAATGCATGAATTTTGCTACAACGCACACTTGTTAGTTGTTTAACAAGAAAGAAATAATAAAAGGTAACTATTCAGTCAAATTTTCTTTTATTATTTGTCAATAGTAAATTTACAATCTACTCTGCATGGAGTATTAAGCAAATGTGAGATATAGATATAGAACAGACTTTGTTAGGAGAAACCACTCATTAGTGATACTCCTATAGCAAACTTTCTATGTTAGAGTGATCGTAAGTCGTAAGACCAGCTTCTCTTTAGTCTTCTTAAGGGTGGATACGCATTGGTCAGCTGATGAACAAAATCGTTGGGGTGACCCTGTAGTCTATCGTAGTAGTTTGGGGCAAATCTGCGGATTTCTTCTTCGACAAATGGAATACCAAGACCCTCGTGTAGAGTTTGATTCGTGACGTACCATAGAGCGTACACAAGAGCACGTTTTTTTATTAAAAAAGAAATAAACCTTTTTTGTAATCAAATTGTTTAAAAGGAGTGGAAAGGAAAGATGCGGTAGAGATTTCACAAAACCACGCGTCATTGAACAAAGTATTTAAGTGTTAAATAGGATACCAAACCATCATTGCCAGTAACATTGGAAAATCGGGTATGTGTGCCAGACCGCCCGAAAGACTTTTTAACGAGCACCCTCTACAGGACGACTGAGATGCAAATTTCTTATGGCCATTTTCTTGTTCCTCGTGCTCGATATGATAAGATTAATAAGTTCTGATATGGTAAAAATGCACCAATAATTCCCTATTGCGGCTCTCTAACTAGAAGGACAAAACCATTAATTAACAAAAAAATTATTGATACAAATTATAATTAGGAGTTCAGTAAGGATAGAAAGAAGAATTAATAGAAAAATGTAACTTTTGGTAGCAAAAAATCCCGTTAAGCTGAAATATTTAAATCTGCACTATCTACTACATTTAAATAGTCAGTTCTTGATGGTTAACAAATCTACATTTAAAAAACTCGTGTCGTGAGACTCGACTCACCAATGTCGATTCCGGTCGGACAAATTACTTGCTGGTCCAACTTATGTTATATAGTTTCACTCTACTAATACCATAACTATCTGTTAGTTCGAATCCCGTTGGTTCCTTACCCATCCTTCCATTTAATTAACTTCTTTAATTTTATTACTGACTTGAATTAAATGTAACTAATTAACCAACTAAGTAGTTAAGCAATTAATAGATAAAAATTGCTTAGTTCATTCATTGAAATATTGATTGCTGAATTTGTAATAGATGACGAACTACGTATTTAACAAATTCTAGTTTGAAATTTATACCGATGTTAATTCATAATCCATATTAATTTTTGAAAAATATAACTGACCTTTACCGTGACGTTTAATCAATTGCCTATTAAGATGCTCATGCATGCGTTCCATGTTATCAGTAAATGTAAGCAATGCACTTCAATACTAAAATGTGTTAATTTATGATGTTTGTGTGGGAACTCTTATCATTGCACTGGACGGTGCTAACTTTTGATGTTAATAATCTCAGTGACATTAACGATCATCCATTGTTTGTGCCCACTACTAAAAATACATATCAATCAAGCGTGCCTTAAAAACAATGAAAGCCAATATTCATCAATAAATTAACTTTTGTATCTACTATATTTAGATTGAATTAATCAATAGGAACCAATCGCGTGTGCACTTTTAATTTTTTTGCAAATTATAAACGTTTCACTAACTGCAAATAAACATTCATTACAAGCAGAAATTACTGAGGCATTCGCAATTTAAACAAGGTGTTTTTTGAGAGTAGGGAAAGTTTTGAAAATTGCAAAATTAAAAAGAGAATTTATTAATTCGGTAAATTGATCCGGAAGATTGATTTGCTAATAAATTTAAATTTAAATCGATCTGATATTATTATTACTCATATATCACCTTTGAAATGTGCAATTGCTGAAGATAATATTAGTAATCAAGTCAGGTGATATTGAAATAACCTGTTTAAACATACGATAAAGCTTTAGGATGTACCCATTAAACAGGCAATATGTATAATCTTGTGGGTGTGAATTGCAAATATGGGTAGATATGTATTCGTGTTGCATTTTAGTTGCACCATCTGTTTTTCATAAAAGAATAATTCTAACGTCTTCTCCATCCAATATGATTGAATTTCTAAAACACTTTTATTTTGATTGACCCTGTAAAATTTTGAATCGTGATACCACGTGAGTTTATGTGATAGTGATTTTTTTATTAGGTTGCCAGCACAAAACTTATAATTATTATGTGAGTAAAACTAATAATTTCAGTTTTTACATAACTTTTATATCGCGTATTCTGCAGTTGCGTATCGTCACGCGTTTCGACGCATTTTTATGATTAGCGAATCCCCAGAAATTATTTTTAAGCAACTAAACTTTTAATTTAATGAGTTTTTTTGCTCTTAATAAAAATACATTTGGTTTTTTTTTATATCTGGTGCTGTTTACAAGCAAATCAAGCTAAAGCGTGCGTTACATACAAATAACAAAATTGAGACATGAAATACTAGTAGTTATTATAAGTTTTGCAATAGTTCTGCGAGCTATTCATAAACAATTTACAAGTTGATTATTTAT
The DNA here is from genome assembly GCA_929113105.1 of Agrypnus murinus. Lineage (NCBI taxonomy): Eukaryota > Metazoa > Arthropoda > Insecta > Coleoptera > Elateridae > Agrypnus > Agrypnus murinus. The sequence goes on from OV816024.1 coordinate 249,483,127, forward strand.
ACAATATTAGAGAAAACTTGATGCCCTTAATGATCAATTTACATCTTGAAGGAGTTACGTATAATGTCACATGCGTTACGTACTGTGACATGCTAAAAATGCATATTTCATTCAATATTATTATTGAAGTTCAGACACAATTTATTTTAATTTAATCGATTTTTAGTTTTGTTTATTGTTTCCAGCCTTACTTTGTGGAACTCCATAATCATGAAATAAATAAAGATTAGTAAAGGTTTCACAGTTTTATTAAAATATAACCTGACAATATTGTTTCGACAGCTATGATAGGAGGTTTGTAATTACTGTAGCTCCTCAGAATGATATTTGTCCTCAAGGAAGGACATATCCTAAAAAGCTTTCATTATCAAAGGTAATATAATTATAAACAAACACGTCGCTAAGGTAGATACAAAAATAGGTAACTAGATAAAATAATAATAATAATCAGAATTAAATATCTAATACTTCCAGTAACGGAGAATTACTGAGCTCAAGTTGTTCATTCATTAAAGGTACCCTGAGTTTGTGTTTGTATATCTCAAAGGCTTCTAAAATGTCTAATTTGCATTTGTTATTACAAAAATGTAGGAATTTAATATTATTTTGAGGAGTCATTGTGTGATTTTGTTAAAGGTGTTTGGCGTAATTAGATTTTTCAGGATGTTTATTTTTGTGATGACGTACGTGTTCTTTATAACTTAGATTTCATTATTAGGTTTCATGATATCATGTGTTCTGTCTTTAGCATTAAATAAAAATGAAAAAGTGTTAGTGTTGGTTTTAATTGTTATTTTATAATTTTTGGTTTTTCTTAGTATATGTGCAGTTTTTTTTGATATTTTGTCAAAATATGGTATAGATATGTAATTTGTGTCTTCTGTTTGATTGTCAATGGGATATATTCTTTTGATAGCTAACCTATAATCTTTTTGTTTAATTAAAGTGTCAATCATGTTCGGATTGTAATGACTTGTATGTGCTAGTTGTTTAATGGTTGATATCTCTTTGCTAAAATCTGATTTTGTTAGTGGAATAGTTAAAGCTCTGTGTAGCTAATGATCTGTAGGCTGCTATTTTATGTGTATTATGGTGACATTTTAGCTTGTTTTGACAGTTCTTTTGAGGTTATCAATGAATTTTTAATTCTTATTAACAGTATCCACCCTAACATAAATTTTACACTGAAAACAGAACAAAACAGGGCTATAAACTTTCTAGACTTAAATATAAAGATTAACGCACACAATCTATTTGAATTTTCCATATACAGAAAACCAACACAAACAGACATAACAATACCAAATTAATCTTGTCACCATAATACACATAAAATAGCAGCCTATAGATCATTAGTACACAGAGCTTTAACTATTCCACTAACAAAATCAGATTTTAGCAAAGAGATATCAACCATTAAACAACTAGCACATGCAAATCATTACAATCCGAACATGATTGACACTTTAATTAAACAAAAAGATTATAGGTTAGTTTTCAAAAGAATATATCCCATTGACAATCAAACAGAAGACACAAATTACATATCTATACCATATTTTGACAAAATATCAAAAAAAAACTGCACATATACTAAGAAAAACCAACAATTATAAAATAACAATTAAAACCAACACTAACACTTTTTCATTTTTATTTAATGCTAAAGACAGAACACATGATATCATGAAATCTAATAATGAAATCTAAGTTATAAAGAACACGTACGTCATTACAAAAATAAACATCCTGAAAAATCTAATTACGCCAAACACCTTTAACAAAATCACACAATGACTCCTCAAAATAATATTAAATTCCTACATTTTTGTAATAACAAACGCAAATTAGACATTTTAGAAGCCTTTGAGATATACAAACACAAACTCAGGGTACCTTTAATGAATGAACAACTTGAGCTCAGTAATTCTCCGTTACTGGAAGTATTAGATATTTAATTCTGATTATTATTATTATTTTATCTAGTTACCTATTTTGTATCTACCTTAGCGACGTGTTTGTTTATAATTATATTACCTTTGATAATGACAGCCTAGCTATCGAAACAATATTGTCAGGTTATATTTTAATAAAACTGTGAAACTTTTACTAATCTTTATTTATTTCATGATTATGGAGTTCCACAAGGTAAGGCTGGAAACAATAAACAACATTATCATCGTAGCTTGGCTGCAGTAATTTCTGGTTTCTGTCCTTATCAGCTCAATAAATGATGGAAGTTTTTTACAGAAACGCCGAAATTACGTGTTTCCAGAACTGCAAAGTTACTACTATCCTTTTTTTTCTAGTCCTCTGACTTTGAAAGCGTATTGCTCGTAAGCTACTGAACTAAATTAAATATTTTAAAAACAAGCAAATAGTAAATTTATTTCTATATACAACAGTAAAATATTATATTTCTAAGTTTAAATATTTTTGTTTTTATCGGACGATACGTAAGAAAAGGTATCCGTTTTTTGGAAAAATTTTATTAAAAGTAAGTTAAACATTTTTTTTCTCAGAAAGTATACGCCGTATATCTATGAGCTTTTTGTGGGCGTTAGAAAGAGACTTTGCGGTTCTAATACTATTAATTTTCAGACAAAAAAGTGTTTTATTTAATATTTATATGAAAAAATAGCGAACTAGGTCTTCTTGTTTATTAATAGAGATAGCGTCAATATTTTTTCTCTTAATTAACACTTTTCATATGTAGACATTATTATTTTCCAAAAAATGTTCCTAGTTTTAACAATAAAAATGCAGTAACAAAAAAACGATTTTTAGTGGACAAGTGGTTTGGACAAAAAAATGTTTTTTTTTGTTATTGAAATCTTATTGTTGAAATTAAAAACATTTCTTTGAAGAAAATGATGCCTACGTATAAAAAGTGTTGATTTAGCGAAAAATTTTTGACGCTATCTCTTAAATCTTAAATAAAACGCTTTTTTGTCTAAGAATTAATAGCATTAGAACCGCAAGATCTCTTTCTAACTCCTACAAAAATTTCATAGACATATCGCATATACTTTCTGAGAAAAAAAATATTTAACCTACTTTTAATAAAATTGTCTCTAAAATGGATACCTTTTATTAGGTATCGTCCAATAAAAGCAAAAGTATAGCATTTAGAAATATAATAATTTACTGTTACATGTAGCAATAAATTTACTATTTGCTCGTTTTTAAAATATTTCATTTGGTTCGTTAACTAACGAGCAATACGCTTTCAAAGTCAGAGGACTCTAGAAAAAAATGTAAAGTAGATATATATGTTTGCTCAAATATCTATTTCATATGAAAGATTTGTCGCTTTGCTAATAGTGGTCTCCCGGTAGCTCAGTTGGTAGAGATACCGCCTAGATAGTGGAGAGTCCTGGGCTCGATTTCCAGCCGGGGCGATACATTTTTCTATTTGCATTCAAAATATAATTTAATGTAAATCATTAATTAAACATAATAAAAATTAACCTTTATCTAAATATCTAACATTTCTAGTAATGACTATGAGTTACTAGCTCAGAAATAGTTTTTGCAGTATCCACGTTGGTAACCATTTTGGTATTCAAATGAAGTCTTTGGTAATAACATGGTGCATCTTTTTAATTTTTTTCCTCTAAAACGGTAGAGATTGAACATACGGTATGCTGTGTGATAGGTTTTTAAAACTCGAAAAGTGCATTTAGATTTACACATTAGTAAAAATCTCCCACACTAAATAATGTATACCGAATTTTATAAAAACGGCCCTCAATTGAAAAAATGAGTAAGGAAAAATATTTATTGCACTGTTAAAAATTCGCAACATTTGATGATTACTATCGGTTACATTTCTCTAGTCCACGTGGACTTGATGACATACCACATTTAACGTATAACGTATTACGTGCTGTATAACGTAGCACAACAAATCAAATATTAGTTTTAGATACGAGTATAAATTACTCCTTCCACTGTTAACACGTTATTGAAATGTATCCATCCTTTTCATACTTATTTGTCAGTAATGTAAAGCACACATGGTCTTCCGCGACCACGTCGCCGACGACATCGTCGGGGAAGTTAGAAAAAATATAGGAATGTTGTAACCAACCTAACAAAATAACATTTCGAATTATTTAAAGAGTTACTTTACGATACCCAAATGAGTTCAACAAGGTAGTTATTAATGATTAAAGAAACAAAATAGAAAAAAATGTATTTTATTTTTATTTGCATAGAAATATGTTAATGGCAGTTAACTCAAGATGACGCTTTTCAAGCACTGCCAACCGCTCATGTGTACCAACTTACAATTAATTTATTAATCACGATCATATTGGCTCGCCTGACGTATAGCATAGAAATAAAATTGCCTAATGGTGATAGACAAGCAACCGCAAAAAGACCTTGTTTGTTTGATTCATTTCTAGTTAATTCAACAAACCTAATCTGCAAGGCCACATCAGCTAACATTTTATTAAATAATTGTTGTTAACTAGAATTTGAGTTCTCTCATTGAATAGAATGCATTTATTGTGTATGTGTGTGTGTGTATGTGTGTATGTAATAGCACCATTGGCTTGTTCAAAGAAAACTTGACTGTCTAACTTTACGCCATTCGAAAAAAAGTTTTTGGTTATTTCTTCGAATACGGATTTTAGTTCTGCTCTACTAAGAACCCGAAAATGTCATTACATGGCTCTTGAAAGTTGAAAGTCTTTATAATCCGTATCTTATGGTACTTTTTTTTTATATATTTTGTGCTTAAGCCAATTAGATATGGTTTTAGTGCCGACAAACATAGTTTTTTTTTTGTTTTTTCATCTAAAAGTATATATTTTTTGATTTAAAAAACAGAATAGAAAGGCTGTTATTTATAAAAACAAGCATAATTGTTGCCGACCAAAAAGATTTGTTTGGTGTAGAAGGAAAAAAGCGTTTTAGGATAGAATCTGTGGCTTACAAATTAATTGATGTTGTGGTTAATTAGGGTAATTGCGCACTTGGTGTACTTTTATTGTGATTTATTATGCGAACATGCATATTAAGTGTCAGCATATTAATTCCATAATTAACAACTTCTTTTATGTATTAATGAAAATGCTGGCATTCTAGCTTAGTTTTGTTCTCACCCTGTTTATAATAATGTAAAACGTAAAAAATTAGACAAAATAACGTCGATAAGCGGTAGATGATCATGCATGCAACCAATGTTATCATGCTTTTTAACATGAGTATAGTTTTTCGTATTTCCTCATTCGTAAATCTCTCTGTACTGATATTTATAATCTGATATCGTTTTAGGTAATCCATCTGTTCGTTCTTACTACATTATAGGTCTTTCTTTATACATTTCTATAAAATACGTCAAGATTATAAGATATCCGAGCGAGTCGTGATTTATTTATGTTAAAATTGGTAGCAATAGTAAAATTCAATTTATTTTTAAATTTTCAAACTTTGATAACTAGTGTTGTAGATTGTAGTACATAATCCTAGAAAAGTTCTAAAAAAATAAATTATCAGTTTTTTCATGCGTTTACAATCTAAAACATATTTTTACTTAACCTCTATTATGAAATATAAAAAATAGTATAAAGTGTAGCAACTGTCAAACTGTTGTTAAGTTGGCTATCTAAAATTATGAGTTAAAAATAAATTACAGATTTATATACTTTTATTTCATTTCGTATTTCAAACAATTGTTTATATACTACAATTAGTAAAATAAAGTATATCTTGATCTCCGTTGTCAATGACACCGGAGTTCAAGACGTTCTTGATCTCCGTTGTTGTTGGCAACGTAAAAATCATTTGCTGTTGCATAACAGCCACACGTGACATGCTGCTTTTTATCTCCTTGGTTACGCGTATGATGACATAGACAAGGCAACTTGCTTCTTTATACAATAAATTCGGATGAATTTTAAAAGGGAGAAATTAGGATTGAAATACGAAATAAAATAAAACAACTTATGCAATACGGAGATCAAGCTTCTTTAATTCCTCGAAGCTGTTATAACGCCTCGGCTGGCGTCTCAGCGTTATAATACATCTCGGATTTAAAGTATGGTTTGATCTCCTAATTACATAATATATATTATTTGGTCTAAACTGTTTTAAACATTTATTTATCATAAATACATAGAAATTACAAAAAATGACAATATCAGCACATAAGATTATAAAATATTAAGGTACGTGTACATGCAAATACTGGCCAACACTTCTTATATCCTTGACAACTTAACCTAAAAACATTAGTAACTTTTTGTCACTAGATATCTGGTATACTCACGACAATATAGCCCCTTTATTTCAAATAGTAGCGACATCGTGGAGCAACTCTGATGCACTACATGCATGGTGTTGCGGAAATTTAATAAAAAGTTGTTTAAGAATTAGAATTACGGAGGTATATTGTCACGTGGGGGTTTTCGCGACTGGAGGACGTAGTCAGAGGTAGAGGGAAAATAAACACAAGTCGTAGAAAACAACTATATACTAATAACAATAAAAGAGTACAAAGGTTCACATACATAAAGAGAATACATCGTGAGGACGTACATGTCCTCCTAAACTAATACAATCAAGAGGGTAGTCGGAACCAACCGTGCTCTAGCACTAGGTCTATAAACTAAGCGTAGGAGTTAAACGCCTAGTGATCTACAACTAAGCGTGGGAGCCTGGACACAACCCCCATAACCAAAGCAGAGAGTGGGCGTTTAGCGCAACCCACTCATACTAGGCACTAAGCATTAGATAATTTAAAAAGTATTCACCAGCTTGCTTGTAGATGTAGTGTTCGAGCCAACTTCACTGACTGATTTGAATAGCTCAAGCAAGTTGGTTATATACTGCTGAACGCGGAAGAAATTAGCATCGTAGTGGGAATCAGTGGGTTGAAGTTCCTAGTATGAAACTAAGGAAGTTCATGCTTCCTGGTTGCAGGCTTGTGGGTAGTTTGCATTCGAGCTGCTGGTGCCTGGCACGAATCTGTAGGCTGTGCGGAAGTGTGGTAAATTCTTCTTAAGGAATGTGCACCTGTTTGTAAATCGTGTAGGTTGCCCCGCATATACGGAGTAAGTAGGCGGATATGTTTCATGCCAACTAATGCAGTTGTGGGCGAAGCGAGAGCGCTTCTACGAAGAATGCACAGCTGTCCGCGCAGATGGTCGAACAACGTGGGTCGTTGCTACAGACGGGAACGTAACCTTGGTGTAACATTTGCACTAACGGAATAATATATAGTATATCAAGAATTATTTAATGCGAAGTAATTTCCGTTTGTGACAATATGTTATATTAATATGGTCATTTTTACAGAACATGAATGTCCCATTATCAAATTAATGTTAAACTGTGAATATTTTTGTGCATGATTATTATTAAACCTAAGAGTTATTGTAAGACAGACTGTCAAATCTGGTAACGTTCAATGTCGCCAACATCGTTCTGGTGCTTTTGCTCCAGCGGCAAGATCAATCGTTGTTGCTACTATTTGAAAATAAAGGGGCTATACACGACAAAAAGATTGACTGCACTCTCGCGGCAAGTTGTTAAAAGAAATTATGCGGTAGCTTTGTTGCAATATGTATAATCAGCAGTACAGTAAACATATTTATTATTGAGAGGAATCTGTGAATGACAATTCCATTTTACTCACATTTCAAAACTTATAGGGCCGGATGCATAAAGTAAAGTAAATGCTTTTACGTGTATTAGTAAAAGGGAAAAGATATGATTTTTAATTAGCAAGAGGGAGATCGACTTATAGTAGAAGTATTTGCTACATTTTATGCATACAACCAATAAAATCTAAATGTTCTACTTAAAACTAACATAAAATATATTCAACACGAATATTCAATTTAATCTGTCAAAATTACAATCACCATTAAAATACAACACAGCAAAAACAACCATAAAAACACGTCATCAACTACCACATATCGAAGACATTTTGATATTGTACAACGCCATCTATATTTATTGGCTCGTCCCAATTGTACACTCCCAAAATTTTATAAAAATTTGACACTGACAGTTGCTATCTAAATTGACAGCACTGTAAGTCAAATTCCCGCAGGCTTCCGAGTTCATATTTGCTGCCTTTCCCTCGGTGTTGCATAAGATTCAAACCTTTGCTGGACGGTACGTACAGTTTTATGTATTTCATTTTTCCTTAAACTTGCCTCCTCTAATGCCATTTTACCTGAATTTAGTTATCCTACTCTTATTTTCCTTGAACAGATAGAAAGGGTTGATTAGAGGCCAGCTTAGATTCAAGGTTAGGTTAGATTAGAGGTTGTGCTTGTTTAAATTAAAAATTGAGTTAGGTTAGGTTGTTTTTGAAACAACAGTTTAGATTTGCTTTGATGTTCAGATATGCCTTGGCATCTATTCTACTTACAGTTACATTTCCAAGAGATATGGACACAAGAAAATGGGAAATCTAGGAAAAAGGAAATTACGATAATGGGCAGATAGGGCCATTATCTTTTTGATTATTAATGATGTAGAGATAATAGAGTATTACCTTAACAGTAGTCCTGCGATACTAAAAAATCGTTCTTTACTATATCTATGTGACTTTAAAGTAGCATTTAGAGGGTAATTTAAAATGCGGAAACAAATGAGTAACTCTATGCATTATTTCAAAGAGATTATTTATTTACAAAATTGTCCCAAATCTCACGGTTTACAAGTTATCGCGTTATTAAAAAACCAATCCCGCAGAAGAATGTTTGAGAACTGCTGACGGATATACTATAAGGCGTTATATGAATGTACTATACTTTTTTTCCTGCCAGGCCCAAATCATAGCGTGTAGTTAGAATAATTTTATTGTTTTTTTGGTATTGTATAAATTTTAATTGTAATTAACTTTTTAATGTGCCCATCTGACAGCAGGACGAAGTGTACGAAGGCTTTATTGACGAGAAAGATCTTACTGGTTCCGGGGATCGAACCCGGGGGCCGCCTGAGTAAAACTTTAAACTATTGAATAAAATAAGTTCTGTTAATAGATTTTCTTGCTAGATAGCGGAATATATACAAACCAAAAGTCAGGTCAGTCGGTGTATGAGGTATTAATTGACAAAGTTCTAGCAGAAACTAAATCTAATTTCCCTAACTTTTTCACTCAGTCGTAGAAGTAAAAGCTGATATCAGTATTACAGACTGCCCTCAACTCTTCATGTCGTAAAAATCAGACATACTACACTGAAAGAACGGGTTGGCGCAGTTAAAATTTATTTACTTTTTTTTCAGTGTAGACAATACTATTGGAAGGACCAAATGTTAGTATTCTCGGGATGCTATATTCAAGATACATCCGCGATATTTTGCTAGAAATTGTATTTGAAAATATTTAGTGATCTCTGCCTTTACGAAATAACGTGTTGGTTTTAAAGATAATACACCTTTTCTACTGTTTCTGTGTGAAAAAAGCATTGCCATGAACGAGCACATGTTGTAACGGATATTTGTTTGTTTCATTCCAGACGAGTTAATTATTAAAAATCCTATTTGATTGGTATAGCGATTGTAGCAGTTTTTTCAGAAAAGAAAATCCAAAAAATGTAAAGACGAGATTTTCCAAGTTTGAGTGACTATAACTTGGTCCTCAAAGATCGCTTGAACTAAAACTTAGTAGTATTTATACATAACTTTTGAAGTTGCTTTAAAATATTAAACTACATTTGGAAGTCAGTAACGAGATGTCAAAAAGATCAATTAAAGTTAAGATCAAAGTCCATACATTTAGGATTTTTTCTTCTGTCTTTCCCACTAAATGAATGTTACGTAATACCATCAAAGGCGGCGCTGAATACTTTTATTATGATGTCCACAAGTGAAGTCTTCAATGGCAATTAATAGCATTAAAACAAACGTTTTTTAATCCGATTGCAGAAAAACATTAAATTCTAAGAGAACTTGAAAAGAATGATTGCGTGTGAATTGCTAAATGCCTAGTTTAATCATGGCTTTGGTTGGGGTTGAGTGAATTTAACAATTATAGATAAAATACCGTATAATCGCTTCTTTTTGTAAGCTTTGAACGTTCACACTAGTACGGAATACGTAATTTGGCAAATACCATTGCTCTTATTCTATTGTATTCTATTTTATATTGTATTGAAGAAGTAGAATTTGGGGACCATTATTAGTTGAAGTTATTGGTTATTTATATTTGTTTATTTTAGGCATTTAGTTGTTCTTTCTCTATACGTTTGTGTATAAGCTTAATTAACCTATTTCAAGAAAAAATGTAAGTTAGTTGACTATTTCTAATTGGAAGCGGGACTACTAATTACTGGAATAGTTCTGCCTGATCCTAGTGGTGTTGTGGTAGATATATGAGCACTTAAATGTAGCGACAGCGACACCGTTATCTTTTGACACACATACGATTTTGGACCATTTTGGAATTCAACTACCACTGACTGTGACTGAGTTAGCTACTACCGTCGCGTCGTGAGGATATCTCACGTCATACCGCAGAAGTTCTTCCGTAAATCATTTTTCCATCTATTCCCTAATCTAATAAGTTAATATTTCGAATTATGACAATTCTAAAGAAATGATTTTTTTTATTCTTTTCTTTGGATATCTGAAATTATAAATTTAGATCGTTGATAGACTTATGGGTGAATCTGATACAATTAGGATTTTTTGTTGAATTGGTGCAAACATGATCCACTATGCAAATTGAGTACATTAGTAATAATTTAAATTTGCCCCAACATTGATTAATGACGATTGTTCATTTCTTTATCGTATAGTATTTCATATTTAATACCTTTTTGTATTAATTAACGATATATAGACCTTATTAATGAGAAACAAGATACAAAAAGACTGAGACATATGTATATAAAGGTATAACGGTAGTGTACACCTCCTAATTTAAATAAAGGATACTCTTTACATTTTTTACATATTTTGCTCTAGGTTATAGAACAGTTAAGCTATGTGTGGCTTGATTGAAGCGAATAGATAGATAGTTTCAGTTTTTTATTTACTAAAATTTTGATCCTCACCGAAAACATACCGAAGTAGACTGTTTCCATCGAATACGTCCCTGATATTTTTAAACCGCCCAAAGCCAACTAAATTTACTTCCACAATTAAAAATAAAAATGCAGACAAACTTTATTGCGAGGAGAAAAAATTGCCCGAATTTAGTGCACCCAGCTGTATCCGAAACGTATAATTAGAGAATGACGGACAAGATTCTTACATAATCGTCGTTGAATGGAATTCCAATTTATCGGGCAAAATGATTAAAGTGATGTTACCCATATCGAGAAAAAGGTAACACTTACAAGAAAGGGCAATTTTCCAACATTGACAGTTTAATGATAAAAATTGATTGATTTTTATGTTTCTTCTTTCTGGAATAATATAACGTGCATTGAGAAATCTTTGAAAGGGAATTTTGATAAATCTTATCCATTATTACGTTTTAAAAAGAAAAAGAGATATCATCTCGGGTAAAGGAAATAACAGTGGGCAGTTTAGCAATATAGTAATAGTATGCATACGCAATAATAACTACATCAACTAACTAAATAACTAGTACCCTATTACGTCTTTACTATTCGCATAAACAAAATACAATAAAGTAAGTACACATAGTTAGTGCGGAAGGATTACCGAGATAAGACGGGAATGCAAATAACTTCACGACCCTAACTAAAATATAACTTCTAGTTACAAAACAGAAGGTAAACAATGAAAGTAATTTCAAAGTTTATGATCTCCTTTGTGCTACACGCAAAACTAACCGTAATTGTTTAGTTGTTTTTTGCCATTGTGACAGCGAAATAATAAAAAATCTACGACAGGAAAAACAACAAAGGCATGATATCTTTAAAGTAACAATAGACATTTTTTTACTAAAGAACAAATTAATTCAAGATATGAGGAAATGATTCAGCATTTCTATACAAACACTAGGCTTCTTCAACTGGTATATTACGGTCTAATAATTGCCCAAATTTGGAAGTTATAAAATCATTAAAGTAAAAGAGAAGATTAAAGGGCTCATTATACCGTTTTACTGGTTGGTAATTGAATAACCACGATCATTTTGTTGAGTTGAAGATGCATTCGTATCATTATCGTTCTGATTATTCGTTTTTTTCAATGCCACTTTAACTTTAGTCACTTGATTGTTCAGTCTATAAATAATTTTAATGTCTATACTAAGTAACTCAGCAATTGTCGCTAAAGAATGTTTAAAGGTACCCTCACAAACCTTATGAAAATTGAATTTCGGTGGAATTGGCCAGTTTTTACATTAAATTTGAAATAGATAAATTTTTAAAAAATAAAGCGTACCAAAGAAAAAATTGCCAAACTAATATTAGACTCTCTTCTCAGGAGTTGTTAATAGCAGGCTGAAGGTTGTACGTGTTTTACATGTCAAAATATCCATTTTATAGAAACTCTTTATAGTCCAGGCGACAGAGAAATTGGTATATGGGAAAAGTCACAAGACTTGATAACAGCAATTTTTTTGTTTAGTATGTAGGGGTGTGTGTGGTAAGTCTACATTCAAGTTTTCGTATTAATCGAAGGCTGCGAGGTGTCCGCCATCTTGGAAAAAGAGGTTAAAGTGTTTTTTCAATTTATCTCGTTAACCGTAGGTCTGAGGAAAGAAGTAATTCATAACGTTTTTGTTGGAAATTCCATTCTCTACAACTTCCTCAATCCACTTCTTTGGGAATTGTTTGTAATAAAAAAGTTATAAACAAATAACCGTAAAAATTTAGGGGTTGCAAATCTTTGGGGTGAAATAACCATTTCATTTTTGGTCGTACGAGCAAAATTGTTCTTACCTATCTTGTAGGCAATCTAAAAACGAACAATTTAGTGCACTCACGTTTTTGGTTCCGTTCTTTGGTATAGTGGAAGGCAGCGGCCGAATGGAGGTAAGTCGAAAACTAGGCAGTAAGCGCGTATAACGTTCTTCCTACTGGTAAGTTATTTATCTCCTTAACCATACGCCTGAGTAAAAAATTTGTTACCACCATTTTTGTCGGAAATACGATTCTCTACAACTTCCTTAATACACTTCTTTGAGAAATGTTTGTAATAAAAAAGTTATAAATAAATAACCGTTAAAATGTAGGGATTGAGAATCTTTGGGGTGAAGTAACTATTTCATTTTTGGTCGTACGAGAAAAATTGATCTTACCTTTCTTGTAGACAATTTATTTTTAATAACTTTGTAACTACTTACATGACACATGTAGGATGAAAGTTGTAGAGAATCATATTGCCGACAAAAGTTGTGCTGACAACGTTTTTACTCAGACGTACGGTTAAGGAGATAAATAATTTACCAGTAGGAAAAACGTTATACGGCTTACCTGCTTCGTTTTCGACTTACCTCCATTTGACCGCTGCCTTCCACTATACCAAAAAACGAAACCAAAAAAGTGAGTACACTACATTGTTCATTTTTAAATTGTCTATTTTTAAATTAACTGCTAAAATATATATAGGGGGGTGGTCATTTGTATTGAGCATATGGTATGAAATAAGTATTTCATTTTTTGTCGCACGGAAAAAATTATTCTTACCTTTCTTGTACACAATGTTAAGACGAGAATTGTGATATACTTATATTTATTGGACTTGACCTTATAGTGAAATTGTGGTCTAGAACAAGCACAAGCCTTTATTAGCTTCATTGTCTGGCACAATGTATAATTAATTATAAATCAAATAAATAAATAAATGCATTAGCAGATGTACCTACTTTTCTAGCGATTTAAATTTTGGTCGACGGGTGGGAGAATGGCCCGGTGCCTTTAACTACTCGAGGCGAACAGGTCTCTTAAGCTGGCTCAGCCAAAATAGCACAACACAAAAAGAAATATATAATGATTTAGTACTAATTAATTGCTAATTAATTGATATTTAATTGCGCTAAATAAAAATTTATTGCTCTGCTTTTTTTAAAAGAAACCATGGCTGAGCTGGCAAAAACCGTGTGCTGGCTCAATCTAAAAAAAGGAAATACATATTTTTTGATTTAGTGAGAATTAATTGCTAATTAATTGCAAATTAATTGCGCTAAATAAAAATTTATAGCTCTTATTTAAAAAAAAATCATGGCTGAGCTGGCAAAAACCATATGCTGGCTCAATCGAAGATAAAAGGAAATACATATTTTTTGATTTAGTGAGAATTAATTGCTAATTAATTCCAAATTAATTGCGCTAAATAAAAAAGCATAGCTCTTATTAAACTGCACAAAAACGGCGGATAAGGCCGTCATATAAGAGTGAACTGTGTGACCGGCATAGGTGCGGTAGAATAATTAATTGTTCCAGCACAACAAACCAAAATGTGTTCTACCAAGCACTACCAACTCTGGAATGCTTAAAAATAAACTCTTCGATTTAATTGCTACCACAAAACTGCATTAAAACGGCGGATAAGGCCGTCATATAAGGTTGTGCAGTGCGACTGGCATAGGTGCGGTAGAATAATTAATTGCTCCAGCACAACACACTAAAATGTGTTCTACCAAGTACTACCAACTCTAGAATACTTAAAAATACACTCTTCGATTTAATTGCTACCAGAAAACTGCATAAAAACAGCGGCTAAGGCCGCCATATAAGGTTTAACTGTGTGACCTGCATAGGTGCGGTAGAATAATTAATTGTTCCAGCACAACACACCAAAAGCTGTTCTACCAAGTAATACCAACTCTAGAATACTTAACAATATACCCTTCGATTTAATTGCTACCAGAAAACTGCATAAAAACGGCGGATAAGGCCGTCATATGAGGTTGAACAGTGCGACTGGCATAGGTGGGGTAGAATAATTAATTGTTCCAGCACAACACACCAAAATGTGTTCTACCAAGCACTACCAACTCTAGAAAACTCAAAAATACACTCTTCGATTTAATTGCTACCACAAAACTGCATAAAAACGGCGGATAAGGGCCATCATATAAGGTTGAACAGTGCGACTGGCATAGGTGCGGTAGAATAATTAATTGCTCCAGCACAACACATTAAAATGTATTCTACCAAGTACTACCAACTCTAGAAAACTCAAAAATACACTCTTTGATTTAATTGCTACCAGAGAACAGCAGAGAAACGACGGATAAAGCCGTCATATATGGTTAAACAGTGCGTCTGGAATAGGTGACGTAGAATAATTAATTGCTCCAGCACAACACACTAAAATGTAACCTACCAAGTACTACCAACTCTAGAATACTCGAAAATACACAAACAGCGGATAAAGCCGTCATATATGGTTAAACAGTGGGACTGGAATAGGTGCGATAGAATTAAATCAAAGAGTGTATTTTTGAGTATTCTAGAGTTGGCAGTACTTGGTGGAATACATTTTAGTGTGTTGTGCTGGAGCAATCAATTATTCTATCGCACCTATTCCAGTCCCACTGTTTAACCATATATGACGGCTTTGTCCGCCGTTTCTCTGCAGTTCTCTGGTAGCAATTTAATCAAAGAGTGTATTTTAGAGTATTCTAGAGTTGGTAGTACTTGGTAAAATACATTTTAGTGTGTTGTGCTGGAGCAATTAATTATTCTACCGCACCTATTCCAGACGCACTGTTTAACCAGATATGACGGATTTATCCGCCGTTTCTCTGCTGTTCTCTGACAGCAGTTATATCAAAGAGTGTATTTTTGGTAGAATACATTTTAGTGTGTTTTGCTGGAGCAATTAATTATTCTATCGCACCTATTCCAGTCCCACTGTTTAACCATATATGACGGCTTTATCCGCCGCTTCTCTGCAGTTCTCTGGTAGCAATTAAATCAAAGAGTGTATTTTCGAGTATTGTAGAGTTGGTAGTACTTGGTAGAATACATTTTAGTGTGTTGTGCTGGAGCAATTCATTATTCTATCGCACCTATGCCAGTCGCACTGTTCAACCTTATAAGACTGTCTTATTCGCCTATCCGCGGTTTTTATGCAGTTTTCTGGTAGCAATTAAATCGACGAATGAATTTTAAAGTATTCCTTAGTTGGTAGTACTTGGTAGAACACATTTTAGTGTGTTGTGCTGGAGCAATTAATTATTCAACCGCACCTATGCCAGTCGCACTGTTAAACCTCATATGACAGCCTTATTCGCCGTTTTTATGCAGTTTTCTGGTAGCAATTAAATCGAAGAGTACGTTATTAAGTATTCTAGAGTTAGTAGTACTTGGTAGAACACATTTTAGTGTGTTGTGCTGGAGCAATTAATTATTCTACCGCGCCTATGCCAGTCGCACTGTTCAACCTTATATGACGGCCTTATCCGCCGTTTTAATGCAGTTTTGTGGTAGCGATTAAATCGAAGAGTGTATTTTTAAGTATTCTAGAGTTGGTAGTGCTTGGTAGAACACATTTTGGTGTGTTGTGCTGGAACAATTAATTATTCTACGTACCGCACCTATGCCGGTCACACAGTTCACCCGAATCATTGTTTAATTGCGTATAGAATGCATATGTTTAACAAATTCGGTATTATATGCCATGTGTAAACTTTCAACTCCTGCCTTCCACTATACCAAAGAACGTGATAAAGAAGTAAGTATATCAAAATCCCCGTCTTTGCATTGTGTACAAGAAAGGTAAAAATAATTTTTTCCGTGCAACAAACAGTAAAATTCTTATTTCATCCCATACGTTCTATAAAAAATGACCCACCCCCCCTATATCTTAGCAGTTTATTGTTAATAACTTTGTAACTACTACATGGTACAAAAAAGTGTATTATGAAAGTTGTAGAGAATCGTATTGCCAACAAAACTTGTGCTAACAACTTTCTTACTCAGACGTACGGTTAAGGAGATAAATAATTTACCAGTAGGAAAAACGTTATACGACTTATCTGCTTCGTTTTCGACTTACCTCCATTTGACCGTTGCCTTCCACTATACCAAAGAAAGGAACCAAAAAAGTGAGTACACTAAATTGTTCGTTTTTAGATTGCCTACAAGAAAGGTAACCACAATTTTGCTCGTACAATCAAAAATGAAATTGTTATTTCACCCCAAAGATTTGCAACCCCTAAATTTTTACGGTTATTTGTTTATAACTGTTTTATTACAAACATTTCTCAAAGAAGTGTATTAAGGAAGTTGTAGAGAATCATATTTCCGACAAAAATGGTGGTAACAAGTTTTTTACTCAGACGTATGGTTAAGGAGATAAATAACTTACCAGTAGGAGGAACGTTATACGCGCTTACTGCCTCGTTTTCGACTTACCTCCATTCGGCCGCTGCTTTCCACTATACCAAAGAACGGAACCAAAAACGTGAGTGCACTAAATTGTTCGTTTTTAGATTGCCTACAAGAAAGGTAAGAACAATTTTGCTCGTACAATCAAAAATGAAATGGTTATTTCACCCCAAAGATTTGCAACCCCTAAATTTTTACGGTTATTTGTTTATAACTTTTTTATTACAAACATTTCTCAAAGAAGTGTATTAAGGAAGTTGTAGAGAATCATATTTCCGACAAAAATGGTGGTAACAAGTTTTTTACTCAGACGTATGGTTAAGGAGATAAATAACTTACCAGTAGGAGGAACGTTATACGCGCTTACTGCCTCGTTTTCGACTTACCTCCATTCGGCCGCTGCTTTCCACTATACCAAAGAACGGAACCAAAAACGTGAGTGCACTAAATTGTTCGTTTTTAGATTGCCTACAAGAAAGGTAAGAACAATTTTGCTCGTACAATCAAAAATGAAATGGTTATTTCACCCCAAAGATTTGCAACCCCTAAATTTTTACGGTTATTTGTTTATAACTTTTTTATTACAAACAGTTCTCAAGAAGTGAGTTGAGAAAGTTGTAGAAAATCGAATTTCCAACAAAAACGTTATGAATTACTTCTTTCCTCAGACCTACGGTTAACGAGATAAATTGAAAAAACACTTTACCCTCTTTTTCCAAGATGGCGGACACTTCGCAGTCTCTGATTAATACGAAAACTTGAATGTAGACTTACCACACACCCCACTACATACTAAACAAAAAAAATTGCTGTTATCAAGTCTTATCACTTCCTCTTGGAAGGAACGTGGGGGTATGTTGATACGGGTACCCCACGTAAAACAAATTATAATAATCTGTTATCAAGTCTTGTGACTTTTTTTACTCTGTCGCCTGGACTATTATTGTAAGAGTGTGAGACAGGTGAAATTATTTAAAATATTCAATTTTGTAAATTTTTGCTTGTATACTTCTTGCAAATAAATATCACTAAAAGTATTAAACTTTTATTAAATTAATTCAATTCTTAGCATATCAGCAATATATTTGGCATTGAAAAACTTATGTTATTATAGTGTGCTTTTGCTATTACTCCAGCTGACGGACAGGGGTACAGATACTTTATAGCCTTACTAGTAGTACTATGAAGTGGTACGTTATAGCCGCTTTGTCATAAACAATACTTTATAATGCAATCGCACATAATAGTATATTAAAGGACGAGTTTCATAAGGCAAGATTTATTGCACGAGTCCAAAAGGACGAGTGCAATAATGACTTATGAAACGAGTTTTTTTCTATTTTTCTATTTTACTTCTTTTATTCCCTTTTCCAATAAAAAAAATCTCAATTTTAAGATTTAGGGATTTTTGTGGTAGTTGACAACATTGATGTGACATTTGAAAATCCATTGATTGACACATAAAATTGAGTGAAGTTTTTGTCAATTTCCTGTTTTTTTAAATTATTTTTTCAATGCTACCAACTTTGAAAAAGTTGGGTTATTAAAGCACTCGAATGAGCTATTAACGCACTGTTTTGGGTGCTTTAACAACTTTATTATAGACGCAAAATAGAAAAAATTCATTAAAGGCTATTTATTAACCAGCACTACCAAAATTGTTTTTTACTACTTGAGCCTTTCTATATACCAATTTATTTTATTATGGTTACCATGGTAAACTTGCTTTAATTATTATTAATAATATAAATGAGACTACAAAAAAATCTGTAGCTTTATAGTATATTAAGTATCAAGAACAGTAAGGACAGTTTACCGATCGACGACAATGTTTGGCGACTGAGCGAAGCGAAGTCGCCAATATTCGAGGAGATCGGTAAACTCCTTACTGTTTGAGATGCTTATACTATTTTTTGTACGACCATTATGAATACAAAGGTATTAACTAAGGAAATATCCCCGAAAAAAATAGATTTAAGATAATTTATTTTTGCCCTGTATATCCACCAAACATTAAGTAGGTTTTGTCGTTACCATGGATACGTTTGTAATTACTATTATTTTTGAATGTCACGATATTTGTCAAACTCGTGAGAATGAGTGAATCTGAAAACAAATATAATTGGGATATTGAAGAGACCTGAGCAAATTTAAATAAACAACATACATTTTTTTAATAGTCCAATTATTTAGAAATAAATGATTTCTCGCGAAAGAGACATCTAAAGATCATGCATTTATTTTATAAATTACATATAATTTACTTACCGTTCTGTTTTTGACAGAACTGAACGGTAAGTAATTACTTACCGACGCGTTTTTGCTTAGCAACCAGTAAATATAACCTACTGTTCTAAAACCAAGTATGGTAAACAATCGAAATAGCATGGTCGTACAAAAAAGAAATTTCTTTTACATTTAAACAATTATTTAAGAGTATTAACATCATTCATTAATTATTACAAAAGGCATCTCCTTATAAGAATCATTATCAGAAAATTACAATGATTATTTCATTTATACACATAACAATGCGTACTTACCATGGTAACTGTCACTTCAATAATTAAAAAAATTAAAATCTCAAGATTTAATCGCGATTAAATTTCTGTCATAGTATATTGTGTCTCACGGGCAGAAAATTAGCATTTGTAGCTCGCAGTTGTTTGATGCCCGAGCGAAGCGTAGCGTAGCGAGGGCAGCGGACAACTTAGGGCTACAAATGCTTTTCGGTCCGAGTGACATACAAAAGTTTTTCGCCTACCTGTTTGAAAGTTTAAAAAAGAATTCCAAAAGTTAAACAGTAACGTAACTTATTAGTAAATTAAATAGGCATATGTTAGAGGGAATGAATGAAAATGAAAATAACGCCAGACATTTTTAGTAATTTATTAAC
Source organism: Agrypnus murinus (assembly GCA_929113105.1). Taxonomy (NCBI): domain Eukaryota; kingdom Metazoa; phylum Arthropoda; class Insecta; order Coleoptera; family Elateridae; genus Agrypnus; species Agrypnus murinus. The sequence goes on from OV816024.1 coordinate 249,503,251, forward strand.
TAAATTAACCTAATAATCATTACACTACATACAACACGGCCGTATAGTAAATGTTTTCATTATTATTGGTAAATAAAAGGAACAGGATATGACTTTTAATTAGGATGAGTAATTAATCTATCATTGTATAATTTATTGAAATTACAATTTTCTTTTTATTAATTAATTGTCACAACCTCCATTTATACATACAATGACACTGTGAAAAGAAAAAAACAAACGACAAATTTATCGACGAAGACATGAAAATCAAAGTTATGATCTAAGAAGCCTAGAAAAATTTGACGTATGTTTTTTATATTTTTAAAGGTTATGTAAAAATATGTTTGAAATTACATTTTCCGTCATATTCTGTTGCTAAAAGTTTTACGAATGAGTTATATTTTTAATGTTAAAAACTAATGATTTCATTTTTTGACTAAAATCTTTTTAGGATAATGCACAGGAGTGGTCAAAGTATGACAATTTAAAAAACAATTACAATTTTTACAGTATCTCCAACTTAACATAAATAAATCGTGGTTTCATCTAGTAGTAGTGTAGAGGTTATGTATTTGACATAAGAGGGCAGTAAAAAGTTTGACATAAGAGGCACGCAAAGAAGCCTTAACTGCCCTCAAAACAGGACATTTAAAAAGCACTTTCTGATCAGGTAGGCGAAAAAAATTTTTTTCGCCTACCTGATCAGACGTGTTGTATGTAGTGTAATGATTATTAGGTTAATTTAGTTAATAAATTACTAAAAACGTCTGGCGTTATTTTCATTTTCATTCATTCCCTCTAACATATGCTTATTTAATTTACTAATAAGTTACGTTACTGTTTAACTTTTGGAATTCTTTTTTAAACTTTCAAATAGGTAGGCGAAAAACTTTTGTATATCACTCGGACCGAAAAGCATTTGTAGCCCTAAGTTGTCCGCTCATCATACAACTGCGGGCTACAAATGCTAATTTTCTGCCCTTGAGACACAATATACTATATCGCTCTCGACTAATTTTGACATCGTTATCAAAGGTGCTTAGACAAGTGAATATGCAGACCATGGAAACATATTTAAAAATTGTAATTTCTTTAATAACTGTACTAATGTAAATACCAATAGACAATTTACAAACAATATCAATCTAAATTTTGTTGCGTGGATAAATTTGCTCGACGTATTTCTGAGCAAAACATTCTGACACAAAACGTCAAGATTTATTCGGCTATTTTACATGCCCTTGGGATATCACTGTTGATTATTTCCTTTATATACATAATAATGCGTAATTACCATGGTTACTGTCACTTTAATAATGATAAAAATTCAAATGTCAAAATTTAACCACGGTTAAAAATGTGTTGAAATTTAATCACTTCTGAATAATTTTGACATCATCATCAAAGGTGCTTAGACAATTGAATGTGCAGAAAATGGAAACATATTTTATTCACAATCGATACATAATGTGTTCATTACTGACGTTTAAAAAGTTAGAAAGTAGTTTATTATACACCATAGTCAATAATAAGTTCTCTTGGTTAGTAATGAGTTCTCTTGGTTAGTAATATCCATTACTTACCTTTTGCTCGTTCTAAATATTCTCAACAGATGGCAGAAGTTTTCGTATCTATCTTTACTTTTAGCAGGTAACAAACAGTCAATCACTGTTTTAGCAACTTTTCGCAATTCCGGTGGTGTGCAACTTACATCAGTTTCACTATCAGACATTTTAAATCGTGTAAATTGCAATTAGGAGCAAAGTAATTTTTGATTTAGTAGTGACACGAATTTACTTTGACAATTGTTGCAGCAATTGTCATTTTATCGCCACCTGAATAAAAACGCTGGTGTTGTGTCCTATATATATCAAGTATAAGGTATCAATGTAAGAACATAATTATGTACGATTGTGAATAAAATAGTATACATACCTCGGCGGGAAGACATTACGCGTCGAGCAATTGCTGCCCTTGGCGCTTCGCGCCTCGGGCAGCAAAATTGCTCTCCGCGTAATGTTCTACTTCCCGCCTCGGTAAGTAATCTACTATAAAACGTGTAGTTTCATCATTAACTAATGTAATGTACTAATGTAAATAGCAATAAATAATTTAAAAAACAATATCCATTTATTCAAGAAATAAAGTCGATTTATAAACTTTACCTTACTGTTCTCGCTCCTGTTCGCGTTTGCAGTTCCCGCTACCGTTTCCACGGGCCATTTTATAAACTTGCTTGAGCGGAACCGCGACGCATGCGCAAATGTAATGGTTTACTTGACATTTCCAATGTAAAACGTCATTATCATAAACATAACCTTAGTTATTATTAGTTTGATGAAGATGAACTTGGAAAGAGACAATATGTTGTTATTAGACGCTTTAGTTTAAATTAATGTCCATTTTGATTGACCGATCTGCGAACTGCAATGGCAAAAGTTAAAAGTTGGTTATCTCGAACGGACGTCAGCGGCAAACGGCAGTGATATTTTATAAATGCTTTAGAAACGCACGTAGGCATTTTAACGGCAACGGTAAGCGGGAACGGCAACGGAAAAGTTTATAAATCGCCTTTTAAGGCTAGTATTTAGTGGAAAATAATTTGCTTTGCAACCAAACCTGGGGATATTTTAAACCGCCTAGAGATATGCAACTTGTTTAACACAATATTGCCTACGTCCAAACAGATGTAGTTTTAATTGCAATTTTGAAGTTTATGAATTGGTGAAATTTTGACAGTTGTAAAAAGTGAGAAGTAGCTAAAAGTTTACAATGGGTTTTTGTTTATTAATTTATGAAAAATGAAGGTTGAAGAAAGTTGGTTTTGCCAGGAAAATAGTTCATTATATATCCTGCAATATTTGTTTTTAGAAAAATAAATGTATAGGAAAAATAGCATAATTTGTTTTTTAGTTAGTGACAACGACATTGCAGTATCTACGCCACTGGCCACTATGGCACTGGCTACTGTATAACTATGTTCTGCCAGTTTTTTGCATCTGAATAAAATAAGTGTATTTTGGAATAGGTATTTACTGACGAGGTGTATATTAATTTGTGAACAATCAATATTAAATAGTATTAAATAATTTTGCAGAAATTATTTAATGTACTTAGCAACTTGCTAAAATGCATAAAAATGAACAAACATTAAAAATAGTTAAAAACTTAAGAAACAATATTAAAATGAACCGCTTTCAGGCTCTTAGCACAATAACCGTAAATAAACCAATAATCTATTTTTGTAGATCTAATAAATCCTTACAGGAAGCAATGACAATTTTCTAAAGTAAACGTAATTTTGTGTACATTTCTACATTACAACAAAGCACATTTATAATCCTCTTATAATATTTAAAAGAAGGATCTATTTGTACCTGAAGCCGACAAAGTAAATCTGCTTGTACCTGCCCGTCGAATGGTGTGTTGCCTAACTTTAGGAAAGTTGGTAAATAAAGGCGTAACAAGTTTATCCATTATTATAAGATTTTCGTCGACTATTAAAAATCTTCAAATTTTTGGGTAATTGAATTGGCATGGAGTAGATACTTGATGACTTGGACGGTCTTAAAATTGCGAAATTGTAATTAGTAGACCTTAATTTTATAATTATAATTATAAACAAATATATTAATAAGTAACTCAAATTTCATTAACCTTTTTTCAATTGGCAACCGTGGAAGTGTTTACACATAATATATCTAAAGGTGCAATAGTTGACCTTTCCTCCATTTCTAATAGACAACTTATAATATTATAATAAAATCCTTTCTGTTATCAATAAATACTGTCGTCCACGGCCGTACAGTAGATTACTAAATACTAGATGATACCTTAATCATGCCAAATATTCCGCGTACATGTAAAATAACCTAATTAAATTTTGACGATTTTTTGTCAAAATGTTTTACTCTAAAGAAATACGTCTCGAAAATTTTCCACCCAAAATCACTGGTGCTGCGCACTCGGGATTTTGTTGCGTGATAAGTTTACTCGATATATTTCTGAGCAAAACATTCTGGCAGAAAACGTCTAAGAAAAAAATTGAATTACTGTTGAGTAAAGCATTACTGCATGGCTATATAAACAATAGACTTTATAAAATGTTCCACTTTAAATTAAATAACCATCAACACTAGGTTTCCCATAGAGCTAGAGCTAGTAGCACTCGTATTAGAAATGTAGCACTTACGTTAGATACCTAGCTCCACAATAATATTTTAGATAGAAAGGTTTAAAGTTTGGTAGCTAGTCTTCCCCCACCCCCGGTGACCTTTTATGCATTGTAGATAAATGAATCAAATGCTTGTAGCTAGCACGTACCTTCCACAGTCGGCACTAATGCCATTTGCAAGATATTTAGGACTGAAATCGGAAGGAGACAACTTAACGTTTGCCCTGCCATTTTGTTTGATCGATCTTAAAATTCACCTATCGCATAACTAGCACTCAGGTTAGAAAGCTAGCACCACAATAGGGATTGCAATATAAAGGTTGAAAGCTTGACAGCTAGCCCAACCCGGCGATGTTTTGTACATTGGAAATAGATAAATCCAATGCTTGCAACTAGCACTTAAATACTAAAACTGGTATTAATACCATTAGCGAGATATTTAGAAATCAAATCGGAAAGGGAAGACAAGTTAACGCCAGCCAGCCAGCTATTCGGAAAATATTGGTCTGGAAACATTTAATCACCAGGGCCATGCTGGCAGATCAGAATACCGGCAAATCGCCGCCATATTGGGATAGAGAGTAGCATGATCTTTAATAATGGACAAACTAACATTGCATTTCACGTATCTGATATATTAGAGGTTTGAACTTTCAGAATAACAATTAGTAAAAAAACTTGTTTAACTAAACGTGAATTTGATTAAATGCAATGCAGATTTAAAAATAATGAACAAGTTCGTGCTTCTTTCGCCTCAATATGCCTTCGTTTGCGGTAGTCTGATCCAACAGCATGGCCTGGTTGATTACATGTAGTGACTCTAATTACATATAGTCCTGTTGTCACTTTTGACCATTATCTCCCATCGTAACAGGGTAGTATCCGTAACTCAAATCTCCAATCAGGTCTTACGTATCAGGATCGATTGTACATCTGAGGTACAGAGTGTTCTTTTCACCTAGTATAAGTAGTGTAGTAATTAATGATATATCATTAATTCACTTTCGTTTGGTTACAAACGAAAGTGAATCGAATTAAAATCGTTATAAGATAAATTCATATAAAATTCTTTATTGTCAGATTTTAACCTCCTCCACTCAACGTAAACACAATAGTGTGTACTTTAAGTTACCAACTCTGTGTCAGCATACACTATTTGCGTACTCAATAACTAGCACTGTATTGGAGTTATAACAAACTCCAATACAGTACTAATAAAATTAATCTCACTTGATTCAAATCTCGATTCAAAAATTCCATCATTTACTCTAGTAAAATAAAAAAGTCTAATTTTAGTAAAAGAAAAGTCTAGAAACCGTATTATCAAATACCGTTTATGTCGTAGTTTTGCGGTTATAAATGCTGGGTTCAGTATTTCAAGTTTTTTGCTCTGAAAGCTCTGTTGCTATAGTTACAATTATTTGCAATAATGGATACCATAGGAATCGAGCTCTTCGAATAAACACATCTGAAATACCAAACGCGGCGAAAGTAGCTCTTTACTAGTACTGAAATAGTTATTTACATTACAAGCTGCGAAAGTTTACTTTTAGGTGCAAGGTGTTTTTGATTAAGTTAAAAACACCGAGCACCTGAAACGGCTTTCGCAGCGTGTAATGTATGTGACTTTTCATTCCCCCCTTGACATTTACTAACCACCGTAAATAAATAAATAAAATTATGATTCAGTGTTTATCATAAAATAATCTTTGTATATACAACAGTATTGTTACCAAGGTAATGTTGACAACAGCCGCCTTACAATATTATATTTTAAAAATTGACAGTTTTACTTTGTTGTCCAGGGACCGAAAGTTTTTCATACCTAGCAACCACCTCGCATATTTTACTTTCGCTTTAGGTTGCCCTATCAAGATAGAAAGTTACACTTTCGTAAAGGAGAGAATGAAAAGTACCTTTACATCAAGAAAACATCCAGCTTTCCAATGGCAACTATGTATTACATGTCCAATTTTTTTCTGTCATGACAGATTTATAAAATGATTTTTCATTCTCCCCTTTACGAAAGTGTAGCTTTCTATCTTGATAAGGCAACCGAAAGCGAAAGTAAAACATGTGAGTGCTGAGGTGGTTGATAGGTATGAAAAACTTTCGGTACTTGGACAACGAAGAAAAACTGTCAATTTTTTTTAAATATAATATTGTAAGGCGGCTGTTGTCAACATTACCTTGGTAACAATACTGTTGTATAGTATATGTACATAGATCTTGAGAACTGCTGCGTTCCCCATTACTTAAAGCCTAGTACTTGGGCGACTATAATAGGCCGTTGTTGGAAATTTTAAATTTAAATCGATAATTGATGCCCATTATTTCCATTTGAACAGTCGGTCAATTAAGTCCGAATGTCCAGTGTTACTCTTATCTGCTTTAACAGAAATTAAATGTTTTCTGTAACTTTATGTCTGATAGATTGAAATAGTGACAGGTTAGATGTTTTATTCTGTGTTTTGTTCTTTTTCAAAGATATTTCTTTTATCAGATTCAAGATTTGGAATTTTGCATAATTGTTAATAATCCAATGAAACGATCACTTTTTGATAAAGAAATTTCAATCATCAAACAATTAGCACATGCAAACCATTATAACCATAACATGATTCACACTTTAATTCAACAAAAAGATTATAGGTTAGCTATCAAAAGAATATTTCCAATTGACACTCAAATACAGGATACAAACTACATATCAATACCATACTTTGACAAGATATCAGAACAAATTGCAACTATAATACGAAAAACCACTAGTTACAAAATAACCTATAAAACTAACACCAACACTTTTTCATTTTTATTCAATGCTAAAGACAAAACACAAGATATCATGAAATCCGGCATTTACCGTTTGAATTGTTCTTTTTGTAACTCGGTTTATATTGGACAAACACTTAGAAATTTCGACATAAGATACAAACACGTACGCTCTTATAGACTTAAAGATCCAGAAAAATCGAATTATGCCAAACACATTTTGGAACAGAACCACTCAATGACACCTCAAAACAACATTAAATTCTTACATTTTTGCAACAACAAACACAAATTAGACATTTTAGAAGCTTTTGAAATATACAAACATAAACGCACAGTACCTTTAATGAATGAACAAACTGAGCTTAGTAATTCTCCTTTATTAGAAGTGTTAGATATTTAGTTTTTGTATGTATTGTATCTATACCCTAACATTTAAATGAAGGATTTAAAATTACCGATATCACGAGGGCAGAATTGTAAAAAGCATCTCAAATCACGCAGTGTCCACCTCATGATCACGTGGTCGACTCGAGAAATGTATCTGATAACAGAAATAACTGATAAACTGGAATGATTCAGTAGCGTCACAAAATGTCCTTTACGAAGGCTAACATTGATGCTTAATGTTGTATTCGATTATAATCAAATACACGTACAAAATAGGGAAAATGAAATTAATTTATACTAGAAGAACAATTATTATTAACGTCCAAGTTTAATTATTTCATTCCACCTATAAAATACTATTTGACTCACAGTTAGGCATATTTTTGTTTTCCATGTAACATGTATGCAAGTAAACGGCAAAAAATATAGATTAAATTAAACATATGAAAGCAGAAATATTGTTATAAACAAAAATTCTTAAGAACTACTATAATAGTTAAGTAATTCCTTTAAAACAGTAACAAATTGTTTATACATTAATTGTTTTATTGAAATTGGTAAATTATTATACAGTACGATTCCTAATATATAAAAAGGATTGCCATCATTTAGTATCAGTTTTATGCACTTAAAAATGTAAATTAACACCAGTTATGATTTTGTGTAGTTATGATTATTGATTGATTCCCTATTTTTTTACTTTTAACGATTTATAGTTAAAATTTTTGCAATTACTTTTCTTTAAATGTATTCATTACCCTATGCCATTTAAAACGTAATGAGATTTTTAATTATAAATCGTTATTAAGGTTGAATAGATACTTCAACGATGATAAATTTACATAATGTTAAAAAGTACTATCCGAACGTACGCTACTGACCTTTTTAAAACGTCTCTAGTAACACGATACTGTGCTTACATTCTTAGCTTATCGTAATGTTCTCACAGCTGATGTGCACGCGTTCATTAAAATCCTTCATTTGCCAGCGAGACTATAGTTACCTATTTTCTGTATGTATTTATCCATAGCAACGTGTTTGTTTATCTATCTTATCTACCTTTGATAATGACATTTAATGTCGAAACAATATTGTTAGGTTAAGATACTAATAAAACTTGTGAAACTTTGAATTAATCTTTTAATTTGATTATATTTCACTATTATTAATTTACTACCATTTGGTAGTAACCTATTTAGGTTAAAAGGTTACCTTACTTATCCCTTTTTGCATTTTCTTGTTCTCGTAGCATGCACTTAACTTACTGATCAATTGGTGAAGAGATCTACGTCGCTGTTACCTGCAGATACTTGTTTACGTCGTTTAATTTCGATCCTAATTACTCTATCCAAATTCTAGTTGCTGATTACAAGCCCGAACGCATACCCAAGTAGAAATTCTGTCTTATTTGTTAATAATAACCACAAGCTTTATCCCCATCCTAATTGTTGCCTATATGATTGAATTCCCACCAAGCTTTAATTTCGAAGTTTTACGAAAGTAATTTATTAAGGAAGTTACTTATCCAGCTTCCTCCTGACTTATCTTTTTTCCAACATCAAGCCTTACAAATTGGTTGAGAACAAATCTCCAAAAAGGAAAAAATCACGTCTGTAAGCTCAAACCAACTTTAGCAGGAGTAGATAAGCAGCAAGAGTTCGGCGACAAAATCCCATGTTATTTCTTATGAAGGTCCAACGTAGTAATTTTCGGTCAATTTCAAGGTCATTCGCGGTCTAGCGCGTGACCTCACCGCGTCATTATACTTCTACGCTCACATCTGACTAACCATGTGATCATAATATTCAATCGCGAATTAAATGCGCGAATTAAATGCGCGATTTAAATGCGCGAATTAAATTAATTGATCTTATTAAATTAATTCACGGTATCATTTACATATCTTCTTTCTCATTTACATATATAATTTCTCATATGCATGCGCGAACATATCTGCCATTTTGTATCTGTCATTTTCAATTTGTCATCTAGGATTTCCCGCCCTTAAATTTAAATTTTTAGTACTACTACTGCCATCTATCGGTGACGTCATATGATCGGTATAGTAGATTCCTCTCTCTCGCTCTCACTTGTCACTTCCAACTTGTCATCATTTCCCGCTGAAAGATTTGAATTCCTAGCGCTGCTAATGCCATCTATCGGTGACGTCATATGGTCGGTATAGTAGATTTCTATACGCCTGTAGATAGGCAACCTGCTACACTTTTTTATAAAAATCAATGGAGCCAACAGGATTTGAACCGGGGACCGCTCGAATGGTAGCCAGCCAATGCATCCATTACACCACGAAGGTAATCTATTAAAGCACTGTAAACGGGTTATAAAAAAAAATAATGTTGACTAGCTATTGTTGTGTCGAATTGACGATTTGATTTGAAAATTTAATAATGTAATTTATCGTTTAGACTAACCCTTGCTTACTTCTATATATGTTTAATTAATATGTAATTAGTACATCAAAATATGTTCTTAATATGTTAATCAATTTCCTTATAAAATATAACTATATATCATTGAAATAAAACATTAAACAATTGCAGTCGTTTATCATAAACCTAGTGGTGAGTTTGTATTATTCGTATAGCGATATGGATATATTATTCAGATATGTCGTGTTATGTGTTTAAATTTCTCATATGCATGCGCGAATTAAATTATTTCACGGTATCATTAGTGTATCTCCTCTCTCATTTACATAACTGATATCTCATTCTGTACATCTCATTTTTATACATTATTTGCCATCTCTCATCTCTCTCTCATAAATTTATTTTAAAATAAATCAGTCCTATTTGATATTTATCTTCAGGTCATCATGTAATTCTGTGAAAATAATTTAATATGTAGAAACGTAATAATAAAAAATTTATTTTCAACTATACAAAAGTAACTCTTAAGCTACTGTCAATCAACTGTCGGATTAGCTCTGGTGCATTAGACCTGTTTAAATATACGGCATAAACATTTAGTTTGAAAGGAAACAATTAGGGTCGTTATGATTTCATAAAATTTTATTCAAGTGAATCTTCTTAAGAATATAGAACACTGTGAAGCATTATTTTTAAAATTCAAAAAACATTATCTATAGCTAAAACTGTTTAAGAAATAACTTTCAAACTAAATGTTTTTTGCATGAAAATACGTACAAACTAATTAGCCATGTTTCGACATTCTTTAAAACTGCTTTCAAACCATAAATAAACAAACGTTCTTACGAATGACTGACTGAAAGGAATTTAGATTTTCTAAATAATTTGTTAAGAGATTATCATCTTAAAAGCGGCATAAATTATTATTTTAAATAACAATTACTCACCCTTGTGTTAACCCGTATGCTAAGTATGTCCTAATGGTAAAACTGTAATCAACGAGATCTAATATCATAGTAATATTATATAACAGATTAGGTGACCTAACAAACTCTTTAAAGAAATGTTTATTTACATGTATGAGATAGTATTTAACATAATGTCCTTACATACTGGGTTACGATAGAGACGGGTAATCATACGAGCTGCTGAAATGTATGATATATTATAAAATAACGTTTAAATAAGAGTTTACTTTAGATGCTACGAATATCTATATGGTGTATAAACAATAAGAACACATATTTAGAAACTGTTTACAAGGTAGTAGATATAACGAAAAAAGGCTAGCATTTGTTCAAAATTACATTACGTCTAGAGGGCGATATGAATATAACTTATAGGATTTAATCAAACTAGAAAAATACCGATATATATTCAGCGTTGAGAAATAATTATACTATGCGTTTAAATGTTTAAGTTCATCATAGCCTGCATCTCCTAAAATATGAGCGTTATACACATGTTTGAAATTCAATTCATCTTGCTTAAAGAGAATAAGTAAGTTAGCGTTGTCCCTAATCAGATGTTTCGGTATCTTTGCATATGTCTGACCTAAATAAAATGAATCAACATCCTTTATGTCTACTCATGCTAAAATATTCTCTAAGTTTTTCCTGTTTGTCACAGATAATATCATCGAAAATGAATACTGAATTAGGTTTCACATCATTAGGGGTGATTACATCATCGCTTTCGCCATATTTATGTTGAAATAAAGACTTGGCGTATAGGTAGATATTTTCAAATTTTAATTCGTTTTCATTTGTTAGTAGACCTAACAAGACATTAGTTTTACCGCAAGAAGAAGGTACATTCAAAATTGCTCTATAGGAAACATATAAAAGCTTACATTGCTTCTTATCACCATCGGAATATTCTCGAGAAACACGATCGTCTAAGTTAAAATTATTGATTTAAAAAGTAATGACCATTACTCATCCTTTGTGTTTCGCCATATTTAAACGTTATTTTACAATACATCATACATTTTCAATAGCTTCGAAATACGCAGATATGTAATAATATACTATATACTCTTGTAGGTTATTCAACGTATCTATAGTAAACTCGTATGATTAAAAATAATCTGTAACCTTATTGTTTTTTATTACATCACAGGTTAGAGCATACGAATATAATTCAGGTTAGATTAGGTTAGAGCCTACGAATACATTTTTAGGGCAGAACGTAGGGAGCAGAGTAAGTACAAAACAACATTCTTTCATACAAGAACGTTTATTGATACGAGTAGTTTCGACGCTACTTAAAACATAATACATAACTTATATATATAATATCTATTAAAATAGTACATTTCGTATACACTAATAATGGTACTACATACTCGACTATAAAGTAAACATGCTAGGTATAACAACAGTTTAAAAGAATAGATAGTAAATATAACTATATCTAATTATTTTATATAATACTATGTTAACTAAGAGGTTATATACAGAATATATACGCCTGTATTCGACCTCTAGAGGGTTCATAAGACTACAGTAGACCAGACCAGACCAGACCAGACCAGACCAGATCAGATCATACCAGAGCAGACCAGACCAGACCAGACTAGACTATAGATGATAGACAGTAAAATCATGAACAATTATACGGCCTGTAATATAATAGAGCTTACTTGACATTTTAAAATTAGTGGCTGAATCTAATTATTACAGAAATTCAATTGTAGAAACTGAAGTAGGTAGATTTAGGTCGCGCGACCTAAATCTAACCTAAAATATATTCGTAGACTGTAACCCAACTAATATAATATGTAAGTTTTTTCGAATGTTAATGACGATTTCGTAAGTAGCTATAATGGTCTAACGTAATAAATATTTTATGAACTAATCTTAATAGAGATTTTTTGTAAGTAGCTACATGCTCTAACCTAATAAATGTTTTATGAACTAATCTTAATAGAGATTCTTGAATCTTTGCAACAACCGGAGTCTAAAATCTATAACCTTAATATAATTTTTGGGGGTCTAACCTAGATTGCTTCATTTAATTTAATCATTTATATTAATATTATATCGATTTATCATGCAATTTTGGGTTTTAAAGTAAAGTTTAGAAGTTTAGAATCCTTAAAACTCTCTACCTTCCTTTAACAATCAATTACAAAAACTGGATGAGTTTCTGGCGTATAGGTAGATATTTTCAAATTTTAATTCGTTTTTCATTAATTAGTAGACCTAACAAGGCATTAGTTTTACCACAAGAAGCAGGTACACTCAAAAATTGCTCTACAGGAAACAGATAAAAGCTTACAATGCTTCTTATCACCATCGGAATATTATCGAGAAACATGATCGTCTAAGTTAAATATATTTAGCGACTTCTTTTGCTTAATAATTTTCATTACGGTATATGTATATGTCTAGTCACAGTTTCAGCAAACGCATTGTATTCTATCAACGAATCATGTAAATATCAAAAATTCGTAACGGTTATGCATAGGTTTAATACCATCATCAGCTCATTTAAAAGGAAATGTTAGATTTTTAACAGTTTACGAGCAATAATCAAAGACTATTCTATAATGATGTATTATTTATTTATAAACGTTACATAGCATAGTAGCTAAATACATGACTGACTGAAAAAGTTACTTTTATTAATGATGACTATTGAATTCGATCTGTCACTAGCTTAACCTTTTAATTTCCACTTTTGACCAAATTATAGTTGATCTGATCAAATATTGCTTACAAATCGGAGCTCTAATCTAATGTCTACAGTAGAATCCTTAAAACTCTCTATGAAGTTTTAGAATTGTCGATTACTAAGACACCCGTTTCTTCTGCCTCCCTTAGTAAATTCATATTGTTAGCTTCTACTTTGTCAACTGTTACTAGAATGCTGTTCTTTAGATCCTTTACCTCGCTCTATGTATCTGTAGTCATTACAATGAAAGTTTGTACTGTTTTGTCGAATTGACGATTTGATTTGAAAATTTAATAATGTAATTTATCGTTTAAACTAACCCTTGTTTACTTCTATATATGTTTAATTAATATGTAATTAGTACATCAAAAATATGTTCTTAATATGTTTTTCAATTTCCTTATAAAATATAACTATATATCATTGAAATAAAACATTATTAAAATATTAAAAAATAATTTTATTTTATCACGTCCTAAATATTTACACGACTGATCACGTTTCTCGTCAGCTTCTTTTCAAACAATTGCAGTCGTTTATCATAAACCTAATGGTGAGCCTGTATTAGTCGTATTACGATATGGATATATTATTCAATTTTCATATCTTTTGCTAACCCTACATAACCTAAGCTTTACATAGCTTTAGGCATGTTTTATATTTCGTATTTAAACACATAAGACGACATATCTGAATGATATATTAAATAAAAATAAATTGCTACTAAACGTAAGCTAGACTTGAATGATATCGATCGATATGCTATAATATGTATAGCTTAAATGCTAGATTAGTGAAGGAACATACAGTGAAGAGTGTTTTGGGAAAACCTTAATGTAGCTGCTGAGCTCTGCTAACCAGCTTCACTTATAGGTACACTATCTATTTAACTGATTCAATAAAAATTTCGTTATTTAAAAATTCCTAACATTTATCTGTTTTAGAATATTCAAAGGCAGTATATGACAATAAATTATCGTGAGACTCCTGATCTATACAAAACGTCTTATATAAAATTAGAGATAAAAAAAAATTAAACCTATGACATATGGTGAAAATGCAAATATTCAATAATTCTAACCCCAATTTTTCTACTTTTCTAGACGTAATGTAATTTTGAACAGATTTTAACCCTTTTCGTTATATCTACTACCATTGTAAGCGATTTCTACATATACGTTCTTATTGTTTATACACCATATAGATATTCGTAGCATCTAAAGTAAACTCTTATTTAAACGTTATTTTACAATATATCATACATTTCAGCAACTCGTATGATTATCCCTCTATATCGTAACCCAGTATGTAAGGACATTATGTTAAATACTATCTCATACATGTAAATAGTTACAACAACAAAATAGAAAAGTATACTTGAGGGTAAGAAAGAAGTCCTGGACGCGGCTATCTATAACATATGTCATATGTTTTTGTAATACGTCTTTATAACTTTGAAACTCTACGTGATTTCCTCTTACAATATCTCTAGTTATGAGAACCTTGAAGACTTAACCTGGAAAAATAAAACAGATAAATATTTTACTTTTTATTGAAACTAGTTAACTTATATTCTAACATGTAAATAGTTACAACAACAAAATAGAAAAGTATACTTGAGGGTAAGAAAGAAGTCCTGGACGCGGCTATCTATAACATATGTCATATGTTTGTAATACGTCTTTATAACTTTGAAACTTTACGTGATTTCCTCTTACAATATCTCTAGTTATGAGAACCTTGAAGACTTAACCTGGAGAAATAAAACAGATAAATATTTTACTTTTTATTGAAACTAGTTAACTTATATTCTAACATACATATTTGAAACTAGACAACTTATATTCTAACACAAATATACAACAACAAAATAGAAAAGTATACTTGAGGGTAACATTTTGTATAACCATTATCTTTTATTCTATAATACCTTCTTCTTTAAGCTCAGAAATAATTGAAATAATCTCATCCTAGTTTTCTAAACTACTGCTACCCCTCTGTTTTAAGGTATACAGTAGACGAAGCTTATCGACAACTTGATTCCAATACGGCGTTTTGTTTTTGGAAATTGAAATTGGTAGCTTGAGGTTAGAGCCTACGAATACATTTTTAGGATAGAACGTAGGGATCAGAGTAAGTATAAAACAACATACTTTAATACAAGAACGTTTATTAATACGAGTAGTTTCGATGCTACTTAAAACATAATACATAACTTAAATATATAATATCTATTAAAATAGACCAGACCAGACCAGACCAGACCAGACTAGACTAGACTATAGATGATAGACAGTAAAATCATGAACAATTATACCGTCTGTAATATAATAGAGCTTACTTGATATTTTAAAATTAGCGGCTGAATCTAATTATTATAGAAATTCAATTGTAGAAACTGAAGATGTAATCTTTAAAACATCTAAAGTTAGAAGTTTTTAGTAGTCAGGTCAGATTAATAGAGGGTGTTATAATCAAATCGTTTTAGAAACTATTTGTTTGTAAGATTGGCGCCGTAAAGAAAAACACCATAGCTGTAGTCTTGATTTTGAAATTGAGATAGCTCGGAACAAAACGATGAATACAAAGTTTAGAAGTTTATTTCAAAATTCTGTGATAAAAAACATTAATTCTTCTTTACTTTACTTTAAAACCCAAAATTGCATGATAAATCAATATAATATTAATATAAATGATTAAATTAGATGAAGCAATCTAGGTTAGACCCTAAAAAATTATATTAAGGTTATAGATTTTAGACCCCGGTTGTTGCAAAGATTCAAGAATCTCTATTAAGATTAGTTCATAAAGCATTTATTAGGTTAGAGCATGTAGCTACTTACAAAAAATCTCTATTAAGATTAGTTCATAAAATATTTATTAGGTTAGACCATTGTAGCTACTTACAAAATCGTCATTAACATTCGAAAAACTTCACGTTCTGACCGAAGGGTTAAGGTTGAAGGGAGAAGGGAGAAGGGAGAAGGGAGAAGGGAGAAGGGTGAAGGGAGAAGGGAGAAAGGAGAAGGGAGAAGGGAGAAGGGAGAAGGGAGAAGGGTGAAGGGAGAAGGGAGAAGGGTGAAGGGAGAAGGGTGAAGTTTTTCGAATGTTAATGACGATTTTGTAAGTAGCTACAATGGTCTAACCTAATAAATATTTTATGAACTAATCTTAATAGAGATTTTTTGTAAGTAGCTACATGCTCTAACCTAATAAATGCTTTATGAACTAATCTTAATAGAGATTCTTGAATCTTTGCAACAACCGGGGTCTAAAATCTATAACCTTAATATAATTTTTTAGGGTCTAACCTAGATTGCTTCATCTAATTTAATCATTTATATTAATATTATATTGATTTATCATGCAATTTTGGGTTTTAAAGTAAAGTAAAGAAGAATTAATGTTTTTTATCACAGAATTTTGAAATAAACTTCTAAACTTTGTATTCATCGTTTTGTTCCGAGCTATCTCAATTTCAAAATCAAGACTACAGCTATGGTGTTTTTCTTTACGGCGCCAATCTTACAAACAAATAGTTTCTAAAACGATTTGATTATAACACCCTCTATTAATCTGACCTGACTACTAAAAACTTCTAACTTTAGATGTTTTAAAGATTACATCTTCAGTTTCTACAATTGAATTTCTATAATAATTAGATTCAGCCGCTAATTTTAAAATATCAAGTAAGCTCTATTATATTACAGACGGTATAATTGTTCATGATTTTACTGTCTATCATCTATAGTCTAGTCTAGTCTGGTCTGGTCTGGTCTGGTCTGGTCTATTTTAATAGATATTATATATTTAAGTTATGTATTATGTTTTAAGTAGCATCGAAACTACTCGTATTAATAAACGTTCTTGTATGAAAGTATGTTGTTTTATACTTACTCTGATCCCTACGTTCTATCCTAAAAATGTATTCGTAGGCTCTAACCTCAAGCTACCAATTTCAATTTCCAAAAACAAAACGCCGTATTGGAATCAAGTTGTCGATAAGCTTCGTCTACTGTATACCTTAAAACAGAGGGGTAGCAGTAGTTTAGAAAACTAGGATGAGATTATTTCAATTATTTCTGAGCTTAAAGAAGAAGGTATTATAGAATAAAAGATAATGGTTATACAAAATGTTACCCTCAAGTATACTTTTCTATTTTGTTGTTGTATATTTGTGTTAGAATATAAGTTGTCTAGTTTCAAATATGTATGTTAGAATATAAGTTAACTAGTTTCAATAAAAAGTAAAATATTTATCTGTTTTATTTCTCCAGGTTAAGTCTTCAAGGTTCTCATAACTAGAGATATTGTAAGAGGAAATCACGTAAAGTTTCAAAGTTATAAAGACGTATTACAAACATATGACATATGTTATAGATAGCCGCGTCCAGGACTTCTTTCTTACCCTCAAGTATACTTTTCTATTTTGTTGTTGTAACTATTTACATGTTAGAATATAAGTTAACTAGTTTCAATAAAAAGTAAAATATTTATCTGTTTTATTTTTCCAGGTTAAGTCTTCAAGGTTCTCATAACTAGAGATATTGTAAGAGGAAATCACGTAGAGTTTCAAAGTTATAAAGACGTATTACAAAAACATATGACATATGTTATAGATAGCCGCGTCCAGGACTTCTTTCTTACCCTCAAGTATACTTTTCTATTTTGTTGTTGTAACTATTTACATGTATGAGATAGTATTTAACATAATGTCCTTACATACTGGGTTACGATATAGAGGGATAATCATACGAGTTGCTGAAATGTATGATATATTGTAAAATAACGTTTAAATAAGAGTTTACTTTAGATGCTACGAATATCTATATGGTGTATAAACAATAAGAACGTATATGTAGAAATCGCTTACAATGGTAGTAGATATAACGAAAAGGGTTAAAATCTGTTCAAAATTACATTACGTCTAGAAAAGTAGAAAAATTGGGGTTAGAATTATTGAATATTTGCATTTTCACCATATGTCATAGGTTTAATTTTTTTTTATCTCTAATTTTATATAAGACGTTTTGTATAGATCAGGAGTCTCACGATAATTTATTGTCATATACTGCCTTTGAATATTCTAAAACAGATAAATGTTAGGAATTTTTAAATAACGAAATTTTTATTGAATCAGTTAAATAGATAGTGTACCTATAAGTGAAGCTGGTTAGCAGAGTGGTTTTCCCAAAACACTCTTCACTGTATGTTCCTTCACTAATCTAGCATTTAAGCTATACATATTATAGCATATCGATCGATATCATTCAAGTCTAGCTTACGTTTAGTAGCAATTTATTTTTATTTAATATATCATTCAGATATGTCGTCTTATGTGTTTAAATACGAAATATAAAACATGCCTAAAGCTATGTAAAGCTTAGGTTATGTAGGGTTAGCAAAAGATATGAAAATTGAATAATATATCCATATCGTAATACGACTAATACAGGCTCACCATTAGGTTTATGATAAACGACTGCAATTGTTTGAAAAGAAGCTGACGAGAAACGTGATCAGTCGTGTAAATATTTAGGACGTGATAAAATAAAATTATTTTTTAATATTTTAATAATGTTTTATTTCAATGATATATAGTTATATTTTATAAGGAAATTGAAAAACATATTAAGAACATATTTTTGATGTACTAATTACATATTAATTAAACATATATAGAAGTAAACAAGGGTTAGTTTAAACGATAAATTACATTATTAAATTTTCAAATCAAATCGTCAATTCGACAAAACAGTACAAACTTTCATTGTAATGACTACAGATACATAGAGCGAGGTAAAGGATCTAAAGAACAGCATTCTAGTAACAGTTGACAAAGTAGAAGCTAACAATATGAATTTACTAAGGGAGGCAGAAGAAACGGGTGTCTTAGTAATCGACAATTCTAAAACTTCATAGAGAGTTTTAAGGATTCTACTGTAGACATTAGATTAGAGCTCCGATTTGTAAGCAATATTTGATCAGATCAACTATAATTTGGTCAAAAGTGGAAATTAAAAGGTTAAGCTAGTGACAGATCGAATTCAATAGTCATCATTAATAAAAGTAACTTTTTCAGTCAGTCATGTATTTAGCTACTATGCTATGTAACGTTTATAAATAAATAATACATCATTATAGAATAGTCTTTGATTATTGCTCGTAAACTGTTAAAAATCTAACATTTCCTTTTAAATGAGCTGATGATGGTATTAAACCTATGCATAACCGTTACGAATTTTTGATATTTACATGATTCGTTGATAGAATACAATGCGTTTGCTGAAACTGTGACTAGACATATACATATACCGTAATGAAAATTATTAAGCAAAAGAAGTCGCTAAATATATTTAACTTAGACGATCATGTTTCTCGATAATATTCCGATGGTGATAAGAAGCATTGTAAGCTTTTATCTGTTTCCTGTAGAGCAATTTTTGAGTGTACCTGCTTCTTGTGGTAAAACTAATGCCTTGTTAGGTCTACTAATTAATGAAAAACGAATTAAAATTTGAAAATATCTACCTATACGCCAGAAACTCATCCAGTTTTTGTAATTGATTGTTAAAGGAAGGTAGAGAGTTTTAAGGATTCTAAACTTCTAAACTTTACTTTAAAACCCAAAATTGCATGATAAATCGATATAATATTAATATAAATGATTAAATTAAATGAAGCAATCTAGGTTAGACCCCCAAAAATTATATTAAGGTTATAGATTTTAGACTCCGGTTGTTGCAAAGATTCAAGAATCTCTATTAAGATTAGTTCATAAAACATTTATTAGGTTAGAGCATGTAGCTACTTACAAAAAATCTCTATTAAGATTAGTTCATAAAATATTTATTACGTTAGACCATTATAGCTACTTACGAAATCGTCATTAACATTCGAAAAAACTTACATATTATATTAGTTGGGTTACAGTCTACGAATATATTTTAGGTTAGATTTAGGTCGCGCGACCTAAATCTACCTACTTCAGTTTCTACAATTGAATTTCTGTAATAATTAGATTCAGCCACTAATTTTAAAATGTCAAGTAAGCTCTATTATATTACAGGCCGTATAATTGTTCATGATTTTACTGTCTATCATCTATAGTCTAGTCTGGTCTGGTCTGGTCTGCTCTGGTATGATCTGATCTGGTCTGGTCTGGTCTGGTCTGGTCTGGTCTACTGTAGTCTTATGAACCCTCTAGAGGTCGAATACAGGCGTATATATTCTGTATATAACCTCTTAGTTAACATAGTATTATATAAAATAATTAGATATAGTTATATTTACTATCTATTCTTTTAAACTGTTGTTATACCTAGCATGTTTACTTTATAGTCGAGTATGTAGTACCATTATTAGTGTATACGAAATGTACTATTTTAATAGATATTATATATATAAGTTATGTATTATGTTTTAAGTAGCGTCGAAACTACTCGTATCAATAAACGTTCTTGTATGAAAGAATGTTGTTTTGTACTTACTCTGCTCCCTACGTTCTGCCCTAAAAATGTATTCGTAGGCTCTAACCTAATCTAACCTGAATTATATTCGTATGCTCTAACCTGTGATGTAATAAAAAACAATAAGGTTACAGATTATTTTTAATCATACGAGTTTACTATAGATACGTTGAATAACCTACAAGAGTATATAGTATATTATTACATATCTGCGTATTTCGAAGCTATTGAAAATGTATGATGTATTGTAAAATAACGTTTAAATATGGCGAAACACAAAGGATGAGTAATGGTCATTACTTTTTAAATCAATAATTTTAACTTAGACGATCGTGTTTCTCGAGAATATTCCGATGGTGATAAGAAGCAATGTAAGCTTTTATATGTTTCCTATAGAGCAATTTTGAATGTACCTTCTTCTTGCGGTAAAACTAATGTCTTGTTAGGTCTACTAACAAATGAAAACGAATTAAAATTTGAAAATATCTACCTATACGCCAAGTCTTTATTTCAACATAAATATGGCGAAAGCGATGATGTAATCACCCCTAATGATGTGAAACCTAATTCAGTATTCATTTTCGATGATATTATCTGTGACAAACAGGAAAAACTTAGAGAATATTTTAGCATGAGTAGACATAAAGGATGTTGATTCATTTTATTTAGGTCAGACATATGCAAAGATACCGAAACATCTGATTAGGGACAACGCTAACTTACTTATTCTCTTTAAGCAAGATGAATTGAATTTCAAACATGTGTATAACGCTCATATTTTAGGAGATGCAGGCTATGATGAACTTAAACATTTAAACGCATAGTATAATTATTTCTCAACGCTGAATATATATCGGTATTTTTCTAGTTTGATTAAATCCTATAAGTTATATTCATATCGCCCTCTAGACGTAATGTAATTTTGAACAAATGCTAGCCTTTTTTCGTTATATCTACTACCTTGTAAACAGTTTCTAAATATGTGTTCTTATTGTTTATACACCATATAGATATTCGTAGCATCTAAAGTAAACTCTTATTTAAACGTTATTTTATAATATATCATACATTTCAGCAGCTCGTATGATTACCCGTCTCTATCGTAACCCAGTATGTAAGGACATTATGTTAAATACTATCTCATACATGTAAATAAACATTTCTTTAAAGAGTTTGTTAGGTCACCTAATCTGTTATATAATATTACTATGATATTAGATCTCGTTGATTACAGTTTTACCATTAGGACATACTTAGCATACGGGTTAACACAAGGGTGAGTAATTGTTATTTAAAATAATAATTTATGCCGCTTTTAAGATGATAATCTCTTAACAAATTATTTAGAAAATCTAAATTCCTTTCAGTCAGTCATTCGTAAGAACGTTTGTTTATTTATGGTTTGAAAGCAGTTTTAAAGAATGTCGAAACATGGCTAATTAGTTTGTACGTATTTTCATGCAAAAAACATTTAGTTTGAAAGTTATTTCTTAAACAGTTTTAGCTATAGATAATGTTTTTTGAATTTTAAAAATAATGCTTCACAGTGTTCTATATTCTTAAGAAGATTCACTTGAATAAAATTTTATGAAATCATAACGACCCTAATTGTTTCCTTTCAAACTAAATGTTTATGCCGTATATTTAAACAGGTCTAATGCACCAGAGCTAATCCGACAGTTGATTGACAGTAGCTTAAGAGTTACTTTTGTATAGTTGAAAATAAATTTTTTATTATTACGTTTCTACATATTAAATTATTTTCACAGAATTACATGATGACCTGAAGATAAATATCAAATAGGACTGATTTATTTTAAAATAAATTTATGAGAGAGAGATGAGAGATGGCAAATAATGTATAAAAATGAGATGTACAGAATGAGATATCAGTTATGTAAATGAGAGAGGAGATACACTAATGATACCGTGAAATAATTTAATTCGCGCATGCATATGAGAAATTTAAACACATAACACGACATATCTGAATAATATATCCATATCGCTATACGAATAATACAAACTCACCACTAGGTTTATGATAAACGACTGCAATTGTTTAATGTTTTATTTCAATGATATATAGTTATATTTTATAAGGAAATTGATTAACATATTAAGAACATATTTTGATGTACTAATTACATATTAATTAAACATATATAGAAGTAAGCAAGGGTTAGTCTAAACGATAAATTACATTATTAAATTTTCAAATCAAATCGTCAATTCGACACAACAATAGCTAGTCAACATTATTTTTTTTTATAACCCGTTTACAGTGCTTTAATAGATTACCTTCGTGGTGTAATGGATGCATTGGCTGGCTACCATTCGAGCGGTCCCCGGTTCAAACCCTGTTGGCTCCATTGATTTTTATAAAAAAGTGTAGCAGGTTGCCTATCTACAGGCGTATAGAAATCTACTATACCGACCATATGACGTCACCGATAGATGGCATTAGCAGCGCTAGGAATTCAAATCTTTCAGCGGGAAATGATGACAAGTTGGAAGTGACAAGTGAGAGCGAGAGAGAGGAATCTACTATACCGATCATATGACGTCACCGATAGATGGCAGTAGTAGTACTAAAAATTTAAATTTAAGGGCGGGAAATCCTAGATGACAAATTGAAAATGACAGATACAAAATGGCAGATATGTTCGCGCATGCATATGAGAAATTATATATGTAAATGAGAAAGAAGATATGTAAATGATACCGTGAATTAATTTAATAAGATCAATTAATTTAATTCGCGCATTTAAATCGCGCATTTAATTCGCGCATTTAATTCGCGATTGAATATTATGATCACATGGTTAGTCAGATGTGAGCGTAGAAGTATAATGACGCGGTGAGGTCACGCGCTAGACCGCGAATGACCTTGAAATTGACCGAAAATTACTACGTTGGACCTTCATAAGAAATAACATGGGATTTTGTCGCCGAACTCTTGCTGCTTATCTACTAGCAGGAGATGCAAGTAATTAGATGATTTTGATGATAATGACTAATTAAATAATAATGACATGACGGTTGAACTCTGTTGCCTTTTACATAAAGTCTGCTGTGCTTCTGTGTTCACCACGCAGTAGCACAGATCGAACCGGAAATGTAATGTACGACCACAACCAATGATGGATCAGTGAAGTAACTTAGCACCAATCAGTAAATTTGCAAAGAACGCCAGAATAAATGGTGATCGCTTTAGTTGGAGGTACCAGTATTATAACTTTAAAGATTCAATGGGGGTTTTTATTGGACATACCAGAATTCGACTACGAAGTAATAATTATAAAAGTGATTGATATAGTATTTTATTAATTCAGTGAGACGAACAGGTAAAATAAATCTTTAGAAGGAAAAACGCAAATATCTGGAGAGGTGCAAGAAAATTCATCACTGCTGAAAATCTTCATCAACAATTGTTTTATCATTATTAAAAGATATATGATTGTACTTAAAAAAAGAACAGTTAGGCGCAGCGTACACAACCACATAACACAGATTCTAGGTATAAGATCAACTACATACATACATTCAAGGCAGAAATTCTTTCCTGGAAGAAATTGAAAATATGAAAAAGAAGCAAGTTAAATGTATGCTAGTCTGAGATAGTAGATGAGAATCTAGGAAAATTAAAATAAATAATTCAACAATTGCCTACTGGTATAAGTGCCGTAAGCGGTTTATTTGTTACTTAAGTTTATTAAATTTCATAACGATATCCTGCTGGGGCTGCTGGTAAAAGTAATTTCATAAAATGGTTCTAGGTGTAAGCTCATCACGTTAATATTGTTGTTATACAACGTTTGATTTTATAATGTAACCATTGTTGTCAAAACAGGACGGAATGGGGTGTGGGAAATCGAGGAAGAATATGTGAATGGAAACAAAGTAATAATGGCATTGTGGTGGTGAATGGTGTGTGTTGATATATTGAGGTTATTAGCAAACAACAAGAACTACAAAATGAGCGAAACATGTTGGTCGTTAAATTGGACGTTGTTATTGTATACACTCGGGGATGGAAATTCGCTTTCCCTCTCTGTCTTTCACTCCATGAATACCACAAATGTGGGGTCCATTTCATCGTTAGTTACTGCACTTCATTAATTACAATGTTCAAACTTTACTATATGAGTAATTTGAATTATGAATATAGCCATTGAGGTCGCCTTATTTTGGAATGTTTGGAATATAGAAATTTGAAGATTAATTTATTTATTAAAATAACAAATTACATGATCTATATTTAGATGACAAAATAAGTTATCAAATTGTTATTTCATCTACTTAAGTGTCACTTCTATTAGGAAAAATTATCCGTCGTTGCATCTCTATTACACCTTCTCTCATATTTTGGATCGGCTGCTTGAGTAACGAAGTCTGTGAGATCATTAGAGTGAAAATAACTGCTGCCGCTGTAAATCTGATGTATTCAGGAATTTCATCTAAGAATGATAATAAGGGGTGTCTTCCGAGAATTTTATCCAAAAATGTATTGTACATGTCCAACACAAACACTACCATTTTCGTTTTTCTTTTATATATTATACAAAAACCACGATTAATTTTTGAACTGGTTATTGATATTGACTTTTGGAAAATTATTTCATGTCAAAATGACTATATCTAGGTACGACATGATTTTTAAATAATTATTTCTGTTTTGTTTTTATAAGCCCTTATTTGTATTACAAGCATATTCAGCCATCGCGAGTTTTCTAGATCATAAAAGGAATGGCATCCGACTTTATACTACTATGAGCAGTCTTGGTCTTAATATCTCAAGCTTCCATATCAAGAATTTTTATTTGATTTCGATTTAAAAATCCTAATACGCTAATTTCCTAATATGATGATTGCAAACACTACCATAAAATTGAGCCTGCTTGGACTTCAATTCCATATCAGTAATAAATTGTAGATGGTTGTCTTGATATCAATAATATTCTACTACAAAGAGTTTCGAAGAACCAACGGATAAATTTATACAGTCGCTAGTTTAATCTTGCGTTTTCTCGCGTAATCTAGCGCAGGTGAAACAGTCATAGGAACCGGACATTCGCAGAAACCAAAAACGTCCTGAATTTGTCTGGCCTAGATAAAGGAAAACCGTGATAAAAAATGTTTGTGATCGCACAAGAATTAACTTCTACAAAAAGCTGTTTAAAATGGCGTAGGTATACAGGGTGGTTAAGATTTCTTTGCACGCCATTTGGATTTCAAAAACCATAAGAGATACGAAGTTGGTTAAATGAGACAAAAGTTGCACAGTTCCAACTTAAAAAAAAAAATCATAGGTTACAAGATATAAACAAAAAACGGAAACTTGTCATTATCTTCTTTTTTTTATATCTCGGAGACTATTTATTTCAAGAGTATGTATGAAATTTTGCACTTAACCGTAACTTAACATTTTGGTTGTCTTGGCCACCATACAGAAATTTTAAAACCACTATTTTTTGAACAGTGATAGTTAACTTTTTTTCGTCATGGTGCCCATATTGGATTTTTACTTCATCAGATAGTAAAATTATAAATGCAATGATGTATAGCAGGCAGTATCACCTTCAGGTCAAATAAGTAATTTGCATTTAATAGTAGTTTACATTGAAAGACGTTACTTAGAACTTTACGTGCGAGCCCGGTACCTAACATGTGAGCGATTAGCGAGCTTGTTATCCGTGCAATTACGTAGGTTCGTGTAACGGTCGAGCATTGCACGACGTTTTATGGTATACTGACTCTTTACTCTTTACTAAATAATTCTTTCATATACTGAAGCAGTACAGCACAATATGTAACATATACAGGGTGTATTATCAGTTTTGTAACATGGGGGATAGCATTTAAAAACACAATATCTCAAATATTGGCTCCCCTAATTATTTTAGAGGAAAAGTCACTGTAGCAAAGTTGTAGATCTTGTTGAATACTGTTCAAAACATCCAACACTTTAGAATTCTGTGTTAAATAGTTTCCAAGATATAAGTGATTTTCTGGTATAGGAAATTAACATTGTAAATGGGAAATTCGCTAATAGCAATTGCCACGTTATATTTAGACTTTAGGTGTAAATGCAAGAATTATTAAGCAGAGTTTCATGGAGCAATCTCACTCAACAGAATGTTACAGTTGCTACCGGTGTGGAAGAAATAGATAAGAATTCTCCAAGAAATTTATTTTTATAAAATCTTATGAGCC
Source organism: Agrypnus murinus (assembly GCA_929113105.1). NCBI lineage: Eukaryota > Metazoa > Arthropoda > Insecta > Coleoptera > Elateridae > Agrypnus > Agrypnus murinus. The sequence continues at coordinate 249,530,325 of OV816024.1, forward strand.
TGACAACAGTTATCAAATTTTTCTAAAGAATTGCTGTCAGATTTGTCATTTCAACTATTAGTTTTTAGGCCAGTAACCGGGTAATTTATTTCTGCAATCTTCTACAGAATTGATTTTCTTGTTGGAAAATGTTCGGGGTGTCCCCTGAATGTAACGTCAAGTTGGCGGGACGGGGGCGATTGAGCGTTAGCCGCCATCTTGGAAAACACGTTTTATCAAATATCTCGTGAACCGTGCATCGTACGACAAAAATAGTACAAATCATTTTCGTAGATAATAACATTTTCTACAACTTTTATTCGAAACTTTTTTCTGTATAGTGCATAGATTTATATTTATAGCGCACCAAACTTTTTCCCACATGGTTATTGCTAAATATATAGTTAACGGTTGATGATACATTAAAAATGGTAAATAACCAAATTTGTAGAACACCAAATTTCCAATAAGATTTATTTGAAGTTTTTTTTTCTATAAAATTGATACTTTAAGAGCTATAGCTTGGTGAACTATTGCACCGCGTGAATTATCAGTGAAAATGTTGCTCGTAGTACACGGAAAACATTTCATAACACATAAAACGGCGAAAAGTGTTCAGAAAAATGACAATACTGTGTAGTGAATCTATTAATATTATAAATAGTGTGAAGAAGTATGGCACTTTACCATTCTTGTAGAACCTACCACCAGGTTCAAACTTGGCTTGGATTTTACCATTATCCTGAAGAATGGGGTTGGAAGCAGACTACAAATGGACTTCAACCAATTCGAACAACTATGGCTCCCGCACCATCATGTTTGCTGTATATAATATTTTGCAAATGCACAAGAAATTGGGGGGGTGCCTGTGGATGCCGAAAATCTGGCTTAAAATGTTCCATTATTATTTGTTCGAATTGTAGTGAACACACATGCGACAATGTGCCAGATACATTGGATGCCATCGAAGCCGAAATCAATGAAGATGAAATTTTCGATTCATCTTCTACGGATATAGCGGAGGCAGAAGACAGGGATGTGGAAGGCGATGAGTGTCTTCCTTCATCATCGAAACAGACGAGACTTATTTTACGTCAGTAAAATAACGTGCCACTTTTTGTATAAATAAATGTTTTAATCCGTTTTTTATTTCAAAAAATTAATTGCATTCATTGAACTCTGTTATCCCGTTCTCCACCTTTCCCTTCTCATGATTATTATTATTATTATTATTATCATCATCATCATCATCATTATTATTATTATTATTATTATTAATTTTTATGATGTACGTGATGTACAAACAATTGAATCTTGCTACATTGACAATTTTTTATGATAATACGTTCTACCCATGCTAGTAAGAAAGATTATGAAGTAAAAAAGATTAAGATTATGATTAAAATTATGAGTACATCTTCACACTATTTATAATATTAATAGATTCACTACACAGTATTGTCATTTTTCTGAACACTTTTCGCCGTTATGAAATGTTTTCCGTATTTTACGAGCAACATTTCCACCGATAATTCACACGGTGCAATACTTTAGCAAGCCATAGCTCTTAAAGTATCAATTTTATAGAAAAAAACTTTAAATCAATTTTATTGGAAATTTTGTGTTCTACAAATTTGGTTATTACCTTTTTTAATGTATCATCAACCGTTAACTATATATTTAGCAATAACCATGTTGGAAAAAGTTTGGCGCGCTATAAATATAAACCTATGCACTATACAGCAAAAAGTTTCAAATAAAAGTTTTAGAAAAGGTTACTAACTACGAAAATGATCTGTACTATTTTTGTCGTACGATGCACGGTTCACGAGATATTTGACAAAACGTGTTTTCCAAGATGGCGGCTAACGCTCAACCCCCCCCTCCGTCCCGCCAACTTGACGTTACATTCAGAGGACCCCCCGAACATTTTCCAACAAGAAAATCAATTCTGTAGAAGATTGCATTACGAACCTACTTTTTTGCACTGGTGCTTGGACTATTTACTGATTGATTAAAACATAGTAGAGTAATTTATTAACATGAAATGTAGAATAATTTATTAAAATCGTCTTAGCACCTTCGGTTTTCGCCTCAGGCGCTAACTGACTCTACGGGCTCTAACACACTCAATTAAGCCCTTAATACATAATATACTATTATGTCCGGTCGGGTGATTATGACCTTTTAGCGGCCTGTTTTTAGAGCGTAAATTGCTAACTTAGAGCACCCTCTTATACTACCCTTGTTTACGCCATCTCCATAGTAATAAATGTAATTATAGATCACTACACCTACCTACCTACCTAGTTTTGCACTTTTCAAATTATTTTTATTTTAAATTAAATATTGACTTAAACTTAGACCGGACATAAACTAACGTATGCATTTCGGGCTTAATTAGTGTTTTAGAGCCCTTTATCGTCTTAGCGCCTTCGGCTTTGACCTTAGGCGCTAATTGACTCTACGGGCTCTAAGACGCTCAATTAAGCCCTTAATACATAATATAATATTATTTCTACTTTCTATGTAAATGACACTTTACAGGCATTTATGGTAACTAAGTAAATGAGTAGTTACTTTACCTTTAATAGCTTTCCGATCAACTACAAAAGAATCTGAAACAAGTCCAACACTATACTCGGGTCGCTGAATAGATATAGTTCAAAAAAAATCAAGGCAGCACAGATTGTTCTGATTGGTTTTTACAATAGAACATTTTTGCATATGAATTGTTAATTCATTATAAATAATGTCACTTCGAGAAAAGCTAGTATAAATAATAACCATACATTTTAAAAAATTGCAGTTTTATTAATTTAATAAAAATGCCATTAAAAGTTCGTGAGTGCGATGTTTTTAAACGCATTTATTTTGTCTGTGAATTATTAATAATAGTATATTATATTACTAGGAGTAGAAGGAGCTCATTATCTGTTGAGCTCAGAAGTTTGCTGCCGAGGCGTTAGCCGAGGCGTGCAATTTGAGCGAAACAGATAATGAGCCTTCTACTCCGAGTAATATATACTATTTTTTCTTCAAGCATACAAAATATGTTCTCCGAAACTATTTACTCACAACTTTAATATTAAATGTACAATTTTGTAAAGTACAATTTTGAAATAAACCACTAGCATTAGTAGGCATTCCCTCAATGTTTACAATAGCTTGTTTTACATTAGAACTTACATTAGTACCTACAACAGTTTCTTCTACATTAGTGGTAACATTTTCTTGATGTTCATTATCTACAGTGTTAATGGCTGAAGTACCAGGATCCAGTATTTTCATTGCTGTTTGTTTTTTGTGTGTAATAGATTCTTCAATGTATCCCTCCGCAACGGTGGTAGATTTCCAGCCTCCATGCCTTTTTAACGAAGTTATATCTGCGCCATTATCCACCAAAAGTGTTGCTGAAGTTCGTCTTAGACAGTGTCCAGTATACTCAGCTGGATTTGGAAGTTTCAAATAAGTGGCCACTTCTTTAGGTACATTTGAAATCTTGTGAATACCCATAACAACTCGATGGCATTTACCATTTTGATATTTGATAAAAAATCGGGTTATATTCATATCTGTAGGACGCAGTGAGATATATTGTCTGTATAAATTCAAGTAAAAGTCTCCGAGTATAGTGAATGAGCGTGGCTTTTTTGTCTTATTATCAGGAATTTTCACTAATATCAAATTTCCTAAATCTTCAATGTCATTCACATTCATATGTAGCAACTCATCACAACGGCAAGCTCCTGTGACCCCAAATAACAAAATGACCTACAAATTCCACATAATTAATTATTTCAATGTTATACTGTATGCAAAATTCACCTTTGTAGCCAAATATGTATTATTGGGTGCATTTTTCATGAAGTTGTCAAAGTGTTCTTTACTCAAAACTTTTGATTTCTTTGGCTTGTAGCCATCACTTTGGCGTTTTAAAAATGCTATTAGTTTCGTATATCGGTCAATATTTACATTATGTTTGATGTTAAGTTCTGACTTGATCATTGAATACTGGGCCCACAATGATGAACTCTTCATTTTTTCTGCCAAATGAGAAAAAAACGCCAAAAGAACGTTTTCGGAAAAAGTGTGCGCATTTTGTTCCCTGGTCCATTTTATGAACCTGTCATATGCAAAGTCGTATAATTTTCGAGATTTTGGTGGTATTAACGTTTTAATAGCGGCGTTTGCTACTTCCGCTAGTTCAGGTGGGGTACACTGCATTATTTCTTCAGACATTGTTTTATGTTTACATAAAAACACAATAATTATTCACAACCACGGTCGTATCACAAGCACGCGTAAATTGTTTGTTTACTGTCAGCTGTCAAAATATATCTAGTGAAATTTGTGCTGCCAAAGTAGCCATCCCTAAAGTCACTTTTATTATTATATTAGTATAATAATGAAATTGCATTATTATACTGCCAAAAATATTAAAATAATGCCACTGTTCTATGCAGTTGGCGGTGTAAAATAATAGTAATATTATTATACGCTTGAAGAAAAAACAATGAATTTACATACAAACATGCTTCAAGTATATGCAATTACATCTTTGACACAAAATGTTTTATAAAAAATAGAAATGCAGATTACAAAATACATAAAATATACGAAATGCAAAATATAGAACAGAAACTGCAACTACTAAACGAATACAAAATTCAAATGAAATCTATAAAATATGTACAGACGATAAAAAATAAATGCAACTGGATTATAATTTTTGGTTGAATTAAAAAATAAATATTAATCAGAATGCTAACTCGTTGATGAGTCAGATTCATTTTCCAAATTCATAATCAATGGTTCGATCACCATATCCGCTGCTAAATCAGCTTCCCACATGCCCTGTTCTACCACAGTATGTGAATCGCTTTCTTCCAATTTTCGGAAGAAACATTAGCGACTGCAGTAAGTAGCAGGTTTCGTACATCTTGGATTTTAAAGTTGATATTATTTCTTGCTACTTCTCCTTTTATTTGGGCCCATATTAATTCTATAGGATTAAGTTCGCAGTGATATGGTTGCAATCGTACAATTTTACGACTAACTGCTGTAGCTAATTCGTCAATAGCATATATTTCTTTTTCGCCGGTGCGTGTTGTTGTACCAGAGTTAATAATTCCGCTCTAACCATATCGTCTTCATATGGAATAGAGTTTTTAGTTAACCAGGCTTAAATTTCTGCCTTTTTTGCTGAAGAAGAAGGAACTTTTTCTACTTTTCCTGCTGTAATATGGGGCAGTATCCATAATTATCACTGTTCCTTCCTCCAAACCAGACAATATTGCTTGAAACCACTTTTCAAAGACTTCGGCGTTCATTTTCTTCATGATAGTCGCCAGTCTTCTTGGATTCAAACAAAAATCCCATTTGCTACAAATCCTTCCTCTGACCCAACGTGCAACACAATAAGACGTTGCCTTTGCCAGATGGATTCTTCAGTCCTGTAGATAACCCTTGTTTTATATCTTATATGTATCTTAATAGATATTTACGATATAAGTTTAAAAATTCATTCTTTATTGCGCGAACGGTTTAACACACACAGGCGAGGTACGAGCGAGTGTCTTAAAGGATGTGAGTGCAATGAAGAGACTTTTTACACGTATATCTTACAACGTTTTATCTACGATCATAACGCTTTACTAAAATATTCATTGTATTTGATATATTTTTAAATTTGTGACTTATGTCAGATGTACATATATTAGCGTGCTTAGATTTTTATGTGCTAAGTTGTTTAGCAACCAGTTTGTAAAATATTTATAAATCATTAATTTATCATATACGCTTGTTGACATTAGCGTGCAATAAAAATTTTATAACACTAGCGCAATAAACGTTAACTTTTTACACGAAAATCAGTGTAAAAAGTGGTCACTTTTTGTATTATCGTAGATAAATATCTTTTATTATGCGTCTTATCTATTTTATTCTGAAGATGCTCCAAACAGTTGTGGGCGAAACATTAAATGACATTTTAAATTAACGCAGAAATTTTCGAGTCTTGCATGAACCAATTTTTATTACAAACTAACAGCAGAATGTTTTCAAGACTCGGTCACAGTTTACACTGCTTCGATTGAATGTGTATTGCATCTGCAATAAAATGCGTAATGCAATACCGGTGGTATTAATTAGGGTTCCTAAATATGAACTAAGCTGTGTGTTATTTAGAGTTAAGTCACGCTTGTCAAATTTTCCTAGTGACATTTCATATTTTGAAGATATTTATCAGAAGGTTGGAAATCACGAAAATTGGTTTAATAAATTAAACTGTCAGTATGACATTTATATAAAACTGAAATTTAGTACAATTAATACTTTATTAAAAACTGCCGTAAAATTGATGTACGAGGGAAGATCAATATTTACGGTCCCTGATATAGAAAGAGAAAGAATTTTTAAAACATTATTTATTTATTTCTCAACATAATCTCCCTGGACTTCAATGCACTTGGTCCACCGATGTTCCAATGCTTCAATGCCTTTCAGGAAGAAGTTTTCCGGTTGCTCCTCAAACCAGCCATTTACTGCGGTCATAACTTCATTATCGTCTCCATATTTTTTTCCACGCAGGTTTTCCTTTAATTTTGGAAATAGATGGTAATCACTGGGTGCCAGGTCTGGTGAATATGGAGGGTGTTCTAGGATTTCAAAGCCAGCGTTCTGTATGGCAGCCATGACAATGCAGCTCTTGTGGACTGGAGCGTTGTCCTAATGGAACAAAATTTTGTGTGCCAACTTTCCTGGTCTTTTTCGGTCGATGCTTTCGCGCAATTTTGGAATTAACCCTGCATAATAAGAACCCGTTATTGTGTATCCACGCTGCAAATAATCGATCATCAAAATTCCTTCTGCATCCCAGAACACTGTGGCCATAATCTTTCCAGCCGCCCGTTGAACTCGAAATTTGCGTGGAGGTGGAGAACCTCTGTGATGCCACTCCATACTTTGTCTTTTCGTCTCAGGATCAAAATGGTGCACCCATGTTTCATCCACAGTCACAAAGCGAGTGAGAAATTGCTTCCGATTGGCCTTCAGGTACTCCAAATTGGCTTCCGAATGCAGCACTCTAGAGCGTTTCTGATCGACAGTCAGCATCTTTGGAACCCAACGCGCCGAAATTTTTCTGAGATCAAGAACATTTCTTAAAATATTTTCAACTGACCCATAAGAGATGTTCGTTATTTCCGCGATATTGCGAAAATAAGAAGACTGTCAGTCTTCTATCTGCCATTACCATATCATGGATCAAATTGATGTTTTTGTCAACGGTGACACAGACTGGACGTCCCGCACCTTTCGCATGTTCGCAAGTTGTTCTGCCGAATCTAAACTCACGAGACATATTTTTCACCACTTGGTAAGAAGGGGCAGAGTCCCCTAAAACGTCTGTCATATCCTTGTGAATTTCAGTAGGTGTTAATCCTTTTTTTTGCAAATACTTTATCACCGCTCTGACTTCACTTTTTTCCATTTTTAAAAATTGTCTGTTATCGACCAGCTTAATTATTAATAACTTTCAAAGAACAACACGCACCTACGCAAAACTTGACACAACAAATAATTAGTAATGACAGTTCTCATAGAAAAATGAGTGACGATATCATGCAAAGCCTACTATGTCAGGGACCGTATATACTGATCTACCCTCGTATATACTATAGTAGTTTTAAAAGTTCTCTACAAACAATAAATAAATGATAATGTGCACATTAAAAAATTTTACATGCATAAAAATAAACATGACAGCATAACCTAAAATTTATATCTGACCGCTGCTGAATGTTGTCACTAAAGTAAAAAGAGAGAAAAAAAGTATCTCTGTTTCAGACACCTTAGTTTTGGCCTAGAAAGAGATAGAATTTGATATCCGTGTCCTAGCTCTAAAATAACACAGTTGAAGTTTTTATTTAGGAACTCTAGTATTAATGACAGATATCATAACCCAAAATGTCACTTTTCAATCATTGTCAATCGCTCAAGTGTACTAACTTAATTAATCATGTCGTTTTACCTCACGTGGTTTACATTCCATTGACAGTTCAAAGCATTTATTTTTAAGAAATTGTAAAATTTTCTCATTGATTCTTGCGAGTAGGTAAAAAACGTGTAGGGCAGTACTAATAAATCCAACCCAAACAATACCAATTAATGAGACAATAAAACGAGAAATATGAAAGCCACCCACAATTCCAAAGGAAATCAACTCTGATATTGTTTTGATGTACTTATTATTATTACCTATTTGTATGCATAACACAAAACATTTTTCACTCGATTGTGATTTATAAACAATCATCTATCACTAATAAAACAGACCTATTGTTTAAGTGCAAAACTAAAAGGATTTGATAACATTATTTAAAATTATCCAAAACAAATATTTTAGTATATTATTAACCCCCCCCTCTTTCAGTCTCTTATTTCTAGTTTCATGTGCGTTAAATGGATATTTATGGACAGTAAGCACGCGACCAAACCAACAATGTAAACTATCGTCGTTGAACTTGACACGGGAAACACTACATTATAATATTAAAAGTCCCTAGACGAACGAGGTCGTAAATTTAACCTCTTTACGGGTTCATTCAAATTCAATATTCAAATGCCCCTTTATCCCTTTGTAGTATGCCGCTTATACTTATTTATGACAATAGTTTTTATGAAATCTATTGTTTGGATTAAGTTGTGCCTTTTTAATTCGCAATTTAAGAATGATATACAGGGCGAGTCAAACATCATAAACAACGCGTCAAACGCTTAATAATAATTTATTGCATAATAATACAAGTGATCATCTAACTCGAACGGGATTTAAAGGTTCATCCTAGAGGACCTCTTATACAGATTCGAAGTTTTAAAAGACTTCTTCAGGAAACTGAAATAAATTTACTTTGAATGGAAACAGGAAAATTTTGGCGTTCTCCAATTTGCTTCAAACTTTCAGTGATGATTCTTTAACCCATAAAGGCCATATTGCCTGAAAGAGGCATCACATGCGGCAGGTAATTTTGACGGACTCTGCGAGTAGAACAACTTTGTCATTTGGTGCATCCGAAAATTCTTACTGTGCGCATAGTTATGTCAAGAAAACTACTAAAAAATGGAACCCCCTTTAAGCGTTTTCTTATAGATTTCGAAACACATATGTAACTTCAGAATATACGATAAATTTTGCTTCAGATACTCCTACTCGTTCCGGATCGCCTGGGAGATCTATAGTTCAACCATAAATACAATAAATGAGTCATCACAAATCACGTGGGCGAAAATTACGCGAAGGCCACGCTGTAATCTAAATGATAAAATAAACAATAATTGTGCTAGAAAGATTTAGTAGCGAAACAAACTAAAAATAAATGTAAAATCAGTAATGAAAATCTGTTGGTTCTAACGTACAATCGATCGTTCGCTAAGGAACGATAAAAAAAGCATAACCGCCGATTTTCCAGTTTTTTGTACAATGTAAATACATATAAGTTTATTATACGGTATTCAAGAGCATTTTATTTTTGAATATTATAATTGCCCAGTTCATAAATTAGGTCGAATTACAGCGTACATGGTACAAAAAAACTGAAAAACCGGTGATCACTATTTTTTCATCATTCCTTAGCGAATGATCGCAACTGTATGTTACTGAATTTTTAGCAACGTGAAATTTGCAGTCTTATCTCATCTGACTCCGGCTCGTATTTGTTTATTCCTGTGTAATTACGAATGTGACTCATTTCTTGTATTCACGGTTGAAGTATAGTCCAAAATTTACGGTACGGAACTACAACAAAATCCTTCCTTTGGTCTATTTCGACGCATATCACTTCAAACTATGCAGCGTCCCAATACTTTGTACGTACATACTTTGTGAATCCAACATTGTGCTTAGCAGAAGTAAGTACAACTAATTAATTGTCTTACGCCACGTGAGTCAATGTCATTTGTAATTGTGTTAACTAAATTAACATTTTTAGTTTTTACAAAGCATATAAGTAAATAAAAATAAATTGAACAGTGAAAGTGATTTATGTTGGTCCTTTCCTACATAATTAAGTAAAAATTAATTTGACTTATAATCAAAAGGTCAAATAATGGTTTTTACTATAGAACATCACACATTGATTTGCACGGCCTATTTGCCATCTGCAATTCAAATACCAACGGCAATTGGAATTATTTCAATCGTTTTTGGTTCAAACAGCTTGGTACTTATCCCGAAATTGATATAAGTACCGGAACGGTTCGTTAAGTGATAAATCAGCCATTAACCGCAACCATTAATTCTGTCGGCTAACAGCTAGCTCGTCGTAAGGTTAATGTATTCATCTCAAAACATATTTGCTACTACTATCAACATCGTTCGAGCTTCCAATCAAACTTACTACTTTACCCGTGTGTACTTAGCACCCTTAATTTCTTGAAACCAAGAAATTCTTAGAGTTCTGAATAAATAAAGTAGAGTTCTAGAATTCCTTACAATATTAACAATAGTTCTGGTATTTTAAGCACGGAAATCGAAAAACTTATTTTAGGGTGCTAACTTCACGCAGCACCCTTATTTTCGCAAAAAAGAGTTCTGATGGCATGATTGTAAGAGTTCTAGAGTTTCTGATAAAAAATTTGAATAGTTCCGCATAATTAACAAATATATAAACAATTAAGAAATTTACTATAAAATTAAATTTGTCAAAATGACGGTTCTGAGTAGACCCCGAAGAGTTCTGTACATAACTATTATTAGAACTCCTAATTAAAAATATTTTTAATTGTTATAAACAAATTAACAGTGCTACTTCAGAAAAATCGTTTCGGACCGGTGGAAATGTAATTTGACCAACTCGACGATAGTTCTGAGTAGCCCTCGAAGAGTTCTGTAGAAAACTGTTAACAGAACTCCATAATTAACAATATTTTAAATTGTTATAAACAATTTAATTTATTAATTATGAAACACGTAATTTATTGAACTCGAACAATAGTGCTGAACAGAGTTCTGAGTAGCCCTCGAAGAGTTCTAAACAGAACTGTTAACAGAACTCCATAATTAACAATAGTTTAATTGTTATAAAAAATTTAAAATTCGTAATTAAGAAAAACGTGATTTATTAAACTCAACCAACTCAAACCAATAGTTCTGATTTCTGATCAGCGTTCTGAATAGCCCACGAAGAGTTCTGTACAGAACTGTTAACATAACTCCATAATTAACAATAGTTTAATTGTTATAAACAATTTAATATTCATAATTAAGAATGGGCGCCATTTTATGTCAGCGGGAAATTTAAATTTAGGGTTTTTAGACTTATCGCGCGACCCTTTTTTGGCTACACTTCATTCTTGCTGCTGTTGAATTTAATTTTATAGTAAATTTTTTAATTGTTTATATATTTGTTAATTATGCGGAACTCTAGAACTCTTACAATTATGCCGAAAAATGCCATCAGAACTATTTTTTTTGCGAAAATAAGGGTGCTGCGTGACGTTAGCGCCCTAACATAATTTTTTCGATTTCCGTGCTAAAAATACCAGAACTATTATTAATATTGTAAGGAACTCTACAACTTTACTTTATTCAGAACTCTAAGAATTTTTTGGTTTTAAGAAATTAAGGGTGCTAAGTTTACATGAGTTACAACTTTCACAAAAAGAAATACCTGAATAAGACCCATGCTGTATTACGAAAATACATAAAAGGATATCAAATCGGACTAATACATCGCAAATAACGATTAAGTCCACAAACCAAAATGTAGATACAACTTATTAAAAGTAGTTTTATTAGCAATTTGCAGCAGATTCGAAAGATTGGGGAGGAATTTAGTGAGATCAGTCATGTTTATCATAAAATCAGTTTAGTTCAGAAAAAGTTTAAATTAGAAAATAAATTTCTAACTTTTATTAGGAATTTTTAATGTACGATAAAAGAGTATTACTAATTTATAGTGTTCTTTTAAAATTTACGTCCTCCCACACAATGGAACGACCTAACCCAAGAGCTATACTAACAGCATTACTTATATACGGAGAGCGGTCTGCTGCAGAACAAAAATCGCATAGCAAATTGCAAATAGAGTACGTACTACACCAACACTGAACATTTTATAATTCACAATCACATTCAACAACGAAATAATTGATTTTCTTTCGTGATAAATATTAAGTCTAATTAATTGCTTATTGTTCTGGAAAAATGGGAAATTAGTTTTGATAGGAATATTGATTTATAATAAGCATAATTTAAATCCTTTTATTTCAATATATAAAACAAAATTTAATTTAGATAAATAATATTGTAACCTTGTATTTATACCGACAAGAATTATTTTGTGACCTGTATCACACTCGCACTGTATTATTATTTCAACCAACAATTCATTTTTTTATGTAGAAAAATTGTTGCTCGTGATTTCTCGACCGTTTATAATAATAGCTAAGCAAAATCGTAGCATTAATCATCGTCTAACGACTAACAGCAACAATACAATAAGAACGTAGGAAGAAGGCTTTTTAAGTATTTACAAGTAAACTGTAGAGAGAGAATATTTTAATATTCCGAGAATATTATTATTATTATTATACATGAGAGATGATTTATATGGAAATGACTAATGCATTCTTTGGAATATAAAAGATTAAATGCGCGACCTAATTTCATGCATATTTAGTAAATCAGAGGCGGATCGGGTATTTGCAAACAACCTAATAAAGTAATAAGGGAGTAGTATTATTTTGTTTCTATTACGTGTATAATGTGATTTAAGATTAATAAGAGTCAGTAATTTTACTATTCTGGTACGATTAATGAAATAATTTCCACAAATCGCAGTAGCGTTTGTTTCATCCATTTCTACAGTTTTTTCAACAGTGCCTATTCTCGAACACCCGCTAATAGTTAATTTTTGTTGTATTGAATTATATCAAGTGATCAAAAAACTGAATCGGAGTAGGTCGTGAAAAAAGGTCGATTTTTTAAACATTAGAACTAGTACTTGTATACCGTTGGAACTACAATGCTTATGAGGAATGAAATTAACGTTTTTATTGAAACAGATGACTTATATATACCTTATTAATAGTACATCTTTTGCAGGACGGTGGTGTAATTTAATCATGAGATCAAATTAATATGTTAAATATGTCTTTCGGTATCTTTACTTTAAAATTCCTAATTTTCACAAATAAGAATTATTCTCCGCTATGAATTTTAATTTGGCTGGTCCTTTAGGATCATGTGACTGCTTGCTCTTTAGTGGGCGACAACAGTCGGGTAAGCTTTACTGGCGACAAGTCATATGCATGCCGCGTTGAGACGAAAACATAAACACTACAGGGTCGGATTCCGGTACACATGAAAAGATAATTACAACACGTTACTCACTTACCCTTTACAAGGAAATTAGCTGCACTTAAGGGGGGCTCCCCCGTGCCATCCCACATTACTTCTGGACGATCCCTTCCGGAGTGAATAACTTCAGTGCATTACTACGATCATGGTGATCGGAAACAGATGTTTGTCGCATCGGTTGTTCTTTAGCGCAATGCCAAAGAACTAGGTACACACCGGGACGGCGTCATGTATTCATCTCCCCCCAAGACCCCCCCTCGTGGGGATTGACATATAGGAAACCGGAGGGAAGCAAGCACCCCAATGCTTAAGTTTATCAGCAACTTCCTCCTGTATATCAAGTTCCATAGGATAAAGCCTGCACAGGTCTTATGAAATTTCTATCTTGAGTCCGCACCTTCGCGGTTCGGGGTACTCCATCTTTGCCAGCATACAGTTCGATTATTCGCCCTAATGGCCACATCAGTCTCTTCTTGTCGTCAGAACCAACAATGACTACTTCTCCTACCTTGAGGAACCGAGTTGGCTTTTTCTTAGATCGATCAATGAGTTGCGACAGATATTCGTTACGGAAACTAGTTTTCAATTCTTTCTTCAATTGTTGTACATATTTATACCCGATACGCAACTTTTCGGCTTCTGTGGCATCGCCTTCAGGAAACTTCGTCTCACCAACAGGATTCAGGAACATCTTAGGAGTTAGTGGTTTCAGGTCGTCAGGGTCTTCGCTCACATATGTAAGTGGTCGTTCATTCATTACGTCTTGTATCTCAGTCAAGACTAGGTTCAATTCGTTCTTCGTCAGAGTACCCTTTCCGACCATTTTTTGCATCATGTCTTTTATTGATCGAATCAGCCGTTCCCACCATCCACCCCACCAAGCCGCAGTGGGTGGATTAAATTTCCACTCAATAGATTGGACTGACTTGTTTTCTTCGATTTGCTTCCAGTTCAGGTCACGGAAGAGGTTATTTGTCCCAATAAAATTACTTCCGTTATCACTGTAGATGATGGTGGGTCTTCGATACTTACTAATAAACGATTTTAGAGCCATAATAAACGCCTTTGTACTCAATGACGCCACGATCTCTAAGTGAACAGCCCTATAAATAGCACAAGTAAAAAGAACAATCCAAACTATAGTACCATTTTTCAAGAATAGAGGCCCAGCTATATCAACCCCGATGACTTCAAATACATCCGCATCCTTAACACGGTCCAGAGGAAGAGGAGGAACTTCTACGACAGGTGCCTTTGCTGAGAATCTACGACATCGGTAGCACTTTTCAATAACGGATTTCACGGTCCTCCTTGTCGATACAATCCAAAACCGTTCGCGAAGCTTCGTCATTAGGAACCCCACTCCAGCATGACAGTAATTACGGTGAGTTTCTTGTATCAGTTTCAGGACTAAAGGATAATTATTAGGAATCAGGTATGGTTGTTTGAAGTTCACAATATCATCTCTCATCAGTATTCTGGTTTGGATACGTAGCATTCCAGATTCATCGCGTCTTACATTGAAACCAGGGATATGATCATCTGGAAATGCTTCTTTTTGAATCATACTAATAACCTTCAGCTCAACCTTGCGAATTTCATCCATCGAAAGACGCTTAAAATTTCTGCACGCCTTCTTTCTAGCGTTTGTTAAAAATCTCATTATCCATGCTGTTATTCTCACAAACTGGCTAAAGGTGTGATCTTCTCTCACGTTATCGTCTAGAACAGTCATAGATGTTATAGTAGTCATCTTCTTAAGTTCCTTCGTTACGTCATCTTCATTAATTTCTTCAGAAATAGATGGCCACTTTTCTTTTCCTTCTTTAAGCCATTCTGCCCCCTCCCACCATTTCGAATGTAATAGATTAGAAGGTGAGCATCCACGAGAGGGGAGGTCTGCAGGGTTCATGAGGCCAGGGACGTGATGCCAGTCTTCTTTCCTCGTCAGTTTATTGATCTCTGCTACACGTCTCCCAACGAAAATACCCCAGTTGTTATCACGACGAATCCAAGCCCAGGAGGTCGAGGAGTCAGACCAGTAATGTTCTTCAATGTGATTCAAACCCTTTTTAACGGTACAGGCCAACCTACTCTCAATCAAACATCCCATTAACTCCAGGCGTGGAACTGTCACTTTCTTCAAAGGCGAAACTCTTGATTTCGCTGCTACCAGCTGTACTGCTACGTAAGATGCGTGATCTACCCTCAAAAATACAGCAGCTGAGTAGGCCTTTGCACTTGCATCAGTAAAAGTGTGCAGTGACCATTTGCTTCCGTTGCTGTTGCTGTCTGTGATCATTCTTGGAATACGGATGTCAGCAAGTTGGTTCACTTCATCATACCATATTCGAAACTGCGCATCAAATTCTTCGGTTAATTCGTCATCCCAACCAGCTTTATTTACCCATACTTCCTGAAGTAGCATCTTCATCTTAATCAAAGCGGGACACAGATAACCAATAGGGTCAAACATTTTCTGCACGGCTGACAAAATAGTTCGTTTCGTCACGGTCGTAATCGGTTTCAGCTTTACAGTGTCGCAGTAGAGAGTATCTTCCTTACGATCCCACTTTAATCCTAGTACGTTCGTAGTCTGGCACTCTCCGTCAGCCAAGTCTGTATTCGACATCCACATGCGTAGATCTATTTTAGCTTCAGCTAACAGACGAGTAGTGTCTTCTTTAAATTTCAGATACTCTTCATGAGTGTCGATGGAGGTGACGCAGTTGTCCACATAAAGAGCCTCCATCAATTTCATGGCCATAATCTGGTCATTCTCCATCACATGAGTAAGGTGGTATTCCAGTACAGCTCCTAAAATGAATGGACTACAAGTTGCACCAAATACTACTCGAACGTGACGACATTCCATCAAAGTCTTCTCTTCATAATCTTCCCACCAAAGGAACCTCATACTATCCCGATCTTCTGCCCTCACCTCGATCATCTGGAATGCTTTTCGGATATCGGAGATGACTCCCACTTTCTTTTCACAGAATCGCATCAAAATCTCAGGAAGATAATGGCCTTTCACATTCATGTCTGTGGCTGGAACTCGTTCAATGAAACCTTCTACCTCCCAGTCTTCAAATATCTTCTGGTACAAATGGTAAAGGTTGACATTGATTAGTTTCTTTGTAGCTCCTTCTAGCCTCTTGAAAGCCACAGCAAGATTGGAGGGAAGCTCCGGATGTTCATTCTTCCAAGGGAGACCTACAACGTAACGACCATCAGGCTTTCGGTTAATTGTTTTCATGAAGTCTGACTTGGCCTCCGCTTCTCTGTGTGCTGAAGATTGTGTTTCCACGGGATCCCGAATCCCAATAGTTTCAAGATCCCACAGTTCCGTAACAGAAACATCATTAACGGCCATAGAAAGAACCATCATAGACATCGAGAATTCACTATGACATCCCTTAATTTCTCCGGAAATGCTCCAACCCAAATACGTTTCAACTGCTGTAAGTCCGTTCTCCAAATAGACAACCTTTCCAGTGTGGAGACGAGCTCATATATCAGCCCCCCAATAACAGTTCAATCGCTGGACAACCTTTGCCAATGTCTGATACCCATATCTTTTTTGCCTTCAGTTCCTTAATGAGTCCAGGTAATTTATTTGAAACACGAGGAATGGAATTACAGATCATTCCCTGGTCACGAACTTCGATATCGTAGCTGAACCTTCCACTAGGTTTCCTTATTGCCACTTGGTACTTGCGATGGACCGCGGTAGATGTTTGACTTCCTCCAAACAACGAATGACTTACTGCCTCTTGTCCAGTAGGAACCAAGCCGAGTTCATCAGCAGTCGACTTCAATATATAAGAGTACATACTTGATTAGCCATGTCCGTAGTATTCACTGGTTTATTGCTGTCTTTCTTTTCTACAGGCTTTTCTACACTTTTCTTCTTTTCAAGTTCAGGACACATAATCACTAAATGTCTACGATGACATACAGCGCACCGTATGGAAACCTTGCAGTTCTTGGAAATGTACCTGCTACGAAAACACCTGAAGCATGCGCCCTTTTCTTTCAATTTTGATCTTTTCTTGTCTAATGTCATGCTCTGTGCCGCAAAGCAGTCTCTACTTTCATGATTCTTATCACAAAACGCACAAGATAAGTCACCACTGTGAAAGCCAGCCAAAGTCGAGACCTTGTTTACTTCTTTACCCTTTGACTTAGTCTTAGTTGAGTTGTAAACTTATCTTTTGTAGCTATAATTCCCGCCGAGTCATCTTGAAATCCAGACTGTGCGATTACCATCTTCTGTTTTATCTGCACTTCATTCTTCAAGAATTCCATTAATGTGTCCAGTCGTGTCTTCGTTTCATTATCTGATAACTTTACAACTTGTGTACTAACAGTGTTTCTTCGGGCAAAGAAGATTCTACAAGCGGATAAAGCCATGTTGCCGGGTCGGCAGAAGACAACTTCAGGGTGACAAGAGCTCTCAGATGTGACTCCAGCTTTATGGACAAGTTAGTCAGGGGTATCTTCTCCTTTGAAGTCACATTCGTAATTACTAACTTAAGCAGCTCTCTCACGTAGACTTGGAGTAGCATATCTTCGTCTCCAAACCGTTCTTTCAGGGCCGCTACAACCTTAGGGTAGTTGCCTGTTGTTTATGGGTAGCTCTCTACCAGTTCACGGGCTTCTGTTCCAAGTTCCATCGATTGCAGGAGATATTGGAACTTATCGCTATCATGTAGGGTTTCATCGACATGGATTTTTTCAAATTGTGACCAAAAACCTAACCATTTCTTTAGATCTCCGTCGAACCTTTTTAATTCTATTTTTGGTAATCCGATAGATCTTTTCTGATCTGCCTCTGATACAGCATGACCACATTCACTTTCTGCGGGGCAAGGTAGTTTCACGGTTGGAATAAGTATCTTTTCCGCTTTTTTCTTAGTAATCAGGATCTTTTCTCTATATTCTAAAATCTTCTTGATTTCCTGATCTTCATTTTCTTCAGAGACGTTCTCGTCGTCAACCATCTTATCGATAATATTTAGATCAACTTCTTCTAGTGACGTTTGCGATTCTTCAAGGAGATGTAATTTAACGCTGAGTGCTTTTTTATCGGGAGATTGAACTTCTAAAAGAGTACTTATTTCATTGACCAACCTTGTAACTTGTGAGCGAAGTGGACGGCGAAACCTCTTCAATCGATCCATTGTCACAAAAGTCACTGTTCGCTTTTTTGAAATGTTTAGTTGTTCGATACCACCAGCGATCACGTCGGGAGGTCACCAAATGTTCTAAACCGAGCAGTAAAAACTAACCGTTCTTACTCTCGGTGTAATGTGTGATGTGGTGGCTTTTTATATATTAAATAAATAGTCGGGGGTTTTCTAATACCTTTAGTTTTTTATAAACCATCCGACTTCCAATTGACATAAAATTATAAAAATTACAATTGCATTAACAATTCAAAAATATGACACTGTCTCTTCAGAGCACCCTATTTTCGTGCTTTCATTCGTCTTATTTCATTTTCAACAATCACAATTCAAGCAACATTTCTAGTCGCCAAATGGTAATGACAGCAACCAGTTAACAGGTGCCAGCACCTGTAAGTGCCATCACGGCCTACTAGATTCATATAAGCTTCGCTTATATACGGCCGTCTCATTTCCAGTTTTTTCATTGTTGCAATTAGAATCCAAAAATTACAGATCGGTACGTTAAGTGGCGCCCACTGCCGATCATTTTGCAACGAAGTTGGTTTGTATTCAGACTGCAGTCGTTAATTTTAAGGTTATAGTTCATACCAATAATTGTCATTTGCTATTGTGCAATATTAATTTATTGACATTTGTACATACTATTTAAATATAATGTACATAAATAAGACAAAAATATGTTGCAGTAGGAATTTGGAAAGCAAAATATCCTACATATAAGAAAATTTTACTTTTTTTAGTAAGTTTTACTAGATTTTATATAACATTACTAATTGACTGATTTTTTTAGACTAGAAACACCTTAATAACTACATAATAGCCATAATATAAGTACAGTGTAATATTTCACAAATTACGAATATTCTTTTGGGATTTATAGCACTTGAATTACCACAGCAGATGATGTAGACACCTAATGTTAATGCACGACCTATGAACTGAAGCTACGACTAGAAGTATAACCATGGAATAAAGAAATCTCACGGTGAAAGACATTACTGAAAATAAATATTTTTAGACATAAGAGCTGATGAAATCTACTTGAATCTAAGGCCACTCGTTTCAGTTAAAAGAGACTGACAAGATTTGTCTCCTAAGACATTAGCTTTATATAGAATTTTTGATATCGCATATCATAAACCAAAAGCGATGACAGAGAAAGAATTTTAAAATTTTGAAGTGTAGGTAATAAGTAGGAATATAGGATAGGTAACGATAAGTAAAAAACGATTTTGTTATCATGTCTTAACAGGTTTTGTAGTAAAGCTGAGAAAGTGTTCCAGAAAGAAGATGGAGTCGGGAACTTTTCTGAACTAACTACCTATTGATAATAATAACATGACAATCGTTGTAAAATCAAGTCAATAGTATAAAAAATACGTGTACCTGTGAAGTGGTTGTTGAAGTACCTATGTTTTATAGTTTTAATGTAGCCATAAGTGTTGTTCTTAATGCATAATTTAACAACATCTGATCGTAGTTTAGAGATTTTTTGTTATTACCTACTGTTAATGTCTGAGTAAATACATGTATTCTGAAAGTGAAGTACTTCCTTTAAGTGTGATCTCTTCAATCGGAGGCAGTTTGACACAATTGACATAAAGTATAACCTAAAAATTAACGACTGAGTTCTGACTTTAAATATCTTTGTTGTAAAATTACCACCAGTGGGCGCCATTTAACGTACGAATCTGTAATAATTTTCAACAATGAAAAAACTTTAAATGAGACGGCCGTATATAAGCGAAGCTTATATAAATCTAGTAGGCCGTGGTGCCATAAACGGCCTACTAGATTCATATAAGCTTCGCTTATATGCGGCCGTCTCATTTCCAGTTTTTTCATTGTTGAAATTATGATCCAAAAATTACAGATTCGTACGTTAAGTAGCGCCCACTGACGGTCATTTTGCAACAAAGATGGTTTGTAGTCAGACTGCAGTCATTAATTTTTAGATTATACGTCATGTCAGTAATTGTCATTTCCTATTGTGTAATAAATACTTCATTAAGTTATTGGTATTTGTACATGCAGATTTGGATATAATGTACATAAATATGCCAAAAATATGTTACAGTAGGAACTAGGAAACCAAAATATCCAACATACTACATAGTATAATAAAATTTACAGAATTATACTAAGTTAACGCAATGTTTACTAATGCCCCAATTCTTAGACTAGAAACACTTAATAACTACATGATAGCCACAGTATAAGTAAGTACAATTTCATATTATGCAAATTAGAAATGCTCTTTTGGGTTTTGTAGCACTTGAGTTACCACAGCATCATACAGCATATGATGTAAACACATAATGTCAATGCACGATCTACTAACTGAAGCTATGATTAGATGTATTAGAAGGAGGTATTCATGGAATGTTCGATTCTCACTATGGCAGTCCTTACTAAAAATAAATATTTTTAGGCATTAGAGCTGATGAAATCTACTTGAGTTTTAAGACCAATCGTTTCAGTAAAATAAATATAAAACTGACAAAATTTGTATCATAAGGCATTATCTTTATATAGAACTTGGTTTCTATGATATAAATCAAAAGCGATATCGGAGAAAGTATTTAGAAATTTTGAAGGGCGGTTAAGAATCTAGGATAACGATAAATAAATAACGATTTTCGTGTCATGTCTTAACAGATTTTATAATAACAAGGTAGAGGAAGTGTTTCGGGAAGAAGATGGAGTTTCAAACTTTTCTGAACTAACTAAATGCATGGTCTAAACGGTATAGAATCAAGGGTAGTGTGAATAAAAAATAAGTTTATACTTTAAGAATTAAGTTATAGCACTAGCGAAAGCTTATTAGTTTCAGCTATAAGCACTAGCATTTGCTGTTAAGGATGTGAATAACCTTCTGCTTATACTTACAAGCTTATGCTAGAAAATTTCAGTGTAAGCTAGAAACATTTCATTAAATCAGTTTACCCTCGCTCCTATATCTGTCAAAATTATGTCAAAATAAATTGTAAAAACAGAATTTATCACGAGTGGTCGCATCTCTTGTTGCATCAAAATGAGTTCCGATAGTGATAGTGATGTTCAGTCCGACCTTGTTGAAGTTGAACAAAGTACAAATTTAAGATTTGTAGAGGCTTTGAGAAATCATAAAGTTTTATTCAACAAGTCACAATTGCCAAAAATAAAAAAAGCAAAGGAAAATGCATTACTGATGATGCAGGAATCGTACCAAATAGCCTATGGAAAAAGTATTACCATAAAGCAGTTAAAAAAGAAAATACAAAACATGAAAAATGAGTTAAAGAAGAAAACAGACAGGAAAGAAACAGGAAATAGAAAAATTTTTCTTAAAGATTGGGAAAAGAAATTGTTGGAGATTGTAGACAGCGGTTTGCAAAACCCAGTTTTCCATAAAATACCTGGAGCTGAGATAGTAGGGTTGGAAGGCATTACAGAAATTAATCAATTACCAGAAAAAAACTACACAGAAAAGGTTGCATTGAGACCACCCCCTCCGTCTCATTCTACAACATCAAAACCAAAAAAACCAAAATTAGACGAAAAAGAAACAGAGGAGACTGTAAAATTAAGCACAGCAGAGTTACAAAGACTGGTTCTTCTTGAGCAGTTAAAACTTACACGTATGCAGATCGAACGAGAAAAAAATTTAATGGACAAGTTACGTCAAACTCAACCGGACATTTGTAATTTTAGTTTCGGCTTAGATGTCTAATACCTATATAATTAGGAGTATTATTATTGTATTATTGTGAACTAAACATTTATTGCATTTATGTGTTAACTAAAATAACTTCAATCATTATAGGTATAACTGATTAATTACATTTTTAATTTCTTCTCTCCTTTGTAGCCCTCGCCTACGAAGATTATTTTCGACCTCATTTTCTATTTCGATCTCCTCTTCTAAAACTTCTTGTACTTCGTCATTCCTGTTTTCATCGTCATCATCGAGAGGAACTTCATCGTTCAAATATTTGGCTATATTATGAAGCACAGCACAACTGATAATAACGGATGCAACTTTTCTTAGTTTTACTCTAACTATATACTGCAAAATTGGAAATCTTCTCTTTAGTTGGCCGAAACATCTTTCAATGATAACACGTTCTCTCGTGAAAAGTGTGTTGAATGCATTTTCTTCGCGAGTTTGGGGATTTCTATAGGGCGTCATCAACCAAGGAGTGATTCCATAACCAGAATCACCCAATAACAAGATATTATTATGCCGCATATTATTATTCATTTGAGCATAGATGTTGGATCTTTTGAGTATTCGATTATCGTGAACCGAACCTGGCCACTGTGCGTCAATAGATGTGAATTCTTCTTTTCCATTACACGTTGCCTGAACATTTATACTACAGTACCCTTTTCTGTTGTAGTATTCGTCTCCATGCCGAGATGGTTTCGTAATTCTTACGTGCGTGCAATCTATCGCACCAATTGCAGAAGGAAATTGGTACTTAGCACTCCACTCTTGCTGTGCTTCGTTAACATTATGTGTAGGAAATTGTATCCAGAGATGTGCCTTCTCAATAACTTTGATCAGTACAAATTTCACCGTTTTACTGACCGTTGTCCGATGAACACCTTCATCCTTTCCAACTCCAATTTGAAAGCCAGGATCGCTTAAGAACCGAAGAAATATCTGCATTTTCTGTCTTGAGTTTAATGCCCCTCCTCTTGTTTCTCCAGTATTTTCAAGAAAATGCTCTGCTAACCACTCGACATTTATTCTCGAAAATCTATATAATTTATGATAATCTTCATTGCGGCACTCAGTTCGTTGGGGGTAATATTTTCGAGTTCTAACATTCATGAATTGTGCCATTTTGACAATATTTGGCTGAAGTTGTACAAAAGATGATATTTCAAGCCTCCTATTATCAGGCTTAAGAAATTATAAGTTCTTACTTAAAAGTTGTAATATTTGCTGTATTTTATTCACACCAAATTGAGCTTTTGCTGGAAAAACTAGAACATACTAGAACGAAATGACTTGAACTTATAAGTTTAAGCTAAAGCTAGTTATTATTCACATAAACCCCAGCTGTTGCTATAAAAAATAAGTTTTAAGTTCATACTACAGTTTTATTCACACGGCCCCAAGTCAATACTATTAAACTTTTACACACATTAAAAACAGACGTATACAGGCTTTTGAGTTGCGGTGCTATAGAAAAATGCTAAGGCGAGATGGATTGACGGAATATCGAGCAATGAAATACTAGAAAAAGTACAAGAAGAAAGATAGTTAATGAAGAAGACCATGAGAAGCAGAGATAGATTAATATGACACTTTAAGACATTCGGGTATTATCTAAGAATAATAATAGAAAGCATGATCGAAGGAAAGAACACCCTAGCTAGACCTAGACTGCAATTTATACTCCAAATAAAAGAAGACTTAGGCTGCTCCAGCTATAGAGAATTGACTATGGAGAAAAGACTGACGGCATACCAGAAAAATATCATAAAAATAGGTGTATTTGTAAAGTGGTTGTTAAAGTATGTTTTTTAGTTTTAATATAACTTTTTTTAATAGTTTACCAATTTTATTTGGGGACTGGCAGCCTTTTTTATAAAAATAAAGACCGAAAGAATAATAAATTAAAATAATAAATAAAATTGTAATGTAACGTTTTGTAATGTAATATAATGTATTTAACTATTGTTTTTTAAAGCATAATCTGATATTTTATCGTTGTTAATACGTTTCTTATTAGTAATTACTGTTAATATTCGAGTAAACATTCTTTAATCGGAGGCAGTTTGACACAATTGACATAAAGTATAACCTAAAAATTAACGATTGAGCTCTGACTTCAAATATCTTTGTTTTAAAATTACCGCCAGTGGGCGCCATTTAACGTACGAATCTGTAATAATTTTCAACAATGAAAAAACTGGAGATGAGACGGCCGTATATAAGCGAAGCTTATATAAATGTAGTAGGCCGTGGTGCCATATCACAAACAGTACTCTCGACACTACTCTCGACCGATCGATGACCGACTGTCTCATTTTTGTATAATTTGAATATGCGGTTTCTACAGCTTCGGAGGGTCACAAGAAAAAGTTACACGTCAGAGTCACATTAGAGGACGTAGATGGCCATGCTGTAGGCATATTCAAACTGATTATGTGATTTTCAAAGGATTACAACTTCAAGTCTTCTCGGTCTATGTTAATTGGTTCTCCATCGGAAGGTAAATAATACCGTTTCACAATTCACTTAAGGTTAATGTTAGCTTAGCTGTTCCTGGATCCACTCCACCACATTTATGAAAGTCAACCCTTCGACGGTTCTGGACTAACCTCCCACCACTTTTGACTCAAGGTAAAAGTCAAAGCTAAAAGACAAAATATTAATGGTCAAAAGATCAGAGGTTAAATACCAAAGACATGCCTCAAGGCTACGCTTCAAGGTCACTCTTTTGTAAACGCTAAATTAAAACATGTCTTTAAAATTAAAACACGCAGCTAATGATTCGATTTGCTCCTTCATAGCTGCGGATCGTTACCGACTACCTTCGTTATTACACAGAACGCTTTACAACGTGGCTCGAGCTTGATGCTTTCACATTCCTGACAGCGTAGGCCCGTTTCTGAATCAGCTGCTGTTCGACTATCTGTTCAGAAGGCTCCTTTCCCAAGACAACTAGGTCTACTGGGCTTTCCTCGCAAATCTCAGAGCTAAGGTATGCGTTATTGATGTCCTTACATCCCAAAAACACCCTATATGAGGTCTTCCCAGCCGTAGAACTGGCCGAAGAAGTTATGCTCGATCTTATCCGACTAATAATGTCATTCCAACTGCCTTCGTCTTTAACGGAAGAACGCAGAGCTGTTTCTATTGCACACAGGACCTGCTTCATGTTTAGACCACCGCAGTAATTCTTATTAAATTACATGCCATGGAACAACAAACGTGTCTATAATTTCGTCAAGAAATCTTAGTACTAGTGCAGTACTGGTATTCGGTACAGCTTTCATAAAAACAAAGGCGAGGCAGTCAACTGCTGCTATATGCTAACTGTTTTCTTTTTTCTTCTTACAAAAAGGCCTAAATGATCTAGACGGAATGTGTCCTTCGGAATAACTTTCTCATCTGTGCTGTGTAGGTTCCAGGCTCCGATGGTTTCTTGTCATTCTCATTGTTTTAGTGCAGTGGCGTGCGGTCATAGAAGCAATGGAAGCAGTGCTTCCGTTGAGAATTTATTAAAAATAAAAACCAATGCTAACAAAAATATTTTTATAAAATTATGGTTATCGTTTATTTAAATTTGTAATATTTAATCAACTTAAAGCTTAATATCAATTCCGTACAGCAAAAAGTATAATTATTTAGAGTACTATTTTAAATTAGGCTCATTAAACTTGCACGGAAAGGTAACACCGATTCAAATGTGTTACATACACTGCATATAAGCACTGATTTCGTTGCTTATAGCTGCTCTTCTCTTAGCCTTGGTGTGGATCAACGGGCGTGGCGATACAGGCGATGCTGTTAGCATTGTTTGGCCGTTATTCTTAGTGTGCTTCGTGCCCAAATGTTTATTTATTATAATTTGGCTATTTGTTCGATTTAGTATTTGTTAAATTTAATGTTATTTAAGTAATGTAAATCTGCGAATGAGACTGTATTTTATCACATTTTATTATTTCAATTTATATATGAAATATAATATAAATACAAAGATTAGTTAAAGTTTCACAAGTTTTATTAATATCTTAACCTGACAATATTGTTTCGACACTTTGTGTCATTATCAAAGGTAGATAAGATTGATAAACAAACACGTTGCTAAGGATAAATACATACAGAAAATAGGTAACTAGATACAATACATAACAAAAACTAAATATCTAACACTTCTAATAAAGGAGAATTACTAAGCTCAGTTTGTTCATTCATTAAAGGTACTGTGCGTTTTGTCTGTATATTTCAAAAGCTTCTAAAATGTCTAATTTGTGTTTGTTGTTGCAAAAATGTAAGAATTTAATGTTGTTTTGAGGTGTCATTGGGTGGTTCTGTTCCAAAATGTGTTTGGCATAATTCGATTTTTCTGGATGTTTAAGTCTATAAGAGCGTACGTGTTCTTTGTATCTTATGTCGAAATTTCTAAGTGTTTGCCCAACATAAACCGAGTTACAAAAAGAACAATTCAAACGGTAAATGCCGGATTTCATGATATCTTGTGTTTTGTCTTTCGCATTGAATAAAAATGAAAAGGTGTTTGTGTTCGTTTTATAGGTTATTTTGTAACTGGTGGTTTTTCTTAGTATAGTTGCAATTTGTTCTGATTTCTTGCCAAAGTATGATATTGATATGTAGTTTGTGTCTTGTATTTGAGTGTCAATTGGAAATATTCTTTTCATAGCTAACCTATAATCTTTTTGTTGAATTAAAGTGTCATTTAATAAAATCATTAACCTATTGTGTTTACACACAAAAGGTTAATGATTTTATTAATAAAGAAAATTTAGATGTTTTAAACAAAGATCCTACCACAAAGTTTCAAAAAGAAATAAAACAAGCTTTAGCAAACTGCAATATCTGCTTTAACGAATTAGAAAAACAACAAATCATACATAAAAACCCACAAATACCAAAACTATATGGACTGATTAAAACATAAACACAACATGCCTATACGACCAGTAGTATCATATATCAACGCACCTAATCACACCTTGTCCAAGAAACTCAACCATATTATTAACATCATAGGATACAAATCGAAATACTCTGTCAAAAATTCATTAGAATTAGTAGAAAAACTACAAAACATACATCTTCCAGCACATTCAAAACTTGTAAGCTTTGACATTTGTAACATGTTTTCAAAGATTCCACCACAAGACTGTATTCCTTTGTTAGATAATTTCCTAGTTAATAGTAATGTAGAATTATTAAAAAGATTAGAGTTAATTCAATTATTTGATCTTTGTATCAGTCAAAATTATTTCACTTTTAATAATATAATTTATTTACAGAAAGATGATTTACCTATGGGTAATTATCTGAGTCCTCTATTAGCTAACATATTTATGGATAATTTGGAAGATCGAATATTTGAATTAGATCTTTCTAAACACATTATTTTTTGGTTTCGTTACGTTGATGACATTTTAGCTTGTTTTGACAGTTCTTTTGAGGTTATCAATGAGTTTTTAATTCTTATTAACAGTCTTCACACAAACATCACGTTTACACTAGAAACATAACAAAATAGAGCTATTAATTTTTTGGATTTAACTATTACAATTACTACAAACAATGAATTTGATTTTTCCATATACAGAAAACCCACAAGCACAGACGTCACTATACCTAACGATTCATGTCATCATAAAATGCATAAACTAGCGGCTTAGATCTTTAGTACACAGAGCTTTAACTACTCCAATGAAACGATCACATTTTGATAAAGAAATTTTAATCTTCAAACAATTAGCATATGCAAACCATTATAACCATAACATGATTGACACTTTAATTCAACAAAAAGATTATAGGTTAGCTATCAAAAGAATATTTCCAATTGACACTAAAATACAAGACACAAACTACATATCAATACCATACTTTGGCAAGATATCAGAACAAATTGCAACTATACTAAGAAAAACCACCAGTTACAAAATAACCTATAAAACTAACACCAACACCTTTTCATTTTTATTCAATGCTAAAGACAAAACACAAGATATCATGAAATCCGGCATTTACCGTTTGAATTGTTCTTTTTGTAACTCGGTTTATATTGGGCAAACACTTAGAAATTTCGACATAAGATACAAAGAACACGTACGCTCTTATAGACTTAAACATCCAGAAAAATCGAATTATGCCAAACACATTTTGGAACAGAACCACCCAATGACACCTCAAAACAACATTAAATTCTTACATTTTTGCAACAACAAACACAAATTAGACATTTTAGAAGCTTTTGAAATATACAGACATAAACGCACAGTACCTTTAATGAATGAACAAACTGAGCTTAGTAATTCTCCTTTATTAGAAGTGTTAGATATTTAGTTTTTGTATGTATTGTATCTAGTTACCTATTTTCTGTATGTATTTATCCTTAACAACGTGTTTGTTTATCAATCTTATCTACCTTTGATAATGACACAAAGTGTCGAAACAATATTGTCAGGTTAAGATATTAATAAAACTTGTGAAACTTTAACTAATGTTTGTATTTATATTATACTTCATGATTATGGAGTTCCACAAAGTAAGGCTGGAGACAGTAAACGCTATCAATTTATATAAGTTGGATTTTTTTAAAGACAAATAATTCTATTTAATTTGCTCTGTATGCAAATTTAAAATTGCATTATCGTCACGACGGCAAATTCAGTTTGGTGGAAGGTTCGAGTACTTCCGTTACATCCGAATCGGGACGATTTTTTTGTTCAGTTTGTAAATTATTAATAAAGAATTTTCTGCATACAGTTTTGGAGAGATATTACAAATTAATCGAGAAAGGCAGATCAAAACCAGAACTTTCAAATTTAACAACACATTAAAACCTGCATCGGTATTTTGCTAAGAAAGACTGGAAAATCGAGTTGCAGTATAAATATATAATAGTTTTTTAAAATAAAAAATAATAGTCAACAAATTCCATAAGTATAAAGTGTAAAAGTTCTTCTTTGAAAAAATTTTAAGCATAATAATTATAACACTGTTTTTTTATTGTACCTAGCAGGGGCGGATCCAGAGAATTATTTTGGGGAGGAAATTTTGGAAAATAATTGTTTTAATAAATAATAATTAAACAAACATTATTTGTTTCTATTCTATGTATACTTATTTCTAAATTTTGGGGTGGGGGGGAATTTCACCCCCGTGAATCTGCGTCTGTACCTAGGTATATTAAAATTAAAATCGTGGTTGCTTCCCTAGCCTAAATTCTCACCGCACGCCACTGTTTTAGTGTCATATTAGTTATGTTTACCATCATCTTTATTAATACTAATTTTAAGCTTTTAAAAAATATGATTATGTTTATTGGATATGAGAACAATGCCATATTGCTCAAAAGAAAGTAAAATTACAAAAAATGCAAACATTAAAATCAAATGCACTGTTTTTTGATCACACTGTATACGATAGGTTAATTTTAATGGCATCATTTGTGATTTTAAGTGATGCAAGACTTTTTTTAAAGAGTGACTCTTTTTAAAAATCAATAATAAAAAAGTTTTACATTTAGTAAAAGACACACACACATTGTATAATATACAGTGTCTGCCATAAAGTTGGATCCTATGGGAAATTTTTTTAATATTCTGATTGGAAACAAACTTTGTGGGTCACAACCACCTCTGCTTTCAAAAATACTTGAAATACGTCATGTCAAAGTTGACAGGTGACATTAGGTATCTGTCAAATTCGCTATTTTTAACAACAATCGGCGAAAACTGGCCTTATTTGTTAAAATATGGAATGATTTTGTTAAGAAAAAATGTTCCTAATGAAATTTTGCTTTCACATACCAATTTTTGAAAGAGATATTCCGACATAAGAAGAATTTTGTTTTTTAACATTTTTTGATACACCACCTGACTTTAGTTTAAGTAGTAGTTTCGTGTTATATTGCTTAAATTATAATTACAACAATTCTTTTATTATTCAAACGTGGCTTAATAAAAAAAGATTAATCAAATTATGAGTTATTTTCTTGGAAATTGTAAAATAATCCAGAACGTTCCATTTTGTTTTTTTTTTATAATTTTAATATTTGTCACAAATACCTACATCATTGACTATTATTAGTAAAATATGCTATGACTTGTTGCCTTTCCACTTATTTAAAGCGTTTTTGATGATTTCAAAATAGTCAGTTACGGGATTGTATCAAAAAATGTTAAAAAAACAAGTTTTCCTTATGTCGGAATTTCTCGTTCAACCTCGGTACGTAGAATGTCATTGCTGGCGTCTGTCGTGGTAAGTTTCAATCTGTAGCTGGAGATGACGCGACGGTAGAAATTTTTAAATTTTTTGGATCGGTCATATTCGGTATGAGCAGTTCGGTAAACAAGCAACGCCTTCTAAATAAAAATACATCCTTGTGTTTATCAGACTTTTATATTATCTGTGATATTATATTACATAATTAAATAAAGTTTAACCATTCTTTGTTTTACTTATGTGAAACTAGAAAGTAGCAAATAAAATCCTGCAAATATGTCTCAAACGAATGTCTGTGATAATAGCAAATATTATATGTACATAATTGTAATTATATAATTTACTTTTGATAAACGTGTACAAATAACGATTCCCAACAAAACAATGGAAGTAATTGAATAAAAAAAAATAGAAACGAGAGAAACGTCCGTCTTATTATAGCTTGAAAGGCAAAAACTATAAGGAATTTGAATGTCATCATAAGATTATTTCTACAAAAATAAAAGGGTAGCTGGTTGATTTCTTTATTTCGGAATATTTCTGCTACACTGCCGTCCAAAAGTTTGAATGCACTTACTATTAGTATAAATAAGATTTTTACTAGGATCTCCGAATGTTGATGACCAGGCCCGGGCATAGAGACTCAGGGCTCCTAGGCAGTTAACGGGTCTCCCTTTTGTGGTAATTTAGCAAAACAACAAAACTTTTCGTTAAAAAAAAAACACTTTTATTCTTTAACTTTAGAAAATAGACAATCCGACAACAAAACGACGGTTCTGTCGAACAGTTTGACTCTGGTGTACACAACATTATCCGCAGCGCTATTCCCACGTTTGGATAAATGTCCAAAAAGCCTTTTTCCAGGATGTACTTCGTATGTAGCTACAGTTACAATAACCCTTTCCCCCTGTAACCTCTGCGAACAACAAATGATATCGCAAGTGTAGACACTGGTTTTCCAAAGTACCATCAAAATCCCCCGGATAGAAGGGTTACGGTTCCGTACTCCGCCACGGACGTCTTGAGATTCCAAACTATGAACCTTTGACTTAACTTCTCGTAAGTAGAGCCACGTCTCTGTAGCTCTGCAATCAACCTGTTTCTAATGACGTTGAAGACTCCGAATCTGCCCCTGCCGGAGAGTTCAACCTCTTTTTCCTTTACTTCGTCAAACTGGACTTTTCGCTTACTTTTCCTCTTCATATAGTATGCGTAGTTCTGTTCTTCGCTTTTTTTCCACAGCTTTCGACTCATAACCATCAAAGGTAGCGACTTTCCTTATATGTTCTAGGTATGTTATCAAGGACTGACCAAGTTCAGCGAACGTGTACCCATTTGAATGTTCACAGATTGCAAACATTTGCTCACTTTGTTAAACCTTCCCAGGATATCATCCCACAACAGGGTCAGGAAGCACATTTCCAAGGAGTCGATTGAATTAAAAAAGACGTGGAGCCTCAGAACGCATAGATGGTTTTATTTGTGTCACTGGCGATTATCTGAGGAGCTGCATGATCTTATTCCACGAGCAACAGATTTCTTCAGGCATCGCCCCGAGCAAACCATCTTGTCTGAGAAAGCTTTACAACTGTTGAATTTGGCTTCAGTTCAGGTAACAAACTTCCCATCTGCGTGCCGAGACCTAGAAAAAACTGCACAATTACTGTAAAGTACCAAAGAAAGATATAGCTGTCTCACAACATTCGACAAGATTCAGTGAGTCCAAGTCGTGATTTTTCAAGGTCTGCAGAACGACGTTAGCCAGGTCTTCAGCTTCATGTCTACTGTTTGGTATGAATCTTATAAATCGTTTGATAGGAAATCCCTCAGCCGACACATATTGTACTATGAGTGAAAGTTGATTCACCTGGTAGATGTCAGGAGTCGAGTCGACAGAGATGGAAAAATACTTCGCATGCTTTATCTCAGTCAGATCGTGCTGATGGCCTTTTCTGCCATAATGTTGATAATTTCTTCGCATAGTCTAAACGAAAGGTATGATTTTATGTCGCATCCTTTGTTTACTTAGTTTTATGTGCGTGTCCAGAAAAGGATTGAACTTAGCCAAAAGTTCTAGGGACATGACATATTAGTTCCCACTGTTTCTCGATCTAAATCTTTTCTGTGGACCTATAAACGGCAATCCGCATGCAGAGAATGACCTCACAACAGCCACAATATACCTCAAAACCTCATGCCAGTATTTTATTTCTTCTTTCGTTTGAAGAACAAGACTCTTGTCAACTGTACCGCCAACCTTCTTCCTTGCTAAGCGGACCAGCGTCGCACATGCTGATCCTTGATCGTTGGAACTGACCTACATTTTTGCAGTCGTTGTATTTCATCATTAGCTAACAACCCCGATTTTACAAACTTATTTGTAGCGCGAGCTTACAGGGGTCGCAGAACACGTATATGAATAGTATATTTACTCTTTAAAAATTCAAGGCCGTGGTTGTCTTTCGCCATTAGGCAATGCTTGGCTCAAGACTGAAAGCGATGGATATCTGGTTGTATCTGCGTACTGGCGGCGCTTCGAAGAAGATAAATCGGTGTTCGTATTTTGTTTCACGCCATTTTGTACGAAGTGGCACCTGCATCATCAGTATCCAATCGACAGGATCGTCACTAACAGACCAGATGGAAAGGATGAATCGCAAAAACACATGTACGCGTGAAATTCAGGATGTTCTCCAATGACAGCTGCGGGGTTTTCGGAAATTAAGCTTTGAGGAAATTCAGGTAGCTAGTTACAGTTGCCTTTTCGATTGACGGTCGTCATCCAATCGCCAAAGGCTGATGCGTACCAGGTTTAGAAGAGGCAAAAAAGGTGTCCAACTTCGGAACATTACAAAGAAGCTCTTTTTCCTTCTGCAATTTCTTTTTCTTTTCTAGACATCGGTAATTTCTAAAAAATGAGAGGATAATGAGTAATAGTTTTGTTTGTTTTTGACAAGGCAAAAATGGGAAAACAGAGAGATAAGCATTGAAAAACGAAGTACTATTAGCACTCTACTTAATGAAAGTCTGGCATGTCCAAAAATTGCAACAAGAGTGAACTATTGCGCAATTCAGAAGTATGGGTACTAATAATATTGATTGTCTTCGTATTGCAAGATCAAAAATAACTAGTGCTCAGCAGGACAAACATATTGTGGCGACAAGCAAATAGACGATTAACTCTATCAAAATTATGTGCCCATATCAACAAAACGCGCTTAAATCCGGTATCGCTCACGCCAGTAAAGAGAAAGAAGTTTATGAGATGCAGGTTTAAAAAGCTTTGTTGCGGTCGAAACTTTTACTACGGCCAATAAATAAAAATAGCACACTTTAAGAATATACTTCGGACTGACGAGGCTGTGTTTGGAGCTCGTTGTCGTATTTCTGTCAGAAGACGCAGTTCTGAAAAAATGGCTCCTCAGTGTATACTACCCACAATAAAAGACTGGGCTGGTTCTATTATGGTGTGGGCATAGCATAAGAATAGTGCTCTGCATAATAAAAGCACTCTCGCAAATATTTTCAGCCGACCGAGTGTGACGTTGATTGTTGGCGGGTTACGGAACAACAGTTATGCTGTAATATTCGCCCCTCGTTATTACCGCAGCATGCGATGACGATCGATAAGCCTCGAACTGATCTTGATGTGTGCGATTTTCGAAACCAGCTGAAAAACTTTAAAGTGTTTCTGAATCAGCTGGTTATTCTTGTACTGTGGTGTGGGGTTGCTTTTCTGGCAGAAATACTGAATATTTTACTAAAATAGACATGAGGAAAGAGGGTTACAAAGAGATATTCGCTAAACACGCTAACCATCTGGTCTTAGAATCATTGGCCGTGGTATCGTGTTACAACAGGATAATGATCCGAAGCATAGTTCCCGTTTTTTACGGGGATAACTTAGAGAAGAAAGAAGCAGATGGCGTTCTTGTTAAGATGACTTGGCCATCGCAATTGCCAGACCTTAACTCTACAGAACTTTTTTGAACTCTACTTCCAAGATGTAGAGTTCTGTTCATCGTCTACTCCGGAACCATTCTAGAACAAGAAAAAGTTAATAAACTAATAGAAAGAATGACACGACTTGTAGAAATAGTTATAAAAACCAAGGAAAGATGCTTTGATGAGCAAAAAATTAAAACAGTTTTTGTAGGAAACCTATTTTATTTATCTATACGACGTAAGCGCCATAGATTGTCGGCCCGGCAGGTTTCTACAGGTGCCATTTGTTCTTCATAGTTGAACATGTAAGAGGCCTACACTATGTATATTACGACTAGAAGCGTAATAGATATAAGTAGCCACTCAAGCATCGTGACGTGTGCATGAAAATGTCGCAGCTAACGAAAATTGAGTACCGCGCGGTCATTAGATTTTTAACAAAAGAAGGGCACACGCCTAATCAAATCAAACAACGTTTAGACGGCGTTTATGGTGATTTATCTCCTTCATATTCTACTGTAAAAAAGTGGTCAAATGCTTCCGTTTGGGGCAAGAATCTCTTGAAGATGATGAGCGCACCAGTCGGCCAATTGAAGCGGCAACGTCTCAAAAAGTTGAAGAAATGGTATTAGAAGATCGCCGTTTGAAAGTTAAGGAGTTAGCAGTGATGTCTGACATTTCGGAAACAAGTGTTCGCCGAATACTTCATGATCATTTGGCTATGAATAAAGTTAGTGCAAGATGGGTCTTCTCTCTGCTGTTCAACGTCAACGTCGCGTCGAATGTGCACGCTAGTTTTTAAACTTGTGTGGAAACGACCCAAAGCCGATTTTGGAGTCCATTGTCACTGGAGATGAAACAATGGTTCTGTATTATGATTCTCTATCCAAAACGGCAATCGATGGAATGACGGCGACCCGATGTACCTTGTCCCAAAAAGGCGAAAGTCGTTCAATCGACAAAGAAAATTATGGCAACAATATTCTGGGAATGTGACGGCATTTTACTGATTGATTTTCAAGAACGCAATACAACTGTTAACAGTACATATTATGAGTCTTTATTGCATAAATTGAGAAACAATATTCGTGAAAAACGTCGAGGAAAATTGACAAGAGGTGTTCGATTATTACACGACAATATGCCCGTTCATACTGCTGCAATTTCACAAACTGCCATTCGCGAATGCGGCTTTGAAGCATTGGATCATCCACCTACAGTCCGGATATGGCTCCTAGTAGTAGATAGGCTAGGACTGTTCTAGCGCAAAATCCCATGTTATTTCTTATGGAGGTCCAAGGTAGAATTTTTGGTCAATTTCAAAGTCATTCGCGGTCTAGCGTGTGACCTCACCGCGCTCGCGTTATACGCGGACCAGCGTATACCACGTATACAGGTCAACTCTACATATCACATTATGATTGATGCAGTCATCCGAGATCGTAATGATTTTATAAATGATTGATGTAGTCATCCGGGGGGGATCATAGCGATTTTAATCATTTGCATATCTCATCTCTCATTTGCATATCTCATCTCTCATTTACATAACTCATCTCTCATTTGTACATCTCATTTTTGCTAATTAAATTAATTCACGGTATCATTTGCATATCTCATCTCAATAATAATTAATTAACATTTATATTGATAATGAATTCAAATAAATTCCTGAAAACACTCTAAATAGAATACGACTAACAAGGCCCGCATTTAACCGCTATTTTTCTCTTTTTAGGTTTAAGTACATGTCGTACACTCTAACTTTTGTAATATCTTATAGTAAAGAATATTACTCTCAATCAGGATCACATCATATGACTGCTCATATAGAGCATTTCATTTTCTATATCTCATTTGCAAATAACATTTCAACTACAGACATTCCTAAAATGTAAATCTATTAGTCATAACATTTAAAATGTGTAACATAATTAACATGTAGAAACTTGTCATTTCTCATTATTGATTTCACCTCAGTTCTCAGAACCGGATCTATAAGGATTATCTCTTTAACACAACATATTAAACTGTTAATTAAACATCATAAATGAATATATTCCTTATTGAAACCAGATATGTAATATAAAAATCTTATATTATTATATAGCAAGTAGATTTTTCCTAATTAGACAAAGTTCGATTATCTACGAATCACTAACAGGAAATATATAAGTAGGGATTAATGTTTTACACTGATACCATTATAGCAAGGTGCAACTTTTATTGCTTTATATATCATAAACGCGTTATTAGTGTAAGCTATTAAAAAGATAGTAGCCATATTGAAATTAATATCAAGTCTAACGTTTACAAGAAACGGTTATCATCTAATTGCTATCATACACGGATTAAACTAAACTATATATTAAGAAATATTAATTACGGCTTTTATAGCATCTTACAGGAAAAAAGATTACATTCAATCAGGATCACAACATATATCATTAACTAGATATCATAAATAAATATATTATATATCGAAGGTAGAGTAAAGACATGAGGATATCCATCGTTTGACTAATGTCTATTTATTAAAACAAATAAGTTATGAAATGAAGCAGGGAGTCTATTCAATGAACAATGCTAATGCTTTTATGATTTTTCTAACCTATAGATCTGCAGTTAGAAACTCAAGCCTGCTAAATGCTCACAATTCACTTACCCTATCATCATCATATCGTACAATACAAACATTCCATATTATTATTAAAATTTTATAAATAAAACGATAAAACAAAATTATAGTTTTTCACTTATTTCTATGTTAAACGTATTCATCGTATATGAAGGCACGTACGGTAGCAAGATCTAGAATACTCCTAACCCCTCAGAAGTGAAAGGCTTCAACAAGTTCAGATCAGCAAACTGAAAAACTTGATAGAGTTAGCATCTAACTCAGAATGTCATACAGAGCTATCAACTAAATCCTATACAAGTATTCTAACTAGACAATAAAGGTTTACTGAGATTATATACCTTATAATATAGCAATAAGATTTTTCTAAATTTTATTCTTTAAAGGGCGACCAGGCTCACCATGATTATTATAAACATCTTAACAGAATAAAAAGGGCGATATGAATATCACTTATAGGATTTAATCAAACTAGAAAAATATCGATATATATCCTGCGTTGAGAAAATAATTATACTATGCAAACATCAATACGCTACATACGATTACGAGCCTAAGTATAAGTATGAACCTATACTTTAAGCGCTGACGAATACTATGCATATTTCGAGTAGAATATGCGGAAAACATCATCAGTGAGAGATATATGGACCTACAGACCGTATCAAACAGGATCCAACGAGTTGAGACAAGCAGAAATCGGTTAGTAGGAGAACCGTTGTATTAAATGTTTAGGTATCGGGGAAATGTAAACGTTTTAGTGATTCCTCCCTTCCTCTTTAGACGGTAATAAATAACAGAAGCAGCAGACCTACTTATTTAGCCACGATTTATCGGTGTTGCTGTTTATTCATAGCTAAAATATCATTCTACAAAGCTGAGCGCATTCAACATAATAGTAGATGCGAACCGTATAGTGTGCCTAGGAAGTGTGATTCGCCTGAATTTCAACCGAATAGCGATGATATCAAAACTTTTAAAAAGTTTGCAAAAGAAGCATACGATATACAAGTTCAGGATGATGATGAAAAAATTCTAAACTACGAAAAATCAAGACTTTTTTGTGAAATATATCTGCCGCTAAACAACAGCAGGTCGAAATATTTACATCTTGGACTGGATCCTTTCAAGAATTTTGATGTGTGTATAAGAATCTTGAAGAAGGGCAATGCTCTATGTGTGTAGTTTAACGAAGACTCTTTTAAAGATTTTATAGAGGATGCTTCGTACATCTTGGGATGTCTGAAACACAACGAACTTGATGGATACGTATTGACCGATTATACGCTTCATAGTGTAGGAAACAAGTGTCTCAAATTTGTTCCGAAAACTAAAGGTTTTGAACTTTACATTTCCGAATTAAGTCTAGGGAGATTATACACGATGAAAACCTTTTTATGGAAAAAGGTTGATAGTATTAAAACTATGCATCGCAATTACGAATGTTTCGCCGAAGAAGTCCTGGACGCGGCTATAAAACTTAGAACAACGCTTGTAGACAATAATATTTTATTAAGTGTGTTAAATTCTTCTTGTAGATATAAGGATGATTTATTTTTGAATGAATTAGTTTATAAGTTTACTAAGAAAACTATTGTAGATTTGCAGAACGACCTTGATTTAGATGATAGACTTAAATTTATTACATCTGATATAATGTATAATAAATATAATATAATAAATATCTTTAAAACTTATTGATTTTAATTGTACCTACATCTACTTATTCCATGATAACATTAGTTTGATTGTATGCATATGTAAGACTAACCTAAAATCATGTGTCCTAACCTAACGATGAACGGCGTCTAGCCTTGTTTAATTAAGGGTGACGGTCCAAGCTATTGTCATACAAAACATGCAAAAGTTTGATAAAATACATGACTGCATGCTCATTTATGTCAACACTTGATAAGAATAATTGTAGTACATTTGCATATATTCTTTCACGCTGCAGGAAGTCTTTTAAATAGATGAAATATATAAATTTTGTATTCAGTAAATGCTTTCAGTCATATTAAAAATGATTGTATATGTTTTATGAGAACTCGATAAATATTTTAATGTTTTTATTTTTCGTATAAAAGAAAATGAATATGTCAAGATGATGGATCTCTGACTAGAAAAACCAAACATGATAACATAGGCAGCAGCAGTAGCAACGCATGTAGTGTTCTGTCAAAAGGAGCTATTGATGTAGAATATAACACGATGATTGTAAATTGCGCGTGTATATAAGCTATATTGTGCGTGTATGTGCGTGTATATAAGCTATATTGTGCGTGCATGTGGGTGTATATGCTTCAAATTGCGCGTGTATCTGTTTGAAATTGTGCGTGAATATGCTTGATAATGTATGTGTATGTACATGTAACTGGACTATATATAAATAGGAACTTTGTTCCTGTTCATTCATTTGCCGGTATGGAACGACGCTTGTGTGATGTATGCGGTCTGAGCATTCGATGCTCCGGGTATGCAAGCCATATGAATATACACCGTGGACACAAAGTCCCATGTACTAAATGTTTCAAATCTTTTTCACGTAATAGTAGTTATAAAAGGCACCTGAAAGCAATCCATTGTACCCTAGGTGATGATAATAAGAAAAAGCCTAGAAATGTTGTAATAATTAAAGACGCGAGTGTGAAACGTACGCATACCCATGAACCCCGTGACACGAATAAAGAAATAAGGTTCGATGATGATGAAATAATAAACGCTCGTAATGCTATACGTAATAAATTAGCCTACTTTCATCGTGATAAAACTGAACCTCGACCGGGGACCGTTAATCTTTCGTCGAAGATTGAACAAGCATCTCCAGTTGCATCTGTTGAAGATGAAGAAGAAGAAGAATGCGAGTCTAACTTAAAAGATTATCACGAATTTTCTAACTATTATAGAGCATTATTAGCTAACGGAGAAAACAAAAACGTAGATAAAACTACGTACGCTCTATATAATGACATCGATGAGTGGCGATTTGCCTGTTCACGAGTACGGTTTCAGGGAAAGGATATTTTAATTAAAAACAAACTTTTCAATGGAACCCCGGGCTTGTTTAATTTACTAACACTTAAACAATTAGACTATTCCACCGGAAGAGGATATCGACAACTATATGAAAATAATCTCACTTACTAATGCTCATAAGAAAGACTATAGGGGCAACGGTCGATTAATAAGCGTTAAACATTGGAAATACGAAAACGTAATCAGGCCAAATTTATACAGAATAACATATTTTAGTCTTCCCAAATTTAAAAAGTTAAACAAAAATGATGAACGGTCTATATTCATATGGCTTGCATACCCGGAGCATCGAATGCTCAGACCGCATACATCACACAAGCGTCGTTCCATACCGGCAAATGAATGAACAGGAACGAAGTTCCTGTTTACCTGTTGTTAGTCCAGTTACATGTACATACACATACATTATCAAACATATTCACGCACAATTTCAAACAGATACACGCGCAATTTGAAGCATATACACCCACATACACGCACAATATAGCTTATATGCACGCACATACACGCACAATATAGCTTATATACACGCGCAATTTACAATCATCGTGTTATATTCTATATCAATAGCTCCTTTTGACAGAACACTACATGCGTTGCTACTGCTGCTGCCTATGTTATCATGTTTGGTTTTTCTAGTCAGAGATCCATCATCTTGACATATTCATTTTCTTTTATACGAAAAGTAAAAACATTAAAACATTTATCGAGTTCTCATAAAACATATACAATTATTTTTAATATGACTGAAAGCATTTACTGAATACAAAATTTATATATTTCATCTATTTAAAAAACTTCCTGCAGCGTGAAATAATATATGCAAATGTACTACAAATTATTCTTATCAAGTGTTGACATAAATGAGCATGCAGTCATGTATTTTATCAAACTTTTGCATGTTTTGTATGACAATAGCTTGGACCGTCACCCTTAAATAAACAAGGCTAGACGCCGTTCATCGTTAGGTTAGGACACATGATTTTAGGTTAGTCTTACATATGCATACAATCAAACTAATGTTATCATGGAATAAGTAGATGTAGGTACAATTAAAATCAATAAGTTTTAAAGATATTTATTATATTATATTTATTATACATTATATCAGATGTAATAAATTTAAGTCTATCATCTAAATCAAGGTCGTTCTGCATATCTACAATAGTTTTCTTAGTAAACTTATAAACTAATTCATTCAAAAATAAATCATCCTTATATCTACAAGAAGAATTTAACACACTTAATAAAATATTATTGTCTACAAGCGTTGTTCTAAGTTTTATAGCCGCGTCTAGGACTTCTTCGGCGAAACATTCGTAATTGCGATGCATAGTTTTAATACTATCAACTTTTTTCCATAAAAAGGTTTTCATCGTGTATAATCTCCCTAGACTTAATTCGGAAATGTAAAGTTCAAAACCTTTAGTTTTCGGAACAAATTTGAGACACTTGTTTCCTACACTATGAAGCGTATAATCGGTCAATACGTATCCATCAAGTTCGTTGTGTTTCAGACATCCCAAGATGTACGAAGCATCCTCTATAAAATCTTTAAAAGAGTCTTCGTTAAACTACACACATAGATCATTGCCCTTCTTCAAGATTCTTATACACACATCAAAATTCTTGAAAGGATCCAGTCCAAGATGTAAATATTTCGACCCGCTATTGTTTAGCGGCAGATGGATTTCACAAAGAAGTCTTGATTTTTCGTAGTTTAGAATTTTTTCATCATCATCCTGAACTTGTATATCGTATGTTTCTTTTGCAAACTTTTTAAAAGTTTTGATATCATCGCTATTCGGTTGAAATTCAGGCGAATCACACTTCCTAGGCACACTATACGGTTCGCATCTACTATTATGTTGAATGCGCTCAGCTTTGTAGAATGATATTTTAGCTATGAATAAACAGCAACACCGATAAATCGTGGCTAAATAAGTAGGTCTGCTGCTTCTGTTATTTATTACCGTCTAAAGAGGAAGGGAGGAATCACTAAAACGTTTACATTTCCCCTATACCTAAACATTTAATACAACGGTTCTCCTACTAACCGACTTCTGCTTGTCTCAACTCGTTGGATTCTGTTTGATACGGTCTGTAGGTCCATATATCTCTCACTGATGATGTTTTCCGCATATTCTACTCGAAATATGCATAGTATTCGTCAGCGCTTAAAGTATAGGTTCATACTTATACTTAGGCTCGTAATCGTATTTAGCGTATTGATGTTTGCATAGTATAATTATTTTCTCAACGCAGGATATATATCGATATTTTTCTAGTTTGATTAAATCCTATAAGTTATATTCATATCGCCCTTTTTATTCTGTTAAGATGTTTATAATAATCATGGTGAGCCTGGTCGCCCTTTAAAGAATAAAATTTAGAAAAATCTTATTGCTATATTATAAGGTATATAATCTCAGTAAACCTTTATTGTCTAGTTAGAATACTTGTATAGGATTTAGTTGATAGCTCTGTATGACATTCTGAGTTAGATGCTAACTCTATCAAGTTTTTCAGTTTGCTGATCTGAACTTGTTGAAGCCTTTCACTTCTGAGGGGTTAGGAGTATTCTAGATCTTGCTACCGTACGTGCCTTCATATACGATGAATACGTTTAACATAGAAATAAGTGAAAAACTATAATTTTGTTTTATCGTTTTATTTATAAAATTTTAATAATAATATGGAATGTTTGTATTGTACGATATGATGATGATAGGGTAAGTGAATTGTGAGCATTTAGCAGGCTTGAGTTTCTAACTGCAGAACTATAGGTTAGAAAAATCATAAAAGCATTAGCATTGTTCATTGAATAGACTCCCTGCTTCATTTCATAACTTATTTGTTTTAATAAATAGACATTAGTCAAACGATGGATATCCTCATGTCTTTACTCTACCTTCGATATATAATATATTTATTTATGATATCTAGTTAATGATATATGTTGTGATCCTGATTGAATGTAATCTTTTTTCCTGTAAGATGCTATAAAAGCCGTAATTAATATTTCTTAATATATAGTTTAGTTTAATCCGTGTATGATAGCAATTAGATGATAACCGTTTCTTGTAAACGTTAGACTTGATATTAATTTCAATATGGCTACTATCTTTTTAATAGCTTACACTAATAACGCGTTTATGATATATAAAGCAATAAAAGTTGCACCTTGCTATAATGGTATCAGTGTAAAACATTAATCCCTACTTATATATTTCCTGTTAGTGATTCGTAGATAATCGAACTTTGTCTAATTAGGGGAAATCTACTAGCTATATAATAATATAAGATTTTTATATTACATATCGGGTTTCAATAAGGAATATATTCATTTATGATATCTAGTTAATGGGGGTATATTGCGTTAAGGAGATAATGAGATAAGGATGTAATCCGCCTTCATTCCATGTTGACTCTATCAAGTTAATAATAATAGATATTTATAATTGATAAAGATTCATCTTTTGTAAAACCAATAATATTGGATAGGATCAAGAATAATCTCAAACCTGCATATACTACACATATTTAAGGAATGTTCTTCTATGAAAAACCAGGTGATTAATTATCGTGTACGTAATTCAAACATTAATAATAATATTGAGGGTTTAAGTAAACTGTTTAATGTATCTATAGCAATTATAAATATTTACTGAAATATGTTTTGAATTTACCAAAGCATTACGCAATATTCCTTTTTCTATAAATAAATAAATTATAATTGTTTTGAACATAATGGACACCTTTCAAGAAATTTCAAAAGGAAGCTAATCCGTTAATAAATGTTTGTCGGTCGTTGTATGAAACAATACATTTGAGAGATGTCTAATTAGGGAAAATCTGCAAGCTGAATAATAAGATAGGATTTTTATATTACATAACGGGTTTCAATATAGAATATATTCATTTATGATATCTAGTTAATCCTATTACATATAACCGTATGAGGTTTTCATTAAATCAATTAAACAATCTCATATAAATATTCATAAACACTTTTTACATTATTATTCCAGTACACGTATCAAGTTAGGCAAAGAAGTTTTTTAATTTAAACATTAATGATAAATATATGTTTTCATCCAAGTTGAAACTAATTCAGGGTTAATCCGCGTAGAACCTAACGATGCAGAATAATTGTTATCGTAATAAACGTGAAACGCAAGACAATTTTAAAATATCAATATTTAAACGTTATAATTCTATTAAACCGAAGTTAGATGTTGACTCTATCAAGTTAATAATAATAGATATTTATAATTGATAAAGATTCATCTTTTTTAAAACCGATAATATTGGATAGGATCAAGAATAATCTCAAACCTGCATATACTACACATATTTAAGGAATGTTCTTCTATCAAAAACCGGGGTGATTAATTACCGTGTACGTAATTCAAACATTAATAATAATACTGAGGGTTGAAGTAAACTGTTTAATGTATCTATAGCAATTATAAATATTTACTGAAATATGTTTTGAATTTACAAAAGTATTACGCAATATTCCTTTTTTCTATAAATAAATAAATTATAATTATTTTGAACATAATGGACACCTTTCAAGAAATTTCAAAAGGAAGCTAATCGGTTAATAAATGTTTG
The DNA here is from genome assembly GCA_929113105.1 of Agrypnus murinus. Lineage (NCBI taxonomy): Eukaryota > Metazoa > Arthropoda > Insecta > Coleoptera > Elateridae > Agrypnus > Agrypnus murinus. Next base: position 249,575,033 of record OV816024.1, read on the forward strand.
TCGGTCGTTGTATGAAACAATACATTTGAGAGATGTCTAATTAGGGAAAATCTGCAAGCTATATAATAATCTTGTTTATTGTTTCCAGCCTTATTTTGTGGAACTCCATAATCATGAAATAAATAAAGATTATTAAAAAAAAATAAAGATTATTAAAAGTTTCACAGTTTTATTAAAATATACCTGACAATATTGTTTCGACAGCTATGCTGTCATTATCAAAGGTAATATAATTATAAACAAACACGTCGCTAAGGTAGATACAAAATAGGTAACTAAAATATTAATAATAATAATAAAAATTAATAATAAAAATCATAATTAAACATCTAATACTTCCAGTAACGGAGAATTATAACTATATAATAATATTGGATTTTAAATGATATATGTTGCGATCCTGATTGATTGTAATCTTTTTTTCCTGTAAGATGCTATAAAAGCCTTATGCTTCGTACATAATATTTCTTAATATGTAGTTTAGTTTAATCCGTGTATGATAGCAATTAGATGATAACCGTTTCTTGTAAACGTTAGACTTGATATTAATTTCAATATGGCTACTATCTTTTTAATAGCTTACACTAATAACGCGTTTATGATATATAAAGCAATAAAAGTTGCACCTTGCTATAATGGTATCAGTGTAAAACATTGATCCCTACTTATATATTTCCTGTTAGTGATTCGTAGATAATCGAACTTTGTCTAATTAGGAAAAATCTACTTGCTATATAATAATATAAGATTTTTATATTACATATCGGGTTTCAATAAGGAATATATTCATTTATGATGTTTAATTAACAGTTTAATATGTTGTGTTAAAGAGATAATCCTTATAGATCCGGTTCTGAGAACTGAGGTGAAATCAATAATGAGAAATGACAAGTTTCTACATGTTAATTATGTTACACATTTTAAATGCTATGACTGATAGATTTATATTTTAGGAATGTCTGTAGTTGAAATGTTATTTGCAAATGAGATATAGAAAATGAAATGATCTATATGAGCAGTCATATGATGTGATCCTGATTGAGAGTAATATTCTTTACTATAAGATATTACAAAAGTTAGAGTGTACGACATGTACTTAAACCTAAAAAGAGAAAAAATAGCGGTTAAATGCGGGCCTTGTTAGTCGTATTCTATTTAGAGTGTTTTCAGGAATTTATTTGAATTCATTATCAATATAAATGTTAATTAATTATTATTATAAAAATATTTATTTTTATCGGAAGTTGGATAGCTAAACGATTGTTATTTGCTGTAAAAGAAGCCGGTAACAGTCTGAATGAAAACGAAATAATTTCAATTATTTTCTAGATAAAAGAAGAAGGTATTATAGAATAAGAAGCCCTAGAGTGCCGCGATGTCTTTATTATAAAATCGTTATGATCCCCCGGATGACTGCATCAATCATAATGTGATATGTAGAGTTGACCTGTATACGTGGTAATATCGCACGCTGGACCGCGTATAACGCGAGCGCGGTGAGGTCACGCGCTAGACCGCGAATGACCTTGAAATTGACCAAAAATTCTATCTTGGACCTCCATAAGAAATAACATGGGATTTTGCGCTAGAACTGTCCTAGCATATCTACTCCTAGTGACTATTATTTATTTTCCAATTTAAAGAAAGACCTCGGGGCACGTCGCTTTAAGGACCAGAATGAGTTGCAAGCAGCCGTAATTGAACATTTTGAAGGAAAAACTTCAGATTATTTTTACAAGGGTATTGAATTATTAATTCCACGTTGTAATAAGTGTATTAGGGGAAATTATATTGAAAATTAAAAATTATTATATTTTACCAAGTTTATTTTTTCTATATCAGGCCGAGAATTTATGGCGCTTACCTCGTACATATTTGTTTAATTCCTAGTCGTTGAATATTTAATTTTGCTTGATAACTATTTAAATACAAATTATTTAAATAAATACTTGATACTTTTGTAAAAAATCTCTCATTTCATAGTGTTTCCAAACTTTTGACCGGCAGTGTATATAGCAATCCAATATTTTTGAAATTTGATACCTCTGTTCCTTATCGTGGCTGCTTGGAAATAACAACAGGTACCTACAGATAAATTAAGGAAACGAAAACAATTATGATTGCTATATAGATTATACTATAGAACTTCAAATTAAAATAAAACAAACTCAAATAGACAAAAATAATTTAATAACTTTGCTAATAGAGGTTAAAAATCTGACACATGAAGACACAATAAATTATTTTTGATATTTCTTTCCAGTTCCCTCCAAGTCTTTCTTTAGCTATTAGAAGAATATTTTCGATTCTATAAGTAACTGAAAGTTGGAAATGTACCTAGTATATGATAAAAACAAAGTTATACCTTCTACATATAGACTATCATCATTACATTTTCTAAAACATTTTCCAACATATCAGTCCTTATTAGTTCTTATAACTATAAGATATATTTTTGAAAATTTCATACTGAAAGGATAAGAAAGTGGTTTTCAAAACCGTCATCACGTTTCGATGATGTCACACGTCGCACAATTATTCTTGGCTTCTCCATTCGCTGCCATTATGATCGTTAAGCGTTAATAGCTTTCTACCGAAGTCGAAAACTCCGCCTCCTAGATTTGAGCTTCCAAATTCGGATAAAACTAAATTTCGAAAGATATATAATTCAACAAAAATTTTTACTTGCAATTTCAGGATTACTATTTTATCAAACATCACATGACATCTTTTCGAAAAAAAATCTTTTTTTTTTTGTAAATATTTTTTATACTAACAGAATACTACCTGATAATACTGATGAAGCCTTTTCTAAATCACTTATTACAACTTTACCATTGCATGTATACATACATCAATCTTACTATAAACAATACACATCCTTTTACGCCTTAAGTGAGAACCTGTGGAAGAAAATGAACAATAGTATATGTATAAGTAATAAATAAAAAATCTTTAAAGGTCCTACCTTTTCTATTCAGTATCTATTGCGAGTTGCGACAGAATAACTTAAATAAAAGTTATTAAGAATCGAGCAATTCGTTTTTTAATAAGTCTTCCAACTCATTCCGAACATGATCTATTAGATAAATCACAATTAGATACATAACCGGTAATCTAGAGCTAAACAGTAGATAGGTAGGTGTCTGTAGTAACTCCTGGCATGTTATTACCGGAGTTAACCACAATATTTTCAGTTGTAAAAGATTAATCAACGTTTCAGTTATTTGTTTATTATGTGTTCTTAATTACTGCTGAAACGCTCAAAAAAGTATATATAAATACATGTACCTATGAAACATTCTTGGTGTTATTAGAATTAACTCTATGAAATGCAGGAAGGAAATATATCCGCTTGGACATGTAAAAAAACTGCTATAATGATTTTTTTACGTTCTAAACTGGCAATTTGTCATTAAACGCATTACATTAATGATATTATTATGCATGGACGGTGATGTATAATTTCCATATTTCCGTTCATCAGGGTCATAGAAAATCGTTAGATAATATTCCGGGCATAATTATCCAAGCATAAATACACAACACGTTTGTTTATCAAAATGAGCAAAACAACAATTACCTATTAGTATACTGAGGCAGATATGAATTTGGAAAGTCATCTTGATAATTAAGTAATAATTTACATAAAAGCGAAAAAAAGAGATCAAGATAATTTGATTGAAAGTAATACATCGTAGATGTAGATTTATTTATATTTTTGTTGCGGTAGTATGTTGTTATGATTTCTAAGTTAAGCATAGTACCAAGTCAAAACTTAAGGTCCAATAGAAACCAGCATATCCAGGGTTGCTAACGAAATATATAACACATCACAAAAATGGTACTTGAATTTAATCTTGCTTTGATAAATGGTAATATCCTGATAGAACTTCCAAGCCGAATACTACCCATGCAATCGCTGTAGCGAGCAAGGTAGCGGAAGTGATGATTCCAAAGCCTGGAAAATCAGCAATTGAGAAAACATTTTACGGTCCAATTTCAGTGCTGCCAACGGCTTCAACGCTCTTTATGAAAAGCCTCAAACACATTCTTGAGAGAATTTTGATTTAGAAACAAATCAACAAATCGATAGACCAAGTACACAGATTCACAAATATAATTACAAGAACGTTACAAAAAAAGAAAATGCGCTCTCCATTAAAAAACACGAAAATTCTTAGGCCACTAAAATTTTCTTCTGTCAAGGTGAACCCTTAAAAAAAGGCCACCTGACAAGAGAGTTTTTGGTACGCCGAATAATCAATGTTATATGGCAGAGTGGGCGCGGGGGAAAATTCTTTGAAATATCTTGTTGAGTTATCTAAGCTAACATTTAGTCGCAGCATGTCGACAAGAATCATCTTGTCGTCGTGTTGATAATCAGATCGCATGCAAGAGCTGGACGAAGAGGGAAGAATTTAGGTAGAGTCCGGATCATAAGGCAAAAGAGGAAGGGGTTAAAACTTTTGAAAATCTCTTAGACCTACTTAACTGGTAAGCGGGGCCTCAGCTCGTGTACCAACTTGTAAGGATTGTTGCGATGATGGTGTGCTTAAATGTAAGCGTCGTTGATCGGGTGCCAGGTTGCTTACGAAAGGCGCTGGCAAGTTTTCAGTGGTCGGCGGTAATTCTCGGACGCCAGTTATTTTAACTTAAGGACAACGAGGGTGGAGAAGTCATTAAATCCCCAGGCACAGGCACAACGAAAGTACTAGGTGTAAGGATCAGATCGGGACGGAAAAGGGGCCGAAACCCGGGCAAGAGGTCTTATTCTTAGATTCCTGGTAAGCAGGGCTGGTCGATCCGTTTTGCTTGAGGCCTGAAATGGTTGGAGTGGAACGGAACGGCGCACGCCAAATAAATGCTTACGGAAGGGACGCGTGCTCTTACTTGATTCGGCGGCTTATTCAAGCGGATATAGATCGCAACGGATGATAAGCTTATTAATTCTTACACCAATAACACTTAAGTAAAATAAGGTAACTTCGTTACATACTACGGCGAACATTTAATCAGGGTCAACCTATAAAGAAGTACTTAAGATGTTGAAATTAAAATTGAAAGGAGAATTCTGGATCATATGGCAAAAGGGTAGAATTAAAGTTTTTCAAGGTACCAAGATAATCTTTATTTAAAGTCCACCGGCAGGAAAGTTCTCAGGATGCGAAATTTTCGGAGGAATCATATTGCAAGGGGAGTATCTTTTTAAAAGTGTTCTTTACCTGCCAAAGCGAGCCTTTAGTCAGGGTTAGCAAACAACATAGTTTGTGGACGACAAAATGTCAACATGGAATGGGGTAAAATGACTTGTCAACGCAATCCTATAGTAAGGATCAACCGACAAGAAAGTTTCCCAGACGCCGAAATGTTTTCTTGACTTATCAAAGAGAACCCGTTGTTACCCTCAAAATGGGGGTCGCTAATTGAAAAACAGTAACAATCTTTAAACGCAATGAATTCTGTCGGCCACCGGCTAACTAGAGTGAAGTCGTGGGTCTCACAAGATTTCTTCTGTAACGGATGCCAAAAGTCGTCTCAAATAGCTAAACTAGAAACAATCTTTAGTCAGGTTCAGCGACAATGAAGGTTCTCCAGATGCCGGAACATCCAAATTATATGCCGGAGGACAGGAGGAAGTTTTTCTAAATTGTCCTAAAGAGTTTTCTAGACGACGAGACATCTATCGAGTGATTATAAAACCTCGACATCTCAGTTTCTGTGAAATTTAAAACGTATGTGTTTTATTATTCCACGACAATATTTTTTGATCGTCAAATAAATTATATTAATTGTCAATTAGTATAGCGTGCTAGCATACCATATAAAGTACCTACGTTCTATTTTTCACAGCAACCGAGATGTCGACGGTTTATAATCACTCGTTAGATTAAATGGCGGGAAGGGGTGGGGGTAGAGATGTTTTGAAAAATTACTTTGTCTTGCGGAAGAAAGCTTTTTTGTGAAAGCCGCCGACAGATATTCTCATCATAACACAGGTGGAGGAGGTAAAATTTGTGAAAAGATCTTTTGACCTGCCAAAGCGATGCCTTAGTCAGGGCCAACCGGCAGAGGTGTTTAATAGAGGTGGTAGATCTTTGGGAGTGCTACCCCTCTCTCCCAGGGAGTCAGTAATTGTATGGTGAAAAAGCTAGGTTGTTTCTTTTGAAGAAATATGGAAGTAAAGGAAATCTGAGATGCTGCTAAAGTTGTAAATAATAATACATGATATGCGCTTAATCGTGACTTCGAATTATGAAGTTAGTATATTTTAAATGCCACATTTAAGCACGCTGTAGTCTTTTTATAGAAATAGTAAAATTCACTAACCTCACTCACTAACCATGCTACTGATACTTCTTATTTGTTGTCCTACCCTTCACAAGCCACCCACCTCCACGTCAATTTGTTGTCTCTTAAATTATAAGATACTTTAGACTTTTAGACAATCCAGCTTGATTGAATACCCGTTCACTTACAGTAGTTTACTTTACAATATACAGCTAACCGTTATTCTAAATAATCTCTAAATGCAGAAAACAGATTTTCTCCGAGAGAAAAAATTAAAGCACGAAGAACATTTTTCACATCAACTGTTATAAAATACATGCAAATTTTCCCATGCTTGAGGCTCGGGTTTACAGCGTTCAGCTGCTTCATCTTTGAAATAAGTAATGCGAAGCAGTACCACTTCATCTTTAAAAATCCACTTATTAATAATCTTTATGCACAATCTTAAAATTTCACTTTATTGGTGTGGTGTACATATATAAAAAGCAAAATAATGAAGTTGCTAAAACAGATGTGTACCGCATCGCAACTTGAGATTATCCAAGTGGATTAATGTGGCCATCCACACCGAGCTAATGGCTGAATATGTAATCAACCAATTATTAATACACACCGCCTGATCATCATTACCGTCATGAATATTCATTGCCTGAATCTGACTCTCCCGTGCTATGATGGTGTACATTTTTCTCCCTTTTTTCATTTAAATTGTTCACGAAAGCTTACTACCTCTAATGCTGTTATAGCAAACATACTGATTCTTATTTTAATATCAAATTTTATTCTAAAGAATGCAATTTCTTAATATTCATGAATTCTCCTTTGAAACTTGGCGCCGGTATCACATAAAAGGTACATTTTAGTGCATTACCCGTGCAACTGCAACTGACTATTAACCAACTCGGTCTTACTCACTCGGCAGACCTCTGGGGACCTTATTCAGTAATTCTTTCCTAATATGGCACACATACTTACATACATACACAAGGGAGTCCAAACCAACAGGCTTACATGTTTCGACCATATACGCAGAAATACAAAACAATAGATTAAAAGAAATTGGCCGGCTAAAAATAAAATTGAAAACGGTTTTTGTTTGAATGCACCTGCCCAAATACGAAATTTCAATAATAAAAGGAAAAACGAGAAGGTGCCGACGACACGAATTATTATTATTTACCTCTCGGAAAGATGAACTTCTAATGGATTTTAGTTGAAAAGTTGTAAATTTCTAAAAAAGGTAAGGTTATTTTAAAATTTAAAAGAAGAAATATGAACTGGAAATTGTTGCGTAACACCCAGGTTACTCGGATTCCCTTGTTATTGTTTTAAGAGTCAGATCCGGACTTAAGAAGATTCTTATTTTTTAAAGTAACGCCCACTATTATTTTTACCTATGTGACCTAATCTATCGGTCACATAGGTAAGTATTTTACTTTTTAATTCACCCCATTTAAATTAGTTTAAACCATAATAAAATAAAAAAATAGGACGATGCGCACTTGTTATTTATCAAAAAGAAGTGAAATATCGACGACTGAACGTAGCAATGGAGTAATTTATTTATTTATTTAAAAAATATTAAAAGTATTTTGTTGAAACAGCGGTTTTTTCGCCAATCGTCCAACAAAGACGTTTGTTTTAATTATTTGTCATTAAAATTTACTATTTTACTAATTAAAAAATGTACGTATTGCTAGGCAGCACTTTTAATCCTAGACTTAAAAGTACTTTTAATGCTAATAGAAAAAATAGCGTCACCATTCGGATTTTAAGTGTTACGGAGTTAAGTTTATTTGATTGATAAAAATTGTAAAATGTGAACAATAACGCTGTATGTAAAAATAATGTGTCAAATCTGGGTATTGGATGAAACCTTGTTTATTCGAAAGCAGAAGTTAAAAATAGAAAACTAATTTCTCAGTTTTTCCCGTTCTCATCTGGTTTGCAACTAATCAGTGGCGTGCGGTGAGAATTTAGGCTAGGGAAGCAACTACGATTTTAAATTTAATACACCTAGGTACAGGCGCGGATCCACGGGAGGGGATCCCTCCTCAAAGTTTTGATATATACTTTAGTATTATAGTTAAATAAATTTTGAATGTAAAAGTAGTTAATATTTATTAAATATTGTGCAATATATAACATTTATAAATAAGTATACATAGGATAAAAACAAATAATGTTTGTATAGTAATTATTATTAATTTATTTAAAACAAAATTTTCAAAAAATGCCCCCCCCAAAATAATTCTCTGGATCCGCCCCTGCTAGGTACAATAAAACCGTGTTCTAATTATTAAGCTTAAAAGTTTTTCAAAGAAGAACTTTTATACTTTATATTTATGGAATTTGTTGACTATTATTCTTTATTTAAAAAAGTACTACTATTTATAATGCAACTCGGTTTTCCGGTCTTTTTTAGCAAAATACCTGGTACAGGTTTTAATATTTGTTGTTAAATTTGAAAGCTCTGGTTTTGATCTGCCTTTCTCAACAATTTGTAATTTGCCTCCAAAACTGTATGCAGAAAAATCTAATAATTTATAAACTGAGCAACGAAATCGTCGCGATTCGGTGGTTGTATCGGAAGTACTCGAACCTTCGACCGAACAGCTGAATTTGAAGTCATGACGATAATGCAATTTTAAATTTGCATACAGAACAAACTAAATAGAATTATTAGTCTTTAAAAAAGTCCAACTTATATAAATTGCAATAATAAAATGTTTCAAAATACAATCTCATTCGCAGATTTACATTTAACAAACACTAAATTGAACAAATAACCAAATTATAATAAATAAACATTAGAGCATGGAGCACACTAAAAATAATGTGACCTTCCTACGATATACAAGGCACCCGCCGACTAACGAAGGCGCGACTGGCCGGCTGGCGGGGAGAAGTGCAATAAGCAACGAAATCAGTGCTTATATGCAGTGTATGTAACACATTTGAATCGGTATTACCTTTCCGCGCAAGTTTAATAAGCTTAATTTAAAATAACAGTCTAAATAATTCTACTTTTTGCTGTACGGAATTGATATTGAGCTTTAAGTTGATTAAATATTACAAATTTAAATAAACGATAACCATAATTTTATAAAAATATTTTTATTTCATACTGTGTCTGTCACATTTGTCAGTTTTACGTCAAACTTTTTAGTCCAGAACATGCGATTTTACGGTCTAGTATGCTTGTAAAAAATTTTACAGGACTTGTGACTGTAAAACAGTTTACCGGACGCAAATACAATCAATCAACTGGACAATGTTTTAGTATACGTAATCAGTTACCATGGAAACTCGTTCTTCATAGATGTCCATATTTTGCATTCGGAAATTTATTTTATATAATTTTTTTTAAATTAAACCAATATTCCAATAATTGCAGTATGAAATAAAACGCATTACGTCATACGTCCTGGAAATGGTCTTACAGTGTCGTTTCGATGTTCCGGACTCGGCTCCTTCGTCGCCTTGTACGTAACATCTTACTCGACTGTAAAATTCCATTTCCAGGACTTATAACGTAAATTACTATTGTTAGCATTGTTTTTTATTTTTAATAAATTCTTAAGGGAAGCATTGCTTCCATTGCTTCCATGGACCGCACGCCACTGCAACTAATGACTTTTTTTACTGTTCTTTTGAGGAGATGACTTGCCTAAACATGAAAGAATTTTTCAGTGCTAACTAGACAAAGGAAGTGCATCTGTGGGTTCTTAGGTATAAAGAATTCATATTTGATATTTGCTTTTACCTACGACGAACGCTAGGGGTCGCTAGCTCACAATCTTCCACAATTCTAACGTATTTTCCGGTTAAAGGGTGGTATTGGGGGGTTTTTGGGGCCATAAAGTTCATTTCTAATATTATTTTTATTGTAATTCGCATCTCAAACAACCCTGCAAAATTTCATTTTAATACGAGTATAAATGAGCGTGAAATTGTACTTTTCATTTTTAATATCAGAACATTAAATATTTATAATAACTTTATTACTTATTTTTTTATCTATAACTGCATCAAGCAGATTAGTTGTAACGGAAATTCTTTCAGTTCCGAAGCCACCTACCCCGTCCACATCCATTATATAAGCAATCCAAATGCTGCAAGCAACACAACAAAACCTAGGTAGTATTATTCGTCGAGTAGGCCAGTAAAATAGAATCCGTTGGTGGAAATAAATGTTGGAAAGCGGGAGATCGTTTCGATCGCTTCGTTTGAGGTCAAATATAACTATCCTAGGTTTGGACGGTCTCTCGACTCGAGCTTACCTGAGGGCATCAAAAGAACCACGAAATCTTCGGACCTTTTTTAGTTTTTCGCTTATAACTCCAAAGCGGTGCTTTCCAACGAAACCTTTATTATTACAAGAATTAAAGAGCATTAAATTCTACGTCGGATGAGTATTCAACACTTTAAAATCGGTCCAGTGGTATGGTCGAAATCGACGGTCGAGAAACGACAATTTTACAAATTTTCGATTTTCTGTCAGACCGGACGCCCAGAGGCTTTCCGTATAAAAAAACTCGTTGGACTCATTCTGATTGTTAATATATGTCGAGAAATATCTAAGCTTTGATATTATAGAAGTTGCCGGATTAAATTAATGGCCATTCTTTCATCGTTCCCCATCATAGCAATTAGGATCAATCCATATGAAGTAGTGCAGTACTGGTCGCTCGATCATTTCGAAAAAAGATAATTTTTTGTGTGTTATCACCCCTAAGTATTGGTAGATCAAAACCACTGTCATTTTATTTTTATTCCATTTGATTGAAATATGGCAGCCATATTTGTTTCGTGGTGCACGACGTTGCTTGCAGTTTTTTGATGTAAATGTAACTCTTGATATCTCAAGAACGGTTGATCCTAGAGACCTGCGGTAAAAATGATTGTATATTGCTCACATGTCGGACTACATTTTTAAATCTAAACATAATTTTTGTAGGACGCTTACTTATGGGTGTTATTTAATCCCGAAGATTAAAGTTTTTACAAAGATTTCCGTTTTTATGGGGGCATATTTCATATATCCAGATAAAAATGAAGTCTTAGGGCGGATTTTCTATTTAAACGTACACGATTAGAGGTAGTTTATGTATAAAATATTTTAAATCTGAAATTTTACTATTTTGGTATTTATGGGCTTTGAAGTTCTCGTTATGATACGTCATATCAACATTATGTTTATGATTAAAAAATGTAGTCCGACATGTGAGCAATACAATCATTTTTACCGCAGGTCTCTAGGATCAACCGTTCTTCAGATATCAAGAGTTACGTTTACATCGTTTACGTTTACAAAAAGTGCAAGCAACGTCGTGCACCACGAAACAAATATGGTTGCCATATATCAATCAAATAGAATAAAAATAAAATGACAGTGGTTTTGATCTACCAATACTTAAGGGTGATAACACACAAAAAATTATCTTTTTTCGAAATGATCGAGTGACCAGTACTGCACTACTTCATATGAATTGATTCTAATTGCTTTGATGGGGGATGACAAAAAATGGCCATTAAGTTAATCCGGCAACCTCTATAATATCAAGGCTTAGGTATTTCTCGACTTATATTAACAATCAGAATGAGTCCAACGGGTTTTTTATACGAAAAGCCTCTGGACGTCCGGTCTGACGGAAAATCGAAAATTTGTAAAATTGTCGTTCCTCGGCCGTCGATTTCGAACATACCACTGGACCGAATTTAAAGCGTTGGATACTCATCCGCAGAATTTAATGCTCTTTAATTCTTGTAATAGTGAAGTTTTCGTTGGGAAGCACCGCTTTGGATTTATAAGCAAAAAACTAGAAAAGGTCCGAAGTTATCGTGGTTCTTTTGATGCCCTCAGGTAAGCTCGAGTCGAGGGACCGTGCAGACCTAGGATACTTATATTTGACTTCAAAAGAAGCGATCGAAACCATCTCCCGCTTTCCAACATTTATTTCCACCAACGGTCCAAAACGGGTCTAATTTTACTGGCCTAGACGGGCATTGTCTAAAGAAGAATTTGCACGTTGGTTTAAGGAATGCAATCTATTAGCAATAACAGCCTAAGCAATAATCGTCACAGACACGTAAAATTTAGTCAGCATTACGTCATTAGTGAAGGTAAAACATATTGTACAAATGCACAAAAATATAAATTTAAAACACAATGGTTTTAATAATGTGAGTATTCATAGTTATAAAATAATAAAAATTTGAAAAATTTTACTTTTTCAATTAATGGACTATGCTCACAACATTTCAAAATGTTATGTATGTAAATCACAAACAGCACCCTAATACAGACTGTTTCGAGCTATTGGCTCTCATCAGTTAGGGGTAGTTGCCCGTGATTCCCATACACATCATTCGTGCTTATACTATACCAGCTAGGAAATAACATTAACACCAACAAATAATTTCCTACAGGAGGCTCCACTATTATTTGTTGGTGTTAATGTTGTTTCCGAGCTGGTATATAAGCTCGAATGATGTGTATAGGAATCACGGGCAGCTACCCCTAACTGATGAGAGCCAATAGCTCGAAACAGTCTGTATTAGGGTGCTGTCTGTGATTTACATACATATCATTTTGAAATGTTGTGAGCATAGTCGTCCATTAATTGAAAAAGTAAAATTTTTCAAATTTTTATTATTTTATATTGTACAAATATAGCCCAGACGAATGGAGGCTATTTATAGAATCTTCCAAACAAATCTTGAAGGCGATCTTACTCTATTATAATAACACAAGATTAAGCATTCCAATAGCCTGCAGGCAAAGACACTTGTCAAAATTACAACAAAATGAAAATGATTTAGGACGTCATACATTACAATACTTATAACGGGAAAATTTGTTGTGATATGACAATAGTGGGTATTGTGATTGGGTACCTAAAGCATATGTGCTCCATCGGCGAATGGGATAGCCGTTACAAAGGGAACCAATACGATAAACATGATTGTCCCTCCCCCTCGTACTGCTGCTACCTGTAGTACGAGTAAATGTAAAATACGAGCCCCTTATACCGAAAAAATATATTATTTCCACCTTTTTCCACATATTAAACTAGGATTCCATTCTTTGTAATAACGATGCAATATTAGATGTTTCATAGTTATTTTAGAAGCTAAAATAACAGGAGGAAAAAAATTTAAATACACAAAAAAAACAAAAAAAAAGTATATTTTTTAAGAGAAGATCAGAAAACTTTGAAGTACTGGTACATGATATGATGCAATCGTTCAATACCATTGACTTGTCCATGTCTTTAAAAGTGCATTTATTGCATTACCATTTAGATTATTTTTCACAACTGTCTACCGAGTCCGACGAGCAAGGTGACCGATTTCACTAGGATTTCTTGCCATTGGAAAGGAGGTACAAAGGAAAGAATAGATGCTATAGTTGGAGACTGTTATTGGTAGTTAATGAATTTCCATGAAAAAGAACAACTTAGCTTGGAAGATAGCACTGAAAAAGCCCCTGTTTCATGTTCAGACAACCCATTTCCTCAAAAGAACAGTAAGAAATTCATAATTCGCAAACCAGATGGCAACAGGGAAACTGAGAAAGTTGTTTTCTATTTTTAACTTCTTGTTTCTCTTCTTTCCAATAAAAAAGGTTTCATTCAATACCCAGATCCTTGATGGACTGTGTAATTAAAATGAATTAGTTAAATATAATTGAATATAAACAGAACCCACAAACATTATGAAGTGTGTGAATTTACAAACGCTACCCAAGACAGCACTGTTTCGACCTTATTGTGGTCTCATTAGCTAGGGCTAACCGTCTATAAGTCTAACACACACCATTCAGGCTTATAAACCAATCTTAAGACTTATGACAACCAGCGTTAAAAAACTGGAACAGTTATCCAAACCTTGGCGTTAGTCTTCCAAATGACTAGGAGACTGATTTTCAACGTCCTAGGATGTCACCTAGATAGGATGACCGGAATCATCAGACCAGTTTTCACGAATCATTACGTAGCCAGACTGTTGCTACCTTAAATCCAGAGAATGTCTTTACTTTTCCACTTTCTCAGGAAAGCCTATTCAATTAACGTATGTTGAAAATGTCAAGAAAACAATGACTAAACAAAGAATAAAATGCATAAATATAGCAAATACAAAAAACCTCATATCCAATAGACATATTTTTTTTATTATACGAGCAAGTTATAAATCAAACTGATTCTGAATTCTGTTTATATGTATACGTAAGTATTAGCTTCGCAAAGTTGATATGTTTGAACTAAATAGTTTAGAACAACGTCCACTGTTTAATTATTTATCAAGAGGGAGGGATGAAGAAGAAAATTGATTAATTTGTAAAACGGAGGAAATTATGTTATTTACTACAAGTCAAAGTGTGAAAATGTTTTAGAAGGGACTGTATGGCTATAAGAAAAAACCGTTATGCCGTTTATGTTATTCTATGACAAAAGTACACTTTTGGCAAATTTTGTCAAGTGGTAATAGCTTTTTAAGTAGTAATGGAAAGCCGCAGTTCTCTTGACAAAATCAGAATTCTGTTTCCACGAATAACTAACTATTCTTATATATAGTTCAACCAAAGTTGCAAGAATTACGCCAAGGCCACGCTCTAATCTAAATGATAAAATAAACAATAAATGAGCTAGAAAGATTCATTAGCGGAACAAACCCCTTTTTAATTAAAAATAAATGTGAATGAAGCAATAAAAATCTGTTGGTTCTAGCGTACGTCACCGAATTCTTAGCAACGTGAAATTTGCACTCTTATCTTACCTCGGGTCGTATTTCTTTATTCCGGTGTGATTACGAAAATGACTCATTTCATGTATTTATGGTTGAAGTATAGTAGTTATAATATTATATCATTTGTCTTATTATAATAAGACAAATTGTGCGACAGCCAAATCGGTGTTATGACTATAAATGACGACATTGAAATCAAGATGGCTAAGATAAAATACAATGTCCAGATGGATTAGAGGAAGAGAGATAGAACAAAATTAAGATTCTATATAGTTACACCATTGTCCGCTATTAGCGGGAGCACAACCAAATCAATTGTTGAAGTCGGAGAAAGGAAAGCTGAAAAAGTTTACATGGGACATATTTTCCAAGACTAAAAGCGTTAGAGAAGAAGAAAACACTTTTTACAATTATTTCCCAAATAATTACCTTGAATTTTCGAATAAGCAATAAATTATAAGTGATAGTTGTTACTAAAGTAAGTGTATACTGTATAATTATAGTATAGCCATATTTATATTTGAATTAAGCGTAGTAAGTGAAAAACAAAAAGATAAGTTACCACAAAAAAGTGGTATCTGGCTATCAGAATCATATGAACTGTGTCTTTAAAACATTTTTGGTTTAATAATAATAAAGAAAAGGATTATTATTATACCAAAAATATGTATGGTATGTTACAAGATTTGTAAACCTAGAAGGGTTATTGTTACATTGGGACGAATATTGTATTATATGAATCGGTATGTGCAAGTTTAAATGCGCTTTCCATACTTTTAGAAAAAAGCTTCCAGTTACCTTAAAGCGATCCTGCGCAAAACTATAATGCCTAAATATTCACAAACTTATTTATTTATTTAGATTGTTGAATTTCAGAATTCTAAAATATTTTTATATTGTTTCAGTTGGACAACATAAACATATGCCTTAGTGTCTTACGTGCTCAACATGTCGCGGGAGTGGAAAGTGTTTCCGGTCAGGATTTGCGGGACGGGCGGCTGAAAGCGGTATTGGCATTATTTTTTGCATTATCAAGACACAAACAGGCCGCCAAACAACGAGCTCAGCAAGTTCAACAACAGCAGCATATTAATATACAGCAGAATCAACAGGTCGATATGACGCCTAATAGGTATGTAACCCAACGTACAGTTAGCTAGTATTGCAGGTTGTATAACGGTCTATCTTTATGGATTTTACAACCGATGAACCGAGTAGCCTCGATTACTTTATCAGTTACTAAAATATCGTTAAAGTTAAACAATTTGTTCCAATTAATGTCCAATTTAATAATTTACTAAAAATAAAAGTCCTATTAATAAGATAATTGTAACTCTAAATATAATAAACACCCTTTAAATGAAGAGCTGTAGTAAAATAAGCTTTTATGGGTAGTAATAAAAAGGACCCTAATAAATAAGAAGAGTTGTTGAAAAGACCACACCTGCTACCCCTAATGGACAATGGTCATTTCCGAAGGTACTCTTGCAGATAATTTGACTCCAACACATTTGACAATTTTAAACCTTTGCATTTTACAACACACGACATGCAACTGGTTCTCAACAGGTTTGTATAACATTGAAAGGTATTTTAAAAGGAAAAAGATCCAATCTTAAAAATAAGGTCAAATGAAGCATTTTAAAATCCTATTAAGGGTATCAAACCACTCTTTTATATATTTGTATACAATGTTGTTGACAGTTAGATAAAGCAGCAACAGAAATGTATTTTATAAAAAGGAAAAAGCATTACAAAGTTTTATTTATAATATTTCATTTTCATTTTGTGGACTTAATCAATTTAAAATTTCCGCTTGTTTGCGAACTGCTGTCTGTATACATAAAAGAGAGCGAGGGAGGATGGAATGGGTATGAATGTTAATTTACCAAAGCGCAGTGTGGAGAAACTTCCAACAACCTGCGTAATCATAATTTGTACTCCCGAGGGATAAATAAATAAATTTAACGATTTGCATACAACCTTGCGGGAATTTGCACTCTGGAAAATCCGCAAATCAAAATTTGTGATATTTTTGACGATGACTTTTCGCTTTAATAAAAAAAAAATAAAAGCTCTTTATTATCAGGGAAAGTTAGATATGGAAAACGATTACATGTGTAATCCGAAAAATTGGCAACTTTTATCGGGAAAAATTATGTGCATGAAAAACGATTATTCCTAAGCGGGTACATGTACTAGCTACATACTACTCTTGTAATCAGTAGGCCAGGCACGAATGGAAAAGGGAGTTCTCCTCTTCCCTTAATTAATTTTATATCGATCCAATAATGCTGCGAAAAGATATTCTCGCGATTACGAGACTTTACTCTGAACAGAAGTTGCCAATAACTGCATCTGCAATATTTTACACCAGATGTTACCATCGAGAGTTTGCCCTTTTCTTGTCAGCGGCTGTCGCTTTTCCTCTTTTTTGATTACAAATGTTATTTATAACTTTTTGTTGCTGCTTAATATAAATATAAATTGGGTAATATTTTAGATAAAATTTAAGGTTTACGTGAGGAAACTAAAATGTCAGAATATAAAAAACATTACTGCCTCAAGGAGCGAGCGATGTGGGGAGAAACTTTTTAAGAATAAAACTTAATTTTTTGCCTTCGGGAGTTTTTTTGTTGGCCAGGGAAGATAAAGCAGGGCAGATTAGAATTTTCCATTGACTCATCGGCGAGTATTTTACAAAACTCGATCATGTAAAGTATACACGGATCAGTTATATTTATCTATGATGATTTCAATTAATCAGGATATGTCAGGAATGGATTTTACATAATTATAACAATATTAAAGTATCCAACGCTTCTAAACGAATCTAAACTAATTTATTTAACTTTATAAGATTACATACATAAAATAAATATTTTAAAAGCACAATTGTTTATTTTCATTGAGGTACATTTATTTGATATTCGCTGCTTTTAATTGTCGATTTCCCTTATTGCTCTCCTCGGTCTCTGTATTGTTCTGTAGACACGGTACAAGTACATAGCGCATATGGCGGACCGCCGTCAATAACTGACAGAATGCTTAATGAGCCCTTTCATATGGCTTGGGCGAACAACGGGAATTATACATATGTAATAAAAACCTTTGGTAACCAATTGCACTATTAAATCTTGACTTAATTTATTTATTTGTTATCAAAATTATACAATTTGTTCGCGAGTTATTACTTAAACATTACGAGCCCTGTCCCATTGAAGTTCGCACACTTCTATTTCTGTTAAACGGCGACCCGCAATTTTGTTTTTCTTGTTTTTTTAAGTAGCCATTTCTTGTTGCTAAAGTAAAGTACTCACCTCCTACATTATAAGTGATGTTGTTTTATTGTTAGACTTCGTTGTGACCAAAATTTCCTTTGGTCTTCGTGGTGCAAGTTCCTTATTGTTAGAATAAGGTATTGCTGCTGCAGCTACTTCATAGCACGTTTTATAAAATTTTACTGAAGCGGTGATCCCTCTTACCGCCACTTTGCGTCCGCAGATTGATCAGTGTTGAATGGGCGGCGTGAGGAAACCATCACTCACAACAGTCACAACAAGAAACAGCTCATGCGTATATCAAAGAAAAGATTCTGGACGTTCTTTAAATAACAAAATAGAGTGTGCGAACTTCAGTGAGACAGGGCTCGTATATTGATTATCTAGATCAGTGGTTCTTAACCGGTGCTCCGCGAGGTTGTTGCAAGTGCTCCGCAAAATTATGAAAGCCGAAATTTAATTCTGGCTCATCTACTGTATGTGATTTGAGTTGCACAAATAATGGCTTTATGGCAGCACCTTTGCAAAGTGAAGTGAAGTCGTGTGCTCGCTCCTTCGTCGCTCGCCCCATAAACTTTCCAGCTCGCCCGTAAAGATTAATTTACAAAGATTGGCATGTAAATAACTATTGGTAGCCACTCAAGCATCGTGACGAGTGCATGAAAATGTCGCAGCTAACGAAAATTGGGTACCGCGCGGTCATTAAATTTTTAACAAAAGAAGGGCACACGCCTAATCAAATCAAACAACGTTTATACGGCGTTTATAGTGATTTATCTCCTTCATATTCCACTGTAAAAGGTGGTCAAAATGTTTCCGTTTGGGGCAAAAATCTCTTGAAGATGATAAGCGCACCGATCGGCCAATTGAAGCGGTAACGCCTCAAAAAGTTACAATCATTGAAGAAATGGTATTAGAGAAGATCGCCGTTTGAAAATTAAGGAGTTAGCAGTGATATCTGACATTTCGGAAACAAGTGTTCGTCGAATTCTTCATGACCATTTGGGTATCAATAAAATGAGTGTAAGATAGGTGCCGCGTCTTCTTTCTGCTCTTCTGCTTCAACGTCGGGTCGCGTCCAATGTGCGCGCTCGTCTTTAAACTTGTGTGGAGACGACCCAAAGCCGATTTTGCAGTTCATTGTCACTGGAGATGAAACAATGGTTCTGTATTATGATCCTCTATCCAAAAGGGAGTCGATGGAATGACGGCAACCCGATGAACCTTGCCCCAAAAAGGGAAAGTCGTTCAATCGACAAAGAAAGTTATGGCAACACTATTCTGGGATTGTGACGGCATTTTACTGATTGATTTTAAATAATGCAATACAACTGTTAACAGTACATATTATGCGTCTTTATTGCATAAATTGAGAAACAATATTCGTGAAAAACGTCAAGGAAGATTGATGTTCGATTATTACACGACAATGCACCCGCTCATACTGCCGCAATTTCACAAGCTGTCATTCACGAATGTGGTTTTGAAGCATTGGATCATCCACCGTACAGTCCGGATATGGGTCTTAGTGACTATTATTTGTTTTCCAATTTAAAGAAAGACCTTAGGGGACGTCGTTTTAAGGACGAGAACGAGTTGCAAGCAGCTGTAATTGAACATTTTGAAGGAAAAACTTCAGATTATTTTTACAAGGGCATTGAATTATTTATTCCACGTTGTAATAAGTGTATTGACATTAGGGGAGATTATATTGAAAAATAAAAATTATTATATTTTACCAAGTTTATTTTTTCTATATCACGCCGAGAATTTATGGCGCTTACCTCGTATATATTTTTATATATTTTTTTAATTAATGTTATTTTTAACTGTTATATCTGATGTTTTGACTCTTTGATTTTGGTGCTCCGCGAATTTTTCTTATGATCAAAAGTGCTCCCTGAGTTCAAAAAGGTTAAGAATCACTGATCTAGATATTCATATAAATCTGCTGGTTAGCTGATGGATTCAGTCGTCTGTTCTCAAGGTGTTGTTTTCTTATAGTATAGTACAGGATGTCTTTGAAGAAACTATATAAAAAAATTAGTTCGAAGGGGGAACGACCATACAAGAAGTGTAAAGACCGTTAAGCAAAAGAAAAAAAGAGAAAAGAAAAAAGTTTTGAAAATGAAATACCTACTTCAACCTTGAATCGCTTAAATTAGTGTGTGATGAGCCGGGGTCCCTACCCACTAGACGATCACGGCCCAAATTACTCTATCCGCGTAAAATTCAAATATTTAACAAAACCGGAAGTTGTCACAGCACTACTAACCTTACAAATTACAAACTTTATAATAATAAATATAACAAAAAGATAGTGTAAAATAGTGTAAAAATAATGTTACTGACTGCTTCGAAAGACGTTTTCAGGATTAAAGATGAGAACTGCCTTGCCTGGAATTTCGAAGTGTGTATGGCATGGATGCGAAGCAAGTTGAGGCTACCGTAGTGGCGTGATGAGTCGGTTGTTTGGTGAAGGTTCCATAAAGGTTATTGTCCCATATTCATAGCATCGGATGTGTGTAATATAGAGTAACACATCAATATAGATTATACTTCGTAGGAGTATTCTTCTCGACCAAACTATTCGATTACAGCGTTAGTTGATTGCAATATTGGTTTGGTGATGATTATTTTCAAATTCGAACTATAGGTGATGGTCGGTAGAAACCAATTGGAACAGCCATAGTATTCATCTAGTTGAAAACCATTAGTAATAACCAATATTGATGGAAGATCCATTTGTGCAGGCAAAGAAAGAAACAGTTCGTAGTAACAAAATAATGCAAAAACAAAAATTTCGAAAGTGAACATCTGAGGAATTCAATGAACGTACTTTGAGCAGTATATAATATAAGTTTATCAAGCAAAAATAAAGCAAAAATACAAATAACTAAAACGATAGATAGGTCCGTTTTCATAGCGATTATCAAAAGTAATTCTTAAAGTAACAATAAAAATATTAGGTAAATACGTAATCAAAAGATTAAAAGCTAGAATGATAAAATAGCAATTCACAAAAGGTGAATAATATAATAAGAATAATAGCAAATTATGGTAGCAAATGCAAAGTTTACATATTTATAATTAAAGGAAATACATTATAAAAAAAAAGAAGTGGTTACTATACTTTTCATTTGTTACACAAAATAAAATTACATAGTTAGGGGAGATATATGCAACACAACATACATAGGTGTATCGCGGAAGAAAAAGAGCATTGACAAGAGTAGGATATAGAGTCGGACGAAAACGCACGAGTGTTAAAAACAAGATACAAAATATGAATTCATGAAACAGAATAAAAATGTGACACTATATTCCCACTTATACGTGTCAAGAAAGAAATAGTACTGACAATAACTTTCATAAAGGAAAAATATGACATTTAAAGGAAAAAATCAAATTTAGAAGTAATAATATAAAATATAAACCGTAGATTGCAAAAAGAAAGTGTCAGCATTACAATATAAATTGAACCAAAAGTTTTTCAAAGATTAAGAGACATAGAATTTAATAATTTAATAACTTTAATAGTTAAGTTTAATAGTTGAAGGTGGCAAGTGCAAAGTTTACATAATAATAAAATAGGTGAAATTCATAAACGACATAAAAATTCAGTTAATTTGATTAAGAGAGATTCTAAAAGGTACAAACAAAAGTGTGAAACACATGTAACTAGGTAATTAATTCAATACTTTTGCAATTGCGACAAAAAAAGATAAATTAAGAAGATGAAGATGTAACAATAGAAAATATATTAAATATATTTTTGATTGTTATATATAATATAATATAAACAAAAAAATAATTGTAATGTCGGTGAAGACAATAAAAAAAGAAAGGGGTGATCTTTGATCAGTGATTAAATTGTCTTACTGGTTACGGTAAGATGTCAAAATAAGGGCTGACAAAAATCTAAATATTTAAAGGCATATAAAAAGTAAGAAAGGGTGGATTTCTGTGATTCATTTAACACATGAATCGGGAACATGCGAAGCATTTTACGCAAGTGTTCCTATTAGAGTAGAAGGCTTATAGATGATAAGAAAAATTTTGTAGGATTTATAACCAAGGCATTCTTTGGAAATGAACAGCGATAGCAAATAGATAAAACTCGGTTAAGTTATTAATAGTCACAGATGGAGAACAAATATATGAAAAAAATATTTATTTTATACTTTCCATATAAAATAAGTAGCAACGGTAATAATTTCGAAAGTGAAATCCGGAATATCGAATAAGGGGGCTAAAAAGTACAGAAATTAAAGTTCCATTTGTTCCATAAGTTTCGGAAACAAATAGTGTAAACAATTTGAATAAAAAATGTAAATTAAATAACAATACAGGGTTGTACCGTGCCGATTTTTTAGAAGTAAATTGCAGTTGACAGATGAAGTTTTGTCACTGAATAAGAGTCAACTTCCGTGGTCACAACGGGTATGACTGCTAGGTCACTGCTAGGAAAATCTGAAAAAAGAAAAACAAAATTAAACATTTTAATACATAAAAGTAGGTTACCAGGTTGCCTTGTGTGTTGCCAACGGGAGGAAAACTAAATACCACCCATAGTATATATAAATAAAAAAGTTAAACCACTTATACTCTATAATGTGTCGGCTCTGGCTTGGAAGTCCTTCAGTCTGATTCGCAGATGTTTTCCCGGTACGTGTTACATTGGGCACGTTCACATACAAATCCCGCAGGATAGAAAAACACCTTCAAATGAGAGTGGAAAAAACGAGAATGCACCAGGTCAAAAACTGGCAACGAAGTCTGACCTGTCATGGGTAGAATACATCAATACCCGCAAAACACATAAAATATATTTAAAAAACATAAAGAATGTATTCATCGCACTGCGCAGTTACAATAACAATAATAATAATAATACATATAAAATCAAGCCTGCAATTGTAGCCTATTCCCCAATAGGGCTGGTTCAGGCGAATAAATAAAGCCAAAATATAAGGAACCGACCTTCAAGCAACGTAATTTATGTATGCTTGGTAAAATAATAATAATAATAATAATAATAATAATATAATAATACAATATACATCTCCCCATCCAGGCGAAAATCAAAAATTACAAAAAGAAAGAAAACCCTAGGCTTGAATACAGAATAAACCTGGTAAAAAAAAGGACTCCATAATGGGGGTTATGAAGATGACCAAAAACGTTGAATTACCGTTAAATTCACTATATAAATTTAAAATGGCGGTATAAACGTTCAAAAGGGTACGTAGACAAAAGAAAACGGCGATATATAAAACTTGTGTGTAGAAAGACAGAGCATTACTTAATAATGTGTGTGCGAACAATGTTTAGTTCGAAGCAATTCATAATTAAAATTCATTATATTCAAAAGAGAAGAAATAACTTTAATGGAAAGTAGCATTAAGTACTTTACTAACTTTAAATTACTAGAAATTCAGTTGGGAACGTTCTTAAAAGGTATAAAGAAAAATGTCAAAACGACAACCATCGTTGTTAACCAGGGTTTCTGGCATAAAAGAAAAAAAAAGAAGAGAAGAGTTTTTTAGGGCGACTATGCTTTTATGAGATGCACTAGGACTTATGAAAGTACAAATGCGTCTCAAAATTAATATATTCCAGAGGAATGGAGAAAAAGCTGACCCTAAGTGGGTAGGCAACAAAGATCTCGCCAAAGGAGAAGTGGATACAGTTCGTGGTAAGGTAAGATCAAATAATACGAAGAGTGCGAAAGAAACTAGTTGAAACAAAATAATGAGGAAATATTCAATTTCCCTAAACTACAGTAGAAAAAATTGAAAATAAAAAAAAGATAGACAATCATGAACAAAAAAAAGAAAATTTAAATATTGTAATATGGAAGTTGAGTCTATATAGTCACAGGATTGGGTTTTACCGTTCATGGTCAAATAACATCAAGAAAGCGAAAGAAATCAACTATTTATTAGTAACAAGGAAAATTTAAGTATAACAACGCGTATTAAAATAATATTTAAGAAAATTAAAGTAGGAAAAATTGGGAATAATAAAGAAACCAGGACAAACATTCATTACCAAAGAAAAAACTAAAAATGATTGGAATAGTTGTTGAATTTCAATGCTTGCACTTATTAGTTATTACACAACAGAAGGAGGTCTACCATCAGGTGTCCGTCATCAGCTTAGCGTGATATGGATTAGAATTCAAGCGAAATCACATCAAGGTTATGACGGAACGTCGAACAGATGCAAGTGTTCTTCTAATGAAACGGTTCAAATAAAACTTTAAAATAATAGGCGTAGCCGGAAATAAAAATCTAACTAAAAATTGAAAGGAAGAGTATTGCATCAGGATAGGGGTTAACTGGGAAAATACCAATTGAAAGTATATTAACAAGATTTGAACAACTACGTGCATAGACCAGATACAAAAAAAATAAATTTTAGTCCGGAATTTATTTACGTTGACAGAGAACGCGTCAAACGACGATAAGATTTAGTAAGAAGAACGCGAAAGGCATTAAATAAAGAATAAAAAGATATTTGGAGAAATATTTTAATTAGACTATAGTAGAAAATATTAGTAATAAAAGAAAGAGATACGATCGTAAACATGGGAAAAGAGAAATTAAAAATAATTAAATAGTCGAGGAACTTTATAATACTTGGGCTTGAACGAAGGAATGCACTAGTTTAAATTAAGCAGAACTTGATATGGTGTAAATTTCAATGGAAAGCCTTTCAATGTCATTGGTGCGCGCACAACTGCACTGAGCCACTTGCATATTTGGGACGGTCTTTATAAAGAGAAGAAATTTTTAGAATCATTTTTAGAATGGAAATCGTAGTTATAAATGGAACTACTCAATTTTGGCTTGATATATGACAACCAGAATTGACCTAAAAAGGACTGCCCGTTTTTGGATCGCAGTTAATAGATAAAACTGATGTACGAAGGTGATGATTTTAAGAGACCTTGTAGATTGTGTAAAGTATTACAACGAAATGAAAACAAAAATTTTAATATATATATATATACTAAGAGAAATTATGAAAAAAAACTGTAGTAGTTTAAAATTGTCAAACATGATTGTGGAAAAAATATAACAATTAGGGATCGTAAGAAAAATTTAAGTTTTAATAAATCATTCATTGTTAAAATCTATCTAGAAAGGTAAAAATTATTAATGGAAGAAAAAGAAGAATTTAGTTATTAAAAATCATTAAGGAGATAATAGTCAAGAACTGTAATGTAACTTTATTTGTAGACATCTCGAAGACAAGGGTACACAAGGAAATAATTAACAAAAACAATAAGTAGGGGTTTTCCCCCCTCTGTAAGGTAAGTTACAGAAATTTAAAGAGATTTTACACAAACAGTTAAGCAAAAAGAATGTAAGAAGAAAATTAAATATCATAAAACAACTGGAAAAGGAATAAATAGAAATTTTGACGCAAAAAGAAAGTCGTAATGAACTTGAAGTAGAAGGAAGTCACAAGGTTATTGGAACGGTAACGTTTAGCGAATATCGCTGTGATAGAGTTCCGATGTGTAGAGTAAGCGGTATGCATCATGATAGTGCACACGGCTGGTGCCTGCACTACGAAATTGGCAGAGAGGGAATGCAAGAGAAAACATTAATTAACTGTGGCGTCGCGTTGCTTGCGCTAATTGGATATCTAACAAGAGGGAAAATATTTATATACAAGTAAAAGCGTTCAACATAGTAAAAATAAAGAAAAGGGACAATTTAAAAAAATATGCATAATGGGCTTTGAACTTAGATTTAAAATCTTGCGAAAAAAGAAATAAAACGGGTTTTTTTAAAAGATTAATATAGGAAAATGCATTACCAAAATAAGACATAACAAAAATTCATCGTAGGGTCAAAACTTTATTACGAAAAAAATTCCTAAAATTTATAGTGTGTTGTTTGAACTTAAATTAATATTATAGTTCAAACAACATTAGATTTTAAATGGCTCGAAAAAGGATTTGAAAGAGAATCGAAGTAAACAAGGAAATGAAAACGGGGTTTCTTTTAACAGGGAAAAGTCACTATAACATCGTGGGGTGAGTAAAAAAGAGACGTCATTATTAAAGAGGAAATCATAAACCATAACAATCATAAAACCAGTGATCAGAATATTGTATCATTAAGGGGTAATCAAAAGGGGACTCCAGTCCAGAGAAGTCAGCATACGAGAAGGAAAAAAGAAAAGAAAAAATGGGACACAGAGTGTTTAAAAGAAAATTCGTAGGGAAAGTAAATTCGGGGAAGAACCACAGGTCTCTCCATTATTGGGACGATGAGAATACGAAGGGGTAGAACGGTACAGAAGCACGGTTAGTTATCTATCATAATTGGAGTGGTTAAAAAGAACTCGCAGGGGCAAAATGAAGCGAAAATACGGAAGGGTTATCCGGAAAAGAGCACGGCCGTCCACCACAAGTGGAGTGGTTAAAAAAAAGTACGTAGTGCAAAGAGGGTACGAGAGGGTACCCCGGAACAGAAGCACGCATCTCCACCACAATGTCACGTAGGGTTTTCGTGACTGGAGGACGTAGTCAGAGGTAGAGAGAAATCAAACACAAGTTGTAAAAAACAACTATATACTAGAGACAATAAAGAGAGTACAAAAGGTTAACATACATGTTGAGTACATATTGTGAGGACGCACATGTCCTCCTAAACTAATACAATACAGGGGAGGTCGGAACCAACCCTGTTGGCACTAGGTCTACAAACTAAGCGTAGGAGATAACCTCCTGGTGATTACAACTAAGCTTTGAGTAGCCTGGTCACAACTACCCATAATTTCGCAGAGAGTGGGCGATTAAGCGCCGCCCACTCAACTAAGCCACTAAGCATTACATAATTAAAAGAGTACTCACCAGCTTGCTTGTAGATGCAGTGTTTGAGTCAATTCACTGACTGGTTTGAATAGCTCAAGCAAGCTGGTTATATACTGCTGAACGAGAAAGTAATTAGCATCGTAGTGGGAATCAGTAGGCTGAAGTTCTCGGTAAGCAACTAAGGAAGTTCATGCTTCCTGGCAGCAGGCTTGTAGGTAGATTGCATTCGCGCTGCTGGTGCCTGGCACGAATCGGCAGCTGTGCGCAAGTGTTGTCGATGGAATGTGCACCTGCTTGCAATTCGTGTGGGTTACCTCGCATGTACGGAGTAAGTAGGCGAATAAGTTACATGCCAACGAATACAATGGTGGGCGAAACGAGCGCGCTTCGGAGAAGGCCTCGCAGGTGTCCGCGCACATGGCACCAAGTTGTCGGTCGCGAGACTGCAGCTGCTAACTAGCGTGGGTAACTGAGCGTGGCCTTGCACGCTATATTGTACAAACGGAAGAGAAGTTGCGTTTTGTATAAAATATTTAATTGTAAAATATTTCCGTTTGTGACAATAAGAAATATCAGGACACTTCTTTTGCAAGACATACTTTTACTGTAAGCAACAGGAACGATAACCTAGATAAGCAAGCAAAGCAATAGGCACAAAGAAATAACAACACATAAAAAATATATATAAACATGCAAGTGTACACAAAATAAAAGTTTGAGGGTTCTCTTTATACACGGCCTATCAAATGGGCTTCAACCAGCAGCGTGGAGATTAATACTATCTCAAATAATAAAATCAGTTTATCCCCAGGGAAATAACCAACTGTTTCGAACCAGAAGATTATCCCGACTTTTTAGTCACAAAGTAACAGCATTTCGTTAGATTAGAAAAATTAACCTAAAAATCAATAAGTACTGATAATAAAACACATAAACAGTAGTCGTATTTAAATGCACGAATAACATTTTCAGTCATAGGCACCCGGAAGGGGGGGCAAGGAGGGGCACTTGCCCCCTCCTGGAAGTTGAATTTTATTGAAAATTTTGTACAATATGCCATCCCTAGTCGTTTATTCGTTTATGTCGTTTATTCTAGGCTTGCCATCCTCTAGCATGCCGTTCATTCTAGGCTTGCCCGCCCCCTCGGACAAATTTCTGCGGGTGCCTATGTTTCCAGTCAGCAATAATTAGCTGTAATGATACTGCAAACGTTAATAAAACATTATTTCCTAGTAATATTTACACTTCAAAAGGACAAATTTATAAATTATTAAAAAGTATCAAACGAATCTTTTAGATTTAGTTACCGTATAGATTTTGACTTAGGTAAAGATTCAAACGAAAGATTTGGGTTTTAGATTAATTAAATAATATAAGAATCACATGACACAACTAGAATCAACATAAATTAAATAAACAGAACTGGACTTACATTAATAAAATTACTATACAAACAAAGATCAACTAGTGATAATGCGCAGAGCTAGCATTGGCATGACGAACAAAAACAACTGTATACTTGATAAACTAATTTATTTTTGAAAACTAATGTTGACGTAACATATTAGTTGTCATAAAAACTAAAATTCTAAGTCCTAAAATTTTTTGTTAAAAAAATAAATAAAAAAACTAGTGAGAATGCGCAGAGCTAGCATTGCCATGACGAACAAAAACAACTGTATACTTAATAAACTAATTTATTTTTGAAAACTAATGTTGACTTAACGCATTAGTTGTCATAAAAACTAAAATTCTAAGTCCTAAAATTTTTCGTTAAAAAAATAAATAAAAAAACTAGTGAGAATGCGCAGAGCTAGCATTGCCATGACGAACAAAAACAACTGTATACTTAATAAACTAATTTATTTTTGAAAACTAATGTTGACTTAACGCATTAGTTGTCATAAAAACTAAAATTCTAAGTCCTAAAATTTTTCGTTAAAAAAATAAATAAATAAACTAGTGAGAATGCGCAGAGCTAGCATTGCCATGACGAACAAAAATAACTGTATACTTAATAAACTAATTTATTTTTGATAACTAATGTTGACGTAACGCATTAGTTGTCATAAAAACTAAAATTCTAAGTCCTAAAATTTTTCGTTAAAAACATAAATAAAAAAACTAGTGAGAATGCGCAGAGCTAGCATTGCTATGACGAACAAAAACAACTGTGTAGCGGAATTTAATAGTTTTGGAATAACGATAATAATGGACTGTATTGACTTTATATTGACTGTCGAAAGTGCCCAAAAACATGGAAATGTGACGTACCTGCTGTTGCTGCTGTTCAGGTATAAATCTTCTTTCACAACACTTAATTTCCTGTAATCTTCAGCTTCTTTATCTTCAGCTTCTTTGTTGGACGTAATCAAATAATTCTACTATGGTCGACCGACCGTCTCATTTTAATTTTTGTATCTTGACAGAAGTCTATTTTTTTCGCAGCTAGTCACGGCCACCTACCGTGAATCTGGACACGTATTGCGCGAACCAATAAAATTCAAATAGCATATATGCACTTTGAGAACATAGGACCAATAATGGTAACATTGGTTATAATAATGAAAAACATAGCTAAATTATAAGAATTTAGTTTAGTTCCTTGTGGACTGAACATTCCCGCCTCCAAAAAACAACGTTTTTAACCATGAATGGTAAAGAAAATAATATAACAACAAACAATAAAATATATATATTTCTGTAATCAAGAAAATGTATGTACAAAATTAATAAGATTGGTTAAATCAATAATCAGTTACTCGGAAGAGGACAAACCTTAACTACAGGTCTGCGCAAAACTCCCGATTTAGTTTTTATTGAGACAACTCTGACTACGCCGTCGTGACCAGGATGCAGTTCGATCACTCGTCCTAAGACCCACTGAAGGGGTGATTTTAACTCGTTTTTTATTAAAACAAGGGTGTTCAGCTTAATATTTTTTGTGGATTCCGTCCACTTAGATCTCTGCTGGAGAGAATGTAAATATTCGCAATGCCAACGTTTCCAAAAATCTGCGTGCAACTTTTGTATTAACTGCCAGCGGTTTAGTTTGTTGATTTTAAGGTGGGGCAGATCAGGGTCAGCTAAAGTGTTTAATGGTTCTAAAGTCAGGAAGTGACCAGGGGTAATTGCGTTTAAATCATTGGGATCTGTACTTACGGCGCAAAGTGGCCGTGAATTTAATAAGGCTTCAACTTGCGTAAGGAAGGTGTTAAACTCTTCATATGTCATTATTTGTTTCCCAACTACCCTGTGGATATGAGTTTTTAATGCACGGACATTTGATTCGGCTAACCCATTCATATTCGGTCCGCCTGGCACTGAGAAATGCCAATTAATAGATAGAGAATCAGCTGAATATTTCGAATACTCTAATAATAAATTGTTGGCTCCAATAAAATTTGTTCCTTGGTCCGAGAAGATATCCGAGACCCGTCCTCTCCTGGCGACAAATCTACGCAAAGCTGCAAGAAATGCTTCTGCAGATAGGTCAGAGGCAAGCTCAAAATGTACGGCCTTCGTGGCACAACAGACAAAGATAGCCACATACGCCTTTGTCGTTTTGCAACCTCTATATTTACCTGAGGAGATGAGAAACCAACCCGCATAATCAAGGGCTACTTGAGAAAAGCGTTTTAGTTGGGACACTCTGAAAGAGGGTAAGTCAGCCATTATTGGCGTATAAGATTTGGGTTTTGCTCGAAAACAACGAATGCATTTTGATAGACAGTTATAAATTGCCTTTCGAGGGGATAAAATCCAAAATTGTTGGAGTATCAAATAATGAAGGGTTTTGAAACCTGGATGTAAGTTAGTTTTATGAACGGATTCTATCACTAGATCAGTGAATCTGTGTGATTTTGGGAGTAATAGGGGATGTTTTACATGGTATGATAATGTAGATCGTTTTAATCTACCCCCGACTCGAAGCAGTCCCATTGAGTCCACAAAGGGTGAGAGTTTTCGAAGGGGTTTAGGTAACAATTTATTACCTTTAATGAGATTAAATATCTCAGAAAATGCTTGTAACTGTACTTGTTTCACGAGAGTTAAAAGAGCATTATGAATTTCGTGTGGCGTCAAAGAGCCGCGCATCTTTGTATTGATGGGGATCACATTATGAACAAAACGTTTAATGTAAGCGAGTGTACGCTGTATTTTTGTTAGAGATGAAAATCTCTGCAACAGATTATCTATAAAATTTGTTTCGATAGAAACATTAAAAGCAATAGTCTTCGTTTCTAGAACTGAGTCCGGAAAAGATTCTAGATTAATGGATGGTTGTGGTGGCCATTCATCTGGTGGGCGTAAAAGCCAGGCAGGGCCTTGCCACCAAAGGGGATGATGAAGCAACTCCGATGGAGTGCAGCCACGGGAGCCGACATCTGCGGCATTTTCTGCTGAAGGTACATACCTCCAAGACTTTGGAGGTACTATCTCCTGGACATGGGAGACACGATTGGCGATAAAAGTTTTCCATCGATGGGCCGAAGAACAGAGCCATGTTAGAGCAACTTCGGAGTCACTCCAAGCATTGATAGAATCGAAAATAACTGACTTTGAGTAGGTAGACTTAATAAATAATATAAGATTTGCTAACAGGACTGCAGCACAAAACTCGAGTCTAGGGAGACTTAAAACTTGCAATGGTGCTACACGACTCTTAGAACAAACCAGGAAAGTTTGGATAATTGCATCTGAAAGTTCTATACGAAAGAATATGACGCATGCGTATCCCTTTTGGGAAGCGTCGCAAAACCCGTGCAATTCTAACTTAGTGTAATTGACAGGAAAAATATGTCTAGGAAGTTTTATGTCTGACAGCAGGTAAAGTTCAGATTTGAATGCAAGCCATTTATCTATAAAATCTTGGGGCGGACTTTGGTCCCTGTCGAGTCGAGAAGCGCACAATTGTTGCATAAAATGTTTTGCTAAAAACACGACAGGAGAAACAAATCCCAGCGGATCGAAAATTCGCGCAATTTCTGAGAGAACATTACGCTTTGTACACTCTTTATCGAGAGGTGTACAAGAAAAACTAAAAGAGTCTGAAGCGGGTTTCCACTGAACTCCTAAGACCTTTATGAATCTCGGGCCTTCCTTATCGAAGTCTAGAGACATTTGAATATACTCAGAAGGGACTGTAGATAATAGAGCGGGATGATTGCTTGCCCACTTGCGGAGCTCAAAACCACCAAGTTTAAGAAGTTGAATAAGCTCCTTTTGAAGTGACAAGATAGATGTGACGTCATTTCCACCTCCTAAAGCATCGTCGACAAAAACGGTATATTTGAGTACATGTGCTGCATTGGGATACTCATGTTCGTAAAGATTAGCTAACTCCTGAAGCGTGCGGAGCGCTAGATAGGGACTAGATGATACGCCAAATGAAACTGTGTTAAGTCTGTATTCCTGAATAGGATCTGTAGAAGAGAAACGCCAAAGAATGCGTTGAAAGTCGCGATGGTGAGGTTCTATAAGTATTTGTCGATACATTTGTTTTATATCGCAAATAAAAACAATAGGATGAAGCCTGAAAAGCAATAAAATGGATGAAATGTCCTTTTGAAGTTTAGGACCAATCAGTAGAGTATCATTTAGACTCTCAATTTTGTTGAGATTGATTCGAGCTTTATGACACAGTGATGTGGAATATAGTAAGCCGTGGAGGATTTATACTCATTTGAAGAAACGAGCTCCATGTGTTTGCTATCTAAATAATCTTTCATGAAATCTGAGTAAGATTTGTGAAGTTCCGGGTTTTTTGATAAGCGAGACTCGAGGTAGTTAAATCTGCGAAGGGCTTGTGAATATGAATCACCTAAATCAGGTTCACCATTCTTAAATGGAAGCGTTACAATGAAACGACCTGTGCAATCTCTGCGAGTAGTTTTCTGGTAGATTTCCTCACATTTTCTCTCCTCCAATGAAAACAAGTTTGGCCTGGAGGGCACTTGCTCTGTGTTCCAAAAACTTTGTAGGATAAAATCCGAAGGAGGATCCATAGAAATATGACAACTGGTGACGGTTCGAATGGGTGATGAAGAAAGATTAATCTTTCCTTGCAGTATCCAGCCGAAAATAGAATCAAGGGCTACCGGTTGTCCGGGTTGTCCAAAAATGCGTCCAGATTTTAGAAAATATGGCACAAGTTCAGCTCCTGCTAGGAGGTCTATGGAGCCTGGCGTATCGTAGCTGTAGTCAGCTAAGGGTAGGTTTACAATGTGAGCCCATTCAGAAGGATTCACCTTGACTTTTGGTAAATCTGAACAGATTTTGGGTAAAATAATAGCCTCAAAGGAAAATAAAGGCTTGGGTTGATCGCATGGCTTGATGGTGCAATGGGTGAGACCATGATTTGAGGAGGTAGACATGTTTAATCCTTCGATTGGAATGGGAAAGCATTGTCTTTGCAGACCCAAACAAGAGATGCAAGATTCTGATATAAAATTAGCCATGCTGGCTGTGTCAAGCAGAATGCGGATTTTTTGATAATTACCAAAAGCATCTAAGATATCTACGATGGATGTAACATAGCTGTTGGCTGTGGAATCTCCTGAGTAGCTGTGGGAGCTGTTGTAGGAGTTGATTGCGTAATAGCGGCGATTGAGGAGTTCGTGGAACGGTGAACATGAACCGTGGTATGATGGGGATAGCCACAAACCCTGCAACAAGATTTTGAGAGGCAATTTCTCAAAGCATGTGGGGATCGAAGACAATTCTGACACAAATTATGTTGTTTTACAAAATTAAGTCGTTCTTGAGGTGTCTTAGCAAGAAATGCTGTGCACCTATAAAGTGAATGTGACTTTTGACAGAAGGGACATTTTGATTGATCATTACTTCGAGGTGTATCTGGTGATGTACTAGCCACGAAAGTTGACGGTGAATGAATTTTTCGAAAACTGGAAGCTGTACCCGAATTTCCTGAAAAATTTGAGTTTTGATATGCCTTCTGAGAAACATTTGATTTAGGGTTTGTAATAGATTGTTTAGAACAATTAACTGACTCTAAAGCTTTGCAGTGTTTCTCTAAAAAATTTACTAAGTCAGTGTAGGAGGGAATTTCTATTGAACTATGATCAACTTCAAATCTAGTTCTGGTTTGGTTATCTAATTTTTGTAACATCATGTTAAATAACATAAAATCGTAATGTACTGTTGGAAATTTCAGCACCTTGAGAGCCGCAACATTTTCAGAGAATGTATCAATTAAACTTCTAAGATCGCGCGCAGTGGGCGCTTTTATTTGTGGAGCATTGTATATTTCATTATAGTAGCTGGTCGCCAGAATTCGTTTATTGTTGTATCTCTTAACCAACGTTTCATAAGCTATTTTATAGTTAACTTCTGTTATGGGTATACCTCTTACCGAATGCAAAGGTTCACCCTTTAATGACGTAAGCAAGTATTGAAATTTTTCAATGTCTGAGATTTGTGAATTATCATGAATGATACAGTTATAAAGATCATAGAATGTCGGCCAAAATTTAAAGTTTCCGTCAAACGTTGGTACGTCTAATTTTGGAAGATTGGCAATTGAGCGTGTAACTTGCACTCGAGTGACTGCTTGAGCGCCGCTTGCAGAAGAGGCTGATAGCACCGATGTGATTTCATTTTTTCTCGCTTTGACACAATAAAAGGCTTGATCAATTTTAGCACGAACTGCATCATGGATTTGAAAAAGATCATCTTCTTCAATTAAAGAAATAATCTGGTTTTGAATGTACTGAAAGTCATCATACAGTTTCTCAATGTTTTCTATACGAGCTAAAAAATATGATTCTTTCGATTTATCCGTTTGAACAGCTATTGAGTCATTGTAACATTCAAGAATGCTGTTTTTAATAGCTGTGCGTTTTATGCCGAGTTTATTTAATTTTCCTGTAGTTTTATCTGTCATTTTTCGTAGCTTCGAAACTCCGAAACGAGATAATTTAGTATCAAGTTATTAGATAGATAACCCTAAAATTATTATAATAAATTTGAGTAGGATTGGATTAGTAACTGAAAAGATACAGACTGATTTTATGCTGAAAAGCAATATTTTTATCTTATGCTGAAAAGCACTATGATTATTGGCATATATAATCTTGCTGAAGAGCAATGTTTAGATTTGTATAAGACGCTAAACCTGTGTTAAGATTTGTCCTTTTGTATTTGCCGAAAGGCAAATGTATGTATTTCGTTGAGCGTACGTTTCTTGTATAAAAACCTGGTTTTGAGAATTGGAACTTAAAAGTTACCGTATATGACAATTCAATATGGCAAAAGCTTTAAGAAATTTTATTTTATTAAATTACTGGTCCTATCCGGCTCGAAGGACCAAAAGAATGTAGCGGAATTTAATAGTTTTGGAATAACGATAATAATGGACTGTATTGACTTTATATTGACTGTCGAAAGTGCTCAAAAACATGGAAATGTGACGTACCTGCTGTTGCTGCTGTTCAGGTATAAATCTTCTTTCACAACACTTAATTTCCTGTAATCTTCAGCTTCTTTATCTTCAGCTTCTTTGTTGGACGTAATCAAATAATTCTACTATGGTCGACCGACCGTCTCATTTTAATTTTTGTATCTTGACAGAAGTCTATTTTTTTTCGCAGCTAGTCACGGCCACCTACCGTGAATCTGGACACGTATTGCGCGAACCAATAAAATTCAAATAGCATATATGCACTTTGAGAACATAGGACCAATAATGGCAACATTGGTTATAATAATGAAAAACATAGCTAAATTATAAGAATTTAGTTTAGTTCCTTGTGGACTGAACAAACTGTATACTTAATAAACTAATTTATTTTTGAAAACTAATGTTGACTTAACGCATTAGTTGTCATAAAAACTAAAATTTTTCGTTAAAAAATAAATAAAAATAATTGTTGCTAAAAATGTTTATTTTTTCGTAAACTTTTAAAAAATAGAAAATTCTTCATTTTTCAAAAATTTACCGAAATTTTCGGTGGTCATTTTGACCACTTTCCCGAAGAGATACAAAAAAGTGTTTCAACCTAAAGTTTCTTAGAATTTGATGTACTATAAGATTCCAAAAAGAAAAATTCAAAAAGTCAACAGGGAAAAAGGCGACAGACCGACAGACAGACAGACTTCACGAATTCAGAGACGAACTTTTTGTTCGTCGAAAATGGTTACCTACTTCTTGTTACATTTCCCTTCATCTTCCCTCTAAAAACAAAAACGCAGCGTCTCCTAACAACAACCTAGCAACCCCAATCACTACCACTACCAACTTTAAGTAAACTGTAATAAACATCTCTAACATTTTATATTGAACCAAATAGTTGTTATTGTTTAAAATCAATTATCTTTTGCCTGAACCAGTATGTAATAACACAACTAGGTAAATTGATTATTGTGCAATTTGTTTTGTGATTTAATGACTTGCTACAGCTACTTTGATAATTTTGGTTGACTGTAGGACTGACCACTACAAGTGTAAATACCCAGCCAGCACACTGACTTCATAATGTCGCCGTTTTTCGTCAGTAACGACGTCAAATTGTTGTAAAACTGACATCATTATGTCACAGCCCAAAGACGTCAGTATGAGACGTCATTAAAACGTCCTATACTAGGACTAAGACAGGAATTATAAATAAATAGTTGAATATTGGAAATAACATTTATTATATATACTACAGTCAAAACATCTCTGTATTGTGACTACCTGCTTAATATGACCAGTATTCTTTGGCCACTGCTAAAATAATATCTTTTTAATGAAACTTGTACGTATTGTATTTGAAGACGTCTATGTACATCCTATTATATGACGTCTTATGGACATCATTTATTAGTCATATGACGTCGTCGACCAATAATGACTTAAAAATAACGTCATTATAACCTCAGTGTGCTGGCTGGATAACGATTCATTAAATAGAAATCAAACCAATCACTCAAACGGCTTGCGGGGTTTTTGTTGTTTTGTGTGCATCTGGAAAGATTTTTCCAATCCTCCTTACGAGATGTTGACATATTCTTTCCCAAAATAGTCCTAGAATAGGTCATCCATGGACACCTCCAGCAAATCCACCAAAATTCGACGAAATTTTGCAACTCGCAACTTGCACGAAATTTCCGAAAAAGGGATTTTCACACATAAACCACGTTGTAAAGCATCCAAAAGACGTAGAGGTAGAAAGTAATGTTTAATTCCTACTAGCGAACATCATTTTTTTTATTAGTCACTATCTTTAGATTAATCGAAATCATCAGACGGAAATAGAAGTCTTTGGAAACACATCTTCTTGATTCTGCTTAACTTTACAGATTTTAGTTTAGACTGTATGTTTTGTAATGAAATTGTATTTATTCGCGAAAAGAAAAATGGTTCAACTACTAACACACATCTATGCAATGCGTCCCAGAACATAATCAACAAGTATTTCAATTTGTATTCGATAGTAGTTTGTTTTTAATCAGTAGTAAGGCTTGTGACGCGAAGTATGTTTTAAATGTTTTAGAGGCCAGACTAAAAATGTATAATAATAAAGTATTTTTATTTAGAAAAATACAAAATTACCGAAGACATAAGTTTACCGATTAATTGGTAATTGGTAAGATGCTCCACTACACTTTTGCTGTTGACGTCTGATGCTTCGAAGTTGTTCAAACTCTACTGATTCTGGCTTCAATCCCTGTTTTATTTGTTCTGTGGTGTCAAATGACTTTGTCTGAACTATCCTACAGACGTTCGTAGGAAGTTTTTACTTGCGATATAAAACCGAATTCTCGATACACCTTTACTATCTTACTGTAAAGTAAGTTTCTAGTTTACGGTAGCTTATAACGTTCAAATAGTATATTACATTTAAATATTACAAAAGGAGAAAATTATAATATGCCTTATGATTACAATTAGCATACTTTAAAAGGGGAAAATATAAGCATATACAAATATATATCGTATCTTTTGAATAAACCTTTTTATAGGTTTAACTGAACCTATTTTTATGCAGGGTGTTTCACTGAATTTTCGTATAAATTTAATGTGTGATAGTAGTCGTCGATAGGAACAAAAAATCCTTGATTTTAGGCACATCGTAAAAAATTGTTAAAAATGTCAACTTTGCGAACTGCTGGAAATAATAGTCAAAACAAACTATAACATCACCTAGCATCAGCTGCAGCAATGTATCAGATATCACATTGAAAATGCAGTTGGGTACATCCAGCTCCAACGGTAATTTAACTGAAACCAGTGACCACCAAACCCACTTTTTAAAAACAATTTTTTTTCTCGGTTATTATGAAAGTTATGCACTAATGATGATAAGCTTTTTTGTTGCATTTTATGTATACTATCACCTGTTCAGAGGATACGAATCTTGAGTGAAACACCCTGTATGAACTTACAAGACGATGGTTGGAGTAAAGATCGTGCCATTATCCGTGATATCGCAGTTCTACGTTTGGTTTTAGTAGTTAACTGTAAATATGAAAATAACTGTACAAAATAGAAAACTGATTTTGGCATAAAAATATTCAGATACTAGCACATCTAATGCATAAGATACATGTTTTAAAAATGCTACCTGGATACGTAACTCATCAGATTAACAGTAGAGGTTCGGTTACAAAGTTACAATAAATTAATCCGTTTTTTTCATGTGCTGCAATTTACCAGTAATTATTACCATTAGATATCCTAACCAATTAAAGCTTCCTGCGTTAGAGGATTAACATTTATATAATTAAATATTTATTTTAATATACAAATTACTGTTTTTTAATATCCTTATTAACAGACATCAAGACACGAATATGAATACTAAATAACGAGTCTACTGTAAAGCTGGTAACTTCATCTGATACATTTATAATTCATAACAACTCACTCTGGGCGTCATTACTTATTACTTTACACGTATTTATCAAAACACAATAAGGCATTAATTACATTTCAACAGAAACAGTAGAGTGATTAAGTAAAACAAAGATTTTATTCATTAAAACAGATTTCCACTTGAGTACCTTGTCTCTAGTAAAACTGTCCGTGAGTCAACATTCAACGAGTACAGCAACTACTTAATCAAGAGCTGCCAATTACACCTTAATCAGGAGTATGTTTACAATCCAATTACAGCGGGAAATTATTGGCTGCATTAAATCCATCAAACCTGCAATTCAAAACCAACCAAATACTTGGTAATCTTGTAATATAAATTGATCTCGATGTCTTTCTCTGTTTCCCTCTCGTTCTGACTTTATAGTATGTGCTTACACACAGCTAATACATATATGTATACAAAATTTATGCATTCGAATAAATCTAGATGCGGTTCGTATATCCTATTGGTCATATTTTATCGTTATATTGGGCTCTCCGAAGTCCGAATCATATAAATACATATAATTTGAACTGCTAATGGTTGCTGCTTCGCTTTTTTATTATATGGGGATGTGCACCTTTTTATTGGGAATTAAATGCTATAAAAAAAGGTTAAAAGTAGGTATTAAATTAAATTTTATTGTTGGGATGTTGTAAAGTCGAAAAACAGGCAACAAACCTTGTGAGAGACTTTATAGGAAGGAACACATCTTTAATATAGGAGAATTATCTTCATTATATAATGAAATTTTAATAAGAAATGAATTAGAGAATGTTTCCTTATTTAACAAATTTTTGTTGCTGCTACTTCTCACATATGGAATTCTAGGCGCAATTTCTTATAAAAACTTTAAATTTCTCTGCAGTTCTTTCAAAAATTTACCTACATTTTTTAAATTCCTTCACAATTTTTTACAATACCTACTTTAAATAGCAATAATTGCAATTTGAATTAAATCTTTCTATTTCTAAAAATTTCTTACAATTTCTTTCATCCTTTTCAATTCATTTGCAATTCCTGTAGATTATTTCCTATTTTATTATTAAAAAATATTTATTTCTCCTACAACTCCCTTTACATTCTTGAAACTCCCCCAGTTGCTTATATTTTAACTATTTAATTTCTCTCAAAATTCCTGTAAAACTTCAATTCCTTTAGGTTCACTTGAAATTCCCACAAATTTCCTTACAATTACTTCGAATTTTATGAAATGCTTCAAAATTAATTTTATTTTCTGTAAGTTCCCCTACAATTCCTTATAATGTTGAAGTTAACTACTCACAATAACAATTACAGTTAAAATTAAATCTTATTTTTTCAAATTTCGTAAAATTTCTCTCATCCCTAGTAGGGGTAGTAGTATGCTTATAATATCTTGTAATTTCCGCACAATCCGTTTAAATTCCATCGAACGGATCCAGAATTCTTTTGATAACGCGTAATTTTCTTCGGGTTCGACAAATTCTTTTAAATTTCTTTAAATTCCACATAGTTCCTTTCAGGCCCTCTAGATTCCTCTGCATTTTCTGATAAATTCTTTAAGATCTTCCACAGTCTCTTCTGATGTTGGAAGTTTTTCAATTGCGTCTGTGTTTTTCCAAAATTGCGTGTAGATCATGGAATTTCTTGTCCTTTAAATTCTATTTTAAATTCTTTTTCAATTCTCCGTAGATTCTCCATCTATTCGTTTAATATTAATTAATCTTATATGTGGTTCAACCAATCCCTTTAAATTCTTCTACAAATTCTTTAAATTCCTTTAAGGTTTTATAATTCTTTAAATATCTTCGGGCTTCCTTTAAATTCTATCCTCCATCTCTTTAAATTCCTCGTAATTTATTTTATGCCTTCTATATTTTCCATTATAATAAAGGCAGTGGCTAGAAATACGTTCGACGTGTATCAACATACATTCACGTCCGACGGGAGCTAACTTATATTTACTTCCGACGTGCACCAATTTGTATCCACGTCCAATGTTCTTATTGGCACATCTACTTACATAAAGATTCGAACATAAACCTATCAGCAACTAAGTATTCATGAAATATAATCAAATTAAAAGATTAATTCAAAGTTTCACAAGTTTTATTAGCATCTTAACCTGACAATATTGTTTCGACATTAAATGTCATTATCAAAGGTAGATAAGATTGATAAACAAACACGTTGCTAAGGATAAATACATACAGAAAATAGGTGACTAGATACAATACATACAAAAACTAAATATCTAACACTTCTAATAAAGGAGAATTACTAAGCTCAGTTTGTTCATTCATTAAAGGTACTGTGCGTTTATGTTTGTATATTTCAAAAGCTTCTAAAATGTCTAATTTGTGTTTGTTGTTGCAAAAATGTAAGAATTTAATGTTGTTTGTAAGTATTCAACTAACCTTGATGAGCAGACACATCGGACCCTAAAACCAATTAATTTTTGAAGCTTCGCAAACGAAGTTACAAGCATTTAAAGTTTATAATTCCCGTAAGACTCAATGCTTTGCAAAGATTTGTTTACTTTTTTTTTAAAAAACGACTACAAATTTTACATCAACCCTACATGAAAAAATTGATCTAATAAGGGTGCATCACGCACGATAGATAACTCCAAAATTATGAATTGCGCACTTTTGCACAGGTCAGTTCTCGGCCAACTTTTATTGGTATAACAATTAATTATAAGCTGTCGAATACAACTAGTCCCGTTTTGCCCCACTAGGCACTCTACTATTATAATGCATGAATATGTTGGATTGTAATATGTAACGCTTATAAACAAAATCGTAAAAATATCAATTCGGCACGGTTAAGACCAAGTAAGCGATGATTCATTTACGTGAAAAGTCGCGACAATTTAAATGTACTCGTATGAATTTCTACTGAGGATTTATGAATAAATGAATTTGATTGTTTACGTTTTAGTATTAATTAGTTTATTTACAATTCAATAAATACTTTTAACACTTTCGTTACTGAGCTTTTCATAGCCTACTTGAACCGTTTCTTTTATACATAGTTAAAATACTATCCGTCCACCGAAAGATGAGCTCTGCGTCATCTTTGCAAGAAATTATCACAGAAAGCGTTTTGTTGTGCTTTACTCTCATTATCTACGAGTATGACGAAGATAGCTCTGTAGAGTGTAGAATACGGAGTGGCCAACCTTACAAATAAATTCCTAGATCAAATTAATATATTGCCACAAAACAGTAAAAATAACTACATTTATTGGCAAAATTATCATGGAAAAAATTAATGAATGTCGTCACTACAGATAAAGTTGATCAATTTTATGGATTCTAATGGAGTTAATTTCTATAAATATAAGTAAAAGTGATTTCTTGTTTTTTAGTACTTGGTAGTTCTGTAAAACTAGAGAACGTGCAGTACTAATAGGTAGGTATTCGCGAAAATCTAATTCTTAGTTTCCTACTGAATATGTTGTAAAACTTTCCAAAACAACAAGTATCAATGTTAAAATCTAAAAGAAGGTTAGAAACGTCCAAAATTCCTTATCCCTAACCTCAAAAAATCACCTGCTATGACATTTTCGTAAACACGGTAAAAATCAATAATTGTCAAACTATGGATGCTGATTTGACTAGGAATTTTTTAATCTTATACCACACAGAGTGCATCGATGACCAGCGTTCATCTTTAGTTGGACGGATAATATACACATACTACAAGGCGGCTATATTGCCATTACGTGAACTGCTATTACCAAATTTATTTTTGACTTTTTAAAACTTTCTTCGCATTTTTTGCGATATATATGTTTATATCGAGCGTATATGAGAGAATGATGTACTATTTAAACAATTCATTCCTAGCTAATCGCATACCCTTTGGATTAAAAGTTCCATAAATCTGGTGTGCAACACTGAGAAATTAACTTGAATTCAAACTTTGCAGACTAACGTATAGTATTGTTTATTGTTTCCAGCCTTATTTTGTGGAACTCCATAATCATGAAATAAATAAAGATTATTAAAAGTTTCACAGTTTTATTAAAATATACCTGACAATATTGTTTCGACAGCTATGCTGTCATTATCAAAGGTAATATAATTATAAACAAACACGTCGCTAAGGTAGATACAAAATAGGTAACTAGATAAAATAATAATAATAATAAAAATTAATAATAAAAATCATAATTAAACATCTAATACTTCCAGTAACGGAGAATTACTGAGCTCAAGTTGTTCATTCATTAAAGGTACCCTGAGTTTGTGTTTGTATATCTCAAAGGCTTCTAAAATGTCTAATTTGCGTTTGTTATTACAAAAATGTAGGAATTTAATATTATTTTGAGGAGTCATTGTGTGATTTTGTTCTAAAAGGTGTTTGGCGTAATTCGATTTTTCAGGATGTTTATTTTTGTAATGACGTACA
Source organism: Agrypnus murinus (assembly GCA_929113105.1). Taxonomy (NCBI): domain Eukaryota; kingdom Metazoa; phylum Arthropoda; class Insecta; order Coleoptera; family Elateridae; genus Agrypnus; species Agrypnus murinus. The sequence goes on from OV816024.1 coordinate 249,618,454, forward strand.
CTCTAAAAAATTCCCCTTGAAGTTGCCTCCATTTCTTGGGGTAAATTTACTTCAAAGTGTAATTTTCATAGGAAGTGGGAAATTTCAATATTAGGTTAAATTTGCATTGTCATGTTTCCTTTTTAAATAAATTTACAGATTAAAATTACGATCTCAATGCAATCTTACATTTCATTTTAACATTAAAACACCTGCGTAAAGTTATAACTTTACCTAATATTGACCTAATATTGAAATTTCCACTTCCTATGAAAATTACATTGGAAGTAAATTTACCCCAAAAAATGGAGGTAACAAAGTATACTTTATAAAAGCTTGTGCTTGTTCTAGAGCACAATTTCACTATAAGGTCAAGTCCAATAAATATAAATATTTAAAAATAGGGTACATTCTATGTAATTATTATTGAATCATTGTTTAATTGCGTATAGAATGCATATGTTCAACAAATTCGGTATTATATGCCATGCATATATAATATTGAAATTTCCCACTTCCTATGAAAATTACACTTTGAAGTAAATTTACCCCAAGAAATGGAGGCAACTTCAAGGGGAATTTTTTAGAGTGTACGTGTTCTTTATATCTTATATCAAAATTTCGAAGTGTTTGTCCAATATATACCGAACTACAAAAAGAACAATTTAAACGGTAAATGCCCGATTTCATGATATAATGTGTTCTGTCTTTAGCATTAAATAAAAATGAAAAAGTGTTAGTGTTGGTTTTAAATGTTATTTTATAATTGTTGGTTTTTCTTAGTATATGTGCAATTTTTTCTGATATTTTGCCAAAATATGGTATAGATATGTAATTTGTGTCTTCTGTTTGATTGTCAATGGGATATATTCTTTTGATAGCTAACCTATAATCTTTTTGTTTAATTAAAGTGTCAATCATGTTCGGATTATAATGATTTGCATGTGCTAGTTGTTTAATGGTTGATATCTCTTTGCTAAAATCTGATTTTGTTAGTGGAATAGTTAAAGCTCTGTGTACTAATGATCTGTATGCTGCTATTTTATGTGTATTGTGGTGACAAGATTCATTTGGTATTGTTATGTCTGTTTGTGTTGGTTTTCTGTATATGGAAAATTCAAAAAGATTGTCTGCGTTAATCTTGATATTTAAGTCTAGAAAGTTTATAGCCCTGTTTTGTTCTGTTTCTAGTGTAAATTTTATATTAGGATGGATATTGTTTATAAGAATTAAAAATTCATTGATAACCTCAAAAGAACTGTCAAAACAAGCTAAAATGTCATCAACATAACGAAACCAGAAGATAATGTGTTTAGAGAGGTTTAATTCAAATATTCGATCTTCAAACTTGTCCATAAATATGTTAGCTAATAGAGGACTTAGAGAATTACCCATAGGTAAACCATCCTTTTGTAAATAAATTATGTTATTAAAAGTGAAATAATTTTGACTTATACAAAGGTCAAATAATTGAATTAACTCTAACCTTTTAACTAATTCTATATTACTATTGATCAAGAAACTATCTAATAAAGGAATACATTCTTGTGGTGGTATTCTGGAGAACATGTTGCAAATATCAAAACTAACAAGTTTTGAATGTGGTGGAAGATGTATGTTTTGCAGCTTATCTACTAATTCTAATGAATTTCTAACAGAGTATTTCGATTTGTAACCTATCGTGTTAATAATCTGGTTCAGTTTTTTGGATAAAACGTGATTAGGTGCATTGATGTATGATACAACTGGTCTTATTGGCATATTCTGTTTGTGGGTCTTCACTAATCCATACAGTTTAGGTATTTGTGGGTTTTTACTAATGATTTGTTGCTTTTCTAATTCTGAAAAGCAGATATTGCAGTTTTCTAAACCTTGTTTTATTTCTTTTTGGAATTTTTTGGTTGGGTTTTTGTTTAACGTTTCAAAATTTTCTTTATTAATAAATTCATTAACTTATATTTCAGTTTTATATTTTCAGTTTTATCATACATCAATGCACCTAATCACATTTTATCCAAAAAACTGAACCAGATTATTAACACGATAGGTTACAAATCGAAATACTCTGTTAGAAATTCATTAGAATTAGTAGATAAGCTGCAAAACTTACATCTTCCACCACATTCAAAACTTGTTAGTTTTGATATTTGCAACATGTTCTCCAGAATACCACCACAAGAATGTATTCCTTTATTAGATAGTTTCTTGATCAATAGTAATATAGAATTAGTTAAAAGGTTAGAGTTAATTCAATTATTTGACCTTTGTATAAGTCAAAATTATTTCACTTTTAATAACATAATTTATTTACAAAAGGATGGTTTACCTATGGGTAATTCTCTAAGTCCTCTATTAGCTAACATATTTATGGACAAGTTTGAAGATCGAATATTTGAATTAAACCTCTCTAAACACATTATCTTCTGGTTTCGTTATGTTGATGACATTTTAGCTTGTTTTGACAGTTCTTTTGAGGTTATCAATGAATTTTTAATTCTTATAAACAATATCCATCCTAATATAAAATTTACACTAGAAACAGAACAAAACAGGGCTATAAACTTTCTAGACTTAAATATCAAGATTAACGCAGACAATCTTTTTGAATTTTCCATATACAGAAAACCAACACAAACAGACATAACAATACCAAATGAATCTTGTCACCACAATACACATAAAATAGCAGCATACAGATCATTAGTACACAGAGCTTTAACTATTCCACTAACAAAATCAGATTTTAGCAAAGAGATATCAACCATTAAACAACTAGCACATGCAAATCATTATAATCCGAACATGATTGACACTTTAATTAAACAAAAAGATTATAGGTTAGCTATCAAAAGAATATATCCCATTGACAATCAAACAGAAGACACAAATTACATATCTATACCATATTTTGGCAAAATATCAGAAAAAATTGCACATATACTAAGAAAAACCAACAATTATAAAATAACATTTAAAACCAACACTAACACTTTTTCATTTTTATTTAATGCTAAAGACAGAACACATGATATCATGAAATCGGGCATTTACCGTTTAAATTGTTCTTTTTGTAGTTCGGTATATATTGGACAAACACTTCGAAATTTTGACATAAGATATAAAGAACACGTACGTCATTACAAAAATAAACATCCTGAAAAATCGAATTACGCCAAACACCTTTTAGAACAAAATCACACAATGACTCCTCAAAATAATATTAAATTCCTACATTTTTGTAATAACAAACGCAAATTAGACATTTTAGAAGCCTTTGAGATATACAAACACAAACTCAGGGTACCTTTAATGAATGAACAACTTGAGCACAGTAATTCTCCGTTACTGGAAGTATTAGATGTTTAATTTTGATTATTATTATTATTTTATCTAGTTACCTATTTTGTATCTACCTTAGCGACGTGTTTGTTTATAATTATATTACCTTTGATAATGACAGCATAGCTGTCGAAACAATATTGTCAGGTATATTTTAATAAAACTGTGAAACTTTTAATAATCTTTATTTATTTCATAACGTATAGTACATTCGATAAATGTCTGTAATCGAATAGAGATAGCGAAATTTGATAAATCCAAACCTGGCGGAAATAATTTTAGATTTACCTCTGTTAAATGAATGCAGCACTTATTGATAGGTTGATGTTCATAAAGAATAATAGCCGTGGTTTTTACTGTGACCAGAACTTTCGTTGGACTTGTAAGTATATATTTTTTATCTTTTAGTTCTCGTTTGTCGTCTTGGTCTTGTTTCTTATTGGAAACTAAATTCACTCCTTTGGCAAGGAGAAATGTCATCAATGACATTAACGTGCGTAGAGGCAGTGGCGTAGCCAGAGTTGGCTCTTGGGGGAGGGATATACAATAATAAAAGGAATCCTTACAAAACAAAATCTAGTCGCCGTGGTTTTTTGGTCAGTTCGTCAAATATTTCACACCTACTTTTCAATTACAGGTTATCAGAAGTAGTATGTAGGTTATGTTGGTTTCTGCCAAACTGTTACTTCATGTTTAAACGTTGAAAACTTATTAAAATGCCAAGGCTGAAGATAGAATATCTTCACAAATAGCACGTTTATAATGCTTGAATAGTAATTTATTTTGAAATATCGCGTAAGTAACTGTGAAAAGAGCACAGATATGTGATACAAAATTCCAAAAATTTGTGGAAAGCTTATAATACTGTAACGTTCTTTTTAAATAATACTAAAGCTGCTGTTTTAACTGTTTATTACCAAGAGAAATATTAACACTAACACTAATTACAAACACAATTAATTATAAACTTTTAACGAACTTAACTAATTTAATTACAGATTATTAAATCTACAAGAATTATATGCACAGATATTTATTTCCAATATTTATATTATACTATCACAGGATGCGCGTATTTAATTAACCGGTTGACTCACTCCTTCTTACGCGGTGGCGTTTATATCTCCCCTATAAAAACTTCCACAACTAGTACTAGAGTATTCTCACGAGTGCATGGTGCTGATGTATTGTGTTGTGCGTTGCCGCCTGTAGTAGGCTCTAGATGCGACGAAAACTTTGTCAAGATTTGGTTTCGTCGCCAGTCTATAGGAAATTTACCGTTCATTACAATACATTGTTCTTACCTTTAGATATCGGTTTCATTAATTATATCCAGTTCTAATATGCGTATAATATTCATACGTTTTTGATAATTAAGTATTTGTTCTTTGTCTAGCCGACGTTTCTAAACGGGAAAATTTCAAACTCCAGGGTAATGCCAACACATCAAATAAATTACAAATGGTTAGTTTTAAATACTTAACAATAATACAAATCCAAAGACCTTAACAGTTATTCTTCCCGGGTGCGAATGGAATATATCTGACAATGACAATGAAAATTCTGTAGCTACTAATTTTGTAATAGATTTTATTTTCTTTATCTTTTATTAAAGAATAAAGTAGATAAGACTAAAATAAATAATAAATATCAGTTAGAAGCTTTTTAATTTTTTGTTATTATAACTAATTTATTTTCAAAAATGATAATAATTGGATATCAGACACCCAACAGAAAATAATACTCCTATTATAGCTCAATTATTGAGAGTGGTGACACATTTGTAAAAATAACTCATGATCATCCTTCATCTATTATAACATTAATGGATTATAGTTAAAGGTCGCAAATAACTCACTACACGTTTACATAGACGTTTTTGTCAGTCAAAAAAAAGACAAAAAATCAGACATATTGCTACGAATTTTGGGTTGGTTGAAAATAAAAAACTATAATTATTGTTTTATATGACAGAACAAACTACACAGCAACATACTTGGGTCACCAAATAATAATAGACTGCGGTAGTTGCACAGTGATGATACATACAAAATACAAACCACCTACCTTTACTCTTAAAAAGATGCTGTGGCTAATTACAATCGTGGTGAAACTTCAAAAACTTCACCACACTGAGATCTTCAGGCGGGTCGCTTGGATAAGGCACTAAAGCAATACAGATCTAAGGACACAAGTAATGTACACAAAAGAAATATAATCCAAATTTTCTTTAAATTTGAAATTGATGAAAAATATATTTAAAAATGAACAAACCAACAAAGAAAATTAAAATATAAAAGAAAAGGGACTTTGGATACCATGAACAATTAAAAAATCAATCCCAAGATAGTATAATGCCTTTTATCAGAGGAGTAATATTTCTGGCATCATCAGAATCGTAATTATTAAATTTTATTTAAAATTAAGTAAATACCTTAAATTTTTTAATCAATTCAATATTTGTTGCCAACAGTTTGCCAACTATAATTGTTACAAAACAGCAGTCCTCTGTTTTTCATATGGCTTAAATAATAAAATGGTGGAAGAACAACCACCTAGCTCTCTTTCAAATTGTGTTAAAATAAATGGTATTATTAAAATCCAACTGCGTTATTATTTATTATTTCACAAATAAATTGATTATACTGTATTGTATTTAAAAAATTCTTTTCTTTGTAACCAAACAAATCACTATAGCCTTTTTTTGTTTGAAAAAAGGTATAGAAAGAGCAACCATTTTAGTAACAAATTCTGTTATTATTATTCTGTGTTTTAGAACTTCCAAACAGTGCACACATGTTGAGAGCAAAAATTTAAAATTTTAAGGTATGTTGTGAGTTGTGAAAAATTTAAACAAACCAAACGTTAAAAATGTTAGGTTCTAAAATGTCAATGCTGTTAAAATGTCAAAGTGTAAAATAATCATCGAAGATATCTGAATATGACTGCTTTTAATAATATTTAATTAACATAATAATCAGTGTTGTGAACATAACAAATAAAGTCACTGGAGAATGTCAACCAAAATACATTTCCTACACAGCTATCAAATAACTAAAATTAACTCAATTGCTTAGAATTACCTACTTACATCTTCCTATCTTGACAAAATCAAACCTTACATCCTAATAAACATTATTTACATACTTTTGGATATCAATAACATAAAAATAGTAGCTAAATTACATTGTTTCATATTGCAATGGAAAAACACACAAACTTGCATTTTATTTCAATAATATCTTCTACAAAAAGCAACCCCAATATTCGAGATTGTTTGAAATTGTGCTTAAGAAACTGCTTAACAAAAAAGCATTAAAACATTTTAGCCACGAGCTGTATAATCTAGCTAATGAAGAAAGATTTAACAATATCAACATCTCGTTAACTTGAAATATTATTTTCTCATACAAATAATTCAGGTAAGGTAGCAAATACTTGCATACATCATCACTACCATACACCTTGTTTGTCTTACTATGGCCTTTGCTCTCTTTTAATTGCCTATTTCTGACATCGTCTTACATCGTAAGTTGAATAATGAAAAATTACCAAGATTCGAAGAAAGATCAACTTTAAAAATATTCTTTTACTGCCTAGTGTGTTCTAGAGTGCAAATTTATTAAAATAAAACGTTTTTATATTTTCTTAAAAGAAAAAACTTATCAAATAAAAATTTTCGTAGTAAGGTTAGGCAACCCATATAACATTTCTTTGGAAACATTTTATTTAAACTTGGTAAACCTATTGAATGGGTATTTTCTTTATATTATCTGTCAAATATCATGACAGTATGTATAAATAAATCTCAAACGGACATTAAATTAAATAAAAAGATATTTTAGAAATTAAAAGGGGGGAAAAAGTAAGCACGAAGCTTAAACAGCCATCGCTCAGTTTAACATCGCTAAATATCGCTAACAATTTGTCCATTAATGTGTTTGTTTCTATTTATATTACCTTTGATAATGACAGCTTACCTGTCGGAACAATATTATCAGGTAATACGTAGTAATGACGTCAAGATCTAATGATAACTGGTCAAAAGGACAAAAACCCAGGGCTTCCTCATAAGGGTACTGAAGATTGATTAGATAATGACATCCACAGTAAGTGATCTACCATGTATTACGTCATAATGTCATATTGTCGTATATTTTCGGTGATAGATTACCTATAAGACCGACTCCCAAAATCAAAAACTAAATGTTAGAAAACGGTAGTTTGTTATCGTAAATTTTAGTTTCTATTATAATTTCCATAAAAGTATATGTTGTATGTTCGAATAAGGTTATTACAAAAATTAATAATATAAGCAAATATTTACCTATATTAGATTCGTACAAATATTTTATTATGCAGATATATTTAAAACATTTTTATTATTTTACACGTCACGGTAATTCATAATTTCAGCAATACATTAAATTTCTTGGTTATCGTTCACCCTGTTTTTGCCCTATCGCTTGCCTTCTTCTCCATTTCGTAGTTCCGAAATTCGCAAAAAATATCATAAAAGTTTTGTAAATGCATAAATTTATGTTTTCTATTTGCGTGTCCAAAGTAAGGTATGTGAAGTTAGCGGACAATTTCGAAAACTTAATTAAATAAACAGAGTTCCGGGTCGAAATAGTTCTACAGTTCTTGCTAGGTTCTTTAAAGAGTTCTGCAGAAAATCCCCAGAAAACGTGAAAAACGAAAATTGTTCACCAATTTCACGATGCGGGCAAATTTAGTTCTAGATATGTTTTATAAATAGTTCTGAAGAAATAACAGAATAAAAATAAAATTAAAATTTCAGAAATAGAAACAAAAATTGCGAATATCTTTCAATATTGACTTCTGATCGCAAAACTTTATAACAATTATTGTTAGAACTCTTCTGCCGCCACCCAGAACTCTAATCAGAACTGTGATATCGATGATTTTAATCTCATCCCCTATTATGCACTTTATAAAATTTTATCTTAAATTTTGGGATAGTTCCTTTAATTCTCTCGTGATCGAGAAAAATCTTAAGAACTATTGTTAGAACTCTTCTGCCGCGACCCAGAACTCTAATTAGAACTGCGACATCGTTAATTTTAATTTCATCCCCTATTATGCACTTTATCAAATTTAATCATAAATTTTAGGATAGTTCCTTTAATTCTCACGTGATCGAAAAAATTCTCAAGAACTATTGTTAGAACTCTTCTGCCACGACCCAGAACTCTAATCAGAACTGTGATATCGATGATTTTAATTTCATCCCCTATGACGCCTTTATAAAATTTAATCTTAAATTTTGGGATAGTTTCTTTAATTCTAACGTTATCGAAAAAATTCTTAAGAACTATTGTTAGAACTCTTCTGCCGCGACCCAGAACTCTAATCAGAACTGTGATATCGATGATTTTAATTTCCCTTATGACGCTTTTTATAAAATTTAATCTTAAATTTTGGGATAGTTCCTTTAATTCTCGCGTGATCGAAAAAATTCTTAAGAACTGGTGTTAGAACTCTTCTGCCGCGACCCAGAACTCTAATCAGAACTGCGATATCGTTGATTTTAATTTCATCCCCTATTATGCACTTCATAAAATTTTATCTTAAATTTTGGGATAGTCCTTTAATTCTCGCGTGATCGAGAAAAATCTTAAGAACTATTGTTAGAACTCTTCTGCCTCGACCCAGAACCAAAGAGTAGTATATTATAAGAGGCGAAACTTCGCGCGGCGTCTTTAATCTTACGTCATCAGTTTCAATGACCTTGAAACGCTTGGCCCTTTAACTCGGTTGAACAGAAGCGCGCGAAATTTAAATATCCACCATGTCTCAACTCAACCAGCTAGGTCCAGGGTTGTTAATTTCGTATGTATACTAGTTGGGCAGTATATAAGGGATGATTTTAATAAAACTATACACCAATTGTTGTCTTTATTCAATTTAATTCAAATCTTTATTGTATATAAAGTTTTTCAAACATAAAAAGCTTATTACAAGTGATTGGTAGATACAGATATGGTATTCTCTCTCAACAATATAAAATATTTAATAATCAACTAATGATAACATTTCGCATAAATTGCAGTTCATTATAGAATGATATTTAGTATGTATTTAGTATACAAACTATAAATTACTTATTGAATGGTTTTTCACCAGTGTGAGTTAACATGTCCTTTAAACAGTAAACATTTATAATCACATAGATTTCACTCAAATGGTTCTCACCAAAACATGTATGTTTTAAAACTAACACTTTGAGTAACTTTTGAAAACATTTGTAGTCACACAAATTACATTCAAATGCTTTCTCGCCACTATGAGTTAACAAGGTGTGTTTTAAGATTAGATGACATCTACTTTTGAGGTTAAAGAATTTAAAAAAATAATCTTAAACTAATATGGTACGTAAATAACACAATACTTCGTCTTTCGGAAATCGAAAGAAGTAAATGTCGTTGTCATCGAAATAAAATGTATTCCTACAGTTCTTGCAAACACCCGCGGTGTTTACGTTTTTCTCCATTGATGTTTTGCTTCACAATAAATGTTCAATTGTTTGTTTATTTAACTCTCATAATCACCAAAAAACACACTGCACATTAACTGTTTGTTGCAATAAGTGTACACTTTCACGGAACACATACGAAATAACGAATTGACTTGACCGGTATAAAATAATGAAAATAAGCATCCATCTTTGGCATTTCTGTGCTCCAGTCCAATGGCATCGCAACAAACTAAGAGCGAGCCGAAAGTAACCGAGAATCGGCGATGGGCCCTTTAAAGCGGTTTTTGTATTCTATCTCTCTCGGAATTGAGGTTTCTCTACCAACTTTCATCTCTTATAATATCTACTCTTTGCCAGAACTCTAATCAGAACTGCGATATCGTTAATTTTAATTTCATGCTCTATACTTCTTAAAGAAGTGTTTTTTAAGAAGTCGTTAATGCAGTTTATTAGTGTTCTTTTCTAAAAAAACGTTTTTTTTAGAAAACGTGTTTAGCGTTTTGTTTCTGAAAAAAACATCTTTAATGTTTTATTTTAGTAAAACGTTTTTAATAAATACACAACTCGTGTTTTTCAGATATTTTTACCAAAAAAAGTTTTTTTGATAGAAAAAACATACAAAAACGTTTTATCAAATAAAACGTTAAAACATTTCGTTGAATATTCGGGATTCGCGGAGTGAGTTTCGGCCGTGCGGTTGTGTCTCTCGGTGCGCTATCTAAAGTTTATGTGAATAAACACTATTTACCCTTTTTTCTTTTACTTTATTGTAATCATTTGCTACCTGGTAAGAACTACTATAATACACAATAACCAGATAATAATAAAAGTGTGTTCGGCCGGCTTATCGCACGCTGCGTGCTGCGATAAGCCAACTTCGAATATCATAAGACAATCTTTTTGTAATTACGAGAACTTTCTTCTAATATATATATTTTTTAAAATATAAAAATAATAAATTAAAAGTAAGATGTGTGACGACATCCATGAATATGCGGAACCCCATGTTAACATAATTTATCAAGGTGAACTATCACAAAATTCGCAACAACCTTCTAATAATAAACGGAAAAATAAATCTCCTCCAATAAACAAACACAATAAACGCTATGTATTTGATAGCGAGAATCTATTAAAACAAAACAAATACTACTTGCCGCCTCAAGCTGAAACCACTCTAACCTTACGTAACGTAACCCACGTAACGTAACATCAGATAATGCATCTAATTGTGAGAATAAAGTAAAAATTCCGCCTATTTATATTAATGATGCTATGCATTATCAAGCTATAATCAAAGACATCAAATCTAATACAAAACATGAATTTACAACGTCAATGAATGGCAACAAAATAAAAATCAACTTGAATACAGTTGAAGATTATCGGTCACACATCCTTTTTCGATAAAGACGAGGGAATCAGATATTACACGTTCAGAGACCCCAGTAAATCTGGAATCTCGATTATTATAAGAAATATACCGATATCCATCACCGTTGACGAAATCTCTAATGAATTATCAAGTTTGGGTTATCCAATTAAGAGCGTAATACGTTTATTAAATAAGAATAAAAATCCTATTCCTATTTGCGCCGTAGAACTCGAAAAAACGGAGAAAGCAAAAGAAATTTATAATTTAACAACCTTGAGCTATTGTATAATTAAAATAGAACCCAGACGAAAATCTAAAGATATTCCGCAGTGCACGAAGTGCCAGCGGTATGGCCATACGAAGAACTATTGTCGCCTAAGTCCAAGATGTGTCAAATCTGTACAGGCGAACACCACTTTTCTCAATGCTTAAAAACGTCAAATGAAAATGCTCAATGTGTGAATTGTAAAAAAGACCACTCGGCGAACTATAAAGGGTGCGAGTATTATCAACAAATAGTCAACAAGATTCGCCCTACAAGTCATAGTAAGCAAGAACCAAATGCAAGCAACACAGGCATTACCTACACCCATTCTAGAAAATATTCCAATAGAGTTAGCTACGCCGAGATCGTGAACGGTTCTTGTAGTAACACTAGTAAATACACTCCCCAACAGTCTTCATCACCTCTCTCAAACTTATTTCAAATGAGTTTAGATCTTTTGACCCCCTACGCTGAACAAATTAAAGCCCTTTTGTTATCACTAATACCAATGATCTTTCAAAATGGCGATAAATAATCAGCCAAATCTCTTGAGAAATCTAGTTATCTCAAACTGGAATGCTAGAGGTCTAGCAAGTCAACGGCACATCTTAATAGCCTTCATGGCTAGACATCAAATAGATTATGTGTATAACTGAAACGCATCTTTCTGAAAACATCAAACTTAAATTTCCTGGCTATAATTTACATAGAAAGGGCCGAGATGATGGTTATGGAGGTGTGGTAATTCTTGTAAGACGCAATTTACTTGCAGATGCGATTGAGCTGACAAATTTGCAGAATATAGAAGCAATAGGTATTAATCTCAGGTTAAACAACAGTGACCTAATAATAGTTAGTGCTTATAAGAAGCCGAAATTAAAAATCATTGAACAAGATATTCAAAATCTTTTTGATAATAATACGCCAACCGTAGTGCTAAGAGATTTAAATTGTAAAAACGTCACTTGGGGTGCCAGAGTAAATAACCCTAATGGAGTAAAACTATATGACTATCTATCCAACCACCCAATACAAATAACTGCTCCAGAAGAACCCACTTACTATCCGTTTCGAGCTGATCATTTACCAGATGTGCTTGATATAATGCTACACAAGAATTTCGTGTCTCCAATCCACCAAAACGTTGTTGCTGAATTAGACTCGGATCATATACCTGTCATACTTACCTTCAATTCTACTCCACAACACTTACCTAAGCTCCCAAGGCTCATTAACGGTTATGTTAATTAGAAAACATTTAAAGAAAAGCTAGATCAGTTAATAATCCCTCCCACCGTCTATAACAATGCTAATGATATAGACACGGCAGTCAGCAGTATCACCACCTGGATTAAACAAGCTGTTGAATAAGCAACCACTGTACAAAAAGTCAGAAAAATACAAAAAATGATCAAATACCTATCGAAATCGTTAATAAAATAAAGCACAAACATCATTTAAGAAGATTATGGCAACAATACAGAAACCCCATTATTAAACAGGAACTAAATCAAATTACTGCCAGTCTCGGTGGATTAGTGGTTTGCATGTTAGCTTCATAATCCAAGGATCGCAGGTTCGATCCCCGCCCGAGCTGGTAATTTTTCATAGCGGAGAAAAATTAAAAACATGCCTTCTTCTCGGATAGGAAGTAAAACGGTAGGTCCCGTGTCAATGCGATGTTTGGCACGTTAAAAATCCCTACTGGGGTGGAATTCCCCCAGATTCGGCTAAATTCTAGTAGGGTCGGCCAAATGATCATAGCAATCGGTGCCATGAGGTACGAAGGATGCTCCGCCATCCTGATTCCTCGCCCAAAAATAAATAAATAAATAAATAGATAAATCAAATTACTCGAGACGTAAAGCTTGCTTTGGAAAATCACAGAATCAGCTGTTACCAACGTTATATTCAAGAATTACAACCTAGAGATCCAACTATGTGGCGCGCAACCAAATAGCTATTAAAGCAACCGCATACAATTGCTCCAATAAAATCAGGAGGCAACACTTACTCTACTGACATAGGCAAATGTAACATTTTTGCACATTATCTTGAAGAAGCTTTCACAACCAACAACGATACCAATGATAAACAATTTGAAAACAAAGTAACTGTTACAATTAACCAAACTTTATCAGAATCCACAACTCTAATTAACCCAACATCACCTCGCGAAATTAGAAAATTTATAACAGCACTTAAACCAAGGAAAGCTCCAGGGCATGACCTAATAGTAAATATAATATTAAAACACCTGACAAAAAAGGCGCTGCCTATCTAACAACCATGTTTAATGCATGTCTTCGCCTAGGTTATTTTCCCACTACTTGGAAACAAGCAATAATTTTAGTATTTCAAAAACCTGGAAAAACAAAAATGAAGTTACTAGCTATAGACCAATCAGCCTCTTGCCAACCTTGTCAAAACTTTTAGAGAAAATTATTCATCAACGATTAAACACGTTTTTAATTAACAATGACATCATTCCCCCTAATCAATATGGTTTTAGATCCTACCATTCTACAACACATCAGTTATCCAGAATAACAGAATTTATAGAAAAAGGTTATGAAAGAAAAACGTTTACAGCCGCCATATTTTTAGATATAGCTCAAGCGTTTGACAATGTATGGAACAATGGGCTACTACGTATATAAACTTGTCAAGATCGCAACCCCTAGCTATCTACTACATATAATAAAATCGTTTCTTAGCAACAGAACATTTATGGTAAGAATCAACACATCGTTTTCATCTATTAAAGAAATATCTGCTGGTGTGCCTCAAGGCTCTATCTTAGGTCCAGTTCTGTATAACAGCTTTACACATGCTATAGTGACTGAAGCCTCTCAAGACTTACCCAACCAAATCCTTGCAATGTATGCTGACGACACGGCTCTATTGATCCAAAACGAAAATTTAGATCAAGCGGTAGCAGAATTACAAAAGTGTTTGAACTCTATATTACGATAGTTTCACAGTTGGAAAATTAAAATAAACTCTAGTAAGAGCATTGCCAAGATATTTACATACAAGCGCTTACCAAAACCACCAAATATTTACATAGATGGTAACAATATTGAATGGAATGCACGGGATACGGCTGTTAAATATTTAGGTGTCCATCTAGATTGTCGTCTAACGTGGGGCTATCATAAATAAAAAATTAAATGAATGCCACACACGCCTCATGTTACTGTACCCGATTATTAATAAGAAATCTCCCCTGAAAGTCGAATGTGCTACTATTATGTATCAATCTATACTACGACCAATTCTAACATACGCTTGCCCTGTCTGGGGAGCCGCTGCCAAGACACACATTAGAAAATTACAAACCTTTCAAAATAGGGTCCTAAGAACTGCTGTCAATTGTGAATGGTTTGTTCGAAATGAGCCGATTCATAGAGAATTGGAGGTACCTACTATTGAACAACACATTGGTGAAGTTACGAGAAGATACTTCAAAAACCTTCCATCATGTCCTAGTGCAATTACACACAATATAGGAGAAAAATCAATCCACCAAAGATTGAAACGAAGACTTCCTCAGGACCTGTACCTGTAAAACATCACAAATGACTAACTTTTAGAATTTAAAACACATAATTATGCAAGTGACCACAAACTCAACATAAACACAGTAAAGTGAATAATTTGTTTTAATGCGGTGGAACTTTAATGCGTCCCCAATAGTGAGTTAAGTGAATGTTAATTCTAAAAACTGTGAAAAACACTAAGAAAAGCAGACTTGTGCTGAACTAGTGACCATCATTATTAAAAAAAACAGAATATTCATTCGATATCTAATGATGGAATGAAATACATGCAAAATACATAAGTAGGGTAGTGTTTTAGAATATGTATTCTACAATAAGAGTTAGAATATTAAGTTTTTATTATCAAAATTAATTTCAGAGGTTTACAAATTTCATAGTGGTCGTGGATAAAGAAAATTCCTATATACCATTTTTCTCGTACTTCTATACTTTTAGAGAAAAACAGCATCGAAGTCCAGCTCAATGTTTTCAAATTGAATAGTAAGAATGCACATAACACATATTTTGTAGTTCAAGCAGATAAACAACACTACTTGTTTTCTAGAATGTGCAAGGTAGCGTAATAAAGTAAGAAATCCGTCTTTATTTTGGTCCAATGTTTTGTAGAATAAGAACAGACAAGCAAACTTAAATAAACAAAACATGTTGGGAAACGACCTCTCGTATGATATTATGTTTCAAAAACGGTATTTTTGTTTTGTGATTTCTGATTTGTAAGACAATTTTAAATTATTTTAAAAGGCACATTAACCCCTATGTGTAATACAAGTCTGCAGGTTTGTGAATAAAAAAATTGAATAGTGACACATATTTTGAAGTTTAAGGAGATAAACAATACTATTTGGTTTCTCAAATAATAACAAATTGCAAACCCCTTACACTGCAGTTTTTAGTAATAAAACAGTAACAGTACTTACTTTTTACGCATTATTTTTATACTATGCAGACTATGTAAACAAATTACCATCCATCAGGGTCGTTTGTTATAACATCTATTGATGGATAAATTAAATTATCGAAACAGGTCTTTACTTAATTAAATAATATCTGTTTATTAACGAATAACAAATCAAACTTAATGATATCTTTAAATGGGTCAGTATTAAAATGATGTCATTTCTGCCTGCGTTTCCTGCTGTAATATAGGGGAATCCCCAGGATTAATAGAACGTTTTAAATTGTTTCAACAACATCCAAAATGGAATGTGCGCTGTCTGCATCCTTGTTGTGCTCGTTTAACAGATGTCATGGTTTTTACTGATGGTGTCAATTTCTAAAGAGTTTGCATTTAATCCTATTAGACTTAACACTGACCTGCATCAATTATACGTACTTTTCTGAAAACGGACAAAATTTTCGAAAAGTCTCAAGTCCATTTAATCAAAAAATGTTACTAAGGTTTTATGTTACTAACGGCCAGAGAGGTTATCCTCAAAGTCCAATCATTAGGCAGTGAATAACCGTGTGTAATATATATATACTAGAGTGGCCGTTATTTTGCAAAAGTTAAAAGTTTTTAGCTCCCTCCTCCTAGATCTCTTTAAAATGTCAAGAAAATGAGCTGTGCAAAGTTTCAGCCGATTTGGTTAATATTAATCCGTGCCACCGAGAGGGTAAAGTTTAAATGGGATTTAACATGGATTTGGTACATTTCTACAGACTTTGTGACGTAACTTTTTATTTTTCTATGTTTTAACTTGAAAATTTATATACTTATGTTGTTGAAACTACTGAACACGAATATAATAAAATTCAAACTGTCAGAAAAACTTTTGACAGTTTACAGCTGTCAAAAAAGCGGTCAACTTCACTAAAATTAGCATTTTCGCGGAACTGCTAAAGTTTTTTTGGCTTTAGAATCGTGTTAAGCAACTTCAACAACATAAGTATACAAAATTTCACGTTAAAACATAGAAAGATAAAAAAGTTATGCCACAAAGTTTCTAGCAGTGCACGAAAACCATGTTAGATCCCATTTAAAACTTTAATCTCTCGGTGGCACCGGTTAATATTGACCAAATGGGCTAAAATTATGCACAGCTCATTTTTTTGACATTTTAAAGGGATCTAGGAGGGGGAGACCTAAAAAAATTTAACTTTTGCAAAATAACGGCCACCCCATAATATATACAAATATTTTAGTTGAAATTTCTTTGTTAAAATCTCGCTGTGTGAGTGAAATAGTTAAAGATCTGTGTACCAACGATCTGTGAGCTGCTAGTTTATGTGATTTGTGGTGACATGATGCATTTGGTATGGTTAGTAGGTGTTGGTTTTTTGTATAAGGAAAATTTAAATAGATTGTGTGCGTTAATCTTGATGTCATTTGTCTATTAATTATCATTATTCATTAATTATTCATTATGTCTATTAACATCTCTCTAAGATGTTAATAGCCCGGTTTTGTTCTGTTTATAATGTAAAATTTATGGTTTGGTGGAGACTATTGATAAGAATTAAAAATTCATTGATAATCTCAAAAGAACTGTCAATACAAGCTAAAATGTCATCAACATAACGAAATCAAAATGTAATATGTTTTGAAAGGTTTAATTCAAATATTTGATCTTCTAAATTATCCAAAAACATATGTTAGCTAACAGAGGACTGAGTGAATTTCCCATAAGCAAACCAACTTTTTTTAGATATGTTAAATTATTGAAGGTAAAATAATTTTTAATTATACAAAGATCAAAAATTGAATTAACTCTAACCTTTTAACTAATTGTATGTTACTATTAATCAAGAAACTATAAATAAAGGAATACATTCTTGTGGAGGTATTCTGGATAACATGCTAGAAACATCAAAGCTAACGAGTTTTGAATGTGCTGGCAGATGTATGTTTTGTAGCTTATCTACTAATTCTAATGAATTTCTAACAAAGTACTTCGATTTGTAACCTATCGTATTAATAATCTGGTTCAGTTTCTTGGATAAAATGTGATTAGGTGCATTAATATATGATACAACTGCTCTTACAGGCATAGTCTGTTTATGTGTAGATGTCATTGCCATCACCGACCCGGGCCTAGTTCGGCAAACTTTGTAGGGCGGCAAACTTTTTAAATAAAAAAATCATAACTATTGGAAAGTGTTAATATTAATACTTCACAAAGGGCTTTAAGCTGAAACTAACCAAATCAATTTCAACAAATGTTAAATAAGTACACATCTGGATACACTCAAGGGTATCAATGAAACCGAAGAACGGATCGAG
Organism: Agrypnus murinus; assembly: GCA_929113105.1. Taxonomy (NCBI): domain Eukaryota; kingdom Metazoa; phylum Arthropoda; class Insecta; order Coleoptera; family Elateridae; genus Agrypnus; species Agrypnus murinus. The sequence goes on from OV816024.1 coordinate 249,636,694, forward strand.
ATTATTTTGTTGCTTTTTACAGGAACTGTAGCCCCTTTGGGTCATTCAGTAAAATAAACACGTGTTTTACTGTGGAAGTGAAAGATCTTTTCAAGATTTTGGAAAATTCTTTATTCGTTTACTAATTTTTGTTCAGTTATCTCAGTTGTGCGTAATTTGACTTTCGCTGCATTAGTGACTTTTGGAAATTTTTATTTTTAACATTAGCTAAGTTTTTCCTTTTGCACAAATTATACTTACGTGTGTAGTAAATTTATAAAATTAAATATTAATTTGATATTTTATGTACATAAAATATGGAATTAGTATAGGGTAAATTCAGGAGAGAAGCCACTCATTTTGCTTGAGGGCTTCCAATAAAAAGGTTTTTGCACTTATTAAAGATATTTATTTCTTATCTTAATTAAACATTCATCTTCTTCAATAATTGAAAACAATTATAAAGTTTTCTTAGGCAGAATCAACAATTATATAAAAAAAATAAAAAGGTTAGTAAAATGGCGTTTATCCCAGATCTTACTTACTTTGCTTTAACCTCCCTATTTACACTTGCAGTAATCAAATAAGTATCACACGCTTAAAACTTTAACGTGATTTTTCGTTGAACTTTTGTTTTAAATCTCTAAGGACACGTCACGCGCAGCAACAATCGAGCGTGTGCTGATTTGATTTCATAGATACAAATAATGTTATTGAAATGCGATATAACTATATCTCTATCTTTTTTAGTTGTGGAGATATGACAACTGTGGCATCTCTCCCGACGTGGCGTCTCTCCTGAATTTACCCTATTACATCCTGGAAGATTAAAATGAATTTGTGGAAATTTAGAAAGGGTGAAATCATTCTTGGAACTATTATATAGTAGTATTCTTAGAAAAGAATTAACCCACATTTTTACTTACTAACCTTCATTCGTGGCATCGAATACTAAAATGAATTCGTGGAATTTAAAAATGTGGAAATAATTCTTGGAACAGGTGGAATTTTTTTCTGTTAAAAGAGGTTTAACTATTTTATAGTAGTATTTCTATTGAAGGAATTTAACCTACATTGTCCTGGAATATTGAAAATAATTCGTGGAAATTTAAAAATGTGGAAATAATTCTTGGAACACTTTCTTTTTCTATTAAAAAGTCTTATAAAGTTTATACTTAAACTATTTTATAGTAGTAGCAAGAATGTATTCAGCGAGGGGCAGGGGGTAGCTGCCCCCCTTGAAGAAAAATAAAAGAGAATAAAGTCCTCTTCAAATTGATGCGTATGTGTGGTGGGGCGCGATGCGAATTAAAAAGCATTTTTTAGTGACTAATATAAAACAGTTTTGCAATAGTTTTGAGTTTTGTAAGAAATCGTCGTGTTTCATTTTGCCCTTCTTGTTTCTGAGTTGCCCCCCTCTAGTTAAGATCCTGAGTACGCCCTCGGCTTCAACCCCACGAGTTTTGTGCTAATCTAACCTATTTCAATTTTAAATTCTTAAACTGAAATTAGTTAAATTAAGATAATTTATGTGACGCAAGAGATGACAAGTAACACCTCGACATTGACGCACGTTTCGGTATATGTAAGTGCGGTACGTTCACAAAATAACTAATTCATAGTTAACCTGGACGTCAAATTTAAAAAAATACCTTTTATATACAATATGCTTGCTTATTTGTTTAAAAGATTACATGCAACCATAACAATCACGTCTGTTTATTAACGGCGTAAATATGAGTGGGCCGATTGGCGACAAATGACATAATCTGGCTCTGTCCATTGGTGTTACATATTACCACAACAATTATTGTTGTTATGGTAATTTATTTATTGAATATACTTTTCCCACTGGTGTCTACAGTTTTACTTTAGACCCTAGGCTTTTAGATACTGGTAGCATAAAACGACATTTTCAACTCTGACAACACAGCGTCAAAAGGATTTGTACAGAGTCTGCTATAAAGTTGGATCCATATGGGATTTTTTTTAAATATTTTGCTTAAAGAAGAATTGATTGCGAAAGTTAACAGGTGACATTGATCTGTCAAATTCGCCATTGTTTTTTAATATCGGCGAAGAATGACGTTATTTGTTAAAATTTGGAAAAATCTTATTAAGAAAAAATGTTTCTAATGACATTTTACGTTCAGATACCGAGTTTGAACGAGATATTCCGATATAAGGAAATTTTTGTTTTTTAACATTTTTTGACATTTTAACTGATTATTTTGAAATCATAAAAAACGCTTTAAAAGAGTTTTTTAAAATAATATTGGATGATGTAGGTATTTTTGATGAATATTAAAATTATGAAAAAACAAAATGGACTATTTTCCAATTTCCAAGAAAATCAGCACAATTTTATTAATCTCTTATTATTAAGTTTTTAAGCAGTAGTTTGGTATTAAGTTGTTTAAATTATGATTACAACAATTCCTGTATTATTCAAACATGGCTTAATAAAAAAATTAATAAAATTATGAGTTATTTTCTTGGAAATTGGAAAATAATTCAGAACCTTCCTTTTTTCTTGATAATTTTAATATTTGTCAAAAACACCTACACAATCCCATATTATTAGCAAAATATGCTACGCAATTGTTGCCTTTCTACGCATTTAAAGCGTTTTTAATGATTTCAAAATAATCAGTTACCGGTGTGTATCAAAAAATTTTAAAAAACAAAATTTTCCTTAGGTCGGAATATCTCGTTCAAACTCGGTATATGAACGTAAAATGCCATTAGAAAAATTTTTTTTTTCATATTTTAACAAATAAGGTCGATTTTTCGCCGATTTTAGAAAACAATGGCGAATTTGACGATGCGAAATTTCAATATTGTGCCATTATTCAATAATTAACTTTGTATAGCGAACTAATACCTGGCTCCGCAGTTTACATGCGCGCGTGCCACTCTCCGCGCTATATATCGAGAACGGTTGATCATACGACAAAATGCATCAAATAGAAATTATAGATAATTTTATGATCTACAAGTTTTATAATAACCTTAAATGACATATGACGCATAGAAAACGAGATAATTGCGAAAAATCGATTTTCGTGACCTTTGACCTTTAATATCTTGTGACGCGGACACGAGATTATAGGAGACTTTTCAGCCAGTCTTCAGAACGTCAAAACAAAGGTTCATGCAAAAATACAGCTTTCTTACGTTCATTCCGAGGTTGAATTCTTATTTTACTGGAGTATTATAGGTTTGAGATATAGGTATTCATTACCACGTCACATAATAACCAATTTCTTACGTCATTTTCACATGTATCTGCTATCTTGTAATTGTTACTATAATTTTTACAATATTAAGTAGATTGAAAACAAGAAAGTCTTTATGTTTAAGAAAAATGAATAATATCAGTGCGGTTTTTATTGCCATTCTACTATCCATTTTTTTTCTAGAGTCCTCTGACTTTGAAAGCGTATTACTCGGGAACTACTGAACCAAATTAAATATTTTAAAAACGAGCTAATAGTAAATTTATTTCTACATACAACAGTAAAATATTATATTTCTAACTGGTATACTATTGTTTTTATCCGACGATACGCAATAAAAGGTACCCATTTTTAGGTACAATTTCATTGAAAGTAAGTTAACTAGTTTTTTCTCAGAAAGTAGGTATTTGTCATAAATGTATGAGATCTTTGCAGGGGTTAGAAAGAAACCTTGCGGTTCTTATGTTATCAATTTTTAGGCAAAAAAGCGTTTTATTTAAGATTTATGTGAAAAAATAGCGAACTATGCGTCCTTGTCTATTAATAGAGAAAGCGTCAAGTTGTTTTTGCTAAATCAACACTTTTCATGTGTAGACAATATTTTTTTCAAAAAAATGTTTATAATTTTAATAATAAAAATACGGAAACAAAAAAACGATTTTTGATAACAAGCGTTTTCGACAAAAAACTTTATTTTTGTTATTGCACTTTTATTGTTAAAATTCTGAACATTTTTTTAAAGAAAATAATGTCAACATATGAAGAGTGTTAATTTAGCGGAAAAAATTTTACACTATCTCCATTAATAAAAAAGTACGCATAGTTCGCTATTTTTCCATATAAATCTTAAATGAAACACTTTTTTGTCCGAAAATTAATAGGATAGCAAACGCAAGTTTTCTTTCTAACCCCTACAAAAATCTCATAGATATATGACATATACTTTCTGAGAAAAAAAAATATTTAACTTACTCTCAATGAAATTGTTCCTAAAAATGGGTACCTTTTCTTATGTATCGTCTGATAAAAATAAAATTATATCAGTTAGAAATATCATATTTTATTGTTGCATGTAGAAATAAATTTACTATTTGCACGTTTTTAAAATATTTAATTTGGTTCGGTAGTTCTCGAGCAATACGGTATCAAAGTCAGAGGACTCTAGAAAAAAAAATGGATAGTAGTCCGTGTTATGATTGTAAAACACAAAGTTAAGGCTTACAGATTATTAAGGCTTTAAGATTATTAAGAGATTTACAAAAAATAAAAATGATGTTACATGATTTTTAAAAATAATCGCATTACTGAGTTTAAAATACATTATATTTCGTATGAAGCTGATTTTACGTTTTATTTTTTATGTTTGCTTTGTAAATACACACATGCATATATACAAACAATTTCGCTTCAATTTTCCATTCAGTGCCCTGCTGAAAAGCGTCTCTGCTTATTTTATTCTCCTAATGTTTAACAACGTCTAACGTATCAACTGTATCTTTCCCTGAAAAGTCGTCTGGATCTCAACCTAAAACGACATGAGGTAAAAAGGGTTTTGTTGTGAAAGCAGTAGCAGCCATAGAAGAGCACCTGCGTTTTACCATTACGAAAAGCGGAAAGCTATTGTTAAAATAAATGTACTAACATAGGCATTTAAGATTTACATCACAAAAGGGCTCTCTGGATTTATCAAGGTTTGTAATCGTCTGGGACACACACGGAGTAGGCTTCATTAGGGATGAATTCAGTTTGTTCAAATTTATTTCATTGTCTTATAACTATTGCTGTTCCTTCTTAAAGTCACTTTTTTAAGTATTCTCTTCTTCGGAGGTGCGGCAAAACGCCCCGCAGATGATTTCCCAATTTATGCTTATTGCAAAACTTCTGGATCGTAGCAATATTTTTCGGGAAGGGCTCTATAACCAGCCCCTCTTTAGCTTTTGTGACATTTCATCCGTTCGGGTACTTTTCCCCCGTTTCAATAAAAATAAGAGCATTATGAGAGGAGAGAAAACTCGCGGGTGTGCTGAAACCCGATACGAAAAATAACGACTTTACGATGATGACCTGACAGAACGGGAAAAATGATGAACTTTTCACTCAATAAATGATTCTTTATCATTCGTTTAAGTATTTTGGCTAAAAAAAAGGAATCATGGTCATCAACAACACACTTCAATGAAGACAGTTCGTTGTGTTAAGTGGTCTCCGACGAGGAATAATGGACCACAACTCTATGAATGGGCTCATACGGGCTACTTTTGCCTTTTCTGTGTTGGGTTATGTATGTACCTACATACACGGTATAAAACCCCTATAGTCATTAACCCGTTCAATTTTGGGCGGATGTTGTTTCAACCAAAAAGGCTCATTTTATTAATTAAATGCACCAGGAAGAAGAGCCTTATTACGCAATCGAAATTTTCTGCCTATAACAAGCGTGGATGGTTGTTAAGTTCTGGGAATTTTAATTCGATTTTGGAAGGGACGCAGAAGAAAATGATAAATTCAATTTTAGCGTTTTTAAGAAGATAACCTAATTCTAGTTATCCTGAGAGATGTCAAAAGGTTTCCTCTTGATTAGAGTGGATGATGTTATTGTGTTTAATTTCCGTTTGTAAGGTTGTAAATTGCAGGCAATGACATTGGCCGCTTCGCGGGGAATGTTATCATTTGATTAGCCTTTCGCAGAAATTAAAAGGCTTTTCTCTAACTTTACAGATTAGATTATTTTATTTATTACATTACTATATTAAATCGTACATATTGTTTAATTCTAGTCTTTTTTAAAAATATACTTCTACAGATTTTAATTAATTTTTAATTAAGCTGGTTATTAGGTCATTTAAAAGTTAAAAAGGCTTTTCCCTGTGTGTATGTATAATTTACCTAATTATTATATCAGTTTGATCAATTATTATTTCCAAAACGAACTGTTTTTATTATTTTGAATAATTGCACTGGCGTTTAACAAATGTACATTGATATATCCATTCATTTTATTTGAAAGTTTCTCCGGATATCTTGAGCCGGTAAGAATAATAAAGAAACTCGTAACAACGGAAAAAAGGTGTCCAATAAAGATCATTAAAATTCTTTTGCGATTGGTGGAAATGAAACAAGAACATAAAAGTAATACGTATATACATACACACACTCAGCTTCGGTGTCCAAAAGCATAATATAGCGGACCATTGAGATGCAAATGCATAGGTTAGGGGAGCAAGGGGGCGAGATGTGGCAGATGCAGTTTCACATTGTTAGGGTGCGCGTGTCAGTGCGATTGCCACCGCGGTTTCGTGCGTTCCCCCATCACCATGGGCAACAACACTTCTTCGGGAGTCCGCAAGTCCAGGAGTTTACCAACATCTCCCGAAGTCCGGAGGTGTGTATCCTTGACCTTAGAGAATTTTTTGATTGGTATTTGAAATGAATTTTTTTATTTTGATAATTTTTAATAATCGCGATAGATTTACTATAAAGGTGCTTTTATTTTTGATTTACATTTATTGCTAATTTCACTTTTCCTTTAAAATTGTTACTTTTTAATTCTGAAATTTTATGAACAGAGCTACTGTAGTAGTACTAAAAGGAGATTGCGGCATTAATTTTTCAGCTTGTTTGTTTTAATTATCTTTGTGCAGTTGCATTCTATTTTTTCGTTATCGCAATTAATCACTTAATTTGTTCATTTTCAACAGGTGAATCGTATTTATTTTCAAGAAATCTGAAACTCCCGTTAATAATCAGTTTTATTTTTGTTTATACAATTTAATGAAGGTAATTTAATATGGTTGAAAACAAAAATGAATTTTTGAAATACATTTTTGGAAAGAGGAAGTATCTCGGTTTGCTTTTCGCGAGATTAATGAAAATCTGTCGGTGTTTGTTATATTGATTCGCGGTCAATTCATCAATTTGAAATGACAGAAATGATTTTACTTTAGTTTATGTTTTTGTGATCGTCTGCCAATTGAGTTTATTATTAATCGTTTTGTTGGTATAAAGTATAATTCAAATCAAATGCTTTTTTAGGATTAACGTTTATAGAAGATTAAAAATGTTATTACTTTATTATTTTTACCATCAAAGATAATGCATTACAATACAACCTATACAAAGGTTAACTCCTTAACTGAAATACAGCCTCCATTAAAATATTCAAATTCGTCTTTCTAATATAGTGATGACAAAGATACTTTCCTACTCACAATCCGATAGTGATAGACTGAATAAAAAAATTTGCGTTTCATAATCCATTGTCCACACTCTTATTTTCTCACAATTTTATTATCCCATTCGAATGAAACTTGACATCATTATAAAAAATTGATTCGCGGCGACACGATCCAGTGGGTGACCGAAAATCGAACATATTTACATTACCCTATATAAGCCGGTGGTTTTAAGTAGAACATATTGGAACACTTCCATCATATGAGATTTTAAGACACGGTCTACTATCTGTCACTCATCTCCCTTACTACGTGTCCTTAAAAAATGGTTAGAAATGGTTCGAAACGCTCTGTATAATATAAGACAGCTACAAAATGTAGCCAATATTCTTCGAAGGAATCTTCAGTGGCGTGCGGTCCATGGAAGTAATGGAAAAAATGCTTCCCTTGAGAATTAATTAAAAATAAAAACCAATGCTAACAAAAATATTTTTATAAAATTATGGTTATCGTTTATTTAAATTTGTAATATTTAATCAACTTAAAGCTCAATATCAATTCCGTTCAGCAAAAAGTATAATTATTTAGAGTACTATTTTAAATTAGGCTCATTAAACTTGCGCGGAAAGGTAATACCGATTTAAATGTGTTACTTACAGTGCATATAAGCAGTGATTTCGTTGTTTATAACTGCTCTTCTCCTAGCCTTCTCGTGGATCAGCGGACATGGAGATACAGACGATGCAGTTAGCATTGTTTGGCCGTTATTTTTAGTGTGCTTCATGCCCAAATGTTTATTTATTATAATTTGGTTATTTGTTCGATTTAGTGTTTGTTAAATTTAATGTTACTTAAGTAATGTAAATCTGCGAATGAGACTATTTTGCCTGTATTTTATTATTTCAATTTATATAAGTTGGATTGTTTTAAAGACAAATAATTCTATTTAGTTTGCTCTGTATGCAAATTTAAATTTGCATTATCGTCACGACTGCCAATTCAGCTGCTTCGGTGGAAGGTTCGAGTACTTCCGATACATTCGAATTGGAACGATTTTTTTGTTCAGTTTGTAAATTATTAATAAAGAATTTTCTGCGTACAGTTTTGGAGAGAAATTACAAATTATTAAGAAAGCCAGATCAAAACCAGTACTTTCAAATTTAACAACAAAGATTAAAACTTGCATCGGTATTTTGCTAAGAAATACCGGAAAATCGAGTTGCAGTATAAATACATAGTAGTAGTTTTTTAAAATTAAAGATTAATAGTCAACAAATTCCATAAGTATAAAGTGTAAAAGTTCTTCTTTGAAAAGCTTTTAAGCTTAATAATTATAACAGTTTTTTTATTGTACTTAGCAGGGGCGGATCCAGAGAATTATTTTGAGGGGGGAGATTTTTGGAAAAATAATTGTTTTAATAAATAATAATTAAACAAACATTATTTGTTTCTATTCTATGTATACTTATTTCTAAATTTGGGGGGGAATTTCCCTCCCCCCGTGAATCCGCGCCTTACCGGTATATTAAAATTAAAATCGTGGTTGCTTCCCTAGCCCAAATTCTTACCGCACGCCACTGAATCTTATCATATCCATTTCTTCATTTAGTGTACAGACATACCAGAAGCTGTCGAAGTAAAAACAGGCCTCCCATCTTTAGAACGGACTTTTTTTGCAAAGCGGAGGATTTTTTACAGAACTGACTGCGTCACAGCACGTATAATTAAATGGTATCAGTTTCGATAATGAAACTATCTGGGAGCTTTCAAACTTACGCTTAATAAACTTTTTAGTTATAACAAGACTTAAAAACTATTACCGATCGGTGGTTCTACGTTATGTTATCCAGTGTCCTACGCCATATTGAGTTAGTGAAAGTTCCATGACGATACGACGTTTCATTGAAATATAGTCGAATACGAAGTTTTTGGGCGCGGAGGAAGTGAAACAAAATGACAAAATCTGGACCGATAGGTACAGAACCAAAACTAAATTACGCACTAGAATTTCAAGTCGCAGTCGTATAGCCAACCTATACATTTGCAGGACGATTGTCTTTTATTTCTCATAGATGATCTACATACGCCGCCGCAAGGTCTCCATAGACCTTTCTGAGTTATAGCAGTTTTAAGGTTCAAATTGCCCCTCTTTAACTACATTACTGTATGTTGGAAAAATATTCCTGAAGTTTATGTGGATATGTCTAACCGTAAACTGAATTTCGTTGCGGTATCTTGCTAAACCCCCCAACATGCCTCCCGTGTCCGACGTCTGTGAAAGAAAATAAAATTTCATGTAGGCCAAAATAATGAGTGGGTGTCTCCAAATATAACTGTCTGTTGTTTTTCCGATTTATTAGCGTCTCAGACCGAAACCAATTTTGCACAGTTTCTTCCCTCCTCTTTCGTTGGAGAGGGGGGATGAGAGTATCGGCAGCTTTGGAACTTAACGACTGACTATCCATCCAAAAATAATCGAAGTCATTACTATTTTAAGCTTAATTTTGTGTCTAAGTTGCAATAAATACTTATTTATACAACCAATTGGTTTAACCAATGAATTTACATACACATATACGTTCTTTTTTGTTGTAAAAACATGTTTTCACAAAACACTTCTTGCCCTGGTGGGCTCCAGGTGTTTCTATGGCAATACGTGCATTCTAGCGGAATTTTATTAAATGCAATAATTATGCAGTAGAATAATTGTCAAACTGGAAGGTTTGCGGGTTATGTTACAACTAAAGCATGCATCTCATTGGTTACATACATTATCACCTACCGCATATCGACGTCATTTTGTTTAATTTTTGCTGTACAGCGCCATCTATATTGGCGCGTCCCAATTAGATTACACTTAATCTTCTTATAATATGAGACTTATAAGTTTTATGAAACGGACCCCCGGAAATCCAATAGAATACTGTAAAAAAGTCTTTTCCGACATAGCAATACAAATTTTTACGGTGTAGCCAGTAGCATTGTCATGCAGAAACCTCTAAGTCTTAGATTTGATTATTTTCTTTTAAAAACAAAAGAACGAGTTACAAATACTGCGTCTAATTTTCTTAAAAAGAACGATGTGCTTTATATGCATTCAGTCAAAACCTCCACATAGAATAATCTCCACTATATCTTCTGTCAACTGTATCTTATATGTTACCAAAACCTACTCTTAATTACTAAAAGATTTACATAACCTTGATGGTATGGTATTTACGCGAATAAGTGATTTCCGCATTTTGATAATAATGTATTTTCAGCTACTCAGTTTTGCATACTCTTGAAGAAGTATTAGCCTCTGGTTTATGGTAAATCCTTCTTTGATCGGTACCATACATAACATACGAGTTGCTTCGTCGGTGCCATTTTTTAGTGTGGACGATCTTATTTCTTACTGTATAAGTAACTCACTGCCTTAGACTATCCAGAATCTCATTCTCGGCTGTGAATTGCTGTTTGCATCTCCTTCTGATGAGGGCTTTATCAATCATCATGTCCTTAACGTTGTAGTTATTACCATTTCGACTATAACCTCTTTTGCCTCTAATGGCCGCCCTAGTTTCTTCTAGAGTGCCTGAGGGTTTTGTACCCATATTAGGGTATTCAGACTTTCATGGTGTTTCTCCGAGACTTACACATATTCTCTATGAGCTTCCTATTTTGTTTTAGTACTCGTCGATACTGCTGATAGTGAATGATCCTTGTTTGACTCTACTGGAGATGTTTAACTGATGTCAGCGACAAGCGGCTGTACTCAGAAGTTTGCTAAAACAGGAATTTGTAATGGCGCTGAATATTTCACATCAATTGGTGTGAACGTGAATGTTAAAAACATGCCACGACCGGTATTATTAATTTCACTCAATCTAAGTCTTCCAGTATCCCTTCATAATAAAAGAATGTAATCAGTGCTAACTTTTTTTAGTGGTGGATAAACGAAGAAGATGTATCTGAAATTGTACATTTAATCTTCAGGGTTTCAATGCAACTCTATGTCAAAGCGAAAACAATTTCGTTTTGAGTGCTCCTGTTGTTCACAGAAAAGCCAAATCTCTGATTGATCAAAACTAAACATAAATATAATTTGATTTTTCTATAAGCTCTAACCCAAAATTAAAAAGCAAGTCTTTTGTATTTTTTTTAGTTGATTGATTGAGAAAGTTATCAATTTTATAAGTTTTTGACTTTTTCTATAAACCTATTTTCCTGCCTATAAAACTTGTTTTAAGAAGTTTGTTCCCTATCAAAATAAATAATAGCTTACACAACTACAAGATACTAGCAGAATTAAAATAATTGCGAAAACTTGTTTATGCAATCAAAGAACTATAACAGAATCCTCTACTTTATCTAAACATCGTATCGAGCATCATTTAAGGCATTTAAATAGTTAATCTTACAGTTGGGAACACTTTCTAAAAGAACCACATAAAGAAAAGATTGATCGTATAACGAGTTAAATAAATTAACACAATTGAGTGAATGATCATTATTTACTTTTCTGTCTTCTAACTAAATGTAAAAAGTTGCGTGCCCACGAAAACGTTTAATTGATTTTTACATAATTTAATCGGTCAGTTCTTATTTACTCAGATAACAGACGCAGCTCTATAAATCACTTCCTTATAAAGCGGCTATTGTATAAATTTAAAAGCAATTATGTACCTGGCATGGTGGAGCGATTGCTATCTGTTTTTGACCTTCAGTAAGGCCGCCATGCGTAAAACTGTGGTCAAGCTTTTGTCTTTTAGCCTTGGTATATCATTCATATACAGTCATAATTTCATAATCATTTACATTATTTTTATAGTTAATTTTCCCCCTCATAGAACGTTTGTTGACTCTCAATTAATAAAATAAATAATACTCCTAAAAAACATTTTAATCCGGTCCTGTGAAATAGATACTTCTCGATTATACAACCATTTCATATCACTACCACATTACTATGTAAATGTAAATTTTTATCGAATTGAAGATAGAACGAGATTCACCCTACGGGATCATAAAAATATGATTTAAAGGTGTTGGTAATGCTTTTATCGCCGACTTTAAAGTTTTTTTTCTTATAAAAATTACGATATAAAAATGAAAATGTACATTCGTATTTCGTTTTAGAAACTCTTCCAACTTCCAAGTTGCCTCGAGTTTCTAATCATGTCGATCGTTGAAATCCCATAACATCAGCTTTTATGTTTATTTATTTACTTTCTCCCGCCTTGTTATATATCCCTTCTTCATTGTTAATTTATTTATCTTTTAAAATGTATTCTTGTTGAGATTAATTCATTATTTATTTATTCCAGATCTTTGACGGGTCCGCACAAAGGAGGTTCAAGCATCCCTCTTCCAGGCACAACATTACCCGCAAGGAAATGCCCCCCAGATAAAGTGCGTCCGGTGGCAGGATCCAGCAGGTCTTCCAGTCCAGCTTTGTCGATGATACCTCGAGCACCCCCTTCATCGGCAGTAAATAGTCCTTATCAGGCGACGCCACAACAAAAGAACAATTCCATGCTAGATAAATTAAAACTGTTTAAAAATGGAGATCGACCCGCGCCGACAACCACCGGTAAAAGGACTAGCAGTTCTAGTGGTGTATCTTCAGCAAGAAGTGAAAGATCAGATAGTAGTGCTAGTTTAGAACCCAGTTCGGATATCAAGCCCGTGCGGAACAATTCTAGAATAAAACAGCAACGGCCGCAGAAAAACGCGCCCGCCAAGAATAGTCCCGGATCGAATAAAAAGGAGATAAGCCCCAAGGGAACGACGAAAACGGCGACAGAAGTTGAGAAGCACGCGCAAAAGGTGGCCGGACTGGCGGCCTCCAAGTTAACTGAACCTAAAACCAAAACACCTGGCAGCAAATCCGAAGTGGGTGTTAATAAGAATGCACCTCAAGGTCCCCAGAGCGGATTACCCACGCACGCACCCGGCACTGGGATACCTAAGCCTACCGCCGCAATTAAAGGTACGAGCAAAGTCCCACGCGACGATAAAAACACCTCTGCCGTTAAGTCACCCACAGCGATTTCCAGAGAAAGTTCTCAAGCAAGTATAGCGGCTACTCCAAAAACCGCGGTCGCCTTGGTGTCTCCTATGAAAACGGGAGATAAGGACAATCAGTTATCCGAGAGTAGCCATAGCGCATCAACGGGACAGCATAGTAATTCTAGTGAAAGCAGCGTTATATACAAACCGTCGAGCGAAAGCGGCTCGGAACAGACTAACGTAATTCCTAATCGTAAAGAACCGATAGGGTATCTTACGGATGTGATTGAACAACAAAAGTCGCCGCCTCCACCCCCGATCGAAGAAGATCCCGAAAAGCCATTAAATACAGATATTAAAGTTGTTGTCAATCACGTTAGGGAAGGTTCGCAAGGCGAAGATGATCTTGGCTCAATGAACGTGGAACCGATGAGACCGCTCTTTAGGGGTTACTGTAGTACCCTTACACTTCCTGGACGTTCTAGACATTATCCTCGTGTACCTGATAGTAGTGCTGATTATTGTGAAATTGCGTTAGCGAATGGTTATTTATCTGATGGTGAAGTTCTTAGAAATCCACCTAATAGAAGAGATTTGTGTGATGGATATTTGTCAGAAGGAGGTACAGCTTTGTACACTAGGAGGTTACAAAATATGCCAGATCATATACCTAATGGGTAAGGCTTAAAAACTTAATTTTAGAATTAATTAATATTAAAAGTGTGTTAACCAGCAGAAACAAAAAATGTTAATGCTCAATTTAATATAACGGAGGCGTTAGAAGAATAAATTACATCTTAATATCCTACAGAATGATGCGCAACCCTTCTTTGAAAAGTTTCCCACTCGCAACTCCCATCATCATCAAAATTTATAATTTAAAATTCATTTTCAGTTTCTGAAACTTTCATCTTTAACTTTCCTAGTTTCGTTTCATATAAAGTTTTATTAACATCTTGCAAACTTAGGCTTACCAAAAAGTACTGAATCATTCATAAATCTTTCAAATCTATTTGGAGTGGATGTTGTGCAGAATTCTGAATGGACTTAAAATTACTAAAACGTAGTGTTTATTAAGAATTACAAAAGAAAAGTCTATTGAAATTCTAAGTAAGTGAGAGGAGCTTGGTGGGTGCATAATAAAAATGGCTTTTAGAGGGATTTAAGAAAATCTTGCACTAACATGACAGTGTAGATTAATGGAAAAGTCGAGGTAGTAGTGGTTGATGGATGATTTCTTGACGGAAATGGGGATAGTGGTATTAGGTGAGATATAAAAATGTTTACTTAACCGTGGAGGGAGCTTTATGAGCAGAAGTAGTTGCCAAGGGAGAAGTTAAAGTTGGTTTTTAATGACAGAAATAAATCATACTTTTATTAAAACTGTAAAAACATAACATAATTTCTGAATAGTTACATCTTATGGCAACGGCTTGTTAATAAATACGTGATATAGAATTTCTTTTTATACACACCTGGAAATGATATGGGTTTCTCTACAAAATTGATATAATTTTTTAAATATTTTTATTAAAATGCAGCTTACCTTAAAACCATTTTAAAGGCTTATTTACTAAACATTTTTATGTGTTCTCCTACCTTTTCAAAACATCTCCATGTTTGGTACAAAACATTTGAAGATAAAAGCGAAAAGTTTTAAATGTTTGTAAATTGGAAATTGAAATAATTTTACTTGTTAGAATTATTTCTTACCCTTAAGAACTATCTTTTTAAGAGACTCTTTATGCATTAAAATCTAAATTATTTAAAAAATGCCAAGGGGTTGTACTCTCACTGAAGTGGAAAAAGGCCAAATTAGTGTACTTCATGCACAATGCCTTAATAATCTTCGTATAACGGCTCAATTACATTGAAGCCTAAACGTTATTAATTGTTTTTTATATCCTGATTAAATCCTGCTATGTATGGCAGAAATAAGCAAGGCCAAAGCTAACTGAATACGACAAACGTTGCATCGTACACGCAGCGTTAAATTCAACGTCAAGTTCCAGTCAACAAATCATGGACGATCTTCAGCTCAATGTCACTCTATGAACAGTAACAAACGTTCTTGTCAAATGCCCTTTTATTGTTCATGCCAAAATGAGGGAAGTACCACGAATGAAACAGCGGCATAAAGAAAGATGTTTGCAATTTGCAGCTGAAAACCTGATTCAACGAAAATAATAACACATTTAATATTTCCTGTTGTTCAAATTAATTAAAAAAAAGGTATTTTTAGATAATTTAGAGCAAGGAAAAAAATTTAATTTTGACTGAACCGGCAGGTTTTGTGATTAATGGATGTGACTTAGGAAAGAAACCACTGAGCTTTTCACATAGAAACTTTGATGGTCGTTGCCTAGTAATCTAGGCTGGTTTTAACAGAATAAACAAGCTTTGAATGGAATTTCCTTTGACATGGATGGCAAATGAATTCCTTACTATGAGGATCATAAGCATGAAAACCTCGCTGTCGGAACATAAGAGCAGGGTTGGTAGCGTCAAAAATCCCAACCTTAGACTGGCCATCATGCTTTCCGGACGTTAACTCACAATGCAAATGATCATTTACAGCACGGAAAGGAGAGCCATGTTGCAGGCCTTGGTAATGTCACTATATGAGCTTAATCATCTCGTTTTAAACATGAACAATCGAATTTTTCAAATTAACTGTAATGGTGGTGCTACTTATTATTAAATTGATGTTCTTTTTTGGTTTTGATAATTTAATGTTTAATAAATGGTGAGTTTTAATTAGTGAACTTATGTCAATTTCCAATTTATAAACATTTAAAACTTTTCACTTTTATCTTCAAGAGCTTTACTAGCAAACGTGCAGATGTTTTGAAAAGGTAGAAGAACACAGAATGTTCAGTAAATAAGCCTTTAAGGTGGTTTTATGGTAAGATACGTTTTAATAAAAATATATCAAAAATTATATCAAGATTGTAGGTGAACCTATATCAATTTCCAGGTCTGTATTTTAATATACATTTAGGTATTGCTGTTTACATTTACACTTACGTCAACAGATCTTGTATATCACTGACAGCAAAGCATTTGCAGTCCTTACTTGCTGCTGCCCTCGCTTCTTAGGCTCTAATGTTTTATTATTAGTTAATACTTAGTAATAAAAGTTTTAATATTAGTCTTAACAATCTGAGAATTAACGCATCTATTTATGCATGATGGTCAAAGAAAAATCACTGGAAAGATAAATGTTTAATATAATATGGAATAATTTAAACTTTGCTTTGTGTAGTGACATAAGTGTGCCTGTGCGGAAACTAATGACATTAGTATGCGGAAACTATTCATATCGCACACAAACCTCATTTATCAATTGTTTTTAGAGGATGATTGATATTGTCAACTTCCAAGCCTACCTTATTGTGCGATATTGTTAGGTTTCCTATGGGGTCATAGGAAAAATATTTATTCTAATGTCATGTACCTATAAAATGGTAATGGAATGAATTATGCATTTTCTGCACTTCAACAAAGAAAAACTACTTCCGTAATATTTGTAGGTTATATTTTGTTCAAATGAGGTTATGACAGCATTGTAATAGTATTATAATAGAAAGAACATTATTTTTAGGAAACGGAAGTAAACAAACAATTTCCGTAATTTCTAAAGTATTTTGCCTTATTTACGATACCTAAGTATGTTCGTCAAATATAACAGAAATAAAAAGATTAATTAAAAGTTTAGCAAGTTTTGTTAAATCATAATCTGACGAGTGTTTCAACAATAAAAATGTCATTATTATCAAAGGCAGATAAGATTGACAAAAAAACACGTTGCTAAGGATAAATACTGAAAATAGGTAACTAGATACAATACATACAAAAGCTATAGTATTTTACATTATTAGCCAGGTAAACCTGTTTTTACTGGCGATAGAAGGAAATGACTGGCATGCCGATAGACGAGCCTGTCACCTTCTTGAGCCAGTAAAAACAGTTACCTTGCGTATAATGTACAATATTTTATTTGTTATTCATTCGTAAACAACACACAAAATTTATTGTATCTATAAAACCTGGTCCTAGTCCTAATGTCAACAAAATGTGACACTTTTTTAATAAGTTTATGAGCCTTGGAAGTGTGCGTAGATGTGGATATTATTATAACAATTGGTCTATAAATGTCATATTCTACTAACTTGTAAAACTTTTACAGGTCAGCTGTCAGTTTTACAAGTCAGTAACTTGTAAAAGTAACCTTTCGTTGTTTGTGGTCTGTTATATTAAATGACGTTTATGAGTGAGTAACAAATAAAATATCTAACACTTCTAATTAAGCTCAGTTTGTTCATTCATTAAAGGTACTGCGCGTTTATGTTTGTATATTTCAAAAGCTTCTAAAATGTCTAATTTGTGTTTGTTTTTTGCAAAAATGTAAGAATTCGATGTTATTTTGAAGTTTTGAAGTGTGTTTGACTTAATTAGATTTTTCTGAATGTTTATTTCTATAAAAGCATACATATTCTTTGTATCTTATATTGAAGCTTCTAAGTGTTTGTCGAATATAAACAAAGTTACAAAAAGAACAATTCAAACCGTAAATGCTGAATTTCATGATATCTTGTGTTCAGTCTTTAGCATTGAATAAAAATGAAAAGTGTTGATGTTAGTTTTATAGGTTATTTTGTAATTGTTGGTTTTTCGTATTATAGCTGCAATTTGTTCTGACACCTTTCAAAGTATGGTATTGATGTTTATGTGTTGTTATATTATATGTAGTTTATTCAATGCTAAATGCAGAACACAAGATATCATTAAATCTGGCATTTACCATTTGAATTATTCTTTTTGTAACTCGGTTTAAATATTAAAGAAACCAGTGGCGTGCGGTTCATGGAAGCAATGCTTCCCTTGAGAATTTATTAAAAATAAAAACCAATGCTAACAAAAATATTTTTATAAAATTATGGTTATCGTTTATTTAGATTTGTAATATTTAATCAACTTAAAGCTCAATATGAATTCCGTACAGCAAAAAGTATAATTATTTAGAGTACTATTTTAAATTAGGCTCATTAAGCTTGCATGGAAAGGTAATACCGATTCAAATGTGTTACATACACTGCATATATGCACTGATTTCGTTGCTTATAACTGCTCTTCTCTTAGCCTTGGCGTGGATCAGCGGGCGTGGTGATACAGACGATGCTGTTAGCATTGTTTGACCGTTATTTTTAGTATGCTTCATGCCCAAATATTTATTATAATTTGGTTATTTGTTCGATTTAGTGTTTGTTAAATTTAATGTTACTTAAGTAATGTAAATCTGCAAATGAGACTGTATTTTGCCACATTTTATTATTTCAATTTATATAAGTTTTTTATATAATTTTAGACAAATAATTCTATTTAGTTTACTCCGTATGCAAATTTAAAATTGCATTATCGTCACGACTGTAATTTTAGCTGCTTCGGTGGAATTTTTCCGGCCTATTTTCTGTATTTATTCTTAGCAACGTGTTTGTTTATCAATCTTATCTGGCTTTGATAATGATATTTTTTAATGTTGAAACAATTGTTAGGTTATAATTTAATAAAACATACAAAACTTTTAATTAATCTTTTTATTTTTATTATATTTCATGATTACTAAGTTCCACAAAGTAAGGCTGACAGTAAACTCAAGTATGCATTTGCCTTTGTAAAAATGTAAAATAGGTTCTGTGGCTACCCAATGTGTTCAAAATTCAAATAAAAAGTTACAAACAATATAATATTAATGCAGTATTTAGTTAACCTTTCACAAATTCTAACAGTTCTGATTTTGCATTCTTTATAAGATTTGCTTTTACTGTCTTTCATAGCAGAACTCTCCTTCCACATCCAAAAAAATCTAGATGTCCTGTCCTGTCACATACAAATGTGACCATTTGAAGTTATTAGTACCTTTCTAAATGATTGGCCATTCTTACATTATTAGAAAAAGCGGAAATAAAAACTTCCTAATTTTATTGCCAAAAAACGAAAATTCAAAATCAATTGAATAGGCATAAAGAGGTATACCAAATACTTTAATATATTATTAATACCGGAAAGTAATTTTTAAAAGCGGGAGACAAATTTTAATAGCGCCTCTTGCAACTTGCGTTAGTGTGCAACTAAACCTGACATTTCTAAACTATTTGGAAAGTAATTAAAAAATAGTCATTGAAATGAAAGATTGAATAGTTTAGATAAATTGTAAATGATGATGGATAAATGAAAGATTGAATAGTTTAGATAAATTGTAAATGATGATGGATAGCATACAAATAATAAACCACTGCCTATCAAAAATAGTGTTATTTTTTAATTAGCTGCAGGTTTCTCACCGAAAAAACATAGCTTAGTTGCACACCCATTTGCAAAGCTGGCGCTTCAAAATGGTCACCTACATAGCCCCTCTATTTCAAATAGTAGCGACATCGTGGAGCAAACCTGACACAAACTTTAATAAAGAAAAAATCACTACATGCATTCTGTTATGGGAGTTTAATAAAAAGTTGTTTAAAAATTACAATTACATAGGTTATATATTATATTAATATGATCGTTTTTACAGAGAATGAATGTCCATGATCAAATTACTGTTGAATTGTGAATAGCTGTGTGCATGATTATTATTAAACCTAAGATTTATTGTAAGACGGAATGTCAAATCTGGTAACATTCAATGTCACCAATAGCGTTCAGGTGCTTTTGCTCCAGAGGCGAGATCAATCGTCGCTACTATTTGAAAATGAAGGTGCTATAGTCACCAATTTTTATGTGGTAAAGTATATGGTGTTTCTGGTATTAATAATATTAAAGTATTTCGGTGTAGTGATTAGTATGCCTTGAATAAGATTTAGTATCCAAGGCATGCTAATCACTACAGTACCAATCCTATAGTGTGAAAATTACCATCAGAATTTCTCTCTGAGTTACCAATATGAAAATACTTTGACAATTTTTGTCTTATGTGAAGAGATAATAGATGAAAATAATAACAATTAATGTAGGTATTCAAAAAACTCTTTTATTTTCAAAATGAAATTACAATTGAATGGTAACATTGATTGCAATGAGTAATAACTACAGTGGGAAGTCGGTTATATAACCTAAAAAATGTCTTTCAAAATATAACCCAAAATTGACTGCAGGACATTCCATTTACACTGACACTTTCATTCAGAAAAATCTTGAATGGCTAATATAGAAAGCATTAATTTTATTCATGTAATAATATAACAATAAAAGTGTAGCTTAAAACAGTTTTTTGCGCTACCAACCTGTTTTTGTGTTTCTCGATTTGTTATTTGCCACAGGAAATTGTTATTACGGAATCGTTGCCGGTTGCTATGACAACAAGAAAATAATGAAACTGTTATAGTTCATAACGTGTCTTGGTGCTGTTATGAAAATAAATGAATATAAAATGATTAAAATAGATTCATTGTGAACATACCACAAGACATACCTAGCCTTACTTTTGTAATTTGGTGACAGTTAACGCTTAGAATTTGACATTACAAAAAGTAAGGTTAGCATATTTTGCGATATGTCCACAATGAACGTTTCACAGCCAACGTCGACGTAAGATTAAAAAAAATTATAAATACATTTTTATTTATTTTAAATAGTGTCGTTAAAGCAAGAAATATCATACAATAATCATCGTTAAGTTGTAAAACAGATATCGAAGATTGTAAAAACTCGACCCTTCGGGTCTTGTTTTCTAACTTATTCTCTATCTTTTATAAAGCACTTACCGGTTTTGTATCATAATATTACTACTGTAACTCCCTACAAATAACACACACAAGCTTGGTTTTGTAAAATACTTGTGCTAACTTTTGTCAGCGTGTAATAATAGGGTAAAAGACTAGTCACAGTTGACTGTTAACATGAACTAGAACTAGAACAATAATGGTATCTGTCAAAATTTATTTCTACATTGACAGTTAAACGGGAAAACAAATGTCCTTGTAAAGTTTCAAATGTATTACATAACCTGTACTTTAGCCTATTTTATATATAAAAAAATCTAACAATTGTAAATTACAAGAATGTTCTAAAATTTTTTGTTTCCGTTTATTTCAGTTATGCAGATTTTTGCATGTCAATGTTTGTTAGCAATTTAGCATTATTATTTATGTATCATGCCAATTAGCTTAGTTCCAATTTCTTTTAAGTTTTTAATTTCCTTATGATTCTTGTTATTATCGGACATTAATTTGTGAAATGACCTTAACAAATCAAGACACTCCACACATTTATAGTAGGCTAGCGTAGTTGGAGCAGAATGTGTACTGCAATCCTTTATAAATAGATGGCACAGTGTTTTACCAGATAAGCAGGTATTGAATTTTAAAATACTGCTGTTTAATAATTATTGAATGAGTCCTTAATTTTAGCTTTAACTATTAATTTTCATTGCTTTTTATGCAATCGGTTATTATTGTTTCACATAAGAACAATATTTTTTATAAGTAAGTAATTATGTCAATACTTTAACTTTTTTTTTCAATTAAATTAAGTTATTTAAACACTTCTTTGAACATTTTTTTGCAAGACACCACTTTCAATGTTTAAGTCAAACAGCTGCATCTGTTACCTCAAACTTCTAAAACTCGGTTTCACTTTTTCAAAGTTATTAACATTGCATACTCACATAGTCACATCATGGCCATCCCATAATTGAGATGAGGATTTGTTAATATGCTGAATATGACATTGATAAATATGACATTTACTGTGTCCAGCCTTACTTTGTGGAACTCCATAATCATGAAATATAATATAAATACAAAGATTAGTTAAAGTTTCACAAGTTTTATTAATATCTTAACCTGACAATATTGTTTAGACACTTTGTGTCATTATCAAAGGTAGATAAGATTGATAAACAAACACGTTGCTAAGGATAAATACATACAGAAAATAGGTAACTAGATACAATACATAACAAAAACTAAATATCTAACACTTCTAATAATTTTATTCAATGCTAAAGACAAAACACAAGATATCATGAAATCCGGCATTTACCGTTTGAATTATTCTTTTTGTAACTCAGTTTATATTGGGCAAACACTTCGAAATTTTGACATAAGATATAAAGAACACGTACGTCATTACAAAAATAAACATCCTGAAAAATCTAATTATGCCAAACACCTTTTAGAAGAAAATCACACAATGACTCCTCAAAATAATATTAAATTCCTACATTTTTGTAATAACAAACGCAAATTAGACATTTTAGAAGCCTTTGAGATATACAAACACAAACTCAGGGTACCTTTAATGAATGAACAACTTGAGCTCAGTAATTCTCCGTTACTGGAAGTATTAGATATTTAATTCTGATTATTATTATTTTATCTAGTTACCTATTTTTGTATCTACCTTAGCGACGTGTTTGTTTATAATTATATTACCATTGATAATGACAGCATAGCTGTCGAAACAATGTTGTCAGGTTATATTTTAATAAAACTGTGAAACTTTTACTAATCTTTGTATTTATATTATATTTCATAAATATGACATTGACTGTACATACTAATCTGATAAGGCACGTATTTAAATATTTTTCAAATGTAAGATTTTTATTTTATCGAACAAGTTTTTGTTTTTGCCAAAAAGATGAAAACTTGTTGCCTTTGCTAATTGAAGAGAAAATTGTCAACTATTAAAAGCATAACACAGAAAGTGGAGTATTCTTGATGATGACTGTTTTTCATTTGAGTCAAATAACTAACAGACAATGTTTAATTCAAAAAACAAATTTCTTCAGGTTTGTGGAAGTTAAAAACCTTGAGTGTAATTCGATGAGATAATTATATTTGTTTAAAGGAACAGCAAACAGACATTTTATTCAGATGCAAAAAGGAATTTAATCCTTTATTGTTGTTAAAACGACAATGTACATACACTACCGTTCATTTGAAATGCATCACTAAAAATTGTCGATTTAATAACTTGGGAAGTATTGTTTATGTGATCACCTAAGTAGTAATGTTGTAACGATTTTGTTTTGACTTTACCCTAAAATATCTAAGTAAACTTATGTCAATTTACTCTGCCTCCAAATTATTATAATATTAGTATTTTGCCTTATTATTTCTGACAATATTTGTAACTTATTAATCACCAGGTGCTGCAATAATTTGTACCAGGTTACAACAATTAAATACAAAAAGCATAAAAACATACAGAAATGATGCCTTATAGATGATTGGAAGTGCCAGAGCTTAATCGCGTTGTTGGAATGTTGGAAAGTGGTTTATCACAACGAATAACAGTGACTCATCGAATTGATTTCAGTGAACACACAAATAACTTTTTCTATGTTAGTTTCTGTAGTGACCTACATCAAATGAACGGTAGTGTATTTGTACATCATGTACAGTTTTGAATTCAAGGTTACAATTTTATTTATGAATTTGGCTACAAAAACATTAAACAATTGCTGAAATAGTACTGCCAACCTTACAAATAAATCACTGTATCCATATCCAATCCATAGCTGCTTGCAACTGAAATGATTGTTGATCATGTGATATTTAGTATAGTTTTGGCTTTTTCTCGACGTTTTAGGATGTCTATAGTTCATTCATTTTTAATCTTACTCCAGAGTAGGACATGTATATACATTTTTAGAATAGTGTACTAGAAATTTTAGTTACTAAATATATAGAATGTTAGTAACACTTAAAATTGGAAAACTTGGGAAAAGCCATGCTCAGTTTTAAATTTTTATAAAAAATGTCAAAGTTGACAGATGATAGGTATCTGTCAAAATCGCTATTTAAAGAAAAAACTGAAAAGATGACCTTATTTGTTAAAATATGGAAAAACTTTATTAAAAAAAGATGTTTCTAATGACATTTTAGGTTCACATACAGAGTTTGAATGAGAGATTCCGACATAAGGAAAATTTAGTTTTTTAACATTTATTTGATAAACCCTAGCAACTGACTTTTTGAAGTAGTAATTTCGTGTTAAGTTGCTTAAATTATGATTACAACATTTCTTGTATTATTCAAACGTGGTTAAACAAAATTATGTGTTATTTAGTTATTTTCTTGGAAATTGTAAAATCGTTCAGAAAGTTCCATTTTGTTTTTTGACAATTTTAATATTCATCTAAAATATGTACCTACACCATCGAATATTATTAGCAAGAAATGCTATACAATTGTTGCCTTTCCACTCCTTTAAACCGTTTTTAATGATTTCAAAATAATCTGTTACAAGGGTTTATCAAAAAATGTTAAAAAACAAAACTGTCCTTATGTCGGAATAACTCAGTATGTGAAGATAAATAGGGAATTTGACAGATACCTAATGTCACTGTTAACTTTGGCATTACCTCACAAAGTCTTTTCCAATCAGAATATTAAGAAATTGTTCCATATTAATCCAACTTTATGGCAGACACTGTATAACTAAGATCTTATATAGTTCTAAAATTTAGAAAAATTTCCATGCCTACTTTAAATCATAAAGAAGCTGAATGGACTATAAATATTTAACTAAGGAAGTCTGGTAAGTTGTAAAAATACAGAAAAATACCATAAGATTTACAGTCAAGATAGTGCCTCTTATGCTGTTTTTTAAAATAGAATCCAGTTTTATTTACATCATAACTTACAAGACTTACTTCAAATTAATATTGGACCGTTCGGTTCAAAAGCACCTGTGGTTATCCAAGTGGTACTCAAATGTAAAATACATTTAGAAACATTTAAAAGCATACAATAATAATTATAGATATATTTTTAATATTATAAGGACTACTAAGTAGTCCATTAGGTACTACTCTAATTATGGCACTGACTTTACAACTATGGCAACTTTACCTGACTTTTGAACTCTTTGAAGTGCTTTGATGTTCTTACAACTTATGCGGTTTTACACATTGAAAATTGTATCTCATATCATAGTCTACATTCACATTTGAAACAGCTAATTAAACTTTTTGCTTGAAGATTGTGAAGTATCTATAAAACAGGTCGATTAAGCTGGAAGTACAAAGTGAGCAGAATCCCATGGGACCCATTGAAAAATTAAGTGTTTTTTGAGTGCTATTTAACAACCCAACCAAAAATCTAAGTGCTTGTTAATTTAAAAGAAACGGATGTTTTTTATTATTATATGTTATTATTATAAATTATATTTTGAATGCAAATTCATATAGAAAAATATATCGCCCCGCCTCCGCTATCTAGGCGGTATCTCTACCAACTGAGCTACCGGGAGACGACTATCAGCAAAAACGACGAATTTTCCATATGAATTAGATATTTTAGCAAACATACAAAGTAACTAGATAATTTTTTGAATTTTATTAATGAAGATCAACAGTTCGCTGACAACAACATCAATATTCAAAGCATCTAGATTATTATGAATTATTTCAAAAGGAAATTATTTTTAAAAAGGTGAAAGTTAATTTTTATTATTTATCGTTTTTCGATATGAATTTTCATTCAAAATATAATTTAATGTAAATCATTAATTAAACATAATAAAAATTAACTTTCATCTTATATTATTATATTGCTTAGAATATATTCCGCAAAAGCAGAATTGCTATTATAGTTATGAAATAAATAAAGATTAGTAAAAGTTTCACAGTTTTATTAAAATATAACCTGACAATATTGTTTCGACAGCTATGCTGTCATTATCAAAGGTAATATTACTACAAATCATTAGTACACAGAGCTTTAACTATTCCACTAACAAAACCAGATTTTAGCAAAGAGATATCAACCATTAAACAACTAGCGCATACAAATCATTACAATCCGAACATGATTGACACTTTAATTAAACAAAAAGATTATAGGTTAGCTATCAAAAGAATATATCCCATTGACAATCAAACAGAAGACACAAATTACATATCTATACCATATTTTGGCAAAATATCAGAAAAAATTGCACATATACTAAGAAAAACCAACAATTATAAAATAACATTTAAAACCAACACTAACACTTTTTCTTTTTTATTTAATGCTAAAGACAGAACACATGATATTATGAAATCGGGCATTTACCGTTTAAATTGTTCTTTTTGTAGTTCAGTATATATTGGGCAAACACTTCGAAATTTTGACATAAGATATAAAGAACACGTACGTCATTACAAAAATAAACATCCTGAAAAATCTAATTATGCCAAACACCTTTTAGAAGAAAATCACACAATGACTCCTCAAAATAATATTAAATTCCTACATTTTTGTAATAACAAACGCAAATTAGACATTTTAGAAGCCTTTGAGATATACAAACACAAACTCAGGGTACCTTTAATGAATGAACAACTTGAGCTCAGTAATTCTCCGTTACTGGAAGTATTAGATATTTAATTCTGATTATTATTATTTTATCTAGTTACCTATTTTTGTATCTACCTTAGCGACGTGTTTGTTTATAATTATATTACCATTGATAATGACAGCATAGCTGTCGAAACAATGTTGTCAGGTTATATTTTAATAAAACTGTGAAACTTTTACTAATCTTTATTTATTTCATGATTATGGAGTTCCAGAAAGTAAGGCTGGGAACAATAAAAAGCTATTATAGTTATTTTTTTATGTTCCTATAATGCATTAATGCTCACCAACCCTAGTTCCGATACTTCTAGTAGTCATACCGACGTATCTAGCGCAGCAGTCTTCTTCCTCACATCCTAATCCTGTATATACCAGATTGTTTGTTGTTATCAATTTTGTCTTTGTATCTGCACAAATGATGTCCTATTTTGTTTGGTACATTAAAAGTGGTTTTGATATTTTCTGCCGGAATAGTACCTTGTTTATTGGATTTTTTTTTGTTTCATCATGGACAGTCAGTTTCAAACCTACATTGTTGCCGGTTTTAAATATCTAAACGTGGTTATATCTTCTAAAGCAGCCATCGGAAAAGAACAGGTTATGACAGTTTTTAACTCAGTTTTCGTCGTAGATTACCATACAGTAAAGTTTTATCTATTGAATCATTACACCCTATATATATTTTTACTTCACTCCACATGCTTCTACAGGTTTAGTTTGCAGTGGTAGGGTGGCAGCCGCAAACTCTTGATATTATGATGTTTTAAAATATCCTCAATTACGTATAGATCATAATTTTCCCTGTATGCCTCGACTACTGCTAACAGTTCTATTTTTAGATAATTTTCTTCAAAATACAGACCTTTTGACCAAAGCCACGTTTGTATTTCTTCCTTATTAGACACGCTGTTAGGAGTTTTTTCTAATTTTCTGCTGTGGTAACTGGTAAGGCTTATTGCCCATTACAACAACTGTCTTTTTGTCAAATTAGGAATTAAGTGACTCTCGAACCTATTTTCAAAAGTAGGACCATCCATTTCATCGTGGTAGTTCTGGGTATTTTTCTTTGTGACAAAACTCAGTTCTGCTCAATCGGTGGATTCATTTTGACTAACTGCATGTAACAAATCAAAACGAGACCCACGTGCTGTAGGAGCTTTAAAGCCTGTTGTCAGACCACGAATAAATTTATCTCTAGTCAATTTAATGGACTTATCTACTTATTATTCCTTTGAGCCACTGTGGCCTACATTTACCCAGGATTCGTCTAAATATAAATATATTGTCTATATTGTAATTTCTTTGCGATACCGACGAATTGAGCGCAGATAACGATGACGCCAAGATATTATCTGTTGATTAATACTGGTTGCCTACTGCGCTTGCGTTTTTTTTCTAAAGAATTGGTGTACTGTTCTACGAACGTAACTCCTGACTATCGTACTGATCATGTATATCACTACATACCCAACTTCCATCGGGAAGGCATTGAAGCATATGGATTGCCATAACAACATAATAAAGAGTAGTAAATAAAAAATTCATTAAGTTTTAACGCTTTTTATTGAACTATTCTTATAAGCAGGGGCGTCGGAAGTATGGGTCAGAGGGGGCGGACAGTTACCTCTATCTTAGAACAGGGGGGCGTCGCCGCCTAAAAACAAGGGTCAAAGTATAAAATATATTTTTTGATTTTAATTAAATGTGCGATTAATCTGTTTTTACTAATACAATTATTAATATTAAGTTAAGTTTGATTATTGTTTATTTATTTTCTCTTATTAGTTACTTATTCTTAATGATTTAAAAACTATGATTTTAATTTCTCGCTCAGTTATTTGACTCATAAAATCAGGGATGCAAAATTGGTTTCGGTTTTCGGTTGGATGGAGTTATTGCTAGATTGTAAATCTGCTTGTAGAGTCCCCCCCATCGTTTAGTGCAGTGGTTGTCAACCTGTGGTCCGCGGACCCTCGGAGGGCCTCAGCTGGTCCGCGAAGACTGTGATTATTATAGTGTTATATTATTTAAAATAATAAATACGAAGAAAAGATTGTAACAAACATTCTGTATTTACGTTTTCAAAAATTATAAACATTATCAAAATGTTCAAAGTCGGCGATTGCACAAATTATCAAGAAAAATTGGAAAGCATCACACGCTGATGATTTGCCTAAATCGCGGCGCAGAAGAGGCCTGGTAAATTGAAGAACCGGAAAGAATATTGTGAAGCTGTTAATGTCAGAAATAGCTAAATAAAATGGCTAAAAAGAAAGGCGTTCGCGTAGGTACTGTAAAAAATATTAGGAAGAGATATAACATACGGGCGTACAGAAATCTAACTATGCAGAAGAGAACTAAGGAGCAACAAATACCGCCAAAGAAGCCCTGTGGAAGGCTGTACAGTGTTTTGATTTAAGACAAAACTCGTTGCGTTCTTATGGATGACGAAACGTACTCAAAATAAACAGCAGTACATTACCAGGGTCTCAATTTTACAATGCAGTAATGGAAGAAGATGTACATGATAGTGTAAAAACAATTAAAATGCATTAATTCGGGAAGAAAATCCTTGTATGGCAAGCCATGCGTTCCTGCCTTAAAAGTTCAACACTTTTTACAACTGCTGCTATTAGAGGCGACGCCTACAGGGAAGAATGCATACAAAAACGTTTACTACTCCTACTTTGTATCGTAAACACGTTCCCCTGTTATTTTGGGTAGAATTGTATCTGCTCACTACTCTGGTACTACTCTCAAAAGTGGTGGCTGAACAGCTAAAACAATCAAAGAATTCAAACAAGTTTGGGATGTAGCGAGCCAAAAGGTTTCAGCGAAGGATGTGCAAAGACTAGTATTCGAACAAAAGTTTGAAACTTTTGTCATTGATTACCTATACAATATATTATTTTTTATATAAGCAATAGACGTCGATATAAGTTGTTTTGTAATTTCAAAATAAAATAAGTGAATTTTGTTGTTGAAATGTCCGTTTAGCATAATGAGCAGTCCTTAAAACAATTTATTTGTGTGTAAAACTCGATCTTAAGGAAAGTAAAAGCATTCATAAACTAAAAATGAACCCTGTCTGAAAGTAGTATTTTTTCCATTATAATGCACCCTATATAATCGGAAATTTCCAAACAGCAAATTTCCCACTTACTGCACTATGAACAATTAATTGGGGTGTTTTTGCACTCCGCACAGTTTTTTACGTAAGTTTATGACGGCCAGTAGATATGCTATGCGAGTTCTAGCACAAAATTGCATGTATTTTCTTATGAACGTTTATTTGGCATTTCAAGGTCATCCGCAGGCGTTTATTTTTGATCGAAAACGGTATCGTTTTTATCGTTTATAGATCATTATAGATCATCATCGATAAACGATAACGTTTTTGTTTATCATTTATCGCAAAACAATATCGTTTTTATCATTAATAACAAAACGGTGAAAACGATGTCGTCGTTTATCGATGAACGATCGATAAACGATAAGTAAAACGATATCGTTTTCTATAAACTATAAATGCCGGCGCATGACCTTGAAATGAAATGAACCTTTATAAGAAAATACAGACGAGTTTGCGCTAGAACTCACATAGCACATCTACTACTATCCTATAGAGGTTAATGAAAAGTGGGAGTCCGCGATAAAAATAATTCTAAAGGGGCTCCGTGGGAAAAGAAAAGGTTAAGAACTGTTGGTTTAGGTTTAGAGTATAAACATCAAGCTAAAATTAATAAAGGCACATGATTTTTATGTAAAACTAACATTAAATAATATAGTTAATGCTTTGTTAACAAATATTTAATATAGTTGACAATTAGGACAAATCAGACGAATTACTTTTTAAAAATAAAACATTACTTTATTTTCAAATAGCTAGCAGTATTGAGCATCTCGTTCTTGATTATTATATCTTCCTTTTTTACTGATTGGAACTTTATGGCAAGTTTACTTATCTATGAAATCGAAGTTCGCCCCCCCCCAAATGAAAATGCTTCCGACGGTCCCTGCTTATAAGAAATATTAATATAACGTGTTAACTTTAAATAAACAAACCATACGTTATAGTACTTATTCTCACAGGATGATGCAATTTTACTTTTTTATGCCTATCTTTTCGTTGTCGGATTCCAGCAGGTGACATATACTCCTGTTGCACTTTGTAGGTAGTCTTTTCAGAAATACCACTCTTTTCGTACACTAGCTTCACTATATTTGATAATTAATTATTACCATCGCGAATCAAATTATATTTCGTAAGATCAATTATGATTATTTGCTTTTCTGAAACATAGATGTTGCCCAGGTTCGCGTTGAACAATTTCGTGAGCCATTACTCGTTCAATCGCAACTCAAAATGTTAAAACAACTCTGAATAATAGATGGCAAACTAATAAGTTAAATGGCAAACCGGGAAACTGTATTAAATAAGCATATAAAACAATTGGTTCATTAAATTGCAATTAATATTAAGAGGCAATAATTATGCATCCATTAACATTTCAATATTTCCTAATAACTAAATACAAATTCTTATTCACTTACAATTTTTTATTACTGCAGTAAATAAGATTAATTTGTTTAAAATTCCTTAAAAATGAATACAAAAAAAATAATTCTATTTCACATAAATAATGTTAATTATTATCCTTGGACCTTAAGTATTCTATACTGATAAGACGCCCATATAGAATTTGCCGATGTTGAACAAACGGACCAATATTGGGTCAATATTGGCACCGTTATTACCAATCCTGGCAACCAATATTGGGACAGTGCAGAAATGATAACACCGGTAAGTACTTGGGCCATTTTACATAGCCAATATTGGGCCAGTGTCGAAATGATAACACTGGCAAGTACTTGGACCATTTTACCTAACCAAGATTGGCCCAATGTTGTTGATATGTTGGTATAATTCTGGTTTCATACTGGGACAACATTGGCTGTATATCGGTAGCATACCGGTGTATAATAATGATCATTATTATATCTTTTAATTATATTATATTGTACACTGAGAAACATAGTTCGAAAAATCTATTAGTTTAAAAATTGTAGATCAAGAGCGCTAATATGACGACGGGGACATAACTTTTACGAACCATTTTTCTCAGTGTATAATATGATATAATTAAAAAATATAATAACGATGATTATTATGCACCGGTGTGCAACCATATCCAACGATATCCATCCATACTGTGCCAGTATGAGACTCGTTATACCAACATATTAACATTATTGAGTTAATATTGGCTAATTACACACAGAAAAGAATACCTTGATTCAAAATTTTATTGTGTTTAATAAACAAAGTTCTTGTAACAATTAATAATATAATACATTATTAGTCATATAGATACAAATTAACAAATACATTATAATAGGTACTGTAGTGATAATTTATTCAGAATTGAGATTGTATGAATAAATATAAGTCATTAATTAAAATGTAAAAAGGATATATCAATTTGATTTAAAAACAGCCATTAATGTCATACCATCTAATTAAAGTATTATCAAATTATGTAAATATTCAATTAAAAATAATGTAATGTTTCGTTGTTCGTAAGAAAAGGTTCCTTTATGAATATTCTTGTACCACATTCTTCTCTAAAGGCTTGTAGGAATCTAAAACAAATAAAATTTACAAACAAGTAAAATAAATATTTACGATTTATAAAAATGAATGACAAAATGTAAAAGATAACAAGATTACGAATATTGTTAGTTATTGAACATTTTGTTGACAAAGAAATGTAATTAACTCCCAAGACAACATAATACACTCAGGAAATAATTACATAAGAATCATCTCCTACACGAAAAAAACAAAATAAAGATTAATAAATAAGATTTGTGATGTATAACGAAGGAGACATAATAAATTTCGTTACAAAAAATTTCCTTCCAGAAATCCAGATTTCTTAAAGAAATTTCACATCTTAATTTAAAGGATCGAGCACAAAGCAAATGGAAAACGGGGTTCAGTCAGATTGAGGTGAAAGCCAGGGTAGGAAGAACGAAAAAATTTAATTCGCTTGCAAAAGAATAATTCTTATAAGAATTTAAACATACTATCATGATTCAAGCAACAAGAGTTTGGATTATCTATAAATATATACAGGGTGTCCCAAAATGTTTACACGCATGATCTCCCTTATTTGAAAAGATAAAAAAATCAGCCAAAAACTATTGTGAATGACTCAAAATGGACCTCCAAAAAAAAACATCCTTTAACGCTGGTTGCATAGCAACGTTTAAGAGATCATGCCAACTTGATTAATTTTTCAAATTGCACCCTATGTTTTTTTTCACGGAAATGTATTCTTCACTTCATTCTGCATATGGTAGTATGCCTTACTTAATTATCTAATGTGCATTTAAGGGTTGAAAAAATATTTTTTTATAAATTGTACACTTCATATTCACTAACTAAATTATTTATTCAAAAAATATTATGATTAGAGCCGTGCCTACAAGGGAACTCCTGAGGCATTTTAAAGCCCATGTAGAGTCCACAGGAGGGTATTTTGAGCATTTGCTTTAAGTTTAAGATAAATTCAATTTATAACAAATATTTTTTAAAACCCCTAAATGCACATTAGACAATTAAGTAAGACATACTACCATATGCAGAATAAAGTGAAGAATACATTTCTGTGAAAAATAAACAGAATTTGAAAAATTAATCAAGTTGGCATGATCTCTTAAACGTTGCACTATGTAACCAGCGTTTAAGGATGTTTTTTGAAGGTCCATTTTGAGGCATTCACAATAGTATTTGGTTGATTTCTTTATCTTTTCAAATAAGGGAGATATTGCGTGTAAACAGCATTTTGGGACACCCTGTATAACCTGAGAAGTGATTTTTTTTATTTTAAAATTCATTCTTATATAAAACAATATTAACTTTATTAATCTATAAAATCCTTTATAATAAATAATGCTTGTGGTTAATACACCACGACCACAGTGCATGATGTATGAAAAAAATTGTAATTTGAATCTTACCAATTTCTAATTTTAACAATCCGCTACTTGTACTGATAGGTACATACAGCTGAAGATGCAGATGTCCGCTTCGCATCCACAAGGCTCTGTTGTTTTGGTTTTTGTTGTTACTGCCTGACTTTTTCATTTTTTAACTGACTGTCATAATTAGACTTACATCTAGGCGCAACACATCGGCGAGGCATCTAAAAAATGTAAATATATAGTATGTATTATGTCAGTAGCGTATTTAGGATTTTTTCGGGGGGAAGCTACTCTATAAAAATTCCGAATCAAAATACTACTTAGATTTTCACATATCCTAGATTTTGATAATAAAAAAGAATCGGGAGGTCCAGCCCGTTACCCCCCCCTTACGACGCCACTGTATTATGTAATAATAATAAACGCCTTTATTAATTTTTATATACAAAGAAACACTGCTTTATTTTGCAAATAACTAAAATTTATATAAGTATAGTTTTCTGGCAAAGGGCTACTCTATTTAACCAGAAAACCATAAGAATAAATACTTACATATAAACATTAATATAAAATGAGGGATTTAGAAGTAAAAGGGTTTATGTGCATTTTTGGCAATTCTGAGATACTTAGCTTAAAAGTCAATTTCTAAATGTAAATTACAGTAATATCAAAGAGTATGCACAAATAAATATTTGTAAAAGACAACTGAAGGTTATGCCGTCATGTGTTTATATATAAGCAAGATAGGTTACCTACCTTTTAGTTCGATAGAAATTCCCTCTTATAAAAAAACTAATCTAATAATACTGTTATCATTACGCTTATAATGTAACTAATTATTACACACACTTATACAGACAAAATAACTATGAACACCATTATTACGCATTACTAATAACATGGTATGTTGCAGTGAATAAGTGACGCTAGCGGCTAGTAGAATACCTTACCGGAAGCCTGACTGCCTACTGTACCGACCAGGTTCAACCAAACGGTAAAATTCAATTTACAATATTATTAATCAATTTATTAAATTCATAAATATATATACTTAGAACTTTCATAAAAAACAACAGTAAAAGCCATTTTTATAGAAATAAATTTTAATGTAATGTATCATTTATAATGCGAAACACACGGAAAATATGTATACAACAGTAGCCAATATTGGCTCAATATTGGCGGCCGTTGTACGGCAATCTGCATTAGTTCCATATTGGCTGAACATATTTTCCGTGTTTCGCATTATAAATGATACATTACATTAAAATTTATTTCTATAAAAATGGCTTTTACTGGTGTTTTTTATGAAAGTTCTAAGTATATATATTTATGAATTTAATAAATTGATTAATAATATTGTAAATTGAATTTTACCGTTTGGTTGAACCTGGTCGGTATAGTAGGCAGTCAGGATTCCGGTAAGGTATTCTACTAGCCGCTAGCGTCACTTGTTCACTGCAACATGCCATGTTATTAGTAATGCGTAATAATGGTGTTCATAGTTATTTTGTCTGTATAAGTGTGTGCAATAATTAGTTACATTATAAGCGTAATGATAACAGTATATTACATTAGTTTTTTTATAAGAGGGAATTTTTATCGAACTAAAAAGGTAAGTAACCTATCTTGATTATATATAAACACATGACGGCATAACCTTCACGTGTCTTTTACAAATATTTATTTGTGCATACTCTTTGATATTACTGTAACTTACATTTAGAAATTGACTTTTAAGCTAAGTATCTCAGAATTACTAAAAATGCACATAAACCCTTTTACTTCTAAATCCCTCATTTTATATTAATGTTTATATGTAACTATTTATTCTTATGGTTTCCTGGTTAAATAGAGTAGCCCTTTGCCAGAAAACTATACTAATATAAATTTTAGTTATTTGCAAAATAAAGCAGTGTTTCTTTGTATATAAAATTAATAAAGGCGTTTATTATTATTATTATTACATAATACAGTGGCGTCGTAAGGGGGGGGTTAACGGGCTGGACCTCCCGTTTATTTTTTATTAACAAAATCTAGGATATGTGAAAATCTAAGTAGTATTTTGATTCGGAATTTTTATAGAGTAGCTCCCCCCGAAAAAATCCTAAATACGCTACTGACATAATACATACTATATATTTACATTTTTTAGATGCCTCGCCGATGTGTTGCGCCTAGATGTAAGTCTAATTATGACAGTCAGTTAAAAAATGAAAAAGTCAGGCAGTAACAACAAAAACCAAAACAACAGAGCCTTGTGGATGCGAAGCGGACATCTGCATCTTCAGCTGTATGTACCTATCAGTACAAGTAGTGGATTGTTAAAATTAGAAATTGGTAAGATTCAAATTACAATTTTTTTCATACATCATGCACTGTGGTCGGGGTGTATTAACCACAAGCATTATTTATTATAAAGGATTTTATAGATTAATAAAGTTAATATTGTTTTATATAAGAATGAATTTTAAAATAAAAAAAATCACTTCTCAGGTTATACAGGGTGTCCCAAAATGCTGTTTACACGCAATATCTCCCTTATTTGAAAAGATAAAGAAATCAACCAAATACTATTGTGAATGCCTCAAAATGGACCTTCAAAAAACATCCTTAAACGCTGGTTACATAGTGCAACGTTTAAGAGATCATGCCAACTTGATTAATTTTTCAAATTCTGTTTATTTTTCACAGAAATGTATTCTTCACTTTATTCTGCATATGGTAGTATGTCTTACTTAATTGTCTAATGTGCATTTAGGGGTTTTAAAAAATATTTGTTATAAATTGAATTTATCTTAAACTTAAAGCAAATGCTCAAAATACCCTCCTGTGGACTCTACATGGGCTTTAAAATGCCTCAGGAGTTCCCTTGTAGGCACGGCTCTAATCATAATATTTTTTGAATAAATAATTTAGTTAGTGAATATGAAGTGTACAATTTATAAAAAAATATTTTTTCAACCCTTAAATGCACATTAGATAATTAAGTAAGGCATACTACCATATGCAGAATGAAGTGAAGAATACATTTCCGTGAAAAAAAACATAGGGTGCAATTTGAAAAATTAATCAAGTTGGCATGATCTCTTAAACGTTGCTATGCAACCAGCGTTAAAGGATGTTTTTTTGGAGGTCCATTTTGAGTCATTCACAATAGTTTTTGGCTGATTTTTTTATCTTTTCAAATAAGGGAGATCATGCGTGTAAACAGCATTTTGGGACACCCTGTATATATTTATAGATAATCCAAACTCTTGTTGCTTGAATCATGATAGTATGTTTAAATTCTTATAAGAATTATTCTTTTGCAAGCGAATTAAATTTTTTCGTTCTTCCTACCCTGGCTTTCACCTCAATCTGACTGTACCCCGTTTTCCATTTGCTTTGTGCTCGATCCTTTAAATTAAGATGTGAAATTTCTTTAAGAAATCTGGATTTCTGGAAGGAAATTTTTTGTTACGAAATTTATTATGTCTCCTTCGTTATACATCACAAATCTTATTTATTAATCTTTATTTTGTTTTTTTCGTGTAGGAGATGATCCTTATGTAATTATTTCCTGAGTGTATTATGTTGTCTTGGGAGTTAATTACATTTTTTTGTCAACAAAATGTTCAATAACTAACAATATTCGTAATCTTATTTTGTTATCTTTTACATTTTGTCATTCATTTTTATAAATCGTAAATATTTATTTTACTTGTTTGTAAATTTTATTTGTTTTAGATTCCTACAAGCCTTTAGAGAAGAATGTGGTACAAGAATATTCATAAAGGAACCTTTTCTTACGAACAACGAAACATTACATTATTTTTAATTGAATATTTACATAATTTGATAATACTTTAATTAGATGGTATGACATTAATGGCTGTTTTTAAATCAAATTGATATATCCTTTTTACATTTTAATTAATGACTTATATTTATTCATACAATCTCAATTCTGAATAAATTATCACTACAGTACCTATTATAATGTATTTGTTAATTTGTATCTATATGACTAATAATGTATTATATTATTAATTGTTACAAGAACTTTGTTTATTAAACACAATAAAATTTTGAATCAAGGTATTCTTGTCTGTGTGTAATTAGCCAATATTAACTCAATAATGTTAATATGTTGGTATAACGGGTCTCATACTGGCACAGTATGGATGGATATCGTTGGATATGGTTGCACACCGGTGCATAATAATCATCGTTATTATATTGTTTAATTATATTATATTATACACTGAGAAAAATGGCTCGTAAAAGTTATGTCCCCGTCGTCATATTAGCGCTCTTGATCTACAATTTTTAAACTAATAGATTTTTCGAACTATGTTTCTCAGTGTACAATATAATATAATTAAAAGATATAATAATGATCATTATTATACACCGGTATGCAACTGATATACAGTATGAAACCAGAGTTATACCAACATATCAACAACATTGGGCCAATCTTGGTTATGTAAAATGATCCAAGTACTTGCCAGTGTTATTTCGACACTGGCCAAATATTGGCTGCCAATATCGGCTATGTAAAATGGCCCAAGTACTTACCGGTGTTATCATTTCTGCACTGTCCCAATATTGGTTGCCAATATTGGCAATAACTGTGCCAATGGCGAGCCAATATTGGCCCGTTTGGAAAATTCTATATGGGACATTTTAGTAGTTATCTCATTGGTAAACAATTTCAACACTAAATTCAAAATTTAATATTAAACCTGTGTGTCGTGTTACTATGAAGCCGTTTAACATATATGTAGTATATTATTAATAGGCTCTTAGTTTTACATTGTATTCGGCATATTATGAACGAATTTTTAACAATGAATAAATGTGAGAAGTTTTTAAAAAAGAAATTAAAAATCGAGTCTGTCCTTTCTGCAGTTTATCTTTTATTGTTGAAAGGTAATGGAGATTTCTTAAACATTTAGTCTTTTTGGCCCGTTGAACTTCGTAAGTTTTCAATAAAAATTGTATAAAATGAATGTGTTCGTTTTGTGTTATGCGATCAAACGAGACCAATTTCGAAGTAACAAATTACTAGCAATGGTTACCCTTCTTTAGTCAAACGTCCTAACTAATCGCAATTTACACAAAAATTCCATTGTCTACAATTCAACCCTGATTTTCGACCTAATCACACATTACCCTCGTCATTCATATTTTAGCAATATGACAAGCACAAAACTTAGCACACACATAATACAAAATATTTAATTCAAGTCACGTTTCGTTTTTTTTTTTCATAAAACATAAATGAAACCTTGGTGGTATTTATACATTCGCAAAAGTTACACAGTGAACCAGCTGGCGTTCGTAGGGTAGGAACTACGCACCGCGGCGACACGCGCGCACCACCACCCCTTCGGTCCAGTGTGGGTGATTCATTCAGCAATCACTCGACCGAAAGCCTATCTAGGAGGCGTCCCATATATCAATTGTGTGTCACCCTCGCGTTTTGAATAAACCCGAAGGCTTATAAAATACAAGAAGAGACAAAGGAGAAAATCTAAAATTACGCAGTCAAAGAGAAACCTTTAAATGAATCTCTCTCCCTGATATAATCATTGTTATTTTCACACTATGGTGAGTTCTATCGGTCGAAAGTGAATTTCCACCCTTAGAATATACAATACATAGAATCTCCTGGCATGGCCGAGGAGTTTAAAAGGAGCGCAACAAGTGCTAGAAAAATTATTGATGATGAACATGTAGTATAATATAACTATATGTGCATGTATGTTTTATATACATAAAAGGCTGACTCAACTAGAAAGAGGACTGTACCCTTTGTTGCTATGTATTATGGTTGTCATTTATTTAGCATTTAAAGGTTAAGTGCAAATAATTTTCATTTTCGATTTATCTATCTCAATACATAACAAGCAAGATTTACTTTTTGCTGATTCTTATAAAAACTGTGAACTAGGAAGTAGTTAGAATTGTAAAGTTATATATTTTTTGCAACGTTTTGGGAATCCCACTAGGTCACAGTCTTAGGGGTTAGTGCCCGGAAACAAATTTTAAGGAGGATCAACTACTTAAACACATTGAATTATATGCTGATGCAGTTTTGTTTAATCCTCCGTGGGAGGCTCTCGAAGTCTTAATTTGTGTCGATTAATTTAAGCCCCCCTTATGTATATACATGTATACATTTAAAGCACTATTCTCGTTCTAGTGACTCTACCGTGTAACATATCAACGTAATCTTTCAAACTAACACTAGATGTATCTACTATTATGGAGATTTACATCGCGACGAACATTCACGTAATTTGTTCAAGATGATTTATGATTTCTGGAACCTGAGATGTTATACTTTAAAGTCTTTCTAAAGAATTTTTTTATGGATCTTAAGATTAATTGATACTGATGTTACATAAGAGTTCTTATCAACATTATTAATTATAAAGTAAAAACAAAACAGAATACGAAACCTTTCTTATATTTACGCCACACATTTCAAGTGTCGAAATTTCAAGTCCAAAATGTTGGAACTTTATAATGTTTTCAAATTCCACACTGTCCGATTTAATATTTAATTTTTTCAAGTCTTCACTCTCAAATTAGTTTCGAAAACTTAGTAAACCGTTTTCTCAAATCGATTGGACTCTTCGTTGCTGTAGATCCATCACCTTACTAAATTCTAGCTTTCCACTTGAAATGCTACTTTTTGCAATAAATTAGTAATAGCTTCCACTCCGTGATCAAACTGCCTAAGTATTTAAATGTACTCACCTGTTGTAATTTTTTCCTTCCAGTTCCCACCACGTACACTGTTCCATCTTCTTTGCCAATTCTTATCACTTTCATCTTTCCTATATTGACATTCATATTAATTTTTTTTCCTACTCTTATTATTTCATCTATTATAGACATTAATTCTTTTTTAGCCTCTTCTAGTCTCGTCTTTAGTCAGATTATAAAACAAAATGCATTTTCTGATTTACTTCCAACATCCTTTTTTACTGAATCTGAACTGGTCTTCATCCATATTTTTCTCTACTTTTATTTCTAGTCTCTATCCCCAAAACTAGTCTCTAAAGATTTACAATTTTATATATTCTAATTTCCAGAATTTTGGAACTATAGGGTTGCCACTTTAAATATTATCCATTCATTTTGAAAAGAAATGAAGGTTGGTCATGTTTTATTTTTATTGGAGATGTTTTCTAATGGACTGATCTACTGACCCAGTGTTATCTAGAATCGTCCGGTTCACTTTTTTGTTGTTCAATTGATCCCGGAACTTGATGATCCAATTTGATCTGTTTTATCCCCCACCTTGTCCTTCAATCACCTAGTTTTTTGAAGTGTGCTTAATGATCTGTGGAAAAATAATAATATCAGCTGGTTGTGGTTTTTGAAATAACCTAAACTGCTAGACTTTTCAATTTCATAATAATTTGTTTGAATTTTATCTACTTTATTTATACTTTATCTACATTATCCATCTGATATTAAAAAATGTCAAAAGTAATGTTAAAAGATTATTCTTTGTGTCATCAAAATTAGTGTGATAGATAATGAGAAATTTTATCAATAACGAATAATCCCAATATGTGTTTGTTAAATATTAGGCCAATTAGGAAGGGATAAATAATAAGGAGCAAACTTAAGCAAAGATAAAACAAATTTGTGCGTCGTCTTAAAAGCATGTTATAATGTTATTCTTTATACTTTGCCTTTTCAATGGGCTCATTGCGACACCGAAAACGATTTCATACTAGATGCTATTATAACATCGTTTTGAAGACTATTTGTTTTATAAGATTGATAACATTTGTTTTATATTACATATAAACACATTAATAAACATTAACGGCCAAATGATCATAGCAATCGGTGCCATGAGGTACGACATATGCTCCGCCATCCTGATTCCTCGTCCAAACACAAACAAACATTTAATTTTGACACATTCTAACCTCACAAAACGCGAAAAGTCATTTTGTAGTGTTGCCACACGTTAAACGCAAAAATCACTAGATTGTAATTCAATATTTTATCCAACACCGTGAGTTATTAAGCCCATAACTATAGTGATTTTAGCAATTTAAAGTGATCTATAAGTCACTAGTGAGTTATAAACTATAAGTCACTCTTGCCATGGTGATCGCGTCACAGCCGTCCCATAAATTGAACTAATTTTTTCTCAAATAATTTGTCAAATAAAAATGTCACAACTGTCATCAGAAAAAGAATGCGTTTTAACGAAATTCTGACGGTGTTGGATAAAATTATTTATTCAGAACATATTACATTCATAACACAAAATATTACATACTCAATATAATACATTTCAGAACATCACTTATTAATATTGATATTTATATTAATGTCAATTGTACCGTTATTACTTCTGGTCATTTGACAATTTATTTTGTTATTGGAAATTTCATTACTTGATTCTGCGCTATTCACTACAGCACTTGGAACAGTGGCGATGGTGAACTCAGATTTTCCTTGAATTTTTCTTGCCGTGTTAATTTTTTCTCCCAACGACTCTTCAATGTACCCCTCTGCCACAGTAGACGATTTCC